>CM077667.1:153015141-153615141 GCA_039707655.1 Elymus sibiricus
ATCTGCAAACAATAACTCAAAGGAGAAGGCAAGGTAATATGGGCTCTCTGATAGATAAACAATAATGCATATGAGAGCCACTCAACATTTTCATTGTGGTCTTCTCCTTACAACCCAAAGAAAAGAAATTTCAAAACAAGAACGAGAAAAACTATTTACACGGGAAAGCTCCCAAGAAGCAAAAGAAGAACGAGAAATCTTTTTGGGGTTTCTTTTAATGCTACAACTAAACAAACTAGGAGGTAAAGCTAGAACTATTTTTTTTGGATTTTCTCAAGGTTAATTAAGCACACAAGAAGAAAGCGGAAAGAAGAAATAAAATACCATGGATGATTCAATGAAAAAGTATTAGCACCGACTATTAAGATGAGTGTGTGAACATGAATGTAATGTCGGTGAGAAATACGTACTCCCCCAAGCTTAGGCTTTTGGCCTAAGTTGGTCTATGGCCATAGCTGGCCTGGTTAATATCCAAAGTCATAGTTGGGGTTGTACTGGGCTGCGGCGGCTACCGCCTGAACGGCTACAGCGCGGAGGCGAGCGGCTTCCGCCTCTCTCTCGTACTCGTTTGCCTCCTCTCTGGTTATAAAGTGTCTCCGTTTTTCCTCCGCATGAAGGAATCAGTGAGTTGATAATTAATATTGCTTGCATTGGTCTAAAACGAAATCTTCAAGGCCAGCATTTCGTATGTATGCGTAAAATTCTTCCTTGAAACCGGCATGAACCATGAATTGATCCGACGGCCATTCACAAGGCCGCACTTGAGCTTCCCTTGGTGGTTCAAAGTCGGGCTCACGTATCGCAAGTCTCGGGGCCTTCTTGCTCGAGGAACGACCTTGGTATATTCTTCTCAACATCTTTCTTTCTTTGAAAATTTCTGAAATTTTTAGTGACTCAAAATAAAGGTGAACAAAACTCAACAAAACTTATAGCAACTACTCCCACAAGTGCCTAGATGCTATATCATGCATCAAAACTACTTGGGACAATACAAATTTGACATGCAAGCTCAAGAACAAGGTCACCACAGCAGCAAAAATTTGCAATATATAAAACACTAAAACAAAAACTAATTGGACCATTGGAGGAGTCACATACCGAAGATCAATCCCCTAAAACAGTTTTGCAAATGGAGCTTTGCACAAGGAGATCGAAAATGGCAGCAAAATGAGCTAGAACACGGGCTTGAGCAATGGTGGGATTTTTTCTGGAGGAAGACGAAGTGGATGGATGCTGGAATAAGTGAGGGGGGCCTACGTGGGACCCACAAGCCAGGGGGCGCGCCCAAGGGGGTGGGCGCGCCCTGTAGGCTTGTGGCCCACTGGTGCAACCCCCTGATGTGTTCTCAGTGCCAGAAATTCTTGAATATTCCAGAAAAAATCATACTACATTTTCAGGCCATTTGGAGAACTTTTATTTTCAGGTCACTTTTCTATTGCACGGATAATTCAGAAAACAGAAAAATAACAGCATTTTTACTTAACTTAATCTAAATAACAAAGAGTAAAAGTTGGGTACAGAAGGTTGTGCCTCCTAAATTCATCCATCTCATGCTCGTCAAAAAGAATCCATCAATAAGGTCGATCAAGTCTTATTGACAAACTTTTTTCGAGTGACACGGAACCGGAGAATTTTCCAATAACACTAGGTTACCTCAATGGGGATATGCATGTCCCCAACAATAAGTATATCATATTTCTTTTTGGCAGTAGGGAGAGGGAATTCAAAATCTCCAATAATAATCGTTGAAATTTTTCCAATGGAGTTGATACTATGAACTTGAGGTTGTTTCTTCGGAAAGTGTACCGTATGCTCATTACCATTAACATGAAAAGTGACATTGCCCTTGTTGCAATCAATAACAGCCCCTGCAGTATTCAAAAAGGGTCTACCAAGGATGATCGACATACTGTCGTCCTCGGGAATATCTTGAATAACAAAGTCCGTTAGGATAGTAACATTTGCAACTACGACAGGCACATCCTCACAAATACCGATGGGTAAAGCAGTTGATTTATCAGCCATTTGCAAAGAGATTTCAGTAGGTGTCAACTTATTCAAATCAAGTCTATGATACAAAGAGAAAGGCATAACACTAACACCAGCTCCAAGGTCACATAAAACAGTTTTAACATAATTTCCTTTAATAGAGCATGGTATAGTAGGTACTCCGGGATCTCCTAGTTTTTTTGGTATTCCACCCTTAAAGGTATAATTAGCAAGCATGGCGGAAATCTCAGCTTTCGGTATCTTTCTTTTATTAGTCACAATATCCTTCATATACTTAGCATAAGGAGACATTTTCAGAATATCAGTCAAGCGCATACGCAAAAAGACAGGTCTAAGCATTTCAACAAAGCGCTCAAAATCCTCATTATCCTTTTTCTTGGATGGTTTAGGAGGAAAGGGCATGGGTTTCTGAACCCAAGGTTCTCTTTCTTTACCATGCTTCCTAGCAACGAAGTCTCTTTTATCATATCTTTTATTCTTAGGTTGTGGGTTATCAAGATCAACAGCAGGTTCAATCTCCACATCATTATCATTACTAGGTTGAGCATCAACATGAACATCATCATTAATATTATCACTAGGCTCATGTTCATTACCAGATTGTGTCTCAGCATCAGAAATAGAAATATCATTTGGGTTTTCATGTGTATCTATAACAGGTTCACTAGCATCATGCAAAGTCCTATCATCATTCTTTTTTCCTTTTATTACTGGGACGACTAGGTGCATCAGTATTAATTCTCTGAGAATCTTGCTCAATTCTCTTAGGATGGCCCTCAGGATACAAAGGTTCCTGAGTCATTTTACCACCTCTAGTCACAACTCTAACAAAATGATCATTGTTCTTACCATTCATCTCATTAAGCAAATCATTTTGTGCCTTAAGTACTTGTTCTACTTGAGTAGTTACCATGGAAGCATGTTTACTAATAAGCTTAAGATCATTGATAGTTCTACTCATATAATCACCTAAGCGATCAAGCATGTAAGCATTATGTTTCAATTTTCTACTAACATAAGCATTGAAATTTTCTTGCTTAACAATAAAGTTATCAAACTCATCCAAGCATTGGCTAGCAGACTTATTATAAGGAATATCACCTTCATCAAATCTACGGAGAGAATTTACCTCTACTACCTGTGTCGGGTTATCAAGACCATGTATCTCTTCAATAGGTGGTAAATTCTTAACATCTTCAGCTTTAATACCTTTTTCTTTCATAGATTTATTTGCCTCTTGCATATCTTCAGGACTGAGAAATAGAATACCTCTTTTCTTCGGAATTGGCATTGGAGGTGGTTCGGGAATAGTCCAATCATTATCATTGCTCAATATATTATTCAATAGTCGCAAATTTACTCATAACAGAAGGTGAATCAAGTGCAGAGCTAGATGGCAGTTCCTTACCTCCCCTCGTAGTGGAGGGATAGATCTTGGTTTTTGGGTCTTTCAGATTCTTCATAGTGATCAACAGATATAAATCCCAAGTGACTCAGAGAATAGAGCTATGCTCCCCGGCAACGGCGCCAGAAAATGGTCTTGATAACCCACAAGTATAGGGGATCGCAACAGTTTTCGAGGGTAGAGTATTCAACCCAAATTAATTGATTCGAACAAGGGGAGCCAAAGAATATTCTCGAGTATTAGCAGCTGAGTTGTCAATTCAACCACACCTGAAAGACTTAATATCTGCAGCAAAGTATTTAGTAGCAAAGTAGTATGGAAGTAACGGTAACGATGGCAAACGTGACAGTAGCAGTTTTGTAGTGATTGTAACAGTAGCAACGGAAAAGTAACGTAGCAAAGATCAATATGTGAAAATCTCGTAGGCAATGGATCAGTGATGGATAATTATGTCGGATGGCATTCATCATGGAACGGTTATAACATAGGGTGACGCAGAACTAGCTCCAATTCATTAATATAATGTAGGCATGTATTCCATATATAGTCATACGTGCTTATGGAAAAGAACTTGCATGACATCTTTTGTCCTACGCTCCCGTGGCAGCGGGGTCCTAATGGAAACTAAGGGATATTAAGGCCTCCTTTTAATAGAGAACCAGACCAAAGCATTAGCACTTAGTGAATACATGAACTCCTCAAACTACGGTAATCACCGGAAAGAATCCCAGTTATTGTCACCCTGGGGGATGCGGATCATAACTCGTAATAGGTGTCTACAACTTGCAAGATAGGATCAAGAACACATATATATTCATGAAAACATAATAGGTCAGATCTGAAATCATGGCACTCGGGCCCTAGTGACAAGCATTAAGCATAGCAAAGTCATAGCAACATCAATCTCAGAACATAGTGGATACTAGGGATCAAACCCTAACAAAACTAACTCGATTACATGGTAAATCTCATCCAACCCATCACCGTCTAGCAAGCCTACGATGGAATTACTCATGAACGGCGGAGAGCATCATGAAATTGGTGATGAAGGATGGTTGGTGATGACGACGGCGTCGATTTCCCCTCTCCGGAGCCCAAAACAGACTCCAGATCTGCCCTCCCGAAGAAGAATAGGAGGTGGCGGCGGCTCCGTATTGTGAAATGTGATGAACTCTTCTCTCTGATTTTTTCTCCCCGAATAGGGTTATATGGAGTTGGAGTTGAGGTCGGAGGAGTTGTAGGGGGCCCACAAGCCACCTGGGCGCGCCCTAGGGGGGGGGCGCCCCCCTGGCTTGTGGCCAATGGGTGGACCCCCTCCGGTTGATTCTTTCGCCAGTATTTTTTATTAATTCCAAAAATATTCTCCGTAAATTTTCAGGTCAATCCGAGAACTTTTATTTCTGCACAAAAATAACACCCAGGCAATTCTGCTGAAAACAGCGTCAGTCCGGGTTAGTTCCATTCAAATCATGCAAATTAGAGTCCAAAACAAGGGCAAAAGAGTTTGGAAAACTAGATACGATGGAAACGTATCAAGCCTCTCCCGCGCCCATGCCCATTCCTGCCTGAAGCGGTCAATGCCGCTTCATAGCTTCGGTGCCGCATTCATGTCGGCCGAGAGCGGACATGACCTCTCACGTCGCTCTGAGATTGAATCATCGCGTCGACCGAGAGCGCAACTTCTCGGTGCACGCAACTGCTATGCGTTCAAACGACAGTCGATTCGTCTGCCCCCTACATTAAACATGTGCGGTTCCCGAGGAACCTGCTCCGGCGCCACCCGTCCGTCTCCGTCCGTCGTCCAATTTACCATCTCTCTACCTGACCTGCCACCCACCCGCTATATAAACTCCAGGCCCGACAACTGCCACATCCAACCTCCTTTGATCCCTATCTCCTCTCGGCACCACGCCCGCCATGGCATCCTCGAGCTCCAAAGCCCTCTGGGATAGCCTCTCGTCTGAGCAGAAGAAGGCGTCAGCTTAGGGGGGCGATGCAGGTTTATATACTCACGGATGGCGGCGCTCTAGTGAGGAACACGCTAGTCGATCTGTCATGTGCACGTACAGAACGGGTGCGAAATGTGGTGGCCACCATTAATTGGTGCTTTGACGATGGTTAATAAGGTGCATCATTCTAAGTGGCGGAGCGACAACTGTAATGAAAAGTGTCGCCATTGACTGGGATGTGCGCAGGAGGAAGAGACCTTATTGAACATTTAGTTTGTCCGGTGTAACTTTGAATGTTGTTGACCGTTTGGTTCCGTCTGATGTGAAAATTATGAATAGAACTAAGGTACCAACTATGGTTGTGCTAAAATTGTGAAACTTGGTGTGCGGCTTAGATACGTCTCAAATGTGTCTAGTTTCATATAATAATATTATCACTTTTATATACTTTTTATAGCAATTTATATTATTTTTTGGATTAACCAATTAATTTAGTGCCCAATGTTAGTTTCTGTTTTTTGCATTTTTTGGTTTCGTAGGAAAGCAATATTTAGGAAGGTCAAAACACAATGCCAATTTTTGACCTTTTTTCTGGAAGACGAAGAACCCTAGAAACTTCGGGGAGTAGACGAGCCACATGGGCCCACACAACCAGGTGGCGAGCCCTGGCCCTAGGGCGCGCCACTAGAGCATGTGGGGCCCATAGTTATCGCCTTACCTCCGTTTGAAAGGGCATGTAGCCCCTAAGTGTGGTTTTGGTAATTAATGATATGGTCTAATGCTTTCACTGAGATATATTTGAAGGGATACTACATAGGTGGTGCCTGGGGCTGCAAATGAGTCGAGTTCGAGCGAGTTGCACTTGGCTCAGCTCAGCTCACATTATAATTCAAGCGAGCTCAAACTGAGTGAAGCTCAAAGTCGAGCTGTAAAACATGACTCGTGCTTAGCTTGTAACGATCTCAAGTCGATCTCGAGTTAGTTTCGAGCTAAATGAGACAGTAAAAAATATAAAATTTCTCAGGATTATTCCAACTAGATAAGGAACATCACCACATAAGAAAGCACTAAAAATATTATTCCAATCAAGACAATGATAATGTTGCTTATTCTTGGGAGAGATCATCTTGCAGTAGATGATCGTCTTCGTGGAAGAAAGTGAGGAAAATGAAGGAGCGTATTCTTGGGAATTCTGGCCAAAAGCAACACGACATTAACACACAACTGATCATGTACCATAATAAGGCCTAAATTTCCTTTACACTTCATTAAACTTCCATGTTTAATAGTAAATAAAATGAAGAAAAATCATGGACAATAAATATGATAATAAATTATTCTATTTCCATTTAATATATGGCATGATCATTTAACATAATGATGTTAAGCCGAGCAATCGAGCTAAAATCGAATGAGCGAGTGTTGGCTCAAGATCGGCTCGTTTCGTGATCGAGCTACATAAAATGTTAATACTCAACTCGTTTTTTTTCAAGTTGATATCGAGTGGAGCCAAAAGACGAGTCAATCTCAAGCGGCTCACGAGCCTTGAGATTTTCTTGCAGCCCTAGTGGTGCCTTAAGGATGATTGCCATAAAGACGAAGATTTGCTCTTAGCTTTGATATTTAATGACAATTCCATATGGAGCATCAAGGGCATTGTATCCTATATGAAGAAATGTTCCATAGTGATGCATGAAGCATGTTGGATTTACGTGGGAAGAATTCCATCAAAATACTCTCAAAGAAGTCCTCATGGTATCCTCTCTGCTTATCCCGTGCACATGGAGTACAACGACCATGCCTACGGGGTCCAAAGAAATCTCTCTGAACACCCCGTGTGCACAGGCTTCTTGACCCCCCGTGCACATGGGATCGAGTGTTAAACTCTCTGAATACCCCATGCGCACAGGGTCTCTGAACCCTGCGCCCACGGGGACTAGGGTTTGACTCTCAGAGTCTCATGCCTAGCGAGGATACTAGTTGGTCTTTGGATGTATCTAATGAAGTCATCAAGATTGATACCAATGTCTAACCAAGTATGTTAAAGGTGGAGTCCATTGGAGGATCTCAAAGGTTGACACATTTGGGCTTATAAGGATCAAGGTCTTGAGAGCATAATTAAAGAGAACAATTCAAGCTATGGTATCAAGAGAAGGTCATGATGAGCGTTTGGTTGATCATGTCTTGAACCAAGCAACTAGAGTGAAGAATTCATTGTGCCTGTCAAGAGTTTGTGATGGGGCATTTAGGTGAGCAAGTGATGACCAATATTATGTTCATGGTGAAACTTGATATGGTCATGAAAGAGTCTTTGGTGATCTAGTCTTGAAGCAATGAAGTAAAATGAAGGGTTCATTATGGCTTTCAAGAAACCAATATATATAGAGCTTGAAGTAAAGATGTTGGTTGACAAAGATGAAGCTCGAAGATTATATCTAAGTGGTCAACACACAAGCACAAATAATTTACCACATGGGATAAAGTAATCTAGTGGTATGGTAAGTAATTGTGAATTGTGTTTTGTGCACTAACCCATGGTATGTGTTTTCTATGTCTATGTGGGTTAGGTGTTTCTCATGGGCTTGCATCAAAAAAAAGATTTCATGTAGCCTATATAAGGATGACATCAAGCAGTCATGGTCATCGCGTTTGGGGAGTCCAAGTGCAAGATGAGAGGCCCGAGGTTATATGCTTGCGGTCCATATTGTGATCATGTACATGCACATGTGCTTAAGAGAAAGATTCCCTCATTGCAATATGGGAAGCGATTCAAATATATTCACCACGTGATCGTGGTCAAGAAAAGGATTCCAACTTGAGCCAAGCATTAACGTCATCAACAAGCTCAAGTGAAATGTGCAAGGCAAAGGTATACCTTAGCTAGGTCTTCCTAGTTTTCACGGTCTCATGGTTCTTGGTGGGAAACCGGATTATAGGTTTGATAGTCGTACTATCAAGAGGGACTTTCAGGCGGGTAGCTTGATCACATCGCATGTAGAGATCTCAAACATTTGCATGGTTTGGATATTTCTTTCTTGTTGATCTTGGGTGGTTCTCTACGTGGGCACCTTGGGCTCCATTTCATAGCGTTTGGACTCCGTTTGGTATTGATTTTTAGTAAAACCAAAAACAGGCAGAAAACAGTAACTGCCACTAGGCACTGGTGTCGGTGCTAAAACCGGCGGATCTCGGGTAGGGGAGTCCCAAGCTGTAGATCTAGAAACAATGGTAACATGAAGAGTAGGGAGACGGAGTTTACCCGGGTTCGGGCCCTCTCGAAGAGGTAAAACCCTACGACATGCTTTGATTGTATTGATGATGGGGTATCGAGTACAGGATGATGATCTACCTCGAGATCATTGTGTAAGCTCTAAACCCTAAGGTGAATAAGTTGCCCCCCTATGGACTAAACCCTTCGGCTTATATAGGTAACCAGTGGACCTAGGTTACATCTTTAGGTCGGTTGCAGATACGCCGAATATAGAGCTGTCCCTGGAGTACATGCCAAGTCTTCCATGATCCTTGTCTTGAGCACGAGCATATCTTGAGGTCCCTACAGCCTTTCGGGCAATAGCTTAGTGGGCCCCTGTTTGGCCCATAAGGACCAAACACCACGGGTTAGTACCCCCTAGTCTAGGACACCCTTAACTGGGTTAATAGGTTCAAATGATATAAAATTGCATAAAAGCATGTAAGATTTGTTGGAAATATGCCCTAGAGGCAATAATAAAGTGGTTATTATCATATTTCCTTGTTCATGATAATCGTTTATTATCCATGCTAGAATTTTATTGATCGGAAACTCAGATACATGTGTCGATACATAGACAACACCGTGTCCCTAGTGAGCCTCCACTAGACTAGCTCGTTGATCAAAGATAGTTAATGTTTCCTAACCATGGACATGAGTTGTTATTTGATAACGGGATCACATCATCAGGAGAATGATGTGATGGACAAGACCCAACCGTAAGCATATCATTTGATCGTATTAGTTTATTGCTATTGCTTTCTTTATGTCAAGTATCTGTTCCTATGACCATGAGATCATGCAACTCCCTGACACCGGAGGAATGCCTTGTGTGTATCAAATGTCACTTCGTAACTGGGTGATCATAAAGGTACTTGTTGGGCCTCCAAGCGCAGAGTTTTGTAGGATAGTAGCAATTTTCCCTCAAGTGGATGACCTAAGGTTTATCAATCCGTGGGAGGTGTCGGATGAAGATGGTCTCTCTCAAGCAACCCTACAATCAAATACAAGAAATCTCTTGTGTCCCCAACACACCCAATACAATGGTAAATTGTATAGGTGCACTAGTTTGGCGAAGCGATGGTGATACAAGTGCAATATGGATGATAGATATAGGTTTTTTTAATCTGAAATTATAAAAACAGCAAGGTAGCAAGTGTAAAACAGTGAGCAAAACGGTGTATAAACGCTTGAAAATAAGGCCTAGGGTTCATACTTCCGCTAGTGCAATCTCCCAACAATGCTAACATAGTTGAATCATATTATCATCCATCAACGTGCAACAAAGAATCACTCCAAAGTTCCTATCGAGCGGAGAACAATAAGATGAAATTGGTGTAGGTAGTAGAACCACCTCAAAGTTATTCTTTCCGATCAATCTAATGGGCTATTCCTATAAGTGTCACAAATAGCCCTAGAGTTACTACTAGAATAACACCAATGATACATATCAATCAACCCTAATGTCACCTAGATACTCCAATTTCACCTCAAGTATCCGTGGGTAAATTATGCGACATGCATCAAACAATTTCAGATCTATCATATTCAATCCAACACAAAAAACTTCAAGGAGCACCCCAAGATTTCTGTCGGAGAACGTGGTATGAAAACGTGCAATCAACCCCTATGCATAGACCCCCTAGGTCACCGGAATCCGCAAGTTGATGCCTCAACATATATCAAGTGAATCAATAGAATACCCCAATGTCACTACGGGTGTCCCACGCAAGACATACATCAAGTGTTCTCAAACCATAATATTCAATCCAACATAACGAGATCTCAAAGGTAAATATTCAATTCATCACAACAAGGTAGCAAGGGAATAACATCATATGATCCGACTATATTAATAAAGCCCGTGATACATCAAGATCGTGCCATATCAAGAACACGAGAGAGAGAGAGATTGAACACATAGCTACTGGTACAAACCGTCAGCCCCGAGAGTGGACTACCCCCTCCTTGTCATGGCCTCCGCCGGGATGATGAAGATGGCCACCGGAGATGATCTAACCTCTCCGGCAGAGTACTAGAACGCCTCCAGATTGGTTTTTCGTCGATACAGCGAGTTGCGGCGGCGGAACGAGGAGTCTCTCTTTATTTCTGGGTTTTCTGGTATTTATGGGATTTTTCAGCGTTGGAATCATGCCAAACGGAGCTATGAGGGCCCCACAAGCCATCTGGACGCGCCCCTAGGGGGCGTGGCCGGTTGCGTGGTGGCCTTCTGGTCCACCCCCTCCGGCAGTTCTTCGCTCCAATATCGCTTATTTGGTCTAGAAAAAATCACCAAAAAGTTTCGGGCGATTCCGAGAACTTTCATTTTCTACACAAAACAACACCACGGTAATTCTGCTAAAAACAGCGTCAGTCCGGGTTACTTCTAAATAAATTATATAAAGTGCATCAAAACTATATAAAAGTATTGTAAACATAGATGAATATGGCATGAATACTTCATAAATTATCGATACGTTGGAGACGTATCAACATCCCCAAGCTTAATTCCTGCTCGTCCTCGAGTAGGTAAATGATAAAAGAAATAATTTATGAAGTGTGAATGCTATCTTAGTGAATAGTTTTGATCATTGATAATTTCGGTCACTTTTCTAACATCATAACCAGCAACTTTTTCTCATAAAAATCATCATGATAGAGTAGCAATCAATTCACATGTCATGGTTCAAACAATGCATTCTATTTAAACTTAACAATCTATGTTCTTGGTCACCAAACAATTTCAATACATCATCAAGTTTAAGTAAGTGCTCAACATACTCAATTATCATATACTCTTTTATGATTGCTAATACTCAAGGCATATTTTTAGAACAAACAACATCCATCGAACATAGAGAAAGATAGGGGCTTGATGTTTCGCCTCCCAACACACTTATCATAAAGATAATTGTCAACAATAATGAATCATGATCAAATATATTTGAGTGGATATATATGTTCGGGTCTTTCCCCACCACATGGTGCTTGCCAACTAATAGATTGAGGTTGGAATAAGAAGTTGACTCAACATGAAAGTAAATAGATTGTCCCTTCGCAGAAGGAAGCCGGGATTTGCATATGTGCTAGAGCTCATTGTTTAAAACAGAGATGAATATGTAATTTTGAGTGGTGTGCCTTTCTTGTCAACGTCACAACAGAGTATTCAATATCTTCCATGCTAGTCACATTATTGGCGGTTCCCAAACAGAATTTAAATTTTTACTCCCCTCCACCATTCAAACACATTCCATGGCTGGACGAATCCATGGTTGCCCTCCAAACAATCAACTTTCCAGGGGAGTTTTGGTTTATTTATTTTTGTATTATGCATGACTGGGAATCCTTTTTACCAGCCTCTCTCGTGCAATGACAAGTGAATAAACACTCATCTTGAGAATAACTCGCTTAGCATGGAAGATAATGACCGCCCCGTCGCTCCATGAACGGTACCAGCACGCAAAACGGATGTTTATTTGAATGTTTAGAGGTGGCACATGCAAATTTACTTGGAGTGGCAGTGAATACCATATATAGGTAGGTATGGTGGACTCTCATGTAAGAAACTTGGCTCAAGGATTTGGATGACCAAGTAGTATCTCTACTTAGTATGAAGTTTTCGCTAGCAAAAGGTTCTAAACAAGCACCACATGTTGGAGGATCCATAACAATATAACTTCTATGCAAATATACCCAAACATAACCATTACGTTGTCTTCCTTGTCGAACTTCAACTATTTGATCAAGGTTGAAAATAATGGATGGGTATTCACAATCATAAAAGGTGTCCAAGATAATATATTTATATGTGAAAGTTCTCTTTCTTATACTAATCATTCATGAATTGCTTGTATGACCAATTTGCTGATTGTCAAACTTCAGTAGATTTTACTTTATAAACCATATGTGAAGCTACTACTAACGATAAAGCACATTGATAATTTCATATTTATGCTATTCAATTCATTCACAATTTACTCTCCGGATATAAGTGAAGCACGCGAGTAAACCTCAAACTACTCTCAAAAGATATAAGTGAAGATCAATGAGTAGGTAAACAATAAAGTAGATATGTGACGTGGCTTGAGACTGCGTCGGTATTTCCCCAAAGAGGAATGGATGATGTAGCACAACGACGGTAAGTATTTCCCTCAGTTACGAAACCAAGGTTATCAAACCAGTAGGAGGATCACCACCACCCAATAAACAGCACCTGCACACAAATAACAAATACTTGCAACCCGACGCGAAAGAGAGATTGTCAATCTCTCTACGGTAAAAAATAGATTAGGTAGTGATGGATAGGAGAGATAGATCTCTCAAGAGCACAAAATAAAAAGGGCAAATAAAAAGTGCAGAAATATATTTTTGGGTTTTTGGTTTTGTAGATCTGAAAACAAAGAGGCAAAACGATAGATCGGAAAGCAATATGTTGGAAAAGTAGACCGGGGGCCGTAGGATTCACTAGTGGGGTTCTCTCATGAGTATAGCGCACGGTGGGTGAACAAATTACTGTTGGGCAATTGATAGAAGATCAAATAATCATGACGATATCCAAGGCGATGATCATTATATAGGCATCACTTCCAAGATAAGTAGACCGACTCCTGCCTGCATCTACCACTATTACTCCACACATCGACCGCTATCCAGCATGCATCTAGTGTATTAAGTTCATAGAAAAACAGAGTAATGCAATAAGAACGATGACATGATGTAGACAAGATCTATTCATGTAGGAATAGACCCCATCTTGTTATCCTTAATGGCAATGATACATGCGTGCCTTGCTGCCCCTTCTGTCACTGGGAAAGGACACCGCAAGATCGAACCCATCAAAAAGCACCTCTTCCCATGGCAAGAAAAATCGATCTAGTTGGCCTAACTAAACCAAAGATTCGAAGAAGAAATACGAGGCTATAAGTAATCATGCATATAAGAGATCAAAGAAGACTCAAATAATATTGATGGATAGAAACTGATCATGAACTCAAAATTCATCGGATGCCAACAAACACACCGCAAAAGTTTACATCAAATAGATCTCCAAGAAACCATTGTATTGAGAATCATAAGAGAGAGAGAGGAAGCCATCTAGCTACTGCCTACTGCCCCGTAGGTCTATGGTGGACTACTCACGCATCATCGGAGAGGCACCTATGAAGAAGATGAACCCCTCCGTGATGGTGTTTAGATTGGATCTCGAGGTTCTGGAACTTGCGGCAGCTGGAATTGTGTTTCGTCGACTCCCCTAGGGTTTTCTGAATATTTGAGAATTTATAGGCATCAGAGGCGGTGGAGGGGGGCCCGTGGGGGCACAACCCATTAGGGCGCGCTAGGGGCCCCATGGCGCGCCCTGGTGGGTTGTGCTCTCCACAGCCCAACTTCCTGGCTGTACTTTGGCCCACTGGGTGTCTTCTGGTCCAGAAAAAATCTCCAAAAAGTTTCGTCACGATTGGACTCCGTTTGGTACTGATATTCTGCGAAGTCAAAAACAAGCAAAAACAGCAACTGGCACTTTGGCACTATGTCAATAGGTTAGTCCCAAAAAATGATATAAAGTTGTTATAAAATGATTGTAAAACATCCAAGAATGATAATATAACAACATGGAACAAGCAAAAATTATAGATACGTTGGAGACGTATCAGCATCCCCAAGCTTAAGTCCTACTCGTCCTCGAGTAGGTAAATGATAAAAACAGAATTTTTGATGTGGAATGCTGGCTAACATGTTCATCTCATATTCTTTTCTTTAGTATAGCATGGACATTTGGACTTATAGACGATTCAAAGCAATAGTCTAGTTTTAACATAATGAATTCAATACTCAAGCATGCCAACAAGCAACCATGTCTTTCAAAATATCAACACTAAAGAAAGTTATCCCTAGCCCATCATGCTCAATCATTGATCCATTCATGAAACACACTCAAATATTAGCTATGCCCAATGCTCAAGTACGATCATAGTGCCCCCTAGTTGGTGCTTTGTAAGAGAATATGGAGACTCAAAGTAAAAATAAAAATTGCATAAAGTAAATAGATAGGCCCTTCGCAGAGGGAAGTAGGGATTTGTAGAGGTGCCAGAGCTCAAAGTTTTAAATTGAGAGAGAAAAGTATTTTGGGTGGCACGCTTTTCCTGTCAACGAAAACGACAAAGTAGCTCACAATACTTTCCATGCTAGATATATCATAGGCGGTTCCCAAACAGAAAATAAAGTTTATTATTTTTTCCACCAAACTTTCACTTTCCATGGCGGGCCGTATCCACGGTTGCCTTCGATACCAACACTTTCCAAGGAATTTATTATTTGACAACATAAAGTAAATATTTTTTCTTTTTCATTTCGGGAAATGGCATCCCTATTACTGCCGCACTCTCGTGCAATGACAAGTCAATAAACACTCATCTTGAGAATGACACATCTAGCATGGAAAATATTGGACACTCCCCACCGTTTCATGAGCGGTACGAGCACACAAAAGAGAAAATTTATTTTGAAAATTTAGAGATGGCACATACAAATTTGCTTGGAACGGCATGGAAATACCGCATATAGGTAGGTATAGTGGACTCATAAGGCAAAACTTGGTTTAAGGATTTTGGATGCACAAGTAGTATTTCTACTTAGTACAAATGGAGGCTAGCAAAAAGATTGAGAAGCAACCAAACCAAGAAACGAAAATTCACATAAGCGAGCATTGACCATAACTAACACCGAATAATGCACCACAAGTAGGATGTAATTTCATTGCACAACAATTGACTTTCATACTTGCATAGGGAATCACAAACCTTAACACCAATATTCGTACTAAAGCATAATTACTCACTAACATGACTCACATATTACTATCATCATGTTTCAAAACTATTACAAGGAATCAACTTTAATTTGTCCAATGATCTTCATGAAAGTTTTTATTATATCCTCCTTGGATATCTATCACTTTGGGACTAGTTTCATATATTGCCATTGCCTTTTTGACAAGCTCAAACAAATTTAAGTGAAGCACATGAGCATAAAGATTTCATCTCACAAAAAGGTATAAGTGAAGCATGAGAGGATTTCTTCAAAATTTATGAACTCTCAAATTAATCTAAGTGAAGCATGAGAGTATTTCTACAAAAATTTCCAAGCACACCATGCTCAAAAAGATATAAGTGAAGCAGTAGAGCAATTCTATAGCTCAAAAAGTTGAAGTGAAGCATAGAGAGCGATTCTAACAAATCATAGCATAATTTGGCTCTCCCAAATAGGTGTGTACGGAAAGGATACCAATGAAAAGCTAACAAGCAAAGCAAGCAAAGATACAAGACGCTCCAAGCAAAACTCATGATATGTGACGAATAAAAATATAGCTCCGAGTAAAATACCGATGGTTGTTAGAAGAAAGAGGGGATGCCACTCGGGGGCATCCCCAAGCTTAGTTGCTTGTTTATATTTGGATATATCTTGGGGGTGCTGTAGCATCCCCAAGCTTAGTCTCTTTTCACTCCTTATTCCTTCATCCATCGTGATCTCACCCAAAACTTGAAAACTTCAATCACACAAAACTCAACAAAATCTTCGTGAGATCTGTTAGTGTAATCAAGCAAATCACTACTTTAGGTGCTGTTGCAAACCCATTCATATTTTATCATTGCATTATACCTACTGTATTTTAACTTTATCATGGCTCATACCCTTCAATATAAACCATAGATTCATCAAAACAAGCACACAATGCAACGAAAACAGAATCTGTCTTAAACAGAACAGTCTGTAGTAATCTGTACTCTAACCATACTTATGTAACTCTAAAAATTATAAAAAATTAGGACAACGTAAAGAATTTGTATATCAACACTGTGTTAAAATTTCCGCTCAAGATCACATTCCAGTAAAAAATGAAAATTCAAATACTGGACACAAAGTTTCTGTTTCAGATTCAGCATCGCTTCTACTCATCTTATGAATCATCCTAAAGGCTCTACTTGGCACAAACACTAAATAAACCATAAAAACACAATCATAACAGAGGAATAATTGTGTCAACACTCAAAAACAGAAAGGAAAAAGCAAAAATAAATTTATTCATTGGGTTGCCTCCCAACAAGCGCTATCGTTTTACGCCCCTAGCTAGGCATCATGATTTCAATGATACTCACATAAAAAGTAGGAATTGAAATATGCAGAAGAGCATCATGAATAGCATGACAAACACATTTAAGTCTAACCCACTTCCTATGCATAGGGATTTTGTGAGCAAACAATTTATGGGAACAAGAACCAACTAGCATAGGAAGGCAAAACAAGCATAACTTCAAAACTTTGAACACATAGAGAGGAAACTTGATATTATTGCAATTCCGACAATCATATGTTCCTCCCTCATAATAAATTTCAGTAGCATCATGAAGGAATTCAACAATATAACTATCACACAAATCATTCTTTTCATGATGCACAAACATAGAATTTTCATTACTCTCCACATAAGCAAATTTCTTTTCATCCATGGTAGTGGGGGCAAAGTCAACGAAATAACTATCATGAGAAACTTGATTGACAGAACTACATTGCAAATTAAAACCATGATGATAAGTTTCATGGTTATCATTACTCATTATAGCATACGTGGCATCACCATCATCATAAATAGGAGGCATGCAATCATCATAATAAATTTGCTCATCAAAACTTGGGGGACTAAAAATATCATCATCATCAAACATAGCATCCCCAAGCTTGTGGCTTTGCATATCATTAGTATCATGGATATTTAGAGAATTCATACTAGCAACTTTGCAATCATGCTCATCATTCAAGGAACTATCATGAATCACCTTATAAATTTCTTCTTTCAACACTTCATCAAAATTTTCAGATTCATGATTTTCAAACAAAACTTCATAGAGATAATCAAGTGCACTCAACTCACTAGCAATTGTATCATCATAATTTGGACTTTTGAAAAGATTAGCAAGTGGATGAGGATCCATATCAATACATTTTTAGCAAGCGAAGATGCATGCAAATAGAAGGCACATGGTTACACAAGCAAAGATAGCAAACAAGCAAAAAGGCAAACGGAAAAGAGGGCGAATAAAACGGCAAAATTGTGAGGTGGGGGAGAGGAAAACGAGAGGCAAATGGCAAATAATGTAATTGCAAGGAGATGAGATTTGTGATTAGGAACCTGGTAGATGATGATGGTGTCTCCTCGGTGCCAGAGATTGGCACGTAGAAGAGACCGCTTCCTCCCCGGCAACGGTGCCAGAAAATTCCTTTGACGTGGCTTGAGACTGCGTCGGGGTATTTCCCCAAAGAGGAAGGGATGATGCAGCACAGCGACGGTAAGTATTTCCCTCAGTTATGAAACCAAGGTTATCGAACCAGTAGGAGGACCACCACCACCCAATAAGCAGCACCTGCACACAAATAACAAATACTTGCAACCCGGCGCGAAAGAGAGGTTGTCAATCTCTCTACGGTAAAAAGATAGATTAGGTAGTGATGGATAGGAGAGATAGATCTATCAAGAGCGCAAAATAAAAAGGGCAAATAAAAAGTGCAGCAATATATTTTTGGGTTTTTGGTTCTGTAGATCTGAAAACAAAGAGGCAAAAAGATAGATCGGAAAGCAATATGTTGGAAAAGTAGACCCGAGGGCCGTAGGATTCACTAGTGGCTTCTCTCATGAGTATAGCGCACGGTGGGTGAACAAATTAATGTTGGGCAATTGATAGAAGATCAAATAATCATGACGATATCCAAGGCGATGATCATTATATAGGCATCACGTCCAAGATAAGTAGACCGACTCCTGCCTGCATCTACCACTATTACTCCACACATCGACCGCTATCCAGCATGCATCTAGTGTATTAAGTTCATGGAAAAACAGAGTAATGCAATAAGAACGATGACATGATGTAGACAAGATCTATTCATGTAGGAATAGACCCCATCTTGTTATCCTTAATGGCAACGATACATGCGTGCCTTGCTGCCCCTTCTATCACTGGGAAGGACACCGCAAGATCGAACCCATCACAAAGCACCTCTTCCCATGGCAAGAAAAATCGATCTAGTTGGCCTAACTAAACCAAAGATTCGAAGAAGAAATATGAGGCTATAAGTAATCATGCATATAAGAGATCAAAGAAGACTCAAATAATATTCATGGATAGAAACTGATCATGAACTCAAAATTCATCGGATCCCAACAAACACACCGCAAACGTTTACATCAAATAGATCTCCAAGAGACCATTGTATTGAGAATCATAAGAGAGAGAGAGAGGAATCCATCTAGCTACTGCCTACGGACCCGTAGATCTATGGTGGACTACTCATGCATCATCGAAGAGGCACCTATGAAGAAGATGAACCCCTCCGTGATGGTGTTTAGATTGGATCTCGAGGTTCTGGAACTTGCGGCGGCTGGAATTGTGTTTCGTCGACTCCCCTAGGGTTTTCTGAATATTTGAGAATTTATAGGCGTCAGAGGCGGTGGAGTGGGCCCCGTGGAGGGCACAACCCATCAGGGCGCGATGGGGGCCCCTTAGCGTGCCCTGGTGGGTTGTGTTTTCCACAACCCACATTCCTAGCTCTTCTTTGGCCGACTGGGTGTCTTCTGGTCCAGAAAAAATCTCCAAAAAGTTTCGTCGCGATTGGACTCCGTTTGGTACTGATATTCTGCGAAGTCAAAAACAAGCAAAAACAGCAACTGGCACTTTGGCACTATGTCAATAGGTTAGTCCCAAAAACTGATATAAAGTTGTTATAAAATGATTGTAAAACATCCAAGAATGATAATATAACAGCATGGAACAAGCAAAAATTATAGATACGTTGGAGACGTGGCTTGAGACTGCGTCGGTATTTCCCCAAAGAGGAAGGGATGATGCAGCATAGCGACGGTAAGTATTTCCCTCAGTTACGAAACCAAGGTTATCAAACCAGTAGGAGGATCACCACCACCCAATAAGCAACACCTGCACACACATAACAAATACTTGCAACCCGACGCGAAAGAGAGGTTGTCAATCTCTCTACGGTAAAAAAATAGATTAGGTAGTGATGGATAGGAGAGATAGATCTCTCAAGAGCACAAAATAAAAAGGGCAAATAAAAAGTGCAGAAATATATTTTTGGGTTTTTGGTTTTGTAGATCTGAAAACAAAGAGGCAAAAAGATAGATCGGAAAGCAATATGTTGGAAAAGTAGACCGGGGGCCGTAGGATTCACTAGTGGCTTCTCTCATGAGTATAGCGCACGGTGGGTGAACAAATTACTGTTGGGCAATTGATAGAAGATCAAATAATCATGACGATATCCAAGGCGATAATCATTATATAGGCATCACGTCCAAGATAAGTAGACCGACTCCTGCCTGCATCTACCACTATTACTCCACACATCGACCGCTATCCAGCATGCATCTAGTGTATTAAGTTCATAGAAAAACAGAGTAATGCAATAAGAACGATGACATGATGTAGACAAGATCTATTCATGTAGGAATAGACCCATCTTGTTATCCTTAATGGCAATGATACATGCGTGCCTTGCTGCCCCTTCTATCACTGGGAAGGACACCGCAAGATCGAACCCATCACAAAGCACCTCTTCCCATGGCAAGAAAAATCGATCTAGTTGGCCTAACTAAACCAAAGATTCGAAGAAGAAATATGAGGCTATAAGTAATCATGCATATAAGAGATCAAAGAAGACTCAAATAATATTCATGGATAGAAACTGATCATGAACTCAAAATTCATCGGATCCCAACAAACACACCGCAAACGTATACATCAAATAGATCTCCAAGAGACCATTGTATTGAGAATCATAAGAGAGAGAGAGAGGAATCCATCTAGCTACTGCCTACGGACCCGTATATCTATGGTGGACTACTCATGCATCATCGAAGAGGCACCTATGAAGAAGATGAACCCCTCCGTGATGGTGTTTAGATTGGATCTCAAGGTTCTGGAACTTGCAGCGGCTGGAATTGTGTTTCGTCGACTCCCCTAGGGTTTTCTGAATATTTGAGAATTTATAGGCGTCAGAGGCGGTGGAGGGGGCCCCGTGGAGGGCACAACCCATCAGGGCGCGATGGGGGCCCCTTAGCACGCCCTGGTGGGTTGTGTTCTCCACAACCCACCTTCCTAGCTCTTCTTTGGCCGACTGGGTGTCTTCTGGTCCAGAAAAAATCTCCAAAAAGTTTCGTCGCGATTGGACTCCGTTTGGTACTGATATTCTGCGAAGTCAAAAAAAGCAAAAACAGCAAACTGGCACTTTGGCACTATGTCAATAGGTTAGTCCCAAAAACTGATATAAAGTTGTTATAAAATGATTGTAAAACATCCAAGAATGATAATATAACAGCATGGAACAAGCAAAAATTATAGATACGTTGGAGACGTGTCTTGAGACTGCGTCGGTATTTCCCCAAAGAGGAAGGGATGATGCAGCACAGCAACGGTAAGTATTTCCCTCAGTTACGAAACCAAGGTTATCAAACCAGTAGGAGGATCACCACCACCCAATAAGCAACACCTGCACACAAATAACAAATACTTGCAACCCGACGCGAAAGAGAGGTTGTCAATCTCTCTACGGTAAAAAAATAGATTAGGTAGTGATGGATAGGAGAGATAGATCTATCAAGAGCACAAAATAAAAAGGGCAAATAAAAAGTGCAGAAATATATTTTTGGGTTTTTGGTTTTGTAGATCTGAAAACAAAGAGGCAAAAAGATAGATCGGAAAGCAATATGTTGGAAAAGTAGACCGGGGGCCGTAGGATTCACTAGTGGCTTCTCTCATGAGTATAGCGCACGGTGGGTGAACAAATTACTGTTGGGCAATTGATAGAAGATCAAATAATTATGACGATATCCAAGGCGATGATCATTATATAGGCATCACGTCCAAGATAAGTAGACCGACTCCTGCCTGCATCTACCACTATTACTCCACACATCGACAGCTATCATGCATGCATCTAGTGTATTAAGTTCATAGAAAAACAGAGTAATGCAATAAGAACGATGACATGATGTAGACAAGATCTATTCATGTAGGAATAGACCCCATCTTGTTATCCTTAATGGCAATGATACATGCGTGCCTTGCTGCCCCTTCTATCACTGGGAAGGACACCGCAAGATCGAACCCATCACAAAGCACCTCTTCCCATGGCAAGAAAAATCGATCTAGTTGGCCTAACTAAACCAAAGATTCGAAGAAGAAATATGAGGCTATAAGTAATCATGCATATAAGAGATCAAAGAAGACTCAAATAATATTCATGGATAGAAACTGATCATGAACTCAAAATTCATCGGATCCCAACAAACACACCGCAAACGTTTACATCAAATAGATCTCCAAGAGACCATTGTATTGAGAATCATAAGAGAGAGAGAGAGGAATCCATCTAGCTACTGCCTACGGACCCGTAGATCTATGGTGGACTACTCATGCATCATCGAAGAGGCACCTATGAAGAAGATGAACCCCTCCGTGATGGTGTTTAGATTGGATCTCGAGGTTCTGGAACTTGCGGCGGCTGGAATTGTGTTTCGTCGACTCCCCTAGGGTTTTCTGAATATTTGAGAATTTATAGGCGTCAGAGGCGGTGGAGGGGGCCCCGTGGAGGGCACAACCCATCAGGGCGCGATGGGGGCCCCTTAGCGTGCCCTGGTGGGTTGTGATTTCCACAACCCACCTTCCTAGCTCATCTTTGGCCGACTGGGTGTCTTCTGGTCCAGAAAAAATCTCGAAAAAGTTTCGTCGCGATTGGACTCCGTTTGGTACTGATATTCTGCGAAGTCAAAAAAAGCAAAAACAGCAAACTGGCACTTTGGCACTATGTCAATAGGTTAGTCCCAAAAACTGATATAAAGTTGTTATAAAATGATTGTAAAACATCCAAGAATGATAATATAACAGCATGGAACAAGCAAAAATTATAGATACGTTGGAGACGTGGCTTGAGACTGCGTCGGTATTTCCCCAAAGAGGAAGGGATGATGCAGCACAGCGACGGTAAGTATTTCCCTCAGTTACGAAACCAAGGTTATCAAACCAGTAGGAGGATCACCACCACCCAATAAGCAACACCTGCACACAAATAACAAATACTTGCAACCCGACGCGAAAGAGAGGTTGTCAATCTGTCTACGGTAAAAAAATAGATTAGGTAGTGATGGATAGGAGAGATAGATCTATCAAGAGCACAAAATAAAAAGGGCAAATAAAAAGTGCAGAAATATATTTTTGGGTTTTTGGTTTTGTAGATCTGAAAACAAAGAGGCAAAAAGATAGATCGGAAAGCAATATGTTGGAAAAGTAGACCGGGGGCCGTAGGATTCACTAGTGGCTTCTCTCATGAGTATAGCGCACGGTGGGTGAACAAATTACTGTTGGGCAATTGATAGAAGATCAAATAATCATGACGATATCCAAGGCGATGATCATTATATAGGCATCACGTCCAAGATAAGTAGATCGACTCCTGCCTGCATCTACCACTATTACTCCACACATCGACCGCTATCCAGCATGCATCTAGTGTATTAAGTTCATAGAAAAACAGAGTAATGCAATAAGAACGATGACATGATGTAGACAAGATCTATTCATGTAGGAATAGACCCCATCTTGTTATCCTTAATGGCAATGATACATGCGTGCCTTGCTGCCCCTTCTATCACTGGGAAGGACACCGCAAGATCGAACCCATCACAAAGCACCTCTTCCCATGGCAAGAAAAATCGATCTAGTTGGCCTAACTAAACCAAAGATTCGAAGAAGAAATATGAGGCTATAAGTAATCATGCATATAAGAGATCAAAGAAGACTCAAATAATATTCATGGATAGAAACTGATCATGAACTCAAAATTCATCGGATCCCAACAAACACACCGCAAACGTTTACATCAAATAGATCTCCAAGAGACCATTGTATTGAGAATCATAAGAGAGAGAGAGAGGAATCCATCTAGCTACTGCCTACGGACCCGTAGATCTATGGTGGACTACTCATGCATCATCGAAGAGGCACCTATGAAGAAGATGAACCCCTCCGTGATGGTGTTTAGATTGGATCTCGAGGTTCTGGAACTTGCGGCGGCTGGAATTGTGTTTCGTCGACTCCCCTAGGGTTTTCTGAATATTTGAGAATTTATAGGCGTCAGAGGCGGTGGAGGGGGCCCCGTGGAGGGCACAACCCATCAGGGCGCGATGGGGGCCCCTTAGCGTGCCCTGGTGGGTTGTGATTTCCACAACCCACCTTCCTAGCTCATCTTTGGCCGACTGGGTGTCTTCTGGTCCAGAAAAAATCTCGAAAAAGTTTCGTCGCGATTGGACTCCGTTTGGTACTGATATTCTGCGAAGTCAAAAAAAGCAAAAACAGCAAACTGGCACTTTGGCACTATGTCAATAGGTTAGTCCCAAAAACTGATATAAAGTTGTTATAAAATGATTGTAAAACATCCAAGAATGATAATATAACAGCATGGAACAAGCAAAAATTATAGATACGTTGGAGACGTGGCTTGAGACTGCGTCGGTATTTCCCCAAAGAGGAAGGGATGATGCAGCACAGCGACGGTAAGTATTTCCCTCAGTTACGAAACCAAGGTTATCAAACCAGTAGGAGGATCACCACCACCCAATAAGCAACACCTGCACACAAATAACAAATACTTGCAACCCGACGCGAAAGAGAGGTTGTCAATCTGTCTACGGTAAAAAAATAGATTAGGTAGTGATGGATAGGAGAGATAGATCTATCAAGAGCACAAAATAAAAAGGGCAAATAAAAAGTGCAGAAATATATTTTTGGGTTTTTGGTTTTGTAGATCTGAAAACAAAGAGGCAAAAAGATAGATCGGAAAGCAATATGTTGGAAAAGTAGACCGGGGGCCGTAGGATTCACTAGTGGCTTCTCTCATGAGTATAGCGCACGGTGGGTGAACAAATTACTGTTGGGCAATTGATAGAAGATCAAATAATCATGACGATATCCAAGGCGATGATCATTATATAGGCATCACGTCCAAGATAAGTAGATCGACTCCTGCCTGCATCTACCACTATTACTCCACACATCGACCGCTATCCAGCATGCATCTAGTGTATTAAGTTCATAGAAAAACAGAGTAATGCAATAAGAACGATGACATGATGTAGACAAGATCTATTCATGTAGGAATAGACCCCATCTTGTTATCCTTAATGGCAATGATACATGCGTGCCTTGCTGCCCCTTCTATCACTGGGAAGGACACCGCAAGATCGAACCCATCACAAAGCACCTCTTCCCATGGCAAGAAAAATCGATCTAGTTGGCCTAACTAAACCAAAGATTCGAAGAAGAAATATGAGGCTATAAGTAATCATGCATATAAGAGATCAAGAAGACTCAAATAATATTCATGGATAGAAACTGATCATGAACTCAAAATTCATCGGATCCCAACAAACACACCGCAAACGTTTACATCAAATAGATCTCCAAGAGACCATTGTATTGAGAATCATAAGAGAGAGAGAGAGGAATCCATCTAGCTACTGCCTACGGACCCGTAGATCTATGGTGGACTACTCATGCATCATCGAAGAGGCACCTATGAAGAAGATGAACCCCTCCGTGATGGTGTTTAGATTGGATCTCGAGGTTCTGGAACTTGCGGTGGCTGGAATTGTGTTTCGTCGACTCCCCTAGGGTTTTCTGAATATTTGAGAATTTATAGGCGTCAGAGGCGGTGGAGGGGGCTCCGTGGAGGGCACAACCCATCAGGGCGCGATGGGGGCCCCTTAGCGCGCCCTGGTGGGTTGTGTTCTCCAAAACCCACCTTCCTAGCTCTTCTTTGGCCGACTGGGTGTCTTCTGGTCCAGAAAAAATCTCCAAAAAGTTTCGTCGTGATTGGACTCCGTTTGGTACTGATATTCTGCGAAGTAAAAAACAAGCAAAAACAGCAACTGGCACTTTGGCACTATGTCAATAGGTTAGTCCCAAAAACTGATATAAAGTTGTTATAAAATGATTGTAAAACATCCAAGAATGATAATATAACAGCATGGAACAAGCAAAAAATATAGATACGTTGGAGACGTGGCTTGAGACTGCGTCGGTATTTCCCCAAAGAGGAAGGGATGATGCAGCACAGCGACGGTAAGTATTTCCCTCAGTTACAAAACCAAGGTTATCAAACCAGTAGGAGGATCACCACCACCCAATAAGCAACACCTGCACACAAATAACAAATACTTGCAACCCGACGCGAAAGAGAGGTTGTCAATCTCTCTACGATAAAAAAAATAGATTAGGTAGTGATGGATAGGAGAGATAGATCTCTCAAGAGCACAAAATAAAAAGGGCAAATAAAAAGTGCAGAAATATATTTTTGGGTTTTTGGTTTTGTAGATCTGAAAACAAAGAGGCAAAAAGATAGATCGGAAAGCAATATGTTGGAAAAGTAGACCGGGGGCCGTAGGATTCACTAGTGGCTTCTCTCATGAGTATAGCGCATGGTGGGTGTACAAATTACTGTTGGGCAATTGATAGAAGATCAAATAATAATGACGATATCCAAGGCGATGATCATTATATAGGAATCACGTCCAAGATAAGTAGACCGACTCCTGCCTGCATCTACCACTATTACTCCACACATCGACCGCTATCCAGCATGCATCTAGTGTATTAAGTTCATAGAAAAATAGAGTAATGCAATAAGAACGATGACATGATGTAGACAAGATCTATTCATGTAGGAATAGACCCCATCTTGTTATCCTTAATGGCAATGATACATGCGTGCCTTGCTGCCCCTTCTATCACTGGGAAGGACACCGCAAGATCTGACCCATCACAAAGCACCTCTTCCCATGGCAAGAAAAATCGATCTAGTTGGCCTAACTAAACCAAAGATTCGAAGAAGAAATATGAGGCTATAAGTAATCATGCATATAAGAGATCAAAGAAGACTCAAATAATATTCATGGATAGAAACTGATCATGAACTCAAAATTCATCGGATCCCAACAAACACACCGCAAACGTTTACATCAAATAGATCTCCAAGAGACCATTGTATTGAGAATCATAAGAGAGAGAGAGGAATCCATCTAGCTACTGCCTACGGACCCGTAGATCTATGGTGGACTACTCATGCATCATCGAAGAGGCACCTATGAAGAAGATGAACCCCTCCGTGATGGTGTTTAGATTGGATCTCAAGGTTCTGGAACTTGCGGCGGCTGGAATTGTGTTTCGTCGACTCCCCTAGGGTTTTCTGAATATTTGAGAATTTATAGGCGTCAGAGGCGGTGGAGGGGGCCCCGTGGAGGGCACAACCCATCAGGGCGCGATGGGGGCCCCTTAGCGCGCCCTGGTGGGTTGTGTTCTCCACAACCCACCTTCCTAGCTCTTCTTTGGCCGACTGGGTGTCTTCTGGTCCAGAAAAAATCTCGAAAAAGTTTCGTCGCGATTGGACTCCGTTTGGTACTGATATTCTGCGAAGTCAAAAAAAGCAAAAACAGCAACTGGCACTTTGGCAATATGTCAATAGGTTAGTCCCAAAAACTGATATAAAGTTTTTATAAAATGATTGTAAAACATCCAAGAATGATAATATAACAGCATGGAACAAGCAAAAATTATAGATACGTTGGAGACGTGGCTTGAGACTGCGTCGGTATTTCCCCAAAGAGGAAGGGATGATGCAGCACAGCGACGGTAAGTATTTCCCTCAGTTACGAAACCAAGGTTATCAAACCAGTAGGAGGATCACCACCACCCAATAAGCAACACCTGCACACAAATAACAAATACTTGCAACCCGACGCGAAAGAGAGGTTGTCAATCTCTCTACGGTAAAAAAATAGATTAGGTAGTGATGGATAGGAGAGATAGATCTCTCAAGAGCACAAAATAAAAAGGGCAAATAAAAAGTGCAGAAATATATTTTTGGGTTTTTGGTTTTGTAGATCTGAAAACAAAGAGGCAAAAAGATAGATCGGAAAGCAATATGTTGGAAAAGTAGACCGGGGGCCGTAGGATTCACTAGTGGCTTCTCTCATGAGTATAGCGCATGGTGGGTGTACAAATTACTGTTGGGCAATTGATAGAAGATCAAATAATAATGACGATATCCAAGGCGATGATCATTATATAGGAATCACGTCCAAGATAAGTAGACCGACTCCTGCCTGCATCTACCACTATTACTCCACACATCGACCGCTATCCAGCATGCATCTAGTGTATTAAGTTCATAGAAAAACAGAGTAATGCAATAAGAACGATGACATGATGTAGACAAGATCTATTCATGTAGGAATAGACCCCATCTTGTTATCCTTAATGGCAATGATACATGCGTGCCTTGCTGCCCCTTCTATCACTGGGAAGGACACCGCAAGATCGAACCCATCACAAAGCACCTCTTCCCATGGCAAGAAAAATCGATCTAGTTGGCCTAACTAAACCAAAGATTCGAAGAAGAAATATGAGGCTATAAGTAATCATGCATATAAGAGATCAAAGAAGACTCAAATAATATTCATGGATAGAAACTGATCATGAACTCAAAATTCATCGGATCCCAACAAACACACCGCAAACGTTTACATCAAATAGATATCCAAGAGACCATTGTATTGAGAATCATAAGAGAGAGAGAGGAATCCATCTAGCTACTGCCTACGGACCCGTAGATCTATGGTGGACTACTCATGCATCATCGAAGAGGCACCTATGAAGAAGATGAACCCCTCCGTGATGGTGTTTAGATTGGATCTCAAGGTTCTGGAACTTGCGGCGGCTGGAATTGTGTTTCGTCGACTCCCCTAGGGTTTTCTGAATATTTGAGAATTTATAGGCGTCAGAGGCGGTGGAGGGGGCCCCGTGGAGGGCACAACCCATCAGGGCACGATGGGGGCCCCTTAGCGCGCCCTGGTGGGTTGTGTTCTCCACAACCCACCTTCCTAGCTCTTCTTTGGCCGACTGGGTGTCTTCTGGTCCAGAAAAAATCTCCAAAAAGTTTCGTCGCGATTGGACTCCGTTTGGTACTGATATTCCGCGAAGTAAAAAACAAGCAAAAACAGCAACTGGCACTTTGGCACTATGTCAATAGGTTAGTCCCAAAAACTGATATATAGTTGTTATAAAATGATTGTAAAACATCCAAGAATGATAATATAACAGCATGGAACAAGCAAAAATTATAGATACGTTGGAGACGTATCAATATGTGAGGTCTCTCTCTCAATAAATATTTTCATATCTGAGTATTTTATTTAAACATCAAGCAAAAGAGAAATAGCACTCCAAGAATAGCACATATCATGTGGACAAATAATAATTTAGTCTCAACATAGGCTAACTGATAATTGTTGATGAAGAGAGGTGGGATGCGTAGCTTCCCCAAGCTTAGATGCTTGAGACTTCTTGAAATATTTACTTGGGGTGCCTTGGGCATATCCAAGCTTGAACTTTTGTATCTCGTTCAATCCTCTCATATCACGGTTTCACCTATTCTCAAAAACTTCATCCACAAAAACTTGAAAATAACTCGTGAGATAGGTTAGTACACATAAAAACAAATCAACACTTCATGTACTGCCAAGACAAGTTGCACAATAATTTTCAAACATCATCTACGGTTTAGTATCGTTTCCACAATTTATATCTACTAATATAGGCTATGGACACTATAGGATAAGTAGATAACAAAACTATGACAGCAATCTGTCCAAACAGAACAGTCTGTAGCAATTTACGAAAACAGTGTACTTCTGTAACTCAAAAAATTATGAAAATTTAGGAAGTGATAAATAATTTATATGAAAACACTGTGTAAAAATTTCAGAAACTTTCCACGTTCCAGCAAAATATGAAAATTCAAACACTACAGCAAAATTTTCGGTTTTTACACAGCCCACATCAAACATGCAATTCAAGCATCCTAAAGGCAATTCTTGGAACTTTTTATTGAAAAACAAGATTATAAATAACACCTAATAGAAAATAACAAAATATAATGACGATCCAAGCAAAACACGTATTATGTGACGAATAAAAATATAGCTCTAAGTAAGATATACTGATAATATTGAAGACGAAAGAGGGGATGCCTTCCGGGGCATCCCCAAGCTTAGGCGCTTGAGTCTTCCTTGGATATTACCTTGGGGGTGCCTTGGGCATCCCCAAGCTTAGGTTCTTGTCACTCCTTATTCTCCTCATATCGGTGTCTCACCCAAAACTTGAAAACTTCAATCACACAAAACTTAACGGAACTTCGTGAGATGGGTTAGTATAATAAATAAAGATCATTCACATAGGTACTGTCAAGACAAGATTCGTAATTGTTCTCACATAATACCTACTGTATTATACCATTCACATAATTTATATCACTGAATATAAGCTATGGGAACACTAAAACAAGCAAACTATGCATGCAAAACTAAATCTGTCAAAAACAGAACAGTCTGTGAAGATCTGTAGTATATCCACACTTACCTGTCTCTACAAATTCTAAAAAATTAGGAAAACTTAAAGAATTTGCATATAAATATTGTGTAAAAATTTGAGAATTTTTTTACGCTCCCGTATAATCATAGAAATTCTTTACTGGAAGCAAAAGTTTCTGTTTTTGCATAGAATCAAACTAACAAGTATCCACACTATCCCAAAGGCTTTACTTGGCACATTATTGAAATAAAAGGCACAAAACATGATTACTACAGTAGCTTAATGATGTGAAAACACAAAATCATAAAATAAAAGTGTTGGGTTGTCTCCCAACAAGCGCTTTTCTTTAATGCCTTTTAGCTAGGCATGATGATTTCAATGATGCTCACATAAGAATAGTAATTGAAATATGCAAGAGAGCATCATGAATCACATGGCAAGCACATTTAAGTCTAACCCACTTCCTATGCATAGGGATTTTGTGATCAAACAATTTATGGGAGAAAGAATCAACTAGCATAGGAAGGCAAAACAAGCATAACTTCAAAACTTTGAACACATAGAGAGGAAACTTGATATTATTGCAATTCCTACAAGCATAAGTTCCTCCCTCATAATAGTTTTCAGTAGCATCATGAAGGAATTCCACAATATAACTATCACATAAATCATTATTTTTATGATGCACAAGCATAGAAAATTTATTACTCTCCACATAAGCATATTTCTTCTCATTCATGGTAGTGGGAGCAAACTCAACAAAATAAATATCATGAGATACTTGATTGACATAACTACTTTGAATATTAAAATCATGATGACAAGTTTCATGGTTACTATCACTCTTTATGGCATACATTTCATCACAATAATCATCATAGATAGGAAGCATGCCATCATCAAAATAAATTTGCTCATCAAAACTTGGGGGACTAAAAATATCATCTTCATCAAACATATCATACCCAAGCTTGTGGCTTTGCATATCATTGGCATCATGGATATTCAGAGAATTCATACTAGAAATTGCAATCATGCTCATCATTCAAGGAATTCTCATTAATTATTTTCATAAACTCATCCTCTACCAATTGAGCACAATTTTCCGGACCATCATTTTCACGAAAGACATTAAAGAGACGAAACAATTGAGGCAACCTAAATTCTATTTTGTTGTTGTTTCGTTTTATAAAACCAAACAAGTGAAAAACAAGAAACTAAAAGATTTAATTGCAAGATATAAAGATATACCTTCAAGCACTCACCTCCCCGACAACGGTGCCACAAAAGAGCTTGATGTCTACTACACGACTTTATTCTTGTAAACTCGTGTTGGGCCTCCAAGCGCAGAGTTTTGTAGGACAGTAGCAATTTCCCCTTAAGTGGATGACTTAAGGTTTATCAATCCATGGGAGGTGTAGGATGAAGGTGGTCTCTCTCAAGCAACCCTGCAATCAAATACAAGAAATCTCTTGTGTCCCCAACACACCCAATACGATGGTAAATTATATAGGTGCACTAGTTCGGTGAAGAGATGGTGATACAAGTGCAATATGGATGATAGATATAGGTTTTTGTAATCTGAAATTATAAAAACAGCAAGGTAGCAAGTGTAAAACAGTGAGCAAAACGGTGTATAAATGCTTGGAAATAAGTCCTAGGGTTCATACTTTCGCTAGTGCAATCTCCCAACAATGCTAACATAGTTGAATCATTCAAGAACATGAGAGAGACAGAGAGAGATTGAACACATAGCTACTAGTACAAACCGTCAGCCCGAGGGTGGACTACTCCCTCCTCGTCATGGCCTCCGCCGGGATGATGAAGATGGCCACCGGAGATGATCTACCCTCTCCGGCAAAGTACTGGAACGCCTCCAGATTAGTTTTTCGTCGGTACAGCGAGTTGCGGAGGCAGAACGAGGAGTCTCTCTTTATTTCTGGGGTTTCTGGTATTTATGGGATTTTTCAGCGTTGGAATCACGCCAAACGGAGCTACGAGGGCCCCACAAGCCATCTGGTCGCTCTCCTAGTGGGGGGCACGGCTGGTTGCGTGGTGGCCTTCTGGTCCACCCCCTCCGGCAGTTCTTCGCTCCAATATTGCTTATTTGGTCCAGAAAAAATCACCAAAAAGTTTCGGACGATTCCGAGAACTTTCATTTTCTGCACAAAAACAACACCACGGTAATTCTGCTGAAAACAACATCTGTCCGGGTTAGTCCTAAATAAATCATATAAAGTGCATCAAAACCATATAAAAGTATTGTAAACATAGATGAACATGGTCATGAATACTTCATAAATTATCGATACGTTGGAGACGTATCAATACTCTACAGGTATCTTCGAGGGTGTTTGTTGGCTTGGCATGGATCAAGACTGGGATTTGTCACTCCGTATGATGGAGAGGTATCTTTGGGCCCACTCGGTAATACAACATCACAAGAACCTTGCAAGCAATGTGAATAAGGAGTTAGTCACATGATCTTGTATTATGGAACGAGTAAAGAGACTTGCCGGTAATGAGATTGAACTAGGTATGAAGATACCGACAATCGAATCTCGGGCAAGTAACATACCGATGGACAAAGGGAACTACATACAGGATTAACTGAATCCTTGACATCGTGGTTCGACTGATGAAGATCTTCGTGGAATATGTAGGAACCAATATGGGCATCCAGGTCCCGCTATTGGTTATTGGCTGGAGAGGTGTCTCGGTGATGTCTACTTGATTCTCGAACCCGCAGGGTCCGCACGCTTAACATTCGGTGACACTAGAGTAGTATTGGGATATGTACATTGGTGACTGAATGTTGTTCGGAGTCCCGGATGAGACCCCGGATGTCACGAGGATCTCCGGAATGGTCCGGAGGTAAAGATTTATATATAGGAAGGCCTGTTTTGGTCACCGGAAAAGTTTCGGGCATTATCGGTATTGTACCGGGAGTGCCGAAAGGGGTCTGGGGTTCCACCGGGGGCAGGGGGGCACATGGGATGAAGGGGGTGCATCTTGGCCTATTTGGGCCAGGGGCACCAGCCCCAAGAGGCCCATGCGCCAAGGAGAGGTGGAGTAGGAAGAGTCCTAAAGGGGGAAGGCACCCCCTTGGTGCCTTGGGGACGGATGAAACCTCCCTAGGCCCACGCCCCCTCCTTGGAGGAGGGACTAGGGCTGCGCCCCAAACCTCCCCCTTGCCTCCTATATATAGTGGGGGAGAGGGAGGGGCTGAACACACCAATTCCCATGCTCCGGTGGCAGCCCTACCTCTCCCATTACTCCGTTTTCTCCTCAGATCGCATCTACGGTAGTGCTTGGCGAAGCCCTGCCGGGATTGCTCCACCACCATCTCTGATAATCCACAAGTATAGGGGATCAATCATGTTCCTTTCGATAAGTAAGAGTGTCGAACCCAACGAGGAGCAGAAGGAAATGACATGCGGTTTTAAGCAAAGTATTCACTACAAGTGATGTAAGTAGCGATAGTAGATAGTTTTGTAGCAAGATAATTTGTAACAAGTGATAAGTAACGGTAGTAACAAAGGTGCAGCAAGGTAGCCCAATACTTTTTATAGCAAAGGACAGGCCTGAAAGTACTCTTATATTAAGCAGGCGCTCCCGAGGACACATGGGAATTTCTGTCTAGTAAAGTTCATCATGTTGAGTTGATCCGCGTTTGCTACTTTGATAATTTGATATGTGGGTGAACCGGTGCTAAGGTGATGTTCTTACTTGAACTAACAACCTACTTATGATTACCCCCCCTTAAAGCATCCGCAACTACGAAAGAAGAATTAAGATAAATCTAACCATAGCATGAAACATGTGGATCCAAATCAGCCCCTTATGAAGCAATGCATAAACTGGGGTTTAAGCTTCTGTCACTCTAGCAACCCATCATCTACTTGTTACTCCACAATGACTTCCCTTAGGCCCATAACATGGTGAAGTGTCATGTAGTCTAAGTTCACATGACACCACTAAGAGAAGTAACAACATACATACCATCAAAATATCGAACGAATACTAACTTCACATGATTACTTATAACAAGACTTCTCCCATGTCCTCACGAACAATAGTAACTACTCACACCTCACCAACATGTTCATGATCAGAGGTGCAATAATAATAATTAGGGATCTGAACATAATATCTTCCACCAAGTAATCCAACAAGCATCAACTACAAGATGTAATCAACACAACTAGTAACCCACAGGTACCAATCTGAGGTTTTGAGACAAAGATTGAATACAAGAGATGAACTAGGGTTGGAGATGAGATGGTGCTGGTGAAGATGTTGATGAGGATTGGTCCTCCCACGAAGTAGGAAGCGTTGGTGATGACGATGGCTTCGATCTCCCCCTCCTGGAGAGGCATTTCCCAGGCAGAATCTGACTTCCGGAGTGCAAAAGTGCCTCTGCCCAGGTTTTCGCCTCAAGACAGCGGAGCTTCATCCCGAAAGGTTGCTTATGATTTTTCTAGGGTAAAACACACCAAATAGGAGAAGATGCGTGTTGGGAGGCCAGCCAAGGGCCCACAAGCCATCAGGGCGCGGCCTGGGTGGGCCGCGCCCTGTTGGCATGTGCCTGGCTGGTGGCCCCCCTCTGGTATATTTTTGGCCCATAAATTCATATATATTCAATAAAAGTTCCTCATGTAGTTTCAGGTCATTTGGAGTCTGGTGATGTTTCTGCCTTTTTCTCGGTTTTCCGGTCCAGAATTCTAGTTTTCAGATAATTCCCTCTTTGTGATGTACCTTGCATATTCAGAGAGAAAAGGCATAAGAATTGTATGATAATAGGGAATAATGGACAAGAATATCATAAATATGAATAAGAAATCATGATGCAAAATGGACGTATCAGCATCCTACACCATAGTAAGGATATAAGAAGAAATAGAAAAATCATGTGCCTATCTCATGGGGAGTAATGACTTCACATAAAATTTAGAAACATGACAGTCTGTAGTAATCTGAACTTTAACCATACTTCTGTAACTCAAACAATTCTGAAAAATTAGGACGAAATAAAAATTCTGTATAGCAATACTGTGTAAAAATTTCAGAAACTTTTGACGTTCCAATAAAAAAAAGGAAAATTCACGCACTACAGCCAAAGTTTCTGTTTTTACACCACACATACCAACAAGCAATCTAATCATCCTAAAGGCAAATCTTGGCACATTATTTTTATAATACAATGGATTTGTACAAGGGGATAATTATTTTTGTTGTAAAAGTTTCCGTGATTCAAGACTCACAAAGTTTCCATGGACATGAACAAAGTTCAAGGATATCCCCCACTTCAACGATGCTCATCATCTCTCTCACTTTCACCTTTTTTTTGTGAAGATTTAGGTTCCCCTCTATATCTTTTTTGTTTTTAAAATTTATAAAAGCACACAACAGAAATAAATGACTCTCTAAAACTTCCGGGTTGTCTTCTTGGTAGCGCTTTCTTTAAAGCCATTAAGCTAGGCATAAAGTGCTCAAGTAATGGATCCACCCAGATCCCAAGGTATATCAAAGCCAATTTTAATTAACAATGATTTGTAATTTAGTAGTAAGCACAAAGTGATATATATCATGTGACAACGAAGTCTAACTCTCTTACTATGCATCGGCATGTCATACAAGAACAATTCATGCACATTAAGTAAAGGCCAATGCATAGTATAAACAGTTTCTTGCAATTTTATAGTATTGGAAACATAGAGAGGTGAAGATGTAGTTCCTCTCTCATAATAATTGCAAGAAGGAGCAACAAGCACATGCATATTATATTCATCAAAATCATCATGTGTAGTAGCAAAACGCAACCCATCAATGTAATCCTTAATAAGAGCAAACTTCTCTGAAATAGTGTAGTTGGGAGAATTCAAAAAGATAATAGGACTATCATGCGTGGGTGCAATAGCAACAATTTCGTGCTTAACATAAGGAACTATAGCAAGTTCATCTTCATAAGCGTAATTCATATTGGCATCTTGGCCACAAGCATAACAAGCATCAAGTTCATCAAAAAGGGATATTTCAAATGAACCCAAGGGATCATACCAATCATCATAGCATTCATCCTTCGGTAAGCACGAAGGGTAATTAAAGAATGTGGGCATGGGTGATCAATCCGCTGTACCTCCTTTTGTTCTTCGCTCTCCTCCTCATCTTTTTCATCTAATGAGCTCACAATTTCAGCAATTTCTTCTTCCATAGATTCCTGCAAATTATTAGTCTCTTCCAAGTCAGCGGTCATTCTCTCAATAAATTCAATAATATCAGCATTGCAGTCATAATTCTCATAGCAATATTTAAGTATGGCAAAATTTTTAGATTTGTAAGAAACATCATCATACTTTTCCATCAAAGAAGCAACTTCATAAGCACCTTTAAAAGCAACAAATTCTTCTATTCGTTCCACATCATAGTAATCATAAATACCTTTAGCATAAGAATCTAAGGTTTCATTATCATAAAATTTGCATGAAAAGGGAAGGTGTGGAGCGTTCATCCTAGAGCAACAAGTAATATCATATCTCAAGCATAGCTCCCGAGCATACTAATGCAACATATGAATTTGATCCCATAACAATTTCCCTTTTTGAGTCAAGCGATAATCTCTAAAGTATTCACGTTGATCCAACATTACTCCCATTATCAAGTTGAATGGGGTCTTCTCAGGATTATCAAAGTAGTATTTAATACTTTGCACATAACTAGCATCGAGGGTTTTAGGAGGTTCCCCATCTCCATGAGTAGCAAGTACCACTAATTTTTTGGTGTTTCGTGTTCCATATCCATAACTAAAGATATAAAACAACTAATAACAGAAAATAAAAATTACTTAGTGATAAAGCAAACAAGCACACGCGAGAATATTCACCCCACGCTATTGCTCCCCGGCAACGGCGCCAGAAAAAGGCCTTGATAACCCACAAGTGCAGGGGATCGTTTGTAGCTTTTTCGATAAGTAAGAGTGTCGAACCCAACGAGGAGCTAAAGGTAGAACAAATATTCCCTCAAGTTCTATCGACCACCGATACAACTCTACGCACGCTAATGCTTGCTTTACCTAGAACAAGTATGAAACTACTTTGCGGGAATAAAACTAGAAGTACTTTGCAAGATAATAAAGAACGTGGAAATAAAAGTTACGTGCTGTTTTAATAAAAGAACAATAAAAGTAAATAACTTAGTAGAAAGCTTTTTGTTTAACGCAAGAGAAAGATTGTCCCTAGGCAATTGAATATAATATGATAGATACTTGTCATATGCAATGAGGGAGAGGCATATGCTAACACACTTTCCGTACTTGGATCATATGCACTTATGATTGGAACTCTAGCAAGCATCCGCAACTACCAAAGTTCATTAAGGTAAAACCCAACCATAGCATTAAGTATCAAGTCCCCTTTACTCCCATATGCAACAACCCACCTACTCGGGTTTATGTTTCTGTCACTCAAGCAACCCACCATAGGCAAATCATGAACATATTGCAACACCCTACAGCGGGGATCCCTCACGTTTGCGCGACACGGAGGGCACCATAGGACAACACCATATCAACATACAACTCACATCCATAACATCATACCACAATTAACCCATAGGACAAAAGAGATCTACTCAAACATCATAGGATAGCCAAATATCATTGGGAAATAATATATGGAGTTGAACACCATGTTTAAGCAGAGATTACAGCGGGGAAGAGAGGTGTTAGACTGCTGCATAGAGGGGGAGAGAGTTGGTGTTGACGGCGGCGAAGTTGTTGGTGTAGATCGCCGTCACGATCCTTGCCCCGGCGGCGTTCCAGCGCCACCGGGAGAGAGGGGGAGAGAGTACCCCTCCTTCTTCTTCTTCCTTGGCCTCCCCCCTAGATGGGAGGAGAGTTCCCCCTATGGTCCATGGCCTCCATGGAGGTGGAGGAGCAGGAGCCCCTCCTAGATTGGATCTCCCTCTCTGTTCTCTTCTGTTTCACGTTCCCGTTTTCTGGCCAAAAACCGTTTCTTATAAATCCTGGAGATCCGTAACTCTAATTGGGCTGAAATTTTGAGGGAATTTTTATCCAAAAATTAGCTTCCTTGATCCCGAACGAGAGCTCCAACCGACGTACAAGGTGGGCACAACCCACCACGCCGCGCCTGGGCCTTCTGGGCGCGCCCGGGTGTCTCATGGGGGCTGTGGGCCTCCGTTTGCATTGATTCCACTTCACAAAATTCACAAATATTCCAAAACAAATCTCCGTAAATTTTCATCGCATTTGGACTTTGTTTGATATGGATATTCTACAAAACAAAAAAAATGCAACAAACAGGAACTGACACTGGGCACTGGATCAATATGTTAGTCTAATAAATCATATAAAATGTTGCCAAAAATATGTGTAAGTTGTATAATATTGGCATGAAACAATCAAAAATTATTGATACGACGGAGACGTATCAGGAAGCAGAGGTTGTTGTGCGCTTTTATTTGTTTAGAATTTTTATTTCGTCCTAATTTTTCAGAATTTTTGGAGTTACAGAAGTATGGTTAAAGTTCAGATTACTACAGACTGTCATGTTTCTAAATTTTATGTGAAGTCATTACTCCCCATGAGATAGGCACATGATTTTTCTATTTCTTCTTATATCCTTACTATGGTGTAGGATGCTGATACGTCCATTTTGCATCATGATTTCTTATTCATATTTATGATATTCTTGTCCATTATTCCCTATTATCATAGAATTCTTATGCCTTTTCTCTCTGAATATGCAAGGTAGATCACAAAGAGGGAATTATCTGAAAACTAGAATTTTGGACCAGAAAACCGAGAAAAAGGCAGAAACATCACCAGACTCCAAATGACCTGAAACTTCACGAGGAATTTTTATTGAATATATATGAATTTATGGGCCAAAAATATACCAGAGGGGGGCCACCAGCCAGGCACATGCCAAAATGCGCGGCCCACACAGGCCGCGCCCTGATGGCTTGTGGGCCCCTGGATGGCCTCCCGACGCCCATCTTCTCCTATTTGGTGTGTTTTACCCTAGAAAAAAATCATAAGCAACCTTTCGGGATGAAGCGCCGCCATCTTGAGGCGGAAACCTGGGCAGAGGCACTTTTGCACTCCGGCAGTTAGATTCTGCCTGGGAAATTCCTCTCCAGGAGGGGGAGATCGAAGCCATCGTCATCACCAACGCTTCCTCCTTCGTGGGAGGACCAATCCTCATCAACATCTTCACCAACACCATCTCATCTCCAGCCCTAGTTCATCTCTTGTATTCAATCTTTGTCTCAAAACCTCAGATTGGTACCTGTGGGTTACTAGTTGTGTTGATTACATCTTGTAGTTGATGCTTGTTGGATTACTTGGTGGAAGATATTATGTTCAGATCCTTAATTATTATTATTGCACCACTAATCTTGAACATGCTGATGAGGTGGGAGTAGTTACTATTGTTCCCGAGGACATGGGAGAAGTCTTGTTATAAGTAATCATGTGAAGTTGGTATTCGTTCGATATTTTGATGGTATGTATGTTGTTACTTCTCTTAGTGGTGTCATGTGAACTTAGACTACATGACACTTCACCATGTTATGGGCCTAAGGGAAGTCATAGTGGAGTAACAAGTAGATGATGGGTTGCGAGAGTGACAGAAGCTTAAACCCCAGTTTATGCATTGCTTCATAAGGGGCTGATTTGGATCCACATATTGCATGCTATGGTTAGATTTATCTTAATTCTTCTTTCGTAGTTGCGGATGCTTGCGAGAGGGGGTAATCATAAGTAGGTTGTTAGTTCAAGTAAGAACAGCACCTTAGCACCGGTCCACCCACATATCAAATTATCAAAGTAGCGAACGCAAATCAACTCAACATGATGAACGTGACTAGACAGAAATTCCCATGTGTCCTCGAGAGCACTTGCTTAATACAAGAGTACTTTCAGGCTTGTGCTTTTCTATAAAAAGAATTGGGCCACCTTGCTACACCATTTTTACTATTGTTACTTGTAACTTGTTACGAATTATCTTGCTACAAAACTATCTACTATCGTTACTTACAGCACTTGAAGAGAATACCTTGCTGAAAACCGCTTGTCATTTCCTTCTGCTCCTTGTTGGGTTCGACATTCTTACTTATCAAAAGGACTACGGTTGATCCCCTACACCTGTGGCTCATCAAGACTCTTTTCTGGCGCCGTTGCCGGGGAGTGAAGCGCCTTTGGTAAGTGGAATTGGTAAGGAAACATTTTCTATATGTGCTGAAATTTACTGTTGCTTGACACTATGAACGGTCACCCTTTGAGTGGCTTGTTTGGGGCATCTTTGCCCCGAACTGAAGGTGAGGAAATTGTTCCTCAACCCACTGAAACAACTTAAAATATTTATTATGAGATTCCTTCGGGTATGCTTGAAAAACTCTTATCACATCCATATGATGGCACGACTCATCCTGATTATCACTTGATATTTGTCGATGAAGTTTCTGGATTATTTCAGCTTGCAGGGTTGTCTGGAGACAAAGTTAAGAAGAAAGTTTTCCCTTTATCTTTGGAGGGAAAGGCATTAATGTGGTATAGGCTATTGGGCGATATTGGATCATGGGACTGGAATCGCTTGAAGTTGGAATTTCATCAGAAGTTTTATCCTATGCATCTAGTTCATCGTGATCGGAACTTTATTTATAATTGTTTGCCTCGTGAAGGAGAAAGTATCGCTCAAGCTTGGGGGAGGCTTAAATCAATGATTCACACCTTCCCCAACCATGAGATATCAAGAAACACTATTATGCAAAATTTCTATGCCCGACTTTCTCATGATGATCAAGTATTACTCGATTATTATTCCACTGGTTCCTTCATGAATAGGACTATTGAATTCAAATGGGATCTTCTGGAAAGAATTAAACGCAACTCCTAAGATTGGGAATTCGACAAAGGTAAAGTGTCAGGTATAAAGCTTAAGTTTTATTGTGTTAAATCTTTTATGGAAACTGATGCTTGCTATAAGTTGAGTGTTAAATATGGCCTTGACTCTTAGATAGTAGCTTCTTTCCGTGAATCATTTGCTACTCATGTTGATCTCCCTAAGGAGAAGTGGTTTAAATACCATCCACCCGTTGAAAAGCAACTAGAAAACCCTATTAAAATTGAGAAGGAATAAATAATTGTTAGCCATGTTGACCCAATTGTTCCTACTGCTTACATTGAGAAGCCACCTTTCCCTGTTAGAATCAAGGAACACGCTAAAGCTACAACTGTGGTTAAGAAAAGTCATGCCAGGACACCAACACCTCCTGAACAAATAAATGTTGAGCCTAAAGTTGCTATGGTTAAAGATCTATTAGTTGACAACATTGATGGTCAAGTTATTTACTTTTGTGGTGAAGTTGCTAGAATTGCAAAACCGTCTAGAAATGCGCAAGATGAATTAGATAAAAATAAACCAGTTGTTGGCATGCCTGTAGTTTCGATTAAAATTGGAGATCATTGTTATCATGGCGTGTGTGACATTGGTGCTAGTGTTAGCGCTATACGTTTTACCCTATATCAAGAAATTATGAATGACATAGCACCATCTGAGCTTGAGGACATTGATGTTACTATTAAACTTGCAAACAGAGACACTATTATACCACTTGGGATTGTTAGAGATGTTGAGGTCTTGTCTGGAAAAGTCAAGTACCCCACTGATTTTCTAGTACTTGGTTCAGAACAAGATAACTTTTGTCCCATTATTTTTGGTAGACTTTTCTTGAATACCGTTAATGCTGAAATTAATTGTGTTATTGAGAAGGTTAAACTAAGCTTTGGCAATGTGTCCCATGAATTTAATTTCTCCAAGTTTAGTAAACAACCTCATGAGAAAGAATTACCAAGCAAAGATGAGATCATTGGTCTTGCTTCTATTGTCGTACCTCCTACCGATCCTTTAGAACAATATTTACTAGACCATGAAAATGATATGCATATGAATGAGAGAAATGAAATAGATGACATATTTCTCAAACAAACGCCTATTCTTAAACAGAACTTACCGGTCGATATTTTAGGGGATCCCCCTCCACCCAGGGGAGATCCCGTGTTTGAGTTAAAGACTTTACCTGACACTTTGAAATATGCTTACCTTGATGAAAAGAAGATATATCGTGTTATTATCAATGCTAAACTTTTAGAGCATGAAGAAAAGAGATTACTTAAAACTCTGAAGAAGCACTGGTCCGCTATTGGATAGACTCTCGATGATCTTAAGGGCATTAGTCCCACTCCATGTCAGCACAAGATTATGGAACCGGATGCTAAACCTGTCGTTGATCATCAACGCCGCTTAAATCCTAAGATGAAGAAAGTGGTAAGAACTGAAAATACTAAAGCTTCTGGAGGCAGGTATAATTTATCCTATTGCTGATAGTAAATGGGTAAGTCATGTACATTGTGTTCCTAAGAAAGGAGGTATAACTGTTGTTCCTAATGATAAAAATGAACTTATCCCACAAAGAATAGTAACTGGTTATAAGATGGTGATTGATTTTAGGAAATTAAACAAAGCTACTAGGAAAGATCATTACCCTTTACCTTTTATCGATCAAATGCTAGAAATATTATCTAAGCACACACACTTTTGCTTTCTTGATGGATATTCTGTTTTTTCTCAAATACCTGTGTCAAAAGAGGATCAAGATAAAACTACTTTTACTTGCCCTTATGGAACTTATGCTTATAGATGTATGCCTTTTGGTTTATGGAATGCACCTGCTACTTTTCAAAGATGTATGACCGCTATATTATCTGATTTTTGTGAAAAGATTGTTTAGGTTTTCATGGATGATTTTTCTGTTTATGGAACTTCTTTTGATGATTGCTTGAGCAACCTTGATCGAGTTTTGCAGAGATGTGAAGAAACTAATCTTGTCTTGAATTGGGAGAAGTGCCATTTTATGGTGAATGATGGTATAGTGCTTGGGCACAAAATTTCTGAATAGGGCATTGAAGTGGACAAAGCTAAAGTTGATGCAATTGAGAAGATGCCATGCCCAAAAGATATCAAGGGTATAAGAAGTTTCCTTGGTCATGCTGGTTTCTATAGGCATTTCATCAAAGATTTATCAAAGATTTCTAGGCCATTAACTAATCTTCTTCAAAAAGATATTCCTTTGGTTTTTGATGACGATTGTGTAGAAGCTTTTGAAATACTTAAGAAATCTTTGATTACTGCACCCATTGTTCAACCACCTGATTGGAACTTGCCATTTGAGATTATGTGTGATGCTAGTGATTATGTTCTTGGTGCTGTTCTAAGGCAAAGAGTAGGCAAGAAATTGAATGTTATCCATTATGCTAGTAAAACCCTAGATGCCGCTCAAAGAAATTATGCCACCATTGAAAAGGAATTTTTAGCAGTTGTCTTTACATGTGATAAGTTTAGACCTTATATCGTTGATTCCAAAGTAACTACTCACACACATCATGCTGCTATTAAATATCTTATGGAAAAGAAAGATTCTAAGCCTAGACTTATTAGGTGGGTGCTTTTGCTTCAAGAATTTGATTTGCATATTGTTGATAGAAAGGGAGCTGAAAATCCTATAGCAGATAACTAGTCTAGAATGGAAAATGTTCTTGATGACCCACTTCCTATTAATGATAATTTTCCTGATGAACAACTTGCTGCTATAAATACTTCACGCAGTACTCCTTGGTATGCTGATCATCCCAATTATATTGTCGCTAAATACATTCCACCTAGTTTCACCTATCAACAGAAGAAAAAATTCTTTTATGATTTACAACATTACTTTTGGGAAGACCCACACCTTTATTAAGAAGGAGTAGATGGTATTATTAGACATTGTATACCTGAGCATGAAAAGGAACAAATCTTAAGGAAGTGTCATTCCGAGCCTTATGGAGGACACCATGCTGGTGACAGAACTGCACACAAGGTATTACAATCTGGTTTTTATTGGCCTACTCTTTTCAAAGACGCTCGTAAGTATGTCCTTTCACGTAATGAATGTCAAAGAGTTGGTAACATCGGTAAATGTCAGGAAATGCCTATGAATTATTCACTTGCCATTGAACCATTCGATGTTTGGGGTTTTGATTTTATGGGACCTTTTCCTTCCTCAAATGGGTACACTCACATTTTAGTTGCTGTTGATTACGTTACTAAGTGGGTAGAGGCTATCCCAACTAGTAGTGCTGATCATAACACCTCTATCAAAATGCTTAAGGAAATTATTTTTTCGAGAATTGGAGTCCCTAGATACTTAATGACTGATGGTGGTTCACATTTTATTCATGGCGCTTTCCACAAACTACTAGCTAAATATGATGTTAACCATAGAATTGCATCACCTTATCATCCCCAGTCTAGTGTCCTAGTTGAATTGAGCAATCGAGAATTAAAATTAATCTTGCAAAAGACTGTCAATAGATCTCGGAAGAATTGGTCTAAGAAATTAGACGACGCTCTGTGGGCTTATAGAACTGCTTATGAGAATCCCATGGGAATGTCCCCATATAAAATGGTGTATGGAAAAGCTTGTCATTTGCCTCTTGAACTAGAACATATGGCTTATTGGGCAATAAAGGAACTGAATTATGATTTTAACCTTGCCGGTGAAAAGAGGTTATTTGACATTATCTCATTAGATGAATGGAGGACACAAGCCTATGAAAATGCTAAGTTGTTTAAAAAAAAAGTTAAAACATGGCATGACAAAATGATTCAAACATGGGAATTCAATGTAGGAGACTGTCGGAATCGGGGCTCCGCAGACCCAAGAAGGTTCGAACTCTGGGGCGTGTGCGAAGATCTCAACCAGCTCTAGCCTCAAGCTCGCCACCCCGCGGCCAAGCCTCGTCGAATATGTGTGAGCGGGCAAGAAGATGAACACATTGATTTACCCAGGTTCGGGCCACCTTGCGGTGTAAGACCCTACTCCTGCTTTTGGTGGATTGGCCTCATGAGGAGGATGGGAATGAACTAGTACAGTGGTTGAGCGACCTCGCGAGGGCTCTGAGGGAGGATCGTTCCCTTTTACGGTGGAGGCTAGTCACTACTTATAGTGGCCTTGGTCCTCTTCCCTCATCGCACAGGCAGGAAGGGATCCCACAAAGGCCAATTTTGAAAGGGGACAAGAGGTACATCTTATCCTGACAGAAAGTGGTCTTCGCCTGCAAAGCTTCTGGGCGTGACGCAGAGGTGGGCTCGGCGATGACATCCGTCCTGCCGAGCTCGTGGTCTTGGTCTTGTTGCAGCAGAATGGAAAGCTTTGGGGGCCTTCCTCGGGAACCTGCGCCTGCCCTTCCTCCCTTAACACAGAAGAGGAAACTGTCCCCTCTGCGCCCACTGGCGCCTGCCTGGCCTTGGTCGTCATGGCTCACGTCATCACAGCCTCATGAGGACGGGCACCTGCATAGAAATCTCTGCTCCTCGGGAGGTAGCCTGGGGAGGCCACTATTCTGGAGGTCTTGGCGTTGTTCGCCTCGCGAGGCCGGGGCTCTCGCGAGGGTCTTGACTTGGGGGTGCTTGCCGCTAGGCCGTACCGGGCCGTCGAGGTGGGCCACGTGTTGGGCTGCAGGTAGGCAGATCTGGGTACCCCCGATCCCAGAACGCCGACAGTAGCACCTGGGCCCATGGCGTGCCTGTCCCGGCTTCGAGGCGAAGGCAAGGAGCGAAGGGCGAAAATGCCACGGGCCCCCAATCGCCTGTGGGTCAGGCTTTACGCGTGGCGCTTGGTAGGACACAGACGCCTCCGTTCCCATGTCCCCTCGGCAATTGCCCAGGTTGACAAAAGCCTGGCGCCCATTGCCGAGCCATCATTGCTCTTCTTCCTTGCGCTTTTGCTCCCCTGCCCAGATCCCCTTTCCTTCGCGAGAACCTCCTCATGATCTTGGCGTAGCGCCGTCCTTCCTTTTGCTCCCCCAACCTCAAGGATTCCTCAGATGGCGCCCGCTGGGAAGTCGAAGTCTGAGGCTCAGGCCTCGGCCCCCTCTTCCCCCTTGCCGGCGCTTATGGCATCCACCATTGCCAAGGAGGGGGACCTCGCCCCAACACTCCCGCTGATGGCGGGCGACTTTAATGAGTGGGGGCAGACCTTGATCTGGTGTGGCTCTACAGAGCAGCGCACCTTGGCGAAAATAGTCTACCCCTTCTTCCTCCATAGCATCTTATCCGGGCTCGTCCCGCCCTTCTCGGGGTTCTTCACCACCATCCTTGAGCATTATGGGATCCAGGCCCTCCATCTTCAGCCCAATTCCATCCTGCTCCTGTCTGTCTTCGCCTTCTACTGCGAGGCCTTCGTAGGCATGAGGCCCTCAGTGGCCCTCTTCCGCCACTACTTCAGCCTTCGGCTCCACGACGGCACGCACCGGTCGGCATGAGTCTCCTTCGTCGTGGTCCAGAGCGGGAATGTGCTCCTGAAGGCCGGGAAGAAGGTGGAAGGCTTCAGGCACCGCTAGGTCTTCCTGGATGCCCAGGGCCTTGATCCGCGCCCGGAGCTCCCGACGGAGCTGCCCGAGAAGATCCTCGCGTGGGGCTCCACGAAGCTCACCGATCCCCTAAGCTGACTGGGGCTATGATAGTTAAGGAGTTCCTGACGCAGCGCCTGGCGCCGCTCTAGTCGCACTCGAAGCCCATGTGGGAGTACCAAGGCGCGGAGGACAACATCAGGCTTCAGTCCGCCAGCCTAACAGGCGAGGAGCTGGACAAGGCCTTGGCGACCCTGCTCCTCAGCAATCCGAGGGGCCTCCCCGAGGCCTACGCCCCGCTATACTGCCGTGACGACGGGGGGGGGGGTTGGTCGTCGCCATGCCCGCCTTCAACGATCTGGGGCTCACGCCGTCCGAGCACCCCAATTTCCCCGTGTCAGTGTCCTCTGGCGACACCAGTGGCGAGGAAGACTCGGAGGAGACTGAGGACGATGACCTGGAAGAGATGCCCCCCCCCCCCGTCGTAGAGCAAGCTCCTCCGCGACCTCAAAGATGACGACGATACCGACGAGCCCCCGGCCACGGACTCCCCGCGCTTCGCCAGGGTCCTCAGGAGGTCAGGGCCTACCCCCCAGACCACGCGGGCATCTGGTCGGGCGACCTCGAGGAAACGCGCGGCCGCGCCTCCTCCGGAGGACTCCCCACGCTCCAGCAAGGCGATTGAGACGTCGGTCTAGTCCCCGTCCGAGCCGCAGCCGAAAGGCGGGGCGGCCGCTGCTGGCGCAGACATGGCCTCTCCGGCCGTGGCCCCTCAGGGCGACCTCGACACCTCTCCGGGCGGCAGCGCCACGCCGAAGAAGAGCGGGAGCGTTCCAACCACCGCCGAGGCGGAGAAGAAGAGGAATTGGATTGCGCCCGAGGAGTAAGTAACCTACCTCGCCTTTATCGGCGTTCTGGGATCGGGGGTACCCAGATCTGCCTACCTGCGGCCCAGCGCATGGCCCACCTCGACGACCCGGTACGGCCTAGCGGCAAGCACCCCCAAGTCAAGACCCTCGCGATAGTCTCGGCCTCACGATGCGAACAACGCGAAGACCTCCAGAGGAGTGGCCTCCCCAGGCTGCCTCCCGAGGAGCGGAGATTTCTATGTAGTTGCCCGGCCTCATAAGGCTGCGATGACGTGAGCCATGACGACCAAGGCCAGGCGGGCGCCAGTGGGCGCAGAGGGGACAGTTTCCTCTTTGGTGTTAAGGGAGCAAGGGCAGGCGCAATTTCCCGAGGAAGGCCCCCAAAGCTTTCCATTCTGGTGCAACAAGACCAACACCACGAGCTCGGCAGGACGGATGTCATCGCCGAGCCCACCTCTGCGTCACGCCTAGAAGCTTTGCAGGCGAAGACCACTTTCCGTCAGGATAAGATGTACCTATTGTCCCCTTTCAAAATTGGCCGCTGTGGGATCCCTTCCCGCCTGTGCGATGAGGGAAGAGGACCAAGGCCACTATAAGTAGTGGCTAGCCTCCACCGTAGAATGTATCGATCCATCCGCACCTTAGAGCCCTCGCGAGGTCGCTCAACCATTGTACTAGTTCATCCCCATCCTCCTCGTGAGGCCAATCCATTAAAAGCAGGAGTAGGGTCTTACACCGCAAGGTGGCCCGAACCTGGGTAAATCTCTGTGTTCATCTTCTTGCTCGCTCGCACGTATTCGACGAGGCTTGGCCGCGGGGTGGCGAGCTTGAGGCTAGAGCGGGTTGAGATCTTCACACACGCCCCAGAGTTCGAACCTTCTTGGGTCTGCGGAGCCCCGATTCCAACATTTGGTGTGCCAGGTAGGGGCATGTCGAAGCTCCGCCTCTTCATCGACCACGCATCGTTCTCGCTCCGCCCCACCCATGGGCAAAGCTCATCGGGCTCGCGCTGAGCGCCGGGCTGCTCGCGTCGCCCAGACGGCGCCTGTGGGCCGCGGCGTCCCGTGCTGATCCGCCCCTCCTGCAGGTAACGCTGCCACCAACCCAGCTGCTCACGGGCAGGAGGACTCGTTGCTGCCACCCATCGTGTGGCGCGATGGCCGCACCGCTACTCCATCCCTCGCTCCCGCCACGACATCGTCCTCCCATGCTCGGCAGGGCTTCGTATAACCGTAGTTCGGCACTTCGCCATTGCGGGAGCTGCGCGCCAGGTGTTTTTCCTCGGGTTTGTCGCATGAGAAGAGTGACCACGGCGTCTGTGCTCGGGTCCGTCCCTGTATAGTCGATAAACCCAACGACTGAGCTCTGTCTGGTGGGCCGGCCCTGTTCACGTCACCTCCTGGGGTCCTTATGTTTGGCCTTCTCATGAGATGGCCTCCGGAGATTCATTCGGCGCAGGTTACCCCCATCACACAGGTTTTGTAAGCACGCCCCACGCCAGAAAATTCAGGCGCAACCCGCCTTGAGGTAGGGCCTCGTGAGTCCCGCGCTGGCTCACGGGTGCCCAGAAACACCTCCTCCAGTTCTGCCGTGCCAGTCACGCGTACGAACGAAATTGGGTTGTACACGCCCGGAGACTCTTGATGTCTACTACGCAACTTTATTCTTGTAGACTTTGTTGGGCCTCCAAGCGCAGAGTTTTGTAGGACAGTAGCAATTTTCCCTCAAGTGGATGACCTAAGGTTTATCAATCCGTGGGAGGTGTAGGATGAAGATGGTCTCTCTCAAACAACCCTGCAATCAAATACAAGAAATCTCTTGTGTCCCCAACACACCCAATACAATGGCAAATTGTATAGGTGCACTAGTTCGGTGAAGAGATAGTGATACAATTGCAATATGGATGGTAGATATAGGTTTTTGTAATTTGAAAATATAAAAACAGCAAGGTTGCAAGTAACAAAAGTGAGCACAAACGGTATTGCAATGCCTGAAAACAAGGCCTAGGGTCCGTACTTTCGCTAGTGCAATCTCTCAACAATGCTAATATAATTGGATCACATAACCATCCCTCAATGTGCAACGAAGAATCACTCCAAAGTTCTTATCTAGCGGAGAACATAAGAAGAAATTGTTTGTAGGGTATGAAACCACCTTAAATTTATTCTTTCCGATCAATCTATCCAAGAGTTTGTACTAAGATAACACCAAGTTATCCTTTCCGATCGATCTATCTAAGAGTTCGTACTAGAATAACACAATATGATACGCATCAACCAACTCTAATGTCACCTAGATACTCCAATGTCACCACAAGTATCCATGAGTTAATTATACGATACGCATCAAACAATTTCAGATTCATAATACTCAATCCAACACAAAGAACCTCAAAGAGTACCCCAAGATTTCTATCGGAGAAAGTAGGACAAGAACCTTTATCAACCCCTATGCATATATTACCCCAATGTCACCGCGGGAATCCGCAAGTTGAGTACCAAAACATATATCAAGTGAATCAATAGAACACCCCATTGTCACCACGGGTATCCACATGCAAGATATATATATCAAGTGTTCTCAAATCCAATATTCAATCCAACATAACGATGTCTCAAAGGGAAAGATTCAATTCATCACAACATGATAGCAACAGAATAACATCATATGATCCGACTATATTAACAAAGCCCGTGATACATCAAGATCGTGACATCTCAAGAACACGAGAGAGAGAGAGATTGAACACATAGCTACTGGTACATACCCTCAGCCCCGAGGGTGGACAACTCCCTCCTCGTCATGGCCTCCGTCGGGATGATGAAGATGGCCGCCGGAGATGGATTCCCCTCTCCTACAGGGTACTGGAACGTCTCCAGATTGGGTTTTTGTCGATACAAAGAGTTGCGGCGGCGGAGCGGAGAGTCTTGGGTTATTTCTGATGGTTTCTATATTTATAGGAATTTTTGGCGTCGGTTTCACGCGAAGATGGGCCACGAGGTGGGCACGATACACCAGGATGCGCCCTAGTGGGTTGTGCCCACCTCGTGGCTCGTCTGGCCCTCCCACGAAGAGTCTAGTGCCTCTTTTGTTCCAAAAAAAATCATCAAAAAGTTTCGGGCGATTCCGAGAACTTTCATTTTCTGCACAAAAACAACACCACGGTAGTTCTGCTGAAAACATCGCCAGTACGGGTTAGTTCTAAATAAATCATATAAAGTGCATCAAAACCATATAAATGTATTGTAAACATAGGCAATCATGGCATGAATACTTCATAAATTATCAATACATTGGAGACGTATCAGCATCCCCAAGCTTAATTCCTGCTCGTCCTCGAGTAGGTAAATGATAAAAGAACAAATTTATGAAGTGTGAATGCTAGCATAATATATAAGTTTGGTCATTGATAATTTCAGTCAATTTTCTAGCATCATAACCAGCAACTTTTGCTCATAAAAATCATCATGATAGAGTAGCAACCAATTCACATGATATGGTTCAAACAATGAATTCTCTTGGAACTTAACAACCTATGTTCTTAGTCACCAAACAATTGCAATTCAACTTATTCTCAACAAAGTCTAAGTAAGAGCTCCACATACTCAATCATCATATAGTCTTCTATGATTGCTAGTACTCAAAGCATATTTTTAGAACAAATGGCATCCATCGAACACAGAGAAAGATAGGGGCTTAATGTTTCTCCTCCCAACTCATTTATCATAGATATAATTGTCAATAATAATAAGTCATGATCAAATATATTTGACTGGATATATATATGTTCGGATCTGTCCCCACCACATGGTGCTTGCCAACTAATAGACTGAGGTTGGAATAAGAAGTTGACTCAACATGAATAGTAAATAACATGAAAGTAAATAGATTGTCCGTTCACAGAGGGAAGCAGGGATTTGCAAAGGTGCTAGAGCTCAAAACTTAAATCGGAGATAAATATAATTTTGAGAGGTGCACCCTTCCCGTCAACGTTACGACCAAGAGTTATCAATATCTTCCATGTTAAACACATTAGCGGCGGTTCCCAAGCGGTAAAAGTAAAGGTTTACTCCCCCTCCACCAACAAACACACTCCACGGCTAGCCGAATCCACGGGTACCGTCCATACCAACAACATTCCTGGGGGAGTTTTGTTTAATTATTTGCATTTTTTTATTTCGGGACTAGGAATCCCTATTACCGCCCCTCTCGTGCAAGGACGAGTGAATAAACACTAATCATGAGAATAACCCGCTTAACATGGAAGATACTGACCGCTCCCTGTCGCTCCATGAGCGGTCCAGGCACACAAAACAGATGCTCATTTGAAATTTTAGAGGTGGCACATGCAAATTTACTTGGAACGACAGGGTAATACCGCATATAGGTAGATATAGTCGATTCGCATGGCAAGAAACTGGGTTTAAGGGTTTTTGGATGCACAACTAGTATCTCTACTTAGTACGAATTTTTGGCTAGCAAAAGATCCTAAGCAAACACCACATGTTGGAGGATCCATAACAATATAACTTCTATGCAAATATACACAACCATAACTCATTACGTTGTCTTCCTTGTCCAACTTCAACTAATTTGCTCAAGTTTGAAAATAATTAACGGGTATTCACAATCATAGAAGATGTCCAAGATAATATATTTGTATGTGAAAGTTCTCTTCCTTATACAAATCATTCACGAATTGCTTGTATGACCAATATCGTGATTGTCAAACTTCAATAGATTTTATTTTATAAACCATATGTGAAACTACTACTAAGCATAAAGCACATTAATAATTTCAGATTTATGATATTCAATTCATTCACAATTAACTCATAGGATATAAGTGAAGCACAAGAGTAAACATCAAACTACTCTCAAAAGATATAAGTGAAGATCAATGAGTAGTCAAACAATAAAGTAGCTATGTGAGGACTCTCTCTCTCTCTCAATAAATATTTTCAGATCTGAGTATTTTATTCAAACAGAATACTAAACAAAAATAGAACTCCAAGAATAGCACGCATCATGTGAACGAATAAAAGTTTAGGCTCAACATAGGCTAACCGATAGTTGACGAAGAGAGGTGGGATGAGTAGCATCCCCAAGCTTAGATGCTTGAGGCTTCTTGAAATATTTACTTGGGGTTCCTTGGGCATCCCCAAGCTTGAGTTTTTGTATCTCGTTCAATCCTCTCATATCCCGGTTTCACCTATTCTCAAAAACTTCATCCACACAAAACTCGAAAAGAACTCGTGAGATAGGTTAGTACACATAAGAATAAATCAACACTTCATGTACTGCCAAGACGAGTTGCATAATAATTTCCAAACAGCATCTACTGTTTACTATCGTTTCCACAATTTATATCTACCAATATAGGCTATGGGAACAATAGGATAAGTATATAACAAAACTTTGACAGCAATCTGTCCAAACAGAACAGTCTGTAGCAATTTATGAAAACAGTCTACTTCTGAAAGTAAAAAAAATATGAAAATTTATGAAATGCTAAATAATTTATAGGACAATACTGTGTAAAAATTTCAGAAACTTTCCACGTTCCAGTAAAATATGAAAATTCAAACACTACAGCAAAAATTTCTGGTTTTACACAGCACACATCAAACATGCAATGCAAGCATCCTAAGGCAATTCTTGGAACTTTTTAGTGAAAACAAGATTATAAATAACACCTAACAGAAAATAATAAAATATAATGATGATCCAAGCAAAGAACATATTATGTGACGAATAAAAATATAGCTCCAAGTAAGATATACCGATAGTGTTGAAGACGAAAGAGGGGATGCCTTCCGGGGCATCCCCAAGCTTAGACGCTTGAGTCTTCCTTGGATATTAACTTGGGGGTGCCTTGGGAATCCCCAAGCTTAGGTTCTTGTCACTCCTTATTCTCCTCATATTGGTGTCTCACCCAAAACTTGAAAACTTCAATCACACAAAACTTTACGGAACTTCGTGAGATGGGTTAGTATAATAAGTAAAGATCATTCACTTAGGTACTGTCAAGACAAGATTCATAATTGTTCCCATATGATACCTACTGTATTCTATCATTCACATAATTTATATCACTGAATATAAGCTATGGGAACACTAGAACAAGCAAAGTGTGCACGCAAAACAGAATTTGTCAGAAACAGAACAGTCTGTGAAGATCTGTAGTATAGCCATACTTCCCTGTCTCTACAAATTCTGAAAAATTAGGTCAACCTGAAGAATTTTTATATGAAGACTTTGTAATAATTTCAGATCATTATCACTCTCCAGTAAAAAATGAAAATTCCTGTACTGGAGTCAAAAGTTTCTGTTTTGGTTCAGCATCAATTCTACTCATCTTGTGAGTCATCCCAAAGGCTTTACTTGGCACTTTATTGAAATAAAAGGCACAAAACATTATTAATACAGTAGCTTAATCATGTGAACACATCAAAACATAAAGTATAAGTGTTGGGTTGTCTCCCAACAAGCGCTTTTCTTTAATGCCTTTTAGCTAGGCATGATGATTTCAATGATGCTCACGTAGGAATAGTATTTGAAACATGTAAGAGAGCAACATGAATCTCATGACAAGCACATTTTGTGATCAAAGAATTTATGGGAGCAAGAATCAACTAGCACAGGAAGGCAAACCAAGCATAACTTCAAAACTTTGAACACATAGAGAGGAAACTTGATATTATTGCAATTCCTACAAGCATATGTTCCTCCCTCATAATAAATTTCAGTAGCACCATGAAGGAATTCAACAATATAACTATCACGTAAAGCATTCTTTTCATGATGCACAAGCATAGAATTTTCATTACTCTCCACATGTGCAAATTCCTTTTCATCCATGGTAGTGGGAGCAAACTCAACAAAATAACTATCATGAGACACTTGATTGACATAACCAAATTCAATATTAAAATCATGATGACAAGTTTCATGGTTACTATCACTCTTTATAACATACATGTCATCATCATAATCATCATAGATAGGAGGCATGCCATCATCATAATAAATTTCCTCATCAAAACTCGGGGGACTAAAAATATCATCTTCCTCAAACATAGCATCCCCAAGCTTGTGGCTTTGCATATCATTAGCATCATGGATATTCAGAGAATTCATAATAGCAACATTGCAATCATGCTCATCATTCAAGGAATTCTCATTAAGTATTTTTATAATTTCTTCCTCTCCTAATTGAGCACAATTTTCTGAATCCTTACTTTCACGAAAAACTTTATAAAGACGATACAAATGATGCAACCTAAACTCCATTTTTTTGTAGTTTTCTTTTATAAAACCAAACTAGTGAAAAACAAGAAACTAAAAGATTTAATTGCAGATCTAAAGATATATCTTCAAGCACTCACCTCCCCGGCAACGACGCCAGAAAAGAGCTTGATGTCTACTACGCAACTTTATTCTTGTAGACTTTGTTGGGCCTCCAAGCGCAGAGTTTTGTAGGATAGTAGCAATTTTCCCTCAAGTGGATGACCTAAGGTTTATCAATCCGTGGGAGGTGTAGGATGAAGATGGTCTCTCTCAAACAACCCTGCAATCAAATACAAGAAATCTCTTGTGTCCTCAACACACCAATACAATGGCAAATTGTATAGGTGCACTAGTTCGGCGAAGAGATGGTGATACAAGTGCAATATGGATGGTAGATATAGGTTTTTGTAATCTGAAAATATAAAAACAGCAAGGTAGCAAGTAACAAAAGTGAGCACAAACGATATTGCAATGCTTGAAAACAAGGCCTAGGGTCCGTACTTTCGCTAGTGCAATCTCTCAACAATGCTAATATAATTGGATCACATAACCATCCCTCAATGTGCAACGAAGAATCACTCCAAAGTTCTTATCAAGCGGAGAACATAAGAAGAAATTGTTTGTAGGGTACGAAACCACCTTAAAGTTATTCTTTCCGATCGATCTATCCAAAGCACAAAGGCACGGGATTGGGCCCTGCCGACGCAGAGCACAAAGGCGCTCCAAATCAACCTCGTCGTCACCATGTTTCCTTCATGAGGGCTGCTCGCACGTCAACGGGGACCCCTGAGCATCGCGACTCAGGGGCTTCACTAGTCACGTAGCCCCTCGCCCCTTGGTCTCGTCCTGGCGATCCGGACGCCCCAACGGCGGTCGAGGTATGCGCGGGATTGGGCCCTGCCGATGCAGAGCACTAAGGCAAGCAGGAAGGAAACAAAGCACGAAAGGAAACCACAGAGTTCAAATGGTTATTACAAGCACTGAATGTTTTGGAAATGCAAACAAGTCTTACGCCTCCACGAGGCATGATAAATGTCACAGGTTGAAATCTAGGAGGAGGGGCCATCATCGCCATGGCCGCCGCTGCCACTTGTCCCAGTCACGGCGAGCTCGTCGTCAACATCGCTGCCTCCGCCGTCGTCACCACCGCTCCCCTCCACCGGAGGGGGGCTGGCGTTGGGGATGCAGGTGAACTTCTTCACCAGCGCGTCCATGTAATCCTTCACGACCGCCGCCGTAGCGGCGCAAGCCTCAGGGGCAACCGAGACGATCACCGCGTCGAAATCGAAGCTGGGCTCACGGAGGTAGAGGTGGCTGAAGACACGCGTCACGGCCATGGAGAAAAGGTCACGGCACTCGTCCTCCAGGATGGCGTCCACCTTGGCGGCAGCACCTTCGAGCACCTTAGCGAGCTTGGAGGAGAGCCCTGCGTAGCCGCCCTCAGGGGTCGCCAGTGGCTCCTTTAATCCTCCCCTGCAGATGGAGTGCAGCGCCTGGCGAAGCCTGAGCTCGATGGAGGGGAAGACATCGCGCTCCGCGGCTGCCTTCTTCTCAGCAGCGGCAAGGGTCTTCTCTCTGGCATCCAGCTGGGCCATCGTCTCGGAGACATACTGGGCGTGGGACGTCTGAGCTGCTACCACCTCCTCCTTCAGCTTGGCCAGACGCTCGCGTTCCGCGGCTTGGTCAACGGTCACCCGGGACAGCGCGGAGTCGCGATCGGCGAGCTTTGCCTCGCGGGCCTTGAGGTCCTCCTCCCGCTGGCGGAGCCATTGTGCGTGTGCGGCTTGCTCCTCCTCAAGGGCCTTCAGGTTGGCCTCTGCCTCGCCGCGGCGCTCCACGGCAGACGCTGCTTCGGCCAGCGCCCTGTCGAGAGCCGCCTTGGCTTCGGCGGCCTCCTTCCTGCCCTCTGCGGTGGCAGCCTCAGCCCGACCCCAGGTTGTCTTGGTAGCTGTGTCGCCCTGGAGCCACCAAAAATAAACCCCAGGCGCTCCCTCGCGAGGCACCTGTCGGCGTCTTGGAGGTCAGCCCGGATCCGGCCGAGCGCGATATCGGCCTCATCCAAGGCGCCAGGCCTGATCAGAAGGCCGCGGTTCGCGAGCACGAGAGCCTGACCAGGAGGCGGCACCAGCACGTCGGCGGGTGCTGTGACCAAGGGGGCAGTGGCGTGGCAGACTTGGGGCGCCGGAGGCTCCAGGTTCTCCTCGGGCACGACGAGGGCGGACGACTTCACAGTCTGCTGGCCCCCGGGGGCTGGCTCCTCCTAAAGCTGCGTCACTGCGTCCTCAGGGGCAGATTCCACTAAAAGGGGCCGGGAAATCGCCCCCTCTACCGGCGCTGGGGTCGCCACGGCCGCGGCAAGGAGTGCCGCCTCGTGAGCCTCCACGCCCCCGGCGCCCGGCCTCCCAAGCGGCATCGGCAAGGCGCCAGGGGAATAGTGATGTTAAGGTTTGTGATTCCCTATGCAAGTACGAAAGTCAATAGTTATGCAATGAAGTTACATCCTACTTGCGGTGCATTATTCGGTGTTAGTTATGTTCGATGCTCACTTATGTGAATTTTCGTTTCATGGTTTGGTTGCTTCCCAATCTATTTGCTAGCCTCCATTTGTACTAATTAGAAATACTACTTGTGCATCCAAAATCCTTAAACCAAGTTTTGCCTTATGAGTCCACCATACCTACCTATATGCGGTATTTCCATGCCGTTCCAAGCAAATTTGTATGTGCCATCTCTAAATTTTCAAAATAAAATTTCTGTTTTGTGTGCCCGTACCGCTCATGAAACGGTGGGGAGTATCCAATATTTTTCCATGCTAGGTGTGTTATTCTCACGATATGTGTTGATTCACTTTCATTCACGAGAAAGTGGCTGGTATTCGGGATGCCCAGTTCCATGCTCAAAATTCAAATCAAAATATAATGAAACAAAACTCCCCCAGGATTGTTGTTTGTATGGACGGTACTCGTGGATTCGGCCCGCCGTGGAGTGTGATTGATTGGTGGAGGGGGAGTAAAAACTTTACCATTCTGTTTGGGAACCGCCTATAATGTATCTAGCATGGAAAGTATTGTGATCTACTTTGTTGTTTTCGTTGACAGGAAAAGCATGCCACTCAAAATATATTTTCTCTCTCAATTTAAACCTTGAGCTCTGGCACCTCTACAAATCCCTACTTCCCTCTGCGAAGGGCCTATCTATTTACTTTACGCAATTTTTATTTTTGCTTCGAGTCTCCATCTTCTCTTATAAGCACCAACTAGGGGGCACTATGATCGTACTTGAGCATTGGGCATAGCTAATATTTGAGTGTGTTTCATGAATGGATCAATGATTGAGCATGATGGGCTAGGGATAACTTTCTTTAGTGTTGATATTTTGAAAGACATGGTTGCTTGTTGACATGCTTGAGTATTGAAGTCATTATGTTAAAACTAGACTATTGCTTTGAATCATTTACAAGTCCAAATGTCCATGCTATACAAAGAATAAAAGAATATGATGAACATGTTAGGTAGCATTCACACTTCATAAATTATTTCTTTTATCATTTACCTACTCGAGGACAAGCAAGAATTAAGCTTGGGGATGCTGATACGTTTCCAACGTATCTATAATTTATGAAGTATTCATGCCATGTTTACAATAATTCTATATGATTTTGGTATGATTTTATTAGAACTAACCCGGACTGACGCTGTTTTCAGCAGAGCTACCGTGGTGTTGTTTTTGTGCAGAAATAAAAGTTCTCGGAATGGGCTGAAAATTTACGGAGAATATTTTTGGAAAATATAAAAAATACTGGAGCAAAAAGATACCGGAGAGGAGTCCCGAGGAGGTCACAAGCCTAAGGGGCGCGCCCCCCCTAGGGCGCGCCCCCTTGGCTTGTGGGTCCCTCGAGCACCCCCCCTGACGTGATTCCAACGCCAAGTACTCCTATAAATCGAGAAACCCCCAGAAAGAAACCTAGATTGGGAGTTCCGCCGCCGCAAGCCTCCAGAGCCACGAAAACCAATTGGGAGCCCGTTCCGACACCCTGCCGGAGGGGGAAACCATCACCGGAGGCCATCTTCATCATCCCGGTGGTCTCCATGACGAGGATGGAGTAGTTCACCCTCGGGGCTGAGGGTATGTACCAGTAGCTATGTGTTTGATCTCTCTCTCATGTTCTTGAGATGACACGATCTTGATGTACCGCGAGCTTTATTGATATAGATGAATCATATGGAGTTTTCCCCTCTCTATCTTCTTGTGATGAATTGAGTTTTTCCTTTGAACTTTACTTATCGGATTGAGTCTTTAAGGATTTGAGAACACTTGATGTATGTCTTGCGATGGGATATCCGTGGTGACAATGGGATGTTCTATTGATCCACTTGATGTATGTTTTGGTGATCAACTTGCGGGTTCCGTGACCTTGGGAATCTATGCATAGGGGTTGGCACATGTTTTCGTCTTGACTCTCCGGTAGAAACTTTGGGGCACTCTTTGAAGTTCTTTGTGTTGGATTGAACATGATGAATCTGAAATTGTGTGATGCATATCGTATAATCAAGCCCATGGGTACTTGTGGTGACATTGGAGTATCTAGGTGACATTAGGGTTTTGGTTGATGTGTATCTTAAGGTGTTATTTTAGTACGAACTCTAGGGCTGTTCGTGACACTTATAGGGATAGCTCATAAGATTGATCGGAAAAGATAACTTTGAGGTGGTTTCGTACCCTACAATAATTTCTTCGTTTGTTCTCCGCTGTTTGTGACTTTGGAGTGAACTCTTTGTCGCACGTGAGAGATTTACATATGATTCAACTATGTTAGTATTGTTGAGAGAACTTGCACTAGTGAAAGTATGAACCCTAGGCCTTGTTTCTAAGCATTGCAATACCGTTTGTGCTCACTTTTATCATTAGTTACCTTGCTGTTTTTATATTTTCAGATTACAAAAACCTATATCTACCATCCATATTACACTTGTATCACCATCTCTTCGCCGAACTAGTGCACCTATACAATTTACCATTGTATTGGGTGTGTTGGGGACACAAGAGACTCTTTGTTATTTGGTTGCAGGGTTGTTTGAGAGAGACCATCTTCATCCTACGCCTCCCACGGATTGATAAACCTTAGGTCATCCACTTGAGGGAAATTTGCTACTTTCCTACAAAACTCTGCGCTTGGAGGCCCAACACGAGTCTACAAGAAGAAGGTTGCGTAGTAGACATCAGACACATGGGAATTTCTGTCAAGCTAGTTTTCATCATGCTCATATGATTCGCGTAAGTTACTTTGATAATTTGATATGTGGGTGGACCGGTGCTTGGGTGCTGCCCTTACTTGGACAAGCCTCCCACTTATGATTAACCTCTCTCGCAAGCATCCGCAACTACGAAAGAAGAATTAAGATAAATCTAACCATAGCATGAAACATATGGATCCAAATCAGCCCCTTACGAAGCAACGCATAAACTAGGTCTTAAGCTTCTGTCACTCTAGCAACACATCATCTACTTATTACTTCCCAATGCCTTCCCCTAGGCCCAAATAATGGTGAAGTGTCATGTAGTCGACGTTCACATAACACTACTAGAGGAGAGACAACATACATCTCATCAAAATATCGAACGAATACCAAATTCACATGATTACTTATAACAAGACTTATCCCATGTCCTCAGGAACAAACATAACTACTCACAAAGCATATTCATGTTCATAATCAGAGGAGTATTAATTATCATTAAGGATCTGAACATATGATCTTCCACCAAGTAAACCAACTAGCATCAACTACAAGGAGTAATCAACACTACTAGCAACCCACAGGTACCAATCTGAGGTTTTGAGATAAAGATCGGATACAAGAGATGAACTAGGGTTTGGAGAGGAGATGGTGCTGGTGAAGATGATGATGGAGATTGACCCCCTCTTCATGAGAGGATCGTTGGTGATGACGATGGCTTCGATTTCCCCCTCCGGGGGGGAAGTTTCCCCGGCAGAACAGCTCCACCGGAGCCCTAGATTGGTTCTGTCCAAGTTCCGCCTCGAGACGGCGGCACTTCGTCTCGAAAGCTCTCTTATGATTTTTCCAGGTCAAAACCCTCCATATAGCGGAAGATGGGCACCGGAGGGCTGCCAGGAGGCCCACAAGCCACAGGGCCGCGCCCTTGGGGGTAGGGCGCGCCCCCCAGGCTTGTCACCTCCTGGTGGGTCCCCTCTGGTATTTCTTTCGCCCAATATTTTTTATATATTCCAAAATAATTCTCCATAACTTTTCAGGACTTTTGGAGTTGTGCAGAATAGGTCTCTCATATTTGCTCCTTTTCCAGTCCAGAATTCCAGCTGCCGGCATTCTCCCTCTTCATGTAAACCTTGTAAAATAAGAGAGAAAAGGCATAAGTATTGTAACATAATGTGTAATAACAGCCCATAATGCAATAAATATCAATATAAAAGCATCATGCAAAATGGACGTATCAACTCCCCCAAGCTTAGACCTCGCTTGTCCTCAAGCGAAAGCCGAAATCGATAAATATGTCCACATGTTTAGAGATAGAGGTGTCGATAAAATAAAATACGGACATGAGAGCATCATGATCATCTTTAGAACAGCAATACTTATTGATATATACTTTCTGATGCTAGAGTAACAATTCATTCACAAGGTAAAATATGAATCAAGAACTCTATTGAGAACCAACAAACTATGATCTCAGTCATTGAAGCAATTGCAATTTATCATAACATCGGAAAGAGTCAATATAAGAGCTTGTAAAGCAAATCCACATACTCAATCATCTCTTAGTCTTTCATAATTGCTAACACTCACGCGTTACTTATGAGGTCAAAGCTTTAATTGGACACAGAGAAAGATAGGGGCTTATAGTTTTGCCTCCCAACTATTTACCTCAAGGGTAATGTCAATAGAAATAACTCATGATCACCCACATCCGAGTGGATATATGTGTCTAGATCATTCCTCAACACATGACGCTTACCAAGAGAGAAAGGAGAAATAAAGGAAGTGGTGAAGATCACCACGACTCTTGCATAAAGGTAAGTACTAGAAAGTAAAAGTAACAGATAGACCCTTCGCAGAGGGAAGCAGAGGTTGTCATGCGCTTTTATAATTGGATGCGCAATCTCTTAATGCAAAAGAACGTCACTTTATATTGCCTCTTGTGATAAAGAACTTTATTATGCAGTCTGTCGCTTTTATTTCTTCCATATCACAAGTTCGTATAAAGTTTATTTTCCTCTCACTAATAGATCATACATATTTAGAGAGCAATTTTTATTGCTTGCACCGATGACAACTTACTTGAAGGATCGTACTCAATCCATAGGTAGGTATGGTGGACTCTCATGGCAAAACTGGGTTAAGGGTGTTTGGATGCACAAGTAGTATCTCTACTTGGTGCGGAAGTTTTGGCTGATATGGGGTGGAAGCAAGCGTCACATGTTAAAGGATCTATAACCATATAACTTCTATTCGGAAATAAGCAAACATAACCCATTATGTTGTCTTCCTTGTCCAACATCAACTTCTTAGCATATAATATTTTAATGAGTGCTCACAATCATAAAAGATGTCCAAGATAATATATTTATATGTGAACCTCTCTTTCTTTATTACTTCCTTTTAATTGCAGCAATGTCCAATCGCTATGTTTGTCAACTCACAACAAATTTCAATCGACATACTTCTTATATGTGAAGTCATCACTCCCCATAAGATCATCACATATACTCTTTGCTTTTATTCTATACTTCTTTCTATTACTTTTTCTCAAGATCAAAGCAAGCAAGCAAACAAAGCCCTCAACTCAAAACTACTTTTTATTATATAACTCTCGGACTCGCTTACATAGGGGGAACATAAAGCAAAACTCAAAACTAGATCACACTAAAAACTTTATTCTACTAGATCAAGATATAACCAAAAGGATCGAACTGAGAAAAACGATGAAAGTAAAAGATGTGATGGTGATACGACACCGGGGCACCTCCCCCAAGCTTGGCACAAGCCAAGGGGAGTGCCCATACCCATGTGTTTAGTTGTCTTTCTTCGGAGGTGGTGATGTTGGAGTTGTTGATGAGGTTGGAAGCCCGTCCTTCGTCTTCCAAGGCATAGGCTCACCATCGTAAAAAGATGAACGAGTCTCCGGGATCCTCAAATCTGTAGCCAAACTCATTCTCTTAAATCTGTATTCATACTCACAGTTTTGGTTTTGCAGGTCATATATCTGGGCTTGGAGATGCTCGATTTTCTCGTAAAGCTTGAAGATGTGCTCCCCGATGTCCTTGGCGTCCAGCTAGTGCTTATGGGTAAACTCCGCGATCATCATGTGATTGGCATTGAGTCCACGTTCCACCATCCCTTGGCACTTGAAGACTTGCTGCTCCATTGCTTCCACGGTTCCGGTCTTCTTTGGCCCCTCAACATCACGGATGTGCAGCACCCCCTCACGCATCTCAATGGTTTGAGGGTGTCGCAGCACCTCCGCAAGATAGGGGTTGATGACCTTCTCGAAGAACTTGTCCTTTGAAGCACTTGGGGACATCATGGCGATCTAAATCTATCAGGAAAACAACTCGAAACAAAAACAGGAGATATTGTTGTGATACGAAGGTCAAAACCTTCGGGAGATTATATAATGAATTTTTACCGACCTAAAGGAGTATACCACAAGAAAATGGAGTCCGGAGGGTACACGGGGTGGCCACAAGCCACAGGGGCGCGCCCCCCTGGCTTGTCGCCTCCTCGTGCACTTTTTGGACTACTTTAAATTTTCCTAATTTTTTAAATATTCCAAAACAGAGAAAAATTGCTATTGGAAAAGTTTTGGAGTCGGTTTTCTTACCGTACCACATACCTATTCCTTTTCGGAGTCTGAAACGTTCTGGTAGGTCTCCCTAATGTACTCCTCCGGAGTTCTGGTATTGATAATATTGGTTTCAACATTTATGGGAGTACCTGAGATATAATGTTTGATTCTTTGCCCGTTTACCACCTTCGGATTTGTGCCTTCGGCGTTGTTGATCTTGATGGCACCGGAATGATACACTTCCTCGATAATGTAAAGCCCTTCCCATTTAGAGAGAAGTTTTCCTGCAAAAAATCTTAAACGAGAATTGTATAGCAAGACATGGTCACCTACATTGAATTCACGCTTTTGTATCCTTTTATCATGCCATCTCCTAACTTTTTCTTTAAACAACTTGGCATTCTCATAGGCCTGGGTTCTCCATTCATCAAGTGAGCTAATGTCAAATAACCTCTTCTCACCAGCAAATTTAAAATCATAGTTAAGCTCTTTGATTGCCCAACAAGCTTTATGTACTAGTTCTAGAGGTAAGTGACATGCTTTACCATAAACCATTTTATATGGAGACATACCCATAGGGTTTTTGTAAGCAGTTCTATAAGCCCATAATGCATCATCAAGTTTCTTAGACCAATTCTTTCTAGATCTATTAACAGTCTTTTGCAAGATCAATTTAATTTCACTACTGCTTAATTCTACTTGACCACTAGACTAAGGATGATGAGATGCAATTCTATGATTAACATCATACTTAGCAAGCAATTTACGGAAAGCACCATGAATAAAGTGTGAACCACCATCAGTCATTAAATATCTAGGGACTCCAAATCTAGGGAAAATAACTTCTTTCAGCATTTTAATAGAGGAGTTATGATCAGCACTACTAGTTGGAATAGCTTCTACCCACTTAGTAACATAATCAACAACAACTAGAATATGAGTATACCCGTTGGACTTTGGAAATGGTCCCATATAATCAAAACAACAAACATCAAATGGTTCAATAACAAGATAGTAATTCATAGGCATTTCCTGACGTCTACTAATATTACCAATTCTTTGACATTCATCACAGGACAAGACAAACTTACGAGCATCCTTGAAGAGAGTAGGCCAATAAAAACCAGATTGTAAAACCTTGTGTGCAGTTCTATCTCCAGCGTGGTGTCCTCCGTAAGCCTCAGAGTGACACTTGTGTAGGATCTGTTCCTGTTCATGCTCAGGTACACAACGTCTAATAACACCATCTACTCCTTCTTCATAAAGGTGTGGATCATCCCAAAAGTAATGTCGTACATCATAGAAGAACTTTTTCTTTTGTTGGTATGTGAAACTAGGTGGTATAAATTTAGCAACAATGTAATTAGCACAATCAGCGTACCAAGTAGCATTACGTGAAGCATTTATAACAGCTAATTGTTCATCAGGAAAGCTATCATCAATAGGTAGTGGGCCATCAAGAATATTTTCTAACCTAGACAAGTTGTCTGCTACGAGGTTCTCAACTCACTTTCTATCAATAATATGCAAATCAAATTCTTGTAGCAGAAGAACCCATCTAATAAGTCTTGGTTTAGCATCTTTCTTTTCCATAAGGTATTTAATAGCAACATGATCAGTGTGAACAGTTACTTTGGGATCGACAATATAAGGTCTGAATTTATCACAAGCAAACACAACTGCTAAAAATTCCTTTTTAGTGGTAGCATAGTTTCTTTGAGCTCTGTCTAGAGTTTTACTAGCATAATGGATAACATTTAATTTCTTATCAACTCTTTGTCCTAGAACAGCACCAACAGCATAATCACTAGCATCACACATAATTTCAAAGGGTAGGTTCCAATCAGGTGGTTAAACAACAGGTGCAGTGATCCAGGATTTCTTAAGAATTTCAAATGCTTCTACACAATCATCATCAAAAACGAATGGAACATCTTTTTGCAAGAGATTAGTAAGAGGCCTAGAAATTTTAGAGAAGTCTTTAATAAATCTCCTATAGAAACCAGCATGACCAAGCAAACTTCTTATACCTCTGATATCCGTAGGACACGGTATTTTTTCAATAGAATCAACTTTAGCTTTATCAACTTCAATACCTCTTTCGGAGATTTTGTGCCCCAAGACAATACCTTCATTAACCATAAAGTGACACTTTTCCCAATTTAAGATAAGATTAGTTTCTTCGCATCTCTACAAAACTCGATCAAGGTTGCTCAAGCAATCATCAAAAGAAATTCCATAAACAGAGAAATCATCCATGAAAACCTCAACAATCTTTTCACAAAAGTCAGAGAATATAGCAGTCATACATCTTTGAAAGGTAGCAGGTGCATTGCATAAACCAAAAGGCATACGTCTATGAGCAAAGGTACCGAAAGGACAAGTGAAAGTGGTCTTCTCTTGGTCCTCTTTTGACACAGGTATTTGAGAGAAGCCAAAATAACCATCTAGAAAGCAAAAGTGTGTGTGTTTGGATAATCTTTCTAGCATTTGATCAATAAAAGGTAGAGGGTAATGATCTTTCCAAGTAGCTTTATTTAATTTCCTAAAATCAATTACCATTCTATATCCTGTAACAATTCTTTGCGGGATCAATTCATTTTTATCATTAGGAACAACGGTAATACCTCCCTTCTTAGGGACACAATGAACGGGACTAACCCATCTACTATCAGCAATAGGATAAATTATACCTGCGTCTAGAAGCTTTAATATTTCATTTCTTACCACTTCTTTCATTTTAGGATTTAACCGTCGTTGGTGATCAACAACTAGTTTAGCATCAGGCTCCATATTAATTTTATGCTGACATAAAGTGGGACTAATGACCTTAAGATCATCAAGAGTATATCCAATAGCAGCACGGTGCTTCTTCAGAGTTTTCAATAATCTCTTTTTTCTTCATGCTCTGAAAGGTTAGCACTAATAATAACAGGATATATCTTCTTTTCATCAAGATAGGCATATTTCAGAGTATCCGGTAATTGTTTAAGCTCAAACACGGGATCACCCTTGGGTGGAGGAGGATCCCCAAGTATTTCAACAGGCAAGTTGTGTTTCAAAATAGGATGTTGATCAAAGAAAATCTTATCTATTTCATTCCTTTCATTCATATGCATATCGTTTTCATGGTCTAGCAAATATTGTTCTAAGCGATCAGTAGGAGGCACATCAATAGAAACAAGCCCAATAATTTCATCCTTACTAGGCAATTCTTTATCATGGGGTTGTCTACGAAATTTAGAGAAATTAAACTCGTGGGACACATCCCCAAAACTTACAATAACAGTTTCTTTCTCGCAATCTATCTTAGCATTAACAGTATTCAAGAAAGGTCTACCAAATATGATGGGACAAAAATCATCTTGTGGGGAACCAAGGACAAGAAAATCAGTAGGATATTTTATTTTCCCACACAGGACTTCAACATCTCTAACAATCCCAACTGGTGCTATAGTATCTCTATTAGCAAGCTTAATGGTAACATCAATTTCTAAAACTCAGCTGGTGCAATATCATTCATAATTTCTTGATATAAGGTAAAGGGAATTGCACTCACACTAGCACCCACATCACATAAGCCATGATAATAATGATCTCCTATTTTAACAGAAACAACAGGCATGCCAACAATAGGTCTATGTTTATCTTTAGTATCAGGTCTAGCAATTCTAGCAGCTTCATCACAGAAATGAATAACATGCCCATCAATATTATCAACCAAGAGATCTTTAACCATAGCAATACTAGGTTCAACTTTAATTTGTTCAGGGGGTGTAGGTGTTCTAGTATAACTCTTATGAACCACAGTTGAAGCTTTAGCATGTTCCTTTATTCTAACGGGGAAAGGTGGTTTCTCAATATAAGCAGCAGGAATAACAGGATCAACATTATAAGTAATAGTTTCTTCTTCAACTTTAATAGGTTCAACTACTTTCACTTCAATGGGAGGATGATATTTAAACCACTTCTCATTAGGGAGATCAACATGAGTACCAAACGATTCACAGAAAGAAGCTACTATCTTAGAGTCAAGTCCATATTTAGTGCTAAATTCTCGAAAAGCATCGGTGTCTATAAAGGATTTAACACAATCAAACTTAAGGTTTATACCAGACTCCTTACCTTCGTCGAGTTCCCAATCTTCAGAGTTGCGTTTAATTCTTTCCAATAAGTCCCATTTGAATTCAATATCTTTCTTCATAAAGGAACCAGTACAAGAAGTATCGAGCATGGATTGATCATTACGAGAAAGCCGAGCATAAAAATTCTGAATAATAATTTCTCTTGAGAGCTCATGATTGGGGCATGAATATAACATTGACTTAAGCCTCCCCCAAGCTTGAGCGATACTTTCTCCTTCACGAGGCCAAAAATTATAAATATAATTCCGATCACGATGAACCAGATGCATAGGATAAAACTTCTGATGAAATTCCAATTTCAATCGGTTGTAGTTCCATGATCCAATATCATCACATAGCCTATACCATGTCAATGCCTTCTCCTTCAAAGATAAAGGAAAGACCTTCTTCTTGACATCATCCTCGGGCAAACATGCAAGCTTAAATAATCCACAAACTTCATCCACATAGATTAGATGCAAATCAGGATGTAGTGTTCCATCTCTTGCATAAGGATTAGCTAGTAGTTTCTCTATCATACCCGAAGGAATTTCATAATAAATATTTTCAGTAGGTTCAGTAGGTTGAGGAGGAACTCTTTGTGCTTCCGGTCGAGGTGAAGATACCATGACAGTAAATTTCAGCACACTATATAAAATTTTCCTTACCAAATTCCACTCACCAAAGGCGCTTCACTCCCCGGCAACGGCGCCAGAAAAGAGTCTTGATGACCCAAAAGTATAGGGGATCTATCATAGTCCTTTCGATAAGTAAGAGTGTCAAACCCAACGAGGAGCAGAAGGAAATGACAAGCAGTTTTCAGTAAGGTATTCTCTGCAAGCACTGAAATTATCGGTAACAGATAGTTTTGTGATAAGATAATTCGTAACGGATAGCAAGTAACAAATGTAGCGAAGGTGCAGCAAGGTGGCCCAATCCTTTTTGTAGCAAAGGACAAGCCTGGACAAACTCTTATATAAAGCAAAGCGCTCCCGAGGACACATGGGAATTTCTGTCAAGCTAGTTTTCATCATGCTCATATGATTCGTGTTCGTTACTTTGATAATTTGATATGTGGGTGGACCGGTGCTTGGGTGCTGCCCTTACTTGGACAAGCCTCCCACTTATGATTAACCTCTCTCGCAAGCATCCGCAACTACGAAAGAAGAATTAAGATAAATCTAACCATAGCATGAAACATATGGATCCAAATCAGCCCCTTACGAAGCAATGCATAAACTAGGGTTTAAGCTTCTGTCACTCTAGCAACCCATCATCTACTTATTACTTCCCAATGCCTTCCCCCAGGCCCAAATAATGGTGAAGTGTCATGTAGTCGACGTTCACATAACACCACTAGAGGAGAGACAACATACATCTCATCAAAATATCGAACGAATACCAAATTCACATGATTACTTATAACAAGACTTATCCCATGTCCTCAGGAACAGACGTAACTACTCACAAAGCATATTCATGTTCATAATCAGAGGAGTATTAATTATCATTAAGGATCTGAACATATGATCTTCCACCAAGTAAACCAACTAGCATCAACTACAAGGAGTAATCAACACTACTAGCAACCCACAAGTACCAATCTGAGGTTTTGAGACAAAGATCGTATACAAGAGATGAACTAGGGTTTGGAGAGGAGATGGTACTGGTGAAGATGATGATGGAGATTGACGCCCTCTTGATGAGACGATCGTTGGTGATGACGATGGCTTCGATTCCCCCCCCCCCCCCCGGGAGGGAAGTTTCCCCGGCAGAACAACTCCGCCGGAGCCCTAGATTGGTTCTGTCCAAGTTCCACCTCGAGACGGTGGCGCTTCGTCCCGAAAGCTCTCTTATGATTTTTTCCAGGTCAAAACCCTCGATATAGCAGAAGATGTGCACCGGAGGGCTGCCAGGGGGCCCACAAGCCACAGGGGCGCGCCCTGGGGGGTAGGGTGCGCCCCCAGGCTTGTGACCTCCTGGTGGGTCCCCTCTGGTATTTCTTTCGCCCAATATTTTTTATATATTCCAAAATAATTGTCCGTAACTTTTCAGGACTTTTGGAGTTGTGCAGAATAGGTCTCTCATATTTGCTCCTTTTCCAGTCTAGAATTCCAGCTGCCGGCATTCTCCCTCTTCATGTAAACCTTGTAAAATAAGAGAGAAAAGGCATAAGTATTGTACCATAATGTGTAATAACAGCCCATAATGCAATAAATATCAATATAAAAGCATGATGCAAAATGGACGTATCATGATGCGGCCCTGTTGAGGCCCAGGATGTCGACGCAGACGCGCAGCCCGCCGCCCACGTCGGGGGCGGCAGCTACACTGGGTGGTGCGAGGCGACGCTTGCTACGCATGGCATGCGCCTCCTGAAGCTCCTCGATCGCGTTGGTGATGAACTCCTATGAGCCTGGCGCCTCGCGCCGTGCTCCTTGCTTGTGGGGGCGCATGTCGAAGCACGCCTCCAAGTGGTGCCCGAGAACCTCCCGCATCGTACTGGTCAGGTCGAAAGCTCTCCGGGTGGAAGCCCCCGAGCCCGCCCTGAGGGAGGCGCCGGGCGCGCCTTCCTATGCGGGAGGGAGAGGCGCCCCAGCAGCGGACACGGGGCCTGAGGCGCCGTCCTTGGGGGTCTCTCTCCCCTGACGGCTCTTGAGGAGGAGCTTCATTTTCTTCTTGTGTGTGTCCTCGGGGGTAGGATGTCGCCCTCGTCGTCAGGATTTTCAGCCGCCGTGGCCTGGTACTCGCGTACGAGGGAGCAGACTGCATCCTTCTCATCGCAGGCGACCGTGATGACGCTGTTGCACCCTGGCATCTTGAGGACGTTGTATCCATGGTGGGTTGCTGCCATGAACTTGGCGAGGGTAGGGTTCCCGAGGATGGCGTTGCACGGGAGGTGGATATGGGCGACGTCGAAGTTGATGAGCTCGGTGTGGTAGTTATCGCGCTTGCCGAATGTGATTGGGTGGCGCACCTGCCCCAGGGGAATGGTGGAGCCATCGGTCACTCCTGAGAAGGGATTGGTCGGCATGAGCTGATCATAGGGCACCTGAAGCGTCTCGAACGTCTCGACAGAGAGAACATTGAGCCCAGCGCCACCGTCGATGAGGGTCTTGATGACGAGGACGTTGCTGATGGTGGGTGTGCAGAGCATGGGGAGCGCGCCTGCGGCGGCCGAGCACTTGAGGTGATCCTTGGAGTCGAAGGTAATGGCGTACTGCGACCACCTGAGGGGACGCGCGGCCTCGAGCTTCGGGAGGGCTGTGTTCACCTCATGAGAGAACTGCTTGAAGATGCGGTTCGAGGCAGGGGCCTGAGCACCGCCTAGGATGCAGGCGATCGCACGGGGTTCCTGGAAACTCCCAGCCCCATCATCCTGCCGGTTATCGTCATTTCTCCTTGGCGGCGGCAGCGGAGGGAGGCCAGCATTGCCCTGAGGACGGGCCTCATGAGGCTGATCGCGCCGGGGTCCATCCCGAGGCTCGTCATGCCAGCGGTCCTCGCGAGGCTGGTCGCGCCAGTCCTGACGTGGGTCGCGATTGTCCCAGCGACCTCCGCCGTGGCCCCCTCCACAGCCATAGCCACGGTCGCCGCGCTCGGGGAGGCGGCCGAGGCGCTCGTCGCGGAGCGCCCTGAGCTCCTGGCAGTCGTTAGTGTTGTGGGCGTGAGTGTAGTGGAAGATGCAGAATGGGCGGTTGCCCTTGGGGGGCTCATCATGGTCACGACCGCGCTTCATCTCGGGCTTTGCTGCCAGCACAGCGGGGCCCTTGCGCTTCGCCTCCTTAGCCTTGGCCTTCTTCTCTTCAGGGTCTGCCTCCGAAAGCTTGAGGAAGGAGAGGCGGCCCTCTTCGGCCCTTGCGCACTTGTTCGCCAGGTTGAACATCTCCAGGGCTGAGCACAGATGGTCATGGATGGCGAGCTCCTCTTTCATCTTTACGTCCCTGACGCCATCGGTAAACGCCAAGACGATGGCATCATCCGACACCTTCGGGATTTTGAGGCGAACGCTCGTGAAGCACTATATGTACTTGTGCAGGGTCTCGCCCGGCTGCTGTTTCACACGCCGCGGGTCGTTCACCGCAAGGGCGCGGTCACGGGTGCCCTGGAGGTTGGCGATGAAGCGCTCGCGAAGTTCGTCCCAGGAGGAGATCGATCCCTCTGGGAGGTTAAGGAGCCAGGAGCGCGCGCCATCCTTGAGAGCATCCAGCGGCGCACGGTCTTGATGCTGGCGTGGCAGTGCGGGGAGCGCACGTGCGTCACCTCGTGGCCGCGGCACCACCTGGCAGCTTTCTTCATCCCGTGCCTGCGCCGGCGCCCCATGTGGCGGGTCACGTGGGCGCGCTTCGCGTCTGGGCTCGAGGTCGGCGCAGTGCAGAGAAGGAGGAGGAGGCGCGCCATGAGCCACGTCGCCCGCCTGGGAGGGCGGGGGACGGAGCGAGTGGGAGGGCACCGAGGCCTCGCCGGCGACGCTGACGAGCTCGGCGATGCGACCAAGCCAGTCGTCGTAGCGGTCGTTGGCGGGGCGGTAACGCCGCAGATCGCGCGCCATGAGCAGCACAGCCTGCGCATTCGCCGGCCCGTGGCGAGCGTGCGAGGACGACTGTCCTTGTCAAAACCGGCGGATCTCGGGTAGGGGGTCCCGAGCTGTGAGTCGAAGATCGATGGTAACAAGGGTAGGAAGGAGACGATGTTTACCCAGGTTCGGGCCCTCCTATGGAGGTAAAACCCGAGAGTCTACAGAGAACTATAGGTTCCCGAATCTGACGTCCTGATAAGGGGCGAAACTCCCGACCCGGCCAAGACGACCGGTCGGGTCAGCGTGCAGCACAATGCTGCCGAAAGTGAAGATCTGTCCAGGGACGAAGGAGTCCATGGCAGAGCCGGCCCTGAAGGATCTCTGCATCCGGCTGTGGCCTGAAGAGCCGTTGCCGAGCAGTTACTTCGGCTTGATGCAAAAATTGTGCGATGCTGCGCCTCGGATTGACGCGCTAAAGCGTTCTACATGCATCGAGGGAGCTCGAATGGCCTTTGCAAAGACCATGGTGCACTGGCCGAAGCTCAAGCCGACCGAGATGGCCACCGCACCTCCGCCTCCTGGGAAGGAGCATAGGCGCCCGGAGCTATACTTCTCCGCAGTGATGGAGGGTGCTCGGGTGATAGAGGCCCAGTGCTCTAAGGATTTACTTTATGAAAGAGCGTGTTGTAATATGTCCGAAGACTTCTTAACGATTTAGAATTAGTGTTGCATGGTTTATCATGTCTTATAAGTCTTTAGTTTTTATTTTGACTCCCATGTGGCCGTTTTATCTGAAAGTTGTGAGTCGTCGGCTTTAGCCCCCATGTAGGTGTCTCTGCCTCCGCACTGTGACCCTTAGCCGAGGTATCGGTGCCCGAAGGCGGTAGTGCAAGGGGGACAAGGCAATCGGACTATGATGCTTTATCGCTTTCACTTAGCCGTAGGAGCGTAAAAAAATGCGGGGGCTGATGACCAGCCCCCAGTGTTTTGTGATGTTCGGATGTACCGGGGCCAAAGCCGGCATCACATGGTTTGTACAAGTATGAAACTCATCGTATAACACGGAATAACCTCTATCGATTTTTTTAGTATGACACTTATGCTCGGATTTGCAGACCGGTTCTCGCTTACTTTGACGGTCAGTTTTCGGCTTTCTCCCCTGAGGTGCTTGACCAGGCGAGCTGGAAACACAATCGCAGAGGCTCTCCCTTTGCCCTTTTAGCCGAACGAGCGGAACGTAAGAGGGCAAACACAGGAGCCGGGCAACCCAACTATTGACCCAAGACATAGTTCGGATCCGATGCATATAAAGCAAAATCCAAGATGCCGAACACGCAATCAGGTGTGTCGGAGTGATGCTTAGGGTGATATTTTAAATTCAATCCCTTGGTCTATTAGCCGGTTGCATCGTAATGTATACCGAATAGTTTTCGCAAGAAGCGTTGATGAGGGCAGAACAGAGTATGTATAAAATACAGCGAAGTGGCCATGTATAATGGTCTTGTATTTGCTCAATAATTCTTATAGCTTAGATTGCCGAAGCAACTGTTTACAGGTATTTGAAGGTGAAATATAAAATTTACAGAGGAGAGGTTGTACCAGGGGTCTTCGATTGGTGGCTTGACGTCCTCGATGTGCCATGTCGCCAATCTGCTCCTGTGCCTCCTAGGGAGTTGTGTTCCTTTAAGGGTGATGCTATCGGCGAGCGGACTTTGGGAAGAAGATCTTGAGAAGTCGCCGAAGTGAGGTGAGCTTTACGCTTTAACAGGTCCTTGATGGTACCTGTGATATGTCTGAGGACGTGTACTGGTAGTAGTTCGGTCCAGCCGAACACTTACCCTTTGATAGTTGTTCCGCATTGCTGCCAATGGAATCTTGAGTGCAAAGTTGTGCCTTCTTGGCACGTGTTTGACGGGCATTAGGGCGGTGCAATGGGGAGCGTGTCCCTATTTCAGGGGGGAAGAAGATTCTGGGAGTTCGGACTGAAACCGAGCTCGTTTGTCAACCTTACGTGCCTTTATGGCAGATTTCGGTGTTTGCCGATCGTCCTCGTAATGGAATTCGGCCGCCAGGGCCAATGCATGTTCCTCAGTTCTGAGGGAATGCTCTATGTTGCCGTTGACTGTGATGACCCCCTTGGGGCAGGGCATCTTGAGCTTGAGGTATGCGTAGTGTGGGACGGAGTTAAAGCGAGCGAACGCTGTACAGCCCAGCAGGGCGTGATAACCGTTGCGGAAAGGTACGATGTCGAAGATCAAGTCCTCGCTACGGAAGTTATCAGGCGAACCGAACACCACTTCCAGGCTCACAGAGCCCGTGCACCGGGCTTCGATGCCTGGGATCACTCCTTTAAAGGTAGTGTTGCTCGGTTTGATCCTTGATGGATCTATACCCATCTTTTTCACCGTATCTGAGTAAATCAAATTGAGGCTACTTCCTCCGTCCATTAGGACATTAGTGCCATGGATCTGGCAAGGCCTCTCCATGATTTCGTCTAGCGGGGTGGGTCCGTCGCGATTGCCTTTAGGAGGCTTCTTCCGCTGCCCGGATCGAGGATTGCGGAAGCCGGCGTTAACGGCCGTGTCGTCGGCGTCACTATTGTTGTGCCGGCGTTTATTTTTGTTGCGTCGTGGTTTCCCATTTCCATCCCGAACTTCGGAGGTGCCGGGGTCTTCGGGGTTGTGGCTTCGTCTCGCTAGCCAGTTATCCTCGCCCGCGCAAAAGCGGGTCATGAGTGATGTAAGGGCGGACATGGTCCTAGGTTTATCTTGACCGAGCTGGCGAGCCAGCCATTCATCCCGAATATTGTTCCTGAAAGAGGCTATAGCCTCGGCGTCTTTGCAATCGATGATCTGGTTTTTCTTGGTCAAGAACCGATTCCAAAATTGTCGAGCGGACTCTCCTGCCTTTTGGACAACGTTGCTTAGGTCGGAGGAGTCCGGAGGCCGTACATAGGTGCCCTGGAAGTTTGATCAGAATGCATCCTCGAGATCCTCCCAGCTCCCGATAGAATTTTCGGGGAGACTGTTTAACCAGTGCCGAGCTGGCCCCTTAAGTTTAAGGGGTAGATACTTGATGGCGTGGAGATCGTCTCCTCGTGCCATGTGAATGTGGAGGAGGAAATCCTCGATCCACACTGCAGGGTCAGTTGTTCCGTCGTACTGCTCTATGTTCACTGGTTTGAACCCTTCCGGGAATTGATGCTGCATCACCTCGTCGGTGAAGCTCAGTGGGTGGGCAGCGCCTCTGACCCGGGCTATGTCACGCCGGTGGTCGGCGTCTGTTCTAGCCCGGTTTTGTTCCCGACCTCTATTGTTGCGGTCGAGCCAAGGCCGGTACCCGTCCCTTCTATCGGGGGAGTACCCTCTAGATCCGTAGATGGATCTCGTGCGGCCTGTTCTATAATCCAGGCCGCGTCGCAGGTCATACCTGTCCTCAGGCTCCATTGGCTCTTTTCCCCTTCTGCGGGGTATCGCCGGCCAATAACCGGCGTCACCAGCCGTCCTACCTCATCCTCGGGGAGAGCTCGTCGTCAAATTGTGGCAGCAGCCGTCGGCGTGGATAGCTCTTGGGTTGGTCCAACAGACCGGTACCGTATCCTTCCTCGGCTGATAGGACCCTCGTCCATCTATCATTGAGGGCATCTTGTTCGGCCCTAAGCTGTCGTTCCTTTGCCTTTAGGCTTCGAGCAGTGGCTATAAGCTGTTGCCTAAACCGCTCCTGATCCTCAAGGTTTTCGGGGACGATGAAGTCTCCGGCTTCCGGGCTATCCTCCTCCTCTACAAGGGGGAGGTAGTTGTCATCCTCGAAACTCTTTGGATCTTCGGGGCCGCGCTGGTCCTCCAGCCTTTCCTGGTCCTCTAGCGGCTGCTCGGGGATATCGGGATCGCCGAGGTCTTCCAGGGTATCGTTTTCCCCGGTGCCAGCAATAGCTTCCCTTCCCTTTTTTGTCTTTGATCGTTTGCGCGGTTTCTGGCGCCTTGACGGCGCTTCACCCGATTTATCATCATTGTTTGCGGGTGTGCGCTCGCCGTTATCGGCTGGAGTATCCACAATGTAGACGTCGTAGGTGGAGGTGGCAGTCCATCGCCCGGTGTTGACAGGGGTGGGAGCGCGATCCTCTTCATCCATGTCTTCTGCCTCCTCGGAGGCGTTGTCCAACATATCGGTTAAGTCTTCGACAGTGGCTACGAAGTGGGTGGTGGGTGGGATGAAAAATTCCTCTTGACTCACCTTAAGACCGATCTGAACGTGGATCGGGGTTGGGTCGTCAGTAACTTTCATCGATAAGATCCGATCTAGAGCTTCGTTGAGTGTCAAGAGCTCGATCATGTCAATTTGCTCAGCGCTTTCGGAGTTAACCTCCGAAGCGTCTGCACAAGAAGTGTGTTCGGCAGGAGCTGGTACCCGGCCACCTGGCGCTATGGCCGGATCCGGACTAAAAGCCAGATCATCGTCGGGGTTAGTCCCGTGGGCGGGGTCGAAAGCGACATCCGAGGTTAAGGCCTCGGAGTCCTTGGGTGCGTTAGATGAGAATGCGAGCCCGGTGAGCGAAAGATCGCCCCGAGAGTCTACGGAGAACTCTAGGTTCCCGAATCTGACCTCTTGATAAGGGGCGAAACTCCCGACCCGGCCAAGACGGCCGGTCGGGTCAGCGTGCAGCACAATGCTACCGAAAGTGAAGATCTGTCCAGGGACGAAGGAGTCCATGTTCCAGACTTCTTTGGTAATAACAACGCGAGCCATCGATTCCTTTGGAGATCACAGCGGAACTCTCAATGAAAGCACCAATGTCGGTGTCAAAACTAGCGGATCTCGGGTAGGGGGTCCCGAGCTGTGAGTCTAAGATCGATGGTAACAAGGGGACGAAGGAGACGATGTTTACCCAGGTTCGGGCCCTCCTATTGAGGTAAAACCGTACGTCCTGCTCGATTATATTGATGGTATGAATGTTACAGAGTTGATCTACCTCGAGATCGACAAGCTAAAACCCTAGATGAGTTTCTCTGCCCTACATTCTAAAACCCTCTCGGTTTATATAGACACCGGGGGGTACCTAGGGTTTACACATGACAAGACTCCTGCCGAGAATGGCGACATCGATTCCCTCATCTTGACTTGGAGTACACGATGCGCCTTCGGGGCTTCCTTCTAAAACACAGGGTCTCGATGTATCCGGCCATTCCCGCGACAGTAAGAGTGCAGCCCACCAAGCCGGCCTATTGAGAGACAGGCCATCGGCCCGAGGACCCCTTAGTCCAGGACTCCCTCAACGACACCGTGGCGGGAGCGAGGGACGGAGTAGCGGTGCGACCATCGCGCCATGCGGTGGGTGGCAGCGACGAGTCCTACTGCTCGCGAGCAGCTGGGTCAGTGGCAGCGTTAGCTGCAGGAGAGGCGGAGCGGCGTGGGACGCCGCAGCCCACGGGTGTCGTCTGGGCGACGCGCGCAGCCCGGCGCTCGGCACCGACTCGGCGGGCGTCGGCCATGGGAGCGACGAAGCGGAGACGAAGAAACTGGAGAGAGGATTACAACACGCCCCTACCTGGCGCGCCAAATGTCGGAATCGGGGCTCCGCAGACCCAAGAAGGTTCGAACTCTGGGGCGTGTGCGAAGATCTCAACCAGCTCTAGCCTCAAGGACGCCACCCCGCAGCCAAGCCTTGTCGAATACGTGCGAGCGGGCAAGAAGATGAACACAGAGATTTACCCAGGTTCGGGCCACCTTGCGGTGTAAGACCCTACTCCTGCTTTTGGTGGATTGGCCTCACGAGGAGGATGGGGATGAACTAGTACAGTGGTTGAGCGACCTCGCGAGGGCTCTGAGGGGGGATCGATCCCTTCAACGGTGGAGGCTAGTCACTACTTATAGTGGCCTTGGTCCTCTTCCCTCATCGCACGGGCGGGAAGGGATCCCACAACGGCCAATTTTGAAAGGGGACAAGAGGTACATCTTATCCTGATGGAAAGTGGTCTTCGCCTGCAAAGCTTCTAGGCGTGATGCAGAGGTGGGCTCGGTGATGACATCCGTCCTGCCGAGCTCGTGGTCTTGGTCTTGTTGCACCAGAATGGAAATCTTTGGGGGCCTTCCTCAGGAACCTGCGCCTGCCCTTACTCCCTTAACACTGAAGAGGAAACTGTCTCCTCTGCGCCAACTGGCGCCCGCCTGGCCTTGGTCGTCATGGCTCACGTCATCGTAGCCTCATGAGGCCGGGCACCTGCATAGAAATCTCCGCTTCTAGGGAGGCAGCCTGGAGAGGCCACTCCTCTGGAGGTCTTGGCGTTGTTCGCCTCGCGAGGCCGGGGCTCTCGCGAGGGTTTGACTTGGGGGTGCTTGCCGCTAGGCCGTACCGGGCCGTCGAGGTGGGCCACGCGCTAGGTCGCAGGTAGGCAGATCTGGGTACCCACGATCCCAGAATGCCGACAGAGACCTTGTGCTCTTGTACAACTCTCGTTTCAGATTTTTTGCGGGAAAACTCTTATCCAAATTAATAACTTCGAAGGCAAGAACCCGAGAGTGGTGAATGGGCAAAGAATCAAGCATTATATTTCAGGTACACCCCTGGGGCGTGCCCTGATGGTTGTGCGGCCCTCGTGTGCCTCCCCGACTCTGATTTCTTCCCGAACACGTATTCTGACCTAGAAAAATCATTATATATACTCCCGTTTGTTTTGACCACCGCATCGCGAGTTTCTCCTCTGTTCTCGTTTCGAGCTGTTTTTCTGACAGATCTAGATCGCCATGACATCCCCAAGTTCATCTAAAGACAAGTTCTTCGAGAAGGTCATCAACCCCTACTTGCCGGAGGTGATGAAGCACCCTCAAGCCATTGAGATGCGTGAGGGGGTGCTCCACATACGGGATGTCCGAGGCCCCAAGAAGGAGGGAAGTGACAAGGCCAGGCTTGAAGAAGCGGAGCAGGAGATCTTCAAGTGCCAAGGGATGGTTGAACGTGGTCTAAGTGCCAATCACTCTATGATCACGGACTTCATTCGCGAGAACAAGATTGACACCAGGAGCGTGGGAGAAGCTCTATTCAGGCTTCAAGAGCGGATCGAGCACCTCCAAGATCAAATCTATGAACTTCAAATCCAGAACTGTGAGTATGAATCTAGGTTTAAAAGGACGAGCCTCGCTGCTGATTTCAGGACTCCGGAGACAAGAGTTTCTTTCCATGATGGGGAGCCTATGCCCTGGAAGATGGAGGATTTCCGCACACCACCACCATCACCGAAGAACACTTGACCATGGGTAAGGGCACAACCCCTAGCTTGTTCCAAGATTGGGGGAGGTGCCCCGGTATCGTATCACCATCACTTTTCACCATCATCTTTTATTTTGGTTTGATCTTTAGCTATTTCGTGGTTTAGAGAAATAAAGTTTCAGATTTACTATGCTTAGGATTTTGCTTTGAGTTCTACCTATCCTTGTAATCGAGTGTGAGAGTTATATAATAAAGATTAGTTGGGTCCGTGTGCTTTACTCTCTTGCATCAATCATCATAGCATGACAATAAAAAGAATAGTAAAAATCATATGCTTATCTCATGGGAAGTAATGATTTCACATAAAAAGAAAGTATGAGCTATGAAAATTGTTGGGAATAGAACAAACATAGCCTTAGTCATTGTTATAATCTATGCAAGACTATGATAGAGAAGAGAAGATCCACACACAAATACACTATCTTGGACATCATCTATGATTACGAATCCCCACCAAATATTAAATAATGATCGAGTGTTGAAGTTGGACATGGAAGACAACCTAATGGTTATGTGTGTTTACATTTGCATAGAAGTTATATAATCATGGATCCTTTAACATGTGATGTTTCCTGTAGAACTTTTGCTAGCCAAAACTTCCCGCACCAAGTAGAGATACTGCTTGTGCATCCGTAACCCGTTAGACCCAGTTTCTTTCCTAGAGAGTTCACTATACCTACCTATGGATTGAATAAGATCCTTCAAGTAAGTTGTCATCGGTGCATGAGCAGTAAAAATTGCCTACAATCATGTATTATCTTTTATTGAAAGGGAAAACAAGCTTTGTACAATCTTGTGATGACGAAGAAATGAAAGCGATGGAGTGCATAATAAAGTTCGTTATCACAAGGGGCCATATAAAGTGACGTTCCTTTGCATTAAGAGATGGCACATCTAAACAAATAGAAGCGCATGACAACCTCTGCTTCCCTCTGCGAAGGGCCTATCTTTTAATTTTGTTTAGTACTTACTTTTACTCAAGAGTCATTATTTTTTTTCCTATTTTAAGTTATAAACTCTCTTAGTGGGAAGCATCACATGTTGAGGAAAGATCCAGGTATATATATCGAGTTGAATGTAAGAAACCATGACTCATTATTGTTGACATTATCCTTGAGGTAAATGAGTTCGGTGGCAAAGGAAGCCCCTATCTTCCTATGTGTCCGGCAAAAACATTAGCTCCAAAAATATGCAATGAGTGTCAATAATCATGGATGACTAAATGATAGTTGAGTATGTGGCTTTGCTACAATGAAAGATCTTATATAGACTCTTCTCTTGAATATGATGAATTGTGATTATCACCATGACTAAAGGCACCGTTTGTTGGTTGTCAATAAGGTTTATGCTTCATACTTTGATAATTGTGAATAGATCTTTACTTGCTTATGAGAAGTTATATGATGAAATACTTGTTGCTATAATGATATTCATGATGCTTCCATGTCCGTACTCTGTTTTATCGACACCTCTCTCTCAAATTATGTGGTGAATACTCTCGAGTTCGGCTTTCGCATGAGGACAAGTGAGGTCTAAGCTTGGGGGAGTTGATACGTCCATTTTGCATCATTATTTCTTCTTCATATTTATGATATTATTGTCCATTATTCCCTATTACCATACAATTCTTATGCCTTTTCTCTCTGAATATGCAAGGTACATCACAAAGAGGGAATTATCTGGAAACTGGAATTTTGGACCGGAAAACCGAGAAAAAGGCAGAAAAATCACCAGACTCCAAATGACCTGAAACTTCACGAGGAATTTTTATTGAATATATATGAATTTACGGGCCAAAAATATACCAGAGCGGGGCCAGCAGCCAGGCACAAGCCAACACGGCGCGCCCCCAGGCCGCGCCCTGATGGTTTGTGGGCCCCTGGCTGGCCTCCCGACGCCCATCTTCTCCTATTTTGTGTGTTTTACCCTAGAAAAATGATAAGCAACCTTTCGGGATGAAGCGTCGCCGTCTCGAGGCGGAAACCTGAGCAGAGGCCCTTTTGCACTCCGGCAGTCAGATTCTGCCGGGGAAATTCCTCTCCGGGAGGGGGAGATCGAAGCCATCGTCATCACCAATGCTTCCTCCGTCGTGGGAGGACCAATCCTCATCAACATCTTCACCAGCACCATCTCATCTCCAACCCAAATTCATCTCTTGTATTCAATCTTTGTCTCAAAACCTCATATTGTTACCTGTGGGTTACTAGTTGTGTTGATTACATCTTGTAGTTGATACTTGTTGGATTACTTGGTGGAAGATATTATGTTCAGATCCTTAATTATTATCATTGCACCTCTGATCTTGAACATGTTGATGATGTGTGAGTAGTTACTATTGTTCCTGAAGACATGGGAGAAGTCTTGTTATAAGTAATCATGTGAAGTTGGTATTCGTTCGATATTTTGATGATATGTATGTTGTTACTTCTCTTAGTGGTGTCATGTGAACGTCGACTACATGAAACTTCACCATGCTACGGGCCTAAGGGAAGTCATAGTGGAGTAACAAGTAGATGATGGGTTGCTAGAGTGATAGAAGCTTAAACCCAGTTTATGCGTTGCTTCATAAGGGGCTGATTTGGATCCGTATGTTTCATGCCATGGTTAGATTTGCCTTAATTCATCTTTCGTAGTTGCGAATGCTTGCGAGAGGGGGTAATCTTAAGTAGGTTGTTAGTTCAAGTAAGAACAACACCTTAGCACCGGTCCAACCACATATCAAATTATCAAAGTAGCGAACGCGAATCAACTCAACATGATGAATGTGACTAGACAGAATTCCCATGTGTCCTCGGGAGCGCTTGCTTAATACAAGAGTACTTTCAGGCCTGTCCTTTGCTATAAAAAAGATTGGGCTACCTTGCAGCACCATTGCTACTATTGTTACTTGTCACTTGTTACGAATTATCTGGCTACAAAACTATCTACTATCGTTACTTACATCACTTGCAGAGAATACCTTGCTGAAAACCGCTTGTCATTTCCTTCTGCTCCTCGTTGGGTTCGATACTCTTACTTATCGAAAGGACTACGATTGATCCCCTACACTTGTGGGTCATCAAATGCAATGAGGGTAAGGCACATGAAGTCAACTAACTTTATTATATAACTCTCACACTCGGCTACAAGGTTAGATAGACCTCAAGGCAAAATACTAAGAAAAAACTAATCTGAAACTTTATTTCTCTAATACCACGAAATAACTAAGGATCAAACTAAAATAAAACATGATGGTAAAAAGTGATGGTGATAAGATACCAGGGTGCCTCCCCCAAGCTTGGAACAAGCTAGGGGTGGTGCCCATAGCCATGTACTCAAGTGTTCTTCGGCAATGGTGGTGGTGTGAGGTAATCCTCCATCTTCCAAGCATAGGTTCCCCATCATGGAAAGAGGCTCTTGTCTCTGGAATCCTAAAATCAGCAGCGAGGCTCGTCCTTTTAAACCTAGATTCATACTCAAAGTTTTCGGTTTGAAGTTCATAGATTTGATCTTGAAGGTGCTCGATCCGCTATTGAAGCTTGAAGAGAGCTTATCCCACGCTCCTTGTGTAGATCTTGTTTTCACGGATGAAGTCCATGATTATAGAGTGATTAGCACTCAGACCACGTTGAACCATCCCATGGCACTTGAAGATCTCCTGCTCCACTGCTGCGAGCCTGGCCTTGTCACTTCCCTCCTTCTTGGGACCTTGGACATCCCGGATGTGGTCCTCCCCCTCACGCATCTCAATGGCTTGAGGGTGCTTCATCACCTCCGGCAGGTAGGGGTTGATGACCTTCTCAAAGAACTTGTCTTTGGATAAACTTGGGGAAGTCATGGCGATCTAGATCTGTCAGAAAAACAACTCGAAACAAGAACAGAGAGGAAACTCGCGACGCGGTGGTCAAAACATATGGGAGTATATATAATGATTTTTACTAGGTCATAATACATGTCCGGGAAGAAATCGGAGTCCAGGAGGCACACGAGGGCCCCACAAGCCATCAGGGCGCGCCCCAGGGGGGCTGCATGATACGTTCATTTTGCATCATGATTTCCTACTGTTATTTATAATGTTTTTATGCATAATAATGCTTAAGGAGTAGTTCTAATGCCTTTTCTCTCATAATATGCAAGGTTTACACAAAGAGGGAGAATGCCGTCAGCTGGAATTCTGGACCTGAAAAAACATATCAGAGACACCTATTCTGCACATCTCCAAATAAGGTGAAACTTCACGGAGAATTATTTTGGAATATATATAAAATACTGGAGCAAATAACTACCGGAGGAGGGCCACCTGGTTACCACAAGACACCAGGGCGTGCCAGGCCCCCCAAGCGCGCCCTGGTGGGTTGTGGCCAGCCCAGCCCACCTCCGGTGCCCATCTTCTGGTACTTAAGGTCTTTTGACCTAGAAAAAATGAGGAGGGAACTTTCGGGATGGAACGCCGCCGTCTCGAGGTGGAACTTGGGCAGGAGCACTTTTGCCCTTCGGCAGAGCGATTCCGCCGGGGGAACTTCCCTCCCGGAGGGTGAAATCGAAGCCATCGTCATCACCAACAACCCTCTCATCTTAGGGAGGCCAATCTTCATCAACATCTTCAACATCACCATCTCCTCTCAAATCCTAGTTCATCTCTTGTGTTCAATCTTTGTACCGGAACCTCAGATTGGTACCTGTGGGTGATTAGTAGTGTTGATTACATCTCGTAGTTGATTACTATATGGTTTATTTGGTGGAAGATTATATGTTCACATCCATTATGCTATTTAATACCCCTCTGATCTTGAGCATGAATATCATTAGTGAGTAGTTACCTTTGTTCTTGAGGTCACGGGAGAAGTCATGTTGCAAGTAATCATGTGAAGTTGATATGTGTTCGATATTTTGATGATATGAATGTTGTGATTCCCTTAGTGGTGTTATGTGAACGTCAATTACATGGCACTTCACCATCTTTGGGCCTAAGGGGATGCATTGTGGAGTAGTTATTAGATGACGGGTTGCTAGAGTGACAGAAGCTTAAACCCTAGTTTATGCGCTATTTCGTAAGGGGCTGATTTGGATCCAAATGTTTAATGCTATGGTTAGATTTTATCTTAATACTTTTATCATAGTTGCAGATGCTTGCGAGGGGGTTAATCATAAATGGGAGGTTTTTTCAAGTAATAACGGTACCCAAGCATCGGTCCACCCACATATCAAATTATCCAAGTAGCGAATGCAAATCAAAACAACATGATGAAAGTGACTAGATGAAATTCCCGTGTACCCTCAAGAACGCTTGCTTATTATAAGAGACCGTTTTGGCCTGTCCTTTGCCATAAAAGGATTGGGATATCTTGCTGCACTTTATTTACCATTACCGTTACTTGCTCGTTACCAATTATCTTGCTATCAAACTACCTGTTACCAACAATTTCAGTGCTTGCAGAAATGACCTTGCTGAAAACCGCTTGTCATTTCCTTCTGCTCCTCATTGGGTTCGACACTCTTACTTATCGAAAGGACTACGATTGACCCCCTATACGTGTGGGTCATCACCGCGCCATGTTGGCTTGTGCCTCCCTCGTGGGTCCCCCTGACTCCTTTTTATTTTTGGGATTTTACTAAAATACCAAAACCAACAGAAACTATTTTTTGGAATTTTTGGAGTCGGTTTACTTATTGTACCACATACCTACCCCTTTTCAGGTTTCTAGAGTGTTCCGGAAGGCCTCCCATATGTGTTCTTCCGGTGTTATTACTTGAATGACATTAGTCTCTTCATTAATGGGTGTACCTAAAATATAATGCTTGATTCGTTGCCCATTCACCACTCTCGGGTTTTTGCCTTCGAAGTTATTAATTTTTATAGCACCAGAGCGATAGACCTCTTCGACAACATATGGACCTTCCCATTTGGATAAGAGTTTTCCTGCAAAAAACCTGAAACGAGAATTGTACAAAAGCACAAGGTCTCCTACATGGAATTCCTCTTTTTGAATCCTTTTGTCATGCCATCTTTTAACCTTTTCTTTAAACAACTTAGCATTTTCGTAGGCTTGTGTCCTCCATTCATCTAGTGAGCTAATATCAAATAACCTCTTTTCGCCAGCAAGTTTAAAATCATAATTAAGTTCTTTAATTGCCCAATAAGCCTTATGTTCTAGCTCAAGAGGTAAATGACAAGCTTTTCCATACACCATTTTATATGGGGACATCCCAATGGGGTTCTTATAAGTAGTTCTATAAGCCCATGGAGCACCATCTACTTTCTTAGACCAATTTTTCCTAGATCTATTGACAGTCTTTACAGGATTAATTTTAGTTCTTGATTGCTCAATTCAACTTGGCCACTAGACTGAGGATGATATGGTGAAGCAATTCTATGGTTAACATCATATTTAGGTAGAAGTTTTCAGGAAGCACCATGAATAAAATGTGAACCACCATCAATCATTAAGTATCTAGGAACTCCAATCCTCGGAAAAATAATTTCCTAAAGCATTTTAATAGAAGTGTTATGATCAGCACTACTAGTTGGAATAGCCTCTACCCACTTAGTAACGTAATCAACATCAACTAAAATATGAGTATATCCATTTGAGGAAGGAAAAGGTCCCATGAAATCGAAACCCCAAATATCAAATGGTTCAATGGCAAGTGAATAATTTATAGGCATTTCCTGACGTTTACCAATGTTACCAACCCTTTGACATTCATTACATGCAAGGACATACTTACGAGCATCTTTGAAAAGAGTAGGCCAATAAAAACCAGATTGTAGTACCTTGTGTGCAGTTCTGTCACCGGCATGGTATCCTCCGTAAGCCTTGGAGTGACACTTCCATAGGATTTGTCCCTATTCATGCTCAGGTACACAATGTCTAATAACACCATCTACTCCTTCTTTACAATGTCGTAAATCATAAAAGAATTTCTTCTTTTGTTGGTAGGAGAAGTTAGGTGGTATATATTTAGCGACAATATAGTTAGCATAATCAGCATACCAAGGAGTAATATGTGAAGTATTTATAGCAGCAAGTTGTTCATCAGGAAAATTATCATCAATAGGTAGTGGGTCATCAAGAACATTTTCCATTCTAGACAAGTTATCTGCTACCGGGTTTTCAGCTCCCTTCCTATCCACGATGTGCAAATCAAACTCTTGAAGTAAAAGGACCCACCTAATAAGTCTAGGTTTAGCATCTTTCTTTTCCATAAGGTATTTAATAGTAGCATGATTAGTGTGAATAGTTACTTTGGAATCAACAATATAAGGTCTAAAATTATCACATGAAAAGACAACTGCTAAAAATTCCTTTTCAGTGGTGGCATAATTTCTTTGGGCAGCGTCTAGAGTTTTACTAACATAATGAATAACATTCAATTTCTTGTCTACTCTTTGCCCTAGAACAGCACCAACAGCATAATCACTAGCATCACAAATAATTTCAAATGGTAAGTTCCAATCGGGTGGTTGAACAATGGGTGCAGAAATAAAAGCTTTCTTAAGTATTTCAAAAGCTTCTACACAATCATCATCAAAAACAAAGGGAATATCTTTTTTAAGAAGATTAGTTAACGGCCTAGAAACCTTTGAGAAATCTTTGATGAAATGCCTATAGAAACCAGCATGACCAAGGAAACTTCTTATACCTTTTATATCTTTCGGGCATGGAATTTTCTCAATTGCATCAACTTTAGCTTTGTCCACTTCAATACCTCGTTCAGAAATTTTATGCCCAAGCACTATGCCTTCATTCACCATAAAATGGCACTTCTCCCAATTCAAGACAAGATTAGTTTCTTCATATCTCTGCAAAACTCGATCAAGGTTGCTCAAGCAATCATCAAAAGAAGTTCCATAAACAGAAAAATCATCCATGAATACCTCAACAATCTTTTCACAAAAATCAGAGAATATAGTTGTCATACATATTTTAAAGGTTGCAGGTGCATTGCATAAACCAAAAGCCATACATCTATAAGCATAAGTTCCAAAAGGGTAAGAAAGGTAGTTTTCTCTTGATCCTCTTTTGACACATGTATTTGAGAAAAAACAGAATATCCGTCAAGAAAACAAAAGTGTGTGTGCGTAGATAATCTTTCTAACATTTGATTGATAAAAGGCAAGGGGTAATGATCTTTTCTAGTAGCTTTGTTTAATTTCCTGAAATCAATTACCATCCTATAACCAGTTACGATCCTTTGTGGGATAAGTTCATTTTTATCATTAGGAACAAAAGTTATACCTCCTTTCTTAGGAACACAATGAACATGACTTACCCAACTACTATCAGCAATAGGATAAATTATACCTGCCTCCAGAAGCTTTAGTATTTAGGTTCTTACTGCCTCCTTCATCTTATGATTGGGACGACGTTGGTGGTCAATGACTGGTTTAGCGTTCGGTTCCATATTAATCTTGTGTTGACATAGCGTAGGGCTGATGCCCTTAAGATCATCGAGAGTATATCCGATGGCAGCCCTATGCTTCCTTAGAGTTTTAAGTAATCTTCTTTCTTCATGCTCCGAAAGGTTAGCACTGATAATAACAGGATATATCTTCTTTTCATCAAGATAAGCATATTTCAAAGTGTCGATTAAAGTCTTTAACAAAAACACGAGATCTCCCTTGGGTGGAGGAGGATCTCCTAAAATATCTACTGGTAAGTTGTGTGTAAGAATAGGTGTTCTTTCAAGAAATATGTCAACTATTTCATTTCTCTCATTCATATGCATATCATTTTTATGGTCTAGTAAATATTGTTCTAACGGATCGGTAGGAGGCACGACAATACAAGCAAGGCCAATGATTTCATCCTTACTTGGTAATTCTTTCTCATGTGGTTGTCTACTAAACTTGGAGAAATTAAATTCATGAGACACATCACCAAAGATTACCTTGACCTTCTCAGTGACACAATTAATTTCAGCATTCACAGTATTTAAGAAAGGTCTACCAAATATAATGGGACAAAAATTATCTTATTTTGAACCAAGAACTAAGAAGTTAGTTGGGTACTTAACTTTTCCACACAAGACTTCAACATCTCTAACAATCCCAAGTGGTGTAATGGTGTCTCTGTTTGCAAGTTTAATAGTGACATCAATGTCTTCAAGCTCGGATGGTGCTATGCCATTCATAATTTCTTGATATAAGGTAAAAGGTATAGCACTAACACTAGCACCAATTTCACACAAGCCATGATAACAATGATCTCCAATTTTAACTGAAACCACAGGCATGCCAACAACTCGTTTGTTTTTATCTAGCTCATCCTACGCGTTTCTAGTAGGTTTCACAATTCTAGCAGCTTCACCACAGAAGTAAATAACTTGACCATCAATGTTATCAACTAGAAGATATTTAACCATAGCAACATTAGGCTCAATGTTTATTTGTTCAAAAGGTTTAGGTGTTCCAACATGACTTTTATTAACCACAGTTGTATTCTTTGCGTGTTCCTTAATTCTAAACAGGGAAAGGTGGTTTCTCAATCTAAGAAGTAGGAACAATTGGATCAACATGGCTAACAATAATTTCTTCCTTCGAAATTTTAATAGGTTCCTCTAATTGCTTTTTAATGGGTGGATGGTATTTAAACCATTTCTCCTTAGGGAGATCAACATGAGTAGAAAATGATTCACAGAAAGAAGCTACTATCTCAGAGTCGAGGCCATATTTATTGCTAAAATCATAGAAAGCATTGGTTCCCATAAAAGATTTAACACAATCAAACTTGAGATTTATACCTGACTCATTACCTTTGTCGAGTTCCCAGTCTTTAGAGTTGCGTTTAATTCTTTCCAGAAGATCCCATTTGAATTCAATAGTCCTATTCATAAAGGAACCAGTAGAAGAAGAATCGAGTAGTAGTAGATCATCATGAGAAAGCCAGGCATACAATTTTTGGATAATAATTTTTCTTGAGAACTCATGGTTGGGGCAGGTGTGCATCATAGATTTAAGCCTCCCCCAAGCTTGAGCGATACTTTCTCCTTCACGAGGCCAGCAATTATAAATAAAGTTCAGATCACGATGGACTAGATGCATATGATAAAACATGTGATGAAAATTCCAGCTTCAAGCGATTCCAGTCCCATGATCCAATATCGTCCAATAGCCTATACCACATTAATTCCTTTCCCACCAAAGATAAAGGGAAAACTTTCTTCTTAACTTTGTCTCCACACAACCCTGCAAGCTGAAATAATCCACAAACTTCATCAACAAATATCAAATGATAATCAGGATGGGTCGTTCCATCATATTGATTAGATAACAGTTTTTCAAGCATACCCGAAGGAATCTCATAATAAATGGTTTTAGTAGGTTCAGTAGGTTGAGGAACAATTTCCTCATCTTCAGTTCGAGGTGAAGATGCCCCGAACAAGTCACTCAAAGGGTGACATTTTATAGCGACAAGCAACAGTAAATTTCAGCACGTATAGAAAATGTTTCCTTACCAATTACACTTACCAGAGGCGCCTCACTCCCCGGCAACGGCACCAGAAAAGAGTCTTGAAGACCCTCAAATATAGGGGATCAATCATAGTCCTTTTGATAAGTAAGAGTGTCGAACCCAACGAGTAGCAGAAGAAAATGACAAGCGGTTTTAAGCAAGGTATTCTCTACAAGTGTTGTATGTAGCGATAGTAGATAGTTTTTTAGCAAGATAATTTGTAGCAAGTGACAAGTTACGATAGTAACAAAGGTGTGGCAAGGTAGCCCAATCATTTTTATAGCAAAGGACAGGCCTAAAAGTACTCTTATATTAAGCAAGCACTCCCGAGGACACATGGGAATTTCTGTCTAGTTATGTCCATCATGTTGAGTTGATTCGCGTTGGCTACTTTGATAATTTGATATGTGGATGGACCGGTTCTAAGGTGCTGTTCTTACTTGAACTAACAACCTACTTATGATTACCCCCTTTCGCAAGAATCCGCAACCACAAAAGAAGAATTAAGATAAATCTAACCATAGCGTGAAACATGTGGATCCAAATCAGCCCCTTATGAAGCAAGGCATAAACCGGGGTTTAAGCTTCTGTCAATCTAGCAACCCATCATCTACTTGTTACTCCACAATGACTTCCCTTAGGCCCATAACATGGTGAAGTGTCATGTAGTCGACGTTCACATGACACCACTAAGAGAAGTAACAACATACATATCATCAAAATATCGAACGAATACCAACTTCACATGATTACTTATAACAAGACTTCTCCCATGTCCTCATCAACATGTTCAAGATCAGAGGTGCAATAATAATAATTAGGGATCTGAACATAATATCTTCCACCAAGTAATCCAACAAGCATCAACTACAAGATGTAATGAACACAACTAGTAACCCACAGGTACCAATCTGAGGTTTTGAGAAAAAGATTAAATACAAGAGATGAACTCAGGTTGGAGATGAGATGGTGCTGGTGAAGATACTGATGAGTATTGGTCCTCCCACGAAGGAGGAAGCGTTGGTGATGATGATAGCTTCGATATCCCCCTCCCGAAGAGGAATTTCCCCGGCAGAATCTGACTGCCGGAGTGCAAAAGGGCCTCTGCCCAGGTTTCTGCCTCGAGATGGCGGCACTTCATCCCGAAAGGTTGCTTATGATTTTTTCTAGGGTAAAACACACCATATAGGAGAAGAGGGGCGTCGGGAGGCTAGCAGGGGCCCCACAAGCCATCAGGGCGCAGCCTGGGGGTGGGGGCGCCCTGTTGGCTTGTGCCCAGCTGGTGGACCCCCTCTGGTATATTTTTGGCCCAGAAATTCTGAAATATTAAATAAAAATTCTCCGTGAAGTTTTAGGTCATTTGGAGTCTGGTGATTTTTCTGCCTTTTTCTCGGTTTTCCGGTCCAGAATTCCAGTTTCCAGATATTTCCCTCTTTGTGATGTACCTTGCATATTTAGAGGAAAACGGAATAAGAATTGCATAATAATATGGAATAATGGATAAGAATGAAGTACATAGTAATAAGAAATCATGATGCAAAATGGACGTATCAATCTCCACCACGCCGTCGTGCTGGTTGAGATCCCATCTACTTCTCCTCCCTCGCTTGCTGGATCAAGAAGGAGGAGACGTCATCGAGCCGCCCGTGTGCTGAACGCGGAGGTGTCATCTGTTCGGCGCTTTATCGGGACGGATTGCGATTGGATCGTGAAGAGTACGACTACATCAACCGCGTTATATACGCTTCCGCTTAGCAATCTACAAGGGTATGTAGATACACTACCCCTCTCGTAGCTATGCATATCCATGGATAGATCTTGCATGTGCATAGGAAATTTTTTGTTTCCCATGCAACGTTACCCAATAGTGGCATCATGAGCTAGGTCTATGCGTAGATGATATGCACGAGAAGAACACAAAGAGTTTGTGAGCGTTGATGTTCAGATTGCTTACCTTCTTAGTCTTATTTTGATTAGGCGGTATTGGGGGATGCAGCGGCCCGGACCAACCTTACTTGTCCACGTACAAGAGACCGATTCAACCGACTGACATGTAACTTAGTTGCATAAAGGTGGCTGGCAGGTGTGTGTCTCTCCCACTTTAGTTGAATCGGATTCGACAGAGGCAGTCCTTGTAGAATGTTAAAAGGCAACTTGATTATCGCAGTTGTGGCTTTGTGTACGTAAGAACGGTTCTTGCTAGTTTCCCATAGCATCCACGTAAAACATGCAACAACAAAGTAGAGGACGTCTAACTTGTTTTTGCAGGGCATGTTGTGATATGATATGGCCAAGACGTGATTTGATATATGTGATGTATGAGATGATCATGTTTTGTAATAGTTATCACGACTTGCATGTCAATGAGTACGGCAACCGGCAGGAGCCATAGGGTTGTCTTTAATTTATTTGTACCATTTGCTTTACTTTATCGCTATGAGTTAGCAATAGTTGTAGAAGCAATAGTTGGTGCGACAACCACGTGTCGACACGATGATGGAGATCATGGTGTCATGCTGGTGACGATGGAGATCATGTCGGTGCTTTGGAGATGGAGATCAAAAGCACAAGATTATGATGGCCATATCATGCCACTTATATGATTTGCATGTGATGTTTATCCTTTTTATGCATCTTATTTTGCTTAGGTCGACGGTAGCATTATAAGATGACCCCTCACCAAAATTTTAAGATAAAATTGTGTTCTCCCCGAGTTTGCACCATTGCGAAGGATCGTCGTTTCGAAGCACCTCGTGATGATCGGGTGTGATAGACTCTACGTTCGCATACAATGGGAGTAACCAGATTTACACACGCGGAATACTTGGGTTAACCTTGACGAGCCTAGCATGTAAAGACATGGCCTCGGAACACAGGAGACCGAAAGGTCAAACATGAGTCATATAGTAGATATGATCAACATGGAGATGTTCACCATTGAAACCACCTCATCTCACGTGATGATCGGACTTGGGTTGGTGGATTTGGATCATGTCACACCAAGACAACCCGAGGGATGTTGATTTGGGTGGGAGTTCTTTAGTAATATGATTAGTTGAACTCATTATCATGAACATAGTCTAAAGATGTCTTTGCAAATTATGTAGTAGATCAATAGCTCGCACTGTAGCTCCCCTGTATTTTGAAACGTTCCTAGCGAAAATAGAGTTGAAAGATGATGGTAGCAAAAATGCGGACTGGGTCCGTGATCTCAGGATTGACCTCATTGCTGCACAGAAGGCTTATGTCCTTGATGCACCACTCGGTGCGCCACCCCCTCAAACATCGTCTATGGATGTTGTGAACGTCTAGCAGACACGTTCTGATGACTACTTCATAGTTTAGTGTGCCATGCTTTACGGATTAGAATCGGGGCTTCAAAGACGTTTTGAACGCCAAGGAGCATATGTGCTTTTCTTTTATCGTAATTTCACTTGGGTAGGCCAAGATAGTCAGGTTATACTCTATATCAGCACAAATTTCCAGTTTTTATTCAAGATATTTAATTTAATACTTTGAAAAATTAAAGCACGATTCCCCATAGAGATATGTACATAAAGGGGATCTTTGGATAATAATGTTGTTCGGACCTAAAGTTCACCTATACACGGATTAAGCATAAAGCCATAATATTTTATTATGCCATTGAAATTGAAGGGGGGAGATAATACTGATTTAAGAGTAGTTCACTACTATTATTCAAAAAAGAATTATATGCACCGCAAGCAATCGAGCCAGATCATTCAATACGATAGTATGAACACGATACCAAGGCAAGCCCATGGAATTACCCCTTTAGCAAAGAAAAATAGATACGATGTCGCTTTATTTTGTTGCATTGAAAAAGACTATCCATATCCTATGTACCTAACCATGCTAGGTGATTCTGTGTCAGAAAGAGCGAATATTTATTTCATTCCATTAAAAATAAGAAGCCAATTCTGTTCATAAGAAGAAAAGAACGAGAAGCAAATCTATTCTATACTCGATAAGTGCCAATATGCAATGGGTAACTTGGCCAATTTGAAATTGGTATTTCAGGCTCATGCCCGTGTTGAGAGGTATGAGACCTCTGACAAGTTCTTTGCCAACAAGATGGAGGAGAATAGCTCAGTCAGTGAGCATGTGCTCAGAATGTCTGGGTGCTACAATCGCTTGAATCTAGTGGGAGTTAATCTTCCAAATAAGATAGTGATTGACAGAGCTTTGTGATGAACTATAACATGCAAGGGATGAAGATGATGATCCCGGAGCTATCAGCGGTACTTAAGGCCGCGGAGGTAGAAGTCAAGAAGGAGCATCAAGTTTTGATGGTAAGACCACTAGTTTCAAGAAGGGCAAGGGCAAGAAGGGAAACTTCATGAATGGCAAGCCAGTTGCCGCTCCAGTGAAGAAACCCAAGGTTGAATCCAAACCCGAGACTAAGTGCTTCTATTGTATGGGGAACGACCACTGGTAGTGGAACTACCCCAAATGCTTGGTATATGTCAGGACCGGTTTTCCAATAAAACATTTATTGAAAAATCGCCCTTATTGTTCTGCCAGCACAGAAAATAATTCATACTGGTAGACAATCCTTGATACAGAAATCCAGTAGTACTTAATATCATACAAGGTTGAGCTGAGGTTGCTCAATAATTTGTTACAAGCACGCCAATATTTAACATAGAGGTGGATATATCACAGTGGAAATGGTGGCAGTACTACTTACTCGCAATATATGGTGGTGGTGGATATGTCACAATGAAGTGGGTGACATGACTCTAATATCTTACAACTCGTCAAGCGTTGGAGTGAGGCTCAACGATTTTATTGGGTAGCGGAAGCGGGTAAAAATACAAGCGGTAGACTCCAGGATCGCAAGGGACCGACTGGGACTACTCTAGCGGTCGGACTCGCTAGTGTACTCTTCATCCATAAGAACGCCTTCGTCAACCTCTGTCCAAATCAACAAGCCAAGTGAGTACTTTGAATGTACTCTCAAGACAGTTCGGACATAAGATATAACAAATGCAGACAGGATGCACAAATTGCGGTTAGATTAAATGCACACATAAATATTATTAGTATAATATGGTAAGGATAAATAGAAAGTCGGGCGGTAATCCTCCCGAAATTCCAAGAAAATAAATTGTGCCAATCGGGTGTATGAAGCGACGCCTCGAAAGGTAAAATAAAATAAACCAATTGGGTGTCTGAAGCGACGCCTCGAAAGGTAAAATAAAATAAACCAATCGGGTGTCTGAAGCGACGCCTCGAAAGGAAAAATAAAATAAACCAATCGGGTGTCTGAAGCGACGCCTCGAAAGGAAAGATAAAATAAACCAGTCGGGTATCTGAAGCGACGCCTCGAAAGGTAAAATAAAATAAACTGCCATAGTCGGGCGTCGAGGCAACACCACATAAAGGGCTTATATCCAAAAGAAAGTATGAGTATCCAGGAGGTAGAACCATCCCAAGGAGTACTCGGTGCATCATACAAATAATCAGGATAGTCCATCAATAGCAATAATATTCATAGGAAATTATTTCTGCTATTAACCATATTAGTTCTCCAGATACTGACACTGAGACCGGCACTTGACCTGTCAACCAATGTCCTTGACCGTGGACACGGCTACTCGAATAGTTTTGACTCTGTAGAGGTTGTACTCTTTACCCACATCCAACGGATTTCAGTAGTCACTGATGACTAGTTCCGTTTACGGTATTTTAGAAGAAAACACACATAACCAGTACACACCCATTTCACATCACGCTGCCCGGAATCACCCAAGGCAACGTTCAAGAAAAACTATAAGACTGGGAGGCCGACGCCTCGAATAGCATGGGATCAAATTTATACCACGCGCTACTAAGGGGTGCCCCCTCTCGGCCTCAGCCGGAAACACCCATGCCCCCTAACCGGATGACTGGCATTATTCCAAGGCCATGGAACCCTCATCACAGTCCCTCTATTTGGTGTGTACATGGAAAGAGGTTTACAACTTACTGAACCGTATTGCTTTATGGAAAACATGTGGCAGCACGAAAGGAAGGTAAACTGTGACAAGACTCGATCTATGCCAACACTGGAGTTTAAGAAGTTTTCATATTATACTGGCATGCTCCAACATAACCAGTCAACTACCATTCATGTCACTACATGACTAGATTGACCATTTATTTCATGAACTTACCAAGTCCTTAGCTCATCTGCAATTCATCAAGCATACAATATAACATTCACCCTATGCTATCATGTCTACATGCGGCAAAATTTTATTTAGCAAACGTGACGACAATCATCATATCAAAGGTTCAAACATGCTTGCCTGGATCAACGTAGTCGGAAGCTAATTCTGCGAAGTTGACGGCAGCATCTCCTCCTTCGGTATCTACATCACAGAAATACCGATATCTACATAAATACCATGCGTGTATAAAAGTTATCCCAAAATATTTTTAAATAAATATCACAAAAAACTAGACAGAAAAATAAAAAATTTAGAAAAAGAATCAACTCAAAATCATTTTCTGTTTAAAAGTTAAAAAGAAACCAAAACCAGGGACTTATCTGTTATAGACAGAAGATACCCTGGGACTAGTCTAAGAAAACAGAAAACATTCCGAAGAAACTGCACAAACCAGAGAGGAAAACGTGTTCTGGCAAAAGACGCTTTCAGAAAATTATTCGAAAAGAAAAAGGATCCTGACGGGTGGGTCCCACTTGTCAGGTTTGAATTTGGCTCACCGGCGATAGAGACTCGCGATGGTCGCCGGCGTTGATCTACTGCGGATCAGACGAAACGAAGAGCTCAGGCGCACTCACAGGGCTTCTCTGCGATGGTGTGTGGTGGAAGGAGTCATCGGCCAGCACCACGTCGACGGCAACCTTCGCTCCGTCTGACGACAGCTTCGGGTGCAGGTCGATCTCGTCGGAGAGGGCTGCAGCCATCAAATTGGAGCGCGGGTCAGATGTGTGGGTGCACTAGGAGGTTACTGGCCAAGTTAGAGTTGCGGACGTCCACTCACTAGAGCGAATTTAACCGGAGCCCGAGGTGGATTGGGGCGGCCGGAGACGGGGAAGAAGACCTCCCCGAGGTCCTCCGAGAGGCTAGGCGTGGCTCTGGGATGTGGTGGAGTGGTGCTGGTCGCTGGGTGGCATCGGGGGCCTCCTATTTATAGGCGTCCGAGGGGGAGCCGTGACGGAGCTAGCTCCGGTGATGATCATGGCGAGCCAGGTGGTTTATCAGGCGCTTACGATGGCGGGGGGAAATACAGCAAGCTCCAGGGTCTCATTTTTCTCCTAAGCGAGCTCTACTCCACACTAACGCCGCCGCTCGACGGAACGGCGCTCACAGACGCGGCAGCTGCAGACGGCGTGCTCTGTGCCGCTCAGGCCACGGCGACGGTGATGCAGCACACGCAGGGTGGGGGACGGACACGCGGGCTTCTCTAGTGGCTTGGGCGGTGTTGGGCGACGCCGTTCTGCAGAGTTGGCCCCTGGTGGACGCAACGGGCAGCACCGTCACCGCGGTTGAGGCCGGCACCGGCAGGCCAGCTCATCACCAATGGCCAGACCCATCCAAATGACCGTGAGGCGCTCTGGATAGGAAGGGGGCACGGTGAGCAAGGAGCCAATGAGCGCACTGGTGAGATTGTCACTGAACCAGACAATTTGTGAAACTATGCACGCCACCTGTTCGACCATATGCCAGTGGCACTTAGAAAAAAATTCTTGGGCTGAAACTTGGAGGGATGATCTACTGGTGCTTCCAGAGACCCCTTGAATATTCTCAGAATTTTTCATGAAGAGATACAATGGTCTGCAGCAAGAGGTTCAAATCTGGTCCAAACTTCATTTGAAATTAGTTTGAAAATTTTGAACTATAGGTCAAGAGGTTTTTGGGCATTCTAGTTGTGCGCACTAAGGTGCATCAGGGATAAGTTACTTGGGGTCAAAAGCTTAAGGTATTAGGTACTTCCTTTGCAAATCATAAGGGTCCAAAATAAAAGGCAGAAATTAGTTTAGGCAATATTTGATAAAATAAAAATATAGGTTAGGCTAGAGTCTTTGTGAAAAATGTGTGGTTGCTGCCTTGGGTCAGATAGGGAAACTTTAGAGAGAAAGATTTTAAAATATAGGATGGCCTAAGAAAGAGCAAATATTTTCAAGTAAAAACTCTTTGAAATAATTTCCCAAAAGTGGTCCTTTAAATAAAAATAATAATGACACCAAGTAAAATATTGTTATGCAAGAAACACCATCTGAAATATTGAGAGTCCAGAACCAATTTTTTATAAAAAGTTTTATAAGAGTTTTTCACCAATAGGATTGAGAAAGAAAATCATGCCAAAATTTCAATTATTCCATTCTCAAAGGAATAAAAAAATTGTTAAACAAAATTAATTTTTTTGGGGTGTTACAACACCTACCCCCTTAGGAAAAATCTCGTCCCCGAGATTTTAGCTGTCCCTCAAATGGGTGTGGATGTTCTACCCGTAGAAAATCCTCTCTTTCCCATGTTGCCTCATCCTCAGTGTGATTGCTCCATTGAACCCTGAAAAATTTGATCACATTCTGACGTGTCCTCCTTTCAGACTCTTCCAAAAAATTTATAGGATGCTCCCTGTACGTGAGGTCTGGCTGAATGTCTATGCTCTCGTGTGGTACTTGTTTTTCCGGGTTACTCACACACTTCCTCAAATGTGATATGTGGAATACGTCGTGGACATCTGACATTTCTATCGGTAGGTCTAGCTGGTAGGCTACCTTGCCTCTTTGTGCAATAATCCGGAAAGGTCCGATAAATCGAGGTGCCAATTTTGCTTTGACTTTAAATCTCTACAGACCTCCCATTGGGGACACTCGGAGGTACACATATTCATTTGGTTCAAAACTGATGTCACGATGCTTTTGATCATAGTAGCTCTTATGTCGGCTTTGGGCTGCCTTGAGTCTGTTTCTGATGAGCTTAACTTTCTCCTCGGCTTCTTGGAGCATTTCTGGGCCGAAGATACGGCTATCTCCTGTCTCGGACCAGTTAAGTGGTGTACGACACATTCGTCCATACAGGGCTTCTAAAGGTGACATTTGTAGACTGGCCTGATAACTGTTGTTGTATGAAAACTCGGCATATGGCAGGCTGTCTTCCCAACTGGCTCCATAAGTAAGAACACATGCTCTTAGCATGTCTTCCAATATTTGATTTACGCGTTCAGTCTGGCCTCCAGTTTGGGGATGATAAGCTGTACTGAATACCAGCTGAGTTCTCAAAGCCTGTTGTAGATGATCCGAAAATCTAGAGACGAACTGAGTGCCTCTGTCTGACATTATGGTCCTCGGGACTCCGTGTAAATAGACGATGCGGGCGAGATAAAGTCTGGCAAGCTTCTGTGTGGAATAGGTGGTCTTTACTGGAATAAAATGTGCCACTTTGGTTAACCTCTCGGTGATGACCCATATGGCATCATTTCCGTGCCGCGACCGAGGTAGTCCGGCAATAAAATCCATACCTATTTCATCCAATTTCTATTCAGGTACTCTGTTTGGTTGCAATAGCCCTGTTGGTTTCTGGTGTTCGGCTTTAATGCGCTGGCATGAATCACAACATGCGATGAAAGTGGATATATCTCTCTTCATGGCGTGCCACCAGAATCTCTCTCAAATATCTTTGTACATTTGGGTCCCTCCTGGATGGATGGAATATGGTGTGGTGTGAGCTTCTGTCAAAATTTGTTGTTTGAGCTCCTGCTGATTTGGTACGCATAGTCTGTCTCCGTACCATAATATTCCTTTATCATCAATGACAAACTCTGGAGCCTTGCCAATACTTACATTCCTTTTTATTCCTTCAATACTGGGGTGCTCTCGTTGAGCCTCTTTGATTTTCTCCTCCAAGGTGGGTTGTATTTCCAAGTTTGTGACGGTGCCTTCTGTGACAAAAATCATGTTGAGTTCAGCAAACTCCTGTTGGAATTCAGGTCGTAAATATTGTAGACTGCCGTTGTCTGGACCTGGGTTTCGACTGAGGGCATCTGCCACGACGTTTGCCTTGCCCGGATGGTAGTGGATTCCCACATCATAGTCCTTTACTAATTCCAACCAGCGTCGTTGTCATAAGTTGAGTTCTGGCTGTGTAAAAATATACTTGAGACTTTTATGGTCCGTGTATATTTCACAACGATTGCCAAGGAGAAAATGCCACCATTCTTTGAGGGCGTGAATTACTGCTGCTAATTCCAAGTCATGTGTAGAATAATTTTCCTCATGTCATCACAGTTGTCTTGAAGCGTAGGCTACCACTTTGCCTTCTTGCATCGGTACACATCCAATACCTTTTCTGGATGCGCCGCAGTATACCTCAAAACCTTGTGGATATCTGGCACAATTAATACTGGTGATGTCGTTAGCCTCTTCTTTAATTCCTGGAAACATTTTCCGCATGCCTCAGTCCACTCAAATTTCTTATCCTTCTTGAGTAACTATGTCATAAGTTTGGCTATGGTGGAAAATCCTTCAATAAATCTTCTATAATATCCAGCCATTCCCAGGAAACTTCGGATGTCCGTTACGTTGGCTGGTTGCTTCCATCCAAGTACGGCCTTGACTTTATCTGGGTCCATGGCAATACCTTCCTGGGTTAATACGTGGCCTAGAAAGCCAACTTCTTTCAACCAAAATTCACATTTGCTGAATTTTGTGGACAATTGATGTTTTATTAATTCTCCCAGTACAATTTTGAGATGCTGGGCATGTTCCTCTGGTGTCTTGGAATAAACCAATATGTCATCAATGAATACCACAACAAACTTATCCATATATTTCATAAAGACTTTGTTCATGAGATGTACGAAATATGCCGGAGCGTTGGTCAGTCCGAACAACATTATTGTAAATTCATATAATCCATATCTGGAGGTAAATGTTGTCTTGGGTATGTCTTCTGATCGTATTTTTAATTGGTGATATCCCGACCTCAGGTCGATTTTGGAGAAAACCTTGGCTTGTGCGAGGTGGTCAAACAAATCATTTATTCGTGGCAGAGGATATTTATTTTTGATGGTAGCCATGTTGAGAGCTCGATAGTCTACACATAGCCTCAGAGTTCCTTCTCTCTTCTTGGCGAACAATACTGGCGATCCCCATGGTGAGGAGCTTGGTTGGATATAACCTTTGTCCAGCAGACCTTTTATTTGCTTCTTTAATTCTACCAATTCAGATGGTGCCATTCGATAGGGTTTCTTATAAGTGGGAGTAGTGCCAGGTGCTAGCTCGATGAGAAACTCTATCTCCCGATCTGGTGGCATACCTGGTAGCTCTTCTGGAAATACATCCGGAAATTCATAGACTACCGGAACTTTATTCAATTCCGAAATGTCCACTTTATTCAGCCTTGCTTGCGGTGGAGCTGGTCTTTCTGTGGCTGCAACTCTTATTGTTTTCCCATGATGATGGGTGAGAGTTACAGTTCGATTGAAATAGTCAATAAAGCCCTTGTTGGTGGTTAACCAGTCCATTCCCAGAATAACATCCAATCCGTTATTTTCGAGTACGATGAGGTTTGCCCAGAACTTCAATCCTTCAATCTCAATGGTCACGCCTTGGCAGTAACTTTGAGTGATTTGCTTAACTCCCGGGGACTTGATAGTCATCGAATTTTCCAAAGGGAGAATCAAAAAATCATTTTGCAAGAAAATCTTTTCGAAATGAACGAGTGAGAGGCTCCAAAATCAAACAAAATCGTGACAGGAATTGTGTTGACAGGGAACGTACCGAGTACGATGTCTGGTGCATTATGTGCTTCTTCCCTGGCCACATGGTTCACGTGGCCCTTCATGTGATTGTTATTAGGGTTGAAATTGTTGCACTTAGAAGCTGAGTTATTTTCATTGTTGTTTAGCTTTGGAGCCGTGTTTCCTTGCTTTGGACACTGCCTGGCATAGTGTCCTTCTTCTCCACAAGCGAAACAGGTAACGTCTGGACGGTATGTAAGTTCCTTGTTTCTGGCATGGTAATTGTTGTTCGGGCGGGGTGCTGCAGCTGGTGATTTAGGTGTCACATTTTTCTGGAAATCATTCCTGGGTTTGTTGTTGCGTGACTGTGTGGAGTTTTCCCTTCTGCGTTTGCGAATATCATCCAAATTGCGGCATTCATTTTCCAACACAATTGCCTTGTCCATAGTGTCTTGAAGTCTGGAAAAGTGTGCACGACCAGCTGGCATTTGAGTGCTGGTGTGAGTCCATCTAGTATTTTTTCCATCTTCTTATTTTCAGTCATATACTCATCGTGGGCATAGCGGGACAACTGGGTGAACTGACTGAGGTATTCTGTTACAGTCGTGCTTCGCTGCTTGAGATCTTCAAATTCCCTATTCTTAATTTTCATAACACTGTTGGGGATGTGCGCCCCATGAAAACGTTCTTTGAATTCTTCCCAGGTAATATTGTTCTCATTGGGGTGCATGCGTAGGAAATTTTCCCACCATGATGCAGCTGCTCCAGTCAAATAATGTGGCGGCGTACAATACCTTGTCATGATCTGAACATTGAGCGGTAAACATTTTTCTTTCAATGTCACGCAACCAATCGTCTGCTTCCAGTGGCTTGTCAGTGTGAGAGAAAACTGTAGGGCGGGTCTTCTGCAGCTCAGATAATTTGGAACGTTATTGGTATGGTTCGCGGTGATTTCCCATATTAATAAGGTGATTCATCATCTCTTGGTGTTGTTGCTGGTTTTGCTCATAAAGGCAACAAACTTGTGAGAATGCTGCATCACTGTCCTGCTGACTTGACTGTCACTGTGTGTAGTTGTTGCCTGTTTGGGTAAAGTGATTTTCCTCCGGCGGACTGGGCATGGAGCGAGTCCAGGGACGATGTATTTTTCACTCTGGGTATTTTTGCAAAACACATGAGAAAAAAATCCGACTGACAAAATAAATAATTTTGCAAAAGCAAAAATAAAATACCCAAAGATTTTTCCTTAAAAATTTCATTGCGTACGGAGAAGGACCGCATGATACATATCTTACAAGCAAGCCATAATTATACGGTACATCACTCAGGATGCGCGTACACACTCCTGACATGTTTTTTAAGCTAGTGCACTTCTCCGAACTCCTACATGATGCACACACAGACTACTTCTCTCCAAGCCTATATACACACATATACATATCTTACACGCGGTAACATCACATCACTGATCGCCGTACTTAGTCTAAAATGGCAGGAACGTCGCTCGGCCTGCCGAGGGTAAGTCCCAGACGAGGTGTTGGGAACTCGACCTCCTCAGGAATAGGCTCTAGGCGAGGAACACAGAGGCTGCGTGGCTGGGTTGAAGGTAGCTGGGGGTGCAGCTCTAACTGGGGTAGGAGCAATTTCTTGGTTAAATTCTTCAGTACTAGGTAGACGGCGTGCAGTGGACAGGACGGTTGGCGAATATAAGACGGACAGTCGCTGTTAGCCATCTACATTGGTAGACAAAAATTCCAGATAGTGATATCATAAATATATGATGACTAACAGAAAAATTGCTACAACATGCAGGGTGCTATTTAAAATTTATTAGACTAATTACTTGTTAGCGATCGCACCTACTAGCTTCCTACAGTCAGCCTGGCTCTGATACCAAGGTTGTCTGGACCCGTTTTCCAATAAAACATTTATTAAAAAATCACCCTTATTGTCCGGAAAGCACAGAAAATAATTCATATTGGTAGAAAATCCTTGATACAAAAATCCAGTAGTACTTAATATTATACAAGGTTGAGTTGAGGTTGCTCAATAATTTATTACAAGCACGCCAATATTTAACATAGAGGCAGATATATCACAGTGGAAATGGTAGTAGTACTACTGACTCGCAATATATGGTGGTGGTGGATATGTTACAATGAAGTGGGTGACATGACTCTAATATCTTACAACTCGTCAAGCGTCGGAGTGAGGCTCAACGATTTTATTGGGTAGCGGAAGTGGGTAAAAATACAAGCGGTAGAGTCTAGGATCGCAAGGGACTGACTGGGACTCCTCTAGGCGTCGGACTCGCTAGTGTACTCTTCATCCATAAGATCGCCTTTGTCGACATCTGGCCAAATCAACAAGCCAGGTGAGTACTTTGAATGTACTCGCAAGACAGTTCGGACATAAGATATAACAAATGCAGACAGGATGCACATATTCCGGTTAGATTAAATGCACACATAAATATTATTAGCATAATAAGTAAGGATAAATAGAAAGTCGGGCAGTAATCCTCCCGAAATTCCAAGAAAATAAATTGTGCCAATCGGGTGTATGAAGCGACGCCTCGAAAGGTAAAATAAAATAAACCAATCAGGCGTCTGAAGCGATGCCTCAAAAGGTAAAATCAAATAACCAAATCGGGTGTGTGAAGCGAAGTCTCGAAAGGAAAAATAAAATAAACCAATCGGGTGTCTGAAGCGACGCCTCGAAAGGAAAAATAAAATAAACCAGTCGGGTGTCTGAAGCGACGCCTCGAAAGGTAAAATTAAATAAACTGCCATAGTCGGGCGCCGGGGCGACACCACATAAAGGGCATATATCCAAAAGAAAGTATGAGTATCCAGGAGGTAGAACCATCCCAAGGAGTACTTGGTGCATCATACCAATAATCAGGTTAGTCCATCAATAGCAATAATATTCAAAGGAAATTATTTCTGCCATTAACCATATTAGTTCTCCAGAGACTGACACTGAGACCGACACTTGACCTGTCAACCGATGTCCTTGACCGTGGACACGGCTACTCGAATAGTTTTGACTCTGCAGAGGTTGCACTCTTTACCCACAGCCAATGGATTTCAGTAGTCACAGGTGACTAGTTCCATTTACGGTATTTTAGAAGAAAACACACATAACCACTACACACCCATTTCACATCACGCTGCCCAGAATCACCCAAGGCAACGTTCAAGAAAAACTGTAAGACGGGGAGGCCGACGCCTCGAATAGCATGGGATCAAATTTAAACCGCGTGCTACTAAGGGGTGCCCCCCTCTCGGCCTCAGTCGGAAACACCCATGCCCCCTGACCGGATGACTGGCATTATTACAGGGCCAGGGAACCCTCATCACGGTCCCTCTATTTGGTGTGTACTTGGAAAGAGGTTTACAACTTACTGAACTGTATTCCCTTACGGAAAACATGTGGCAGCACGAAAGTAAGGTAAACTGGGACAAGGCTCGATCTATGCCAACACTGGAGTTTAAGAAGTTTTCATATTATACTGGCATGCTCCAACATAACCAGTCAACAACCCTTCATGTGACTACATGACTAGGTTGACCATATATTTCATGAACTTACCAAGTCCTTAGCTCATCTGCAATTCATCATGCATACAATATAACATTCACCCTATGCTATCATGTCTACATGCGGCAAAATTTTATTTAGAAAATGTGACAACAATCATCATATCAAAGGTTCAAACATGCTTGCTTGGATCAACGTAGTCGGAAGCTAATTCTGCGAAGTTGACGGCAGCGTCTCCTCCTTCGGTATCTACGTCACAGAAATACCGATATCTACGTAAATATCGTGCGTGTATAAAAGTCGTCCCAAAATATTTTTAAATAAATATGAAAAAAAAACTAGACAAAAAATAAAATTTTCAGAAAAAGAATCAACTCAAAATCATTTTTTGTTTAAAAGTTATAAAGAAACCAAAACCAGGGACTTATCTGTTATAGACAGAAGTTACCCAGGGCCTAGTCTAAGAAAAACAGAAAACGTTCCGAAGAAACTGCACCAACCAGAGAGGAAAACGTGTTCTCGCGAAAGACGCTTTTAGAAAACGATTCGAAAAGAAAAAGGATCCTGACGGGTGGGCCCCTCTTGTCAGGTTTGAATTTGGCTCACGAGCGACAGAGGCTCGCTGTGGTCGCCGGCGGATCAGACGAAACGAAGAGCGCACGCACACTCATAGGGATTCTCCGCGATGGTGGGTGGTGGAAGGAGTCGTCGGTGAGCAACACGTCAACGGCAACCTTCGCTCCGGCGGACGACAGCTTCGGGTGCAGGTCAATCTCGTCGGAGAGGCCTGCAGCCGTCATATTGGAGCGCGGGTCAGAGGTGTGGGTGCACTAGGAGGTTACCAGCCAAGTTAGAGTTGCGGATATCCACTCACCAGAGCGAATTTAGCCGGAGCCCAAGGCTGATCGGGGCGGGCGGAGACGGGGAAGAAGACCTCCCCGAGGTCCTCCGAGAGGCTAGGCGTGGCTCTGGGGTGAGGTGGAGTGGTGCTGGTTACTGGGTGGCATTAGGGGCTTCCTATTTATAGGCATCCAAGGGGGTGCCATGATGGAGCTAGCTCCGGTGATGATCAGGGCGAGCCAGGTGGTTTAGCAGGCGCTTACAGCGGCAGGGAAAAATACAGCAAGCTCCAGGGTCTCATTTTTCTCCTAAGCGAGCTCTACTTTACACTAACGCCACCGCTCGACGTAACGGACGCGACGGCTGTAGATGGCATGCTCTGTGCCGCTCAGGCCATGGCAATGGTGATGCAACGCGTGGGGTGGGGGACGGACACGCGGGCTTCTCTGGTGGCTTGGGCGGTGCTAGACGGCGCCGTTCTACAGAGTTAGCCCCTGCTGGCCGCGGTTGAGGACGGCACCGGCAGGCCAGCTCATCACCGACGGCCAGACCTGTCCAAATGACCATGTGGCGCTCTAGATAGGAAGGTGGCACAGCGAGGAAGGAGCCAACGAGCGCACTGGTGAGATTGTCACTGAACCACACAATTTCTGAAACTATGCACGCCACCTGTTCGACCATATGCCAGTGGCACTTAGAAAAAAATTCTTGGGCTGAAACTTGGAGGGATGATCTACTAGTTCTTCCAGAGACCCCTTGAATTTTCTCAGAATTTTTGATGAAGAGATACAATGGTCTGCAACAAGAGGTTCAAATCTGGTCCAAACCTCATTTGAAATTAGTTTGAAAATTTTGAACTATAGGTCAAGAGGTTTTTGGGCATTCTGGTTGTGTGCACTAAGGTGCATCAGGAATAAGTTACTTGGGGTCAAAAGCTTAAGGTATTAGGTACTTCCTTTGCAAATCTAAAGGGTCCAAAATAAAAGGCAGAAATTAGTTTAGGCAACATTTGATAAAATAAAAATATAGGTCGGGCTAGAAGCTTTGTGAAAAAGGTGTTGTTGCTGCCTTGGGTCAGATAGGGAAACTTTAGAGAGAAAGATTTTAAAATATAGCATGGCCTAAGAAAGAGCAAAGATTTTCAAGTAAAAAGGTCTTTGAAATAATTTCCCAAAAGTGGTCCTTTAAATAAAAATAATAATGACACCAAGTAAAATATTGTTATGCAAGAAACACCATCTGAAATATTGAGAGTCCAGAACCAATTTTTTATAAAAAGTTTTATAAGAGTTTTTCACCAATAGGATTGAGAAAGAAAATCATGCCAAAATTTCAATTATTCCATTCTCAAAGGAATACAAGTTTTGTTAAACCAAATTAAAAAAATTGGGGTGTTACAGTACATAAGAAAGTTGGCAACGCCAACAAAAGTATATTTGATATACGTGTTATTGATGTGTACCTTACTAGTACTCCTAGTGGCACCTGGGTATTATATACCGGTTCAGTTGCTAATATTGGTAACTCGAAACAAAATTTGCGGAATAAACGGAGACTAGCTAAGGGCGAGGTGACGATGTGTGTTGGAAGTGTTTTCAAGGTTGATGTGATCATCATCGCAAGCTCCCTCTACCTTCGGGATTAGTGTTGAACCTAAATAAATGTTATTTGGTGTCTGCGTTGAGCTTGAACATTGTTAGATCATGTTTATTGCAATACGATTATTCATTTAAGTAAGAGAATAATGGTTGTTCTGTTTACATGAATAATACCTTCTATGGTTATGCACCCAATGTGAATGGTTTATTGAATCTCGATCGTAGTGATACACATGTTCATAATATTGATTGTTGGAAATATGCCCTAGAGGCAATAATAAATTGGTTATTATCATATTTCCCTATTCATGATAAACGTCTATTATCCATGCTAGAATTGTATTGATCGGAAACTCAAATAGATGTGTGGATACATAGACAACACCGTGTCCCTAGTGAGCCTCTACTAGACTAGCTCGTTGATCAAATATGGTTAAAGTTTCCTAACCATAGACATCAGTTGTCATTTGATAAGGAGGTCACATCATTAGGAGAATGATGTGATGGACAAGACCCAACCGTAAGCATAGCATTTGATCGTATTAGTTTATTGCTACTACTTTCTTCATGTCAAGTATATGTTCCTAAGACCATGAGATCATGCCACTCCCTGGCACTGGAGGAATGCCTTGAGTGTATCAAACGTCACTTCGTAACTGGGTGATCATAAAGGTACTCTACAGGTATCTCCAAGGGTGACTGTTGGGTTGGCATGGATCGAGACTGGGATTTGTCACTCCGTATGACGGAGAGGTATCTCTGGGCCCTCTCAGTAATAAAACACCACAAGAAGCTTGCAAGCAATGTGACTAAGGAGTTAGTCACGGGATCTTATATTACGGAACGAGTAAAGAGACTTGCTGGTAACGATATTGAACTAGGTATGGAGATACCGACGATCGAATCTCGGGGAAGTAACATATCGCTGGACAAAGGGAACTGCATACGGGATTGACTGAATCCTTGACATCGTGGTTCGACCGATGAAGATCTTTGAGGAATATGTAGGAACCACTATGGGCATCCAAGTCCCGCTATTGGTAATTGGCCAGAGAGTTGTCTCGGTCATGTCTACATGATTCTTGAACCCGCACGGTCCGTGTCGGTGTCAAAACTGGCGGATCTCGGGTAGGGGGCCCAAGCTGTGAGACTAGGATCGATGGTAACAAAGGGACGAAGGAGACGATGTTTACCCAGGTTCGGGCCCTCCTATGGAGGTAAAACCCTACGTCCTTCTCGATTATATTGATGATATGAAGGTTACAGAGTTGATCTACCTCGAGATCGACTAGCTAAAACCCTAGATGAGTTTCTGTGTCCTATGATCTAAAACCCTCCTGGTTTATATAGACACCGGGGGGTACTAAGGTTTACACATGGTGGGCCTCCTCCGAGGATGGAGATGGCGATTTCCTCATCTTGACTTGGAGTGCACGACGCGCCTTCGGGGCTTCCTTTGGGAAAGTGGAGTCTTGATGTGTCCGGCCCTTCTACAGAGAATGGCCCGTCAAGCCGGCCTATTGAGAGATAAACCGGCAGCCCGAGGACCCCTTAGTCCGGGACTCCCTCAGTAGCCCCCGAACTAGCACCCAACGCCAACGGTCCCAGCTCTAGCTGCTTCGCATGATCAGAGTCTTCGTCTTGCAGGGTGAGTTCTTATTCCCTTCCTATGATCGGCTGAGACTAGTTCGGCTTCCGATGACACGTATTTCCTCCGATCATATGATTGACCGAACACCATGAATTGCTTAGCCCCGAAGGGTAATCGCCAAAGTAAAACAGTGTTTTCTGACACCCCCCCCCTGACGAAGGGTCGTGGCCTACCGTGACCACTGAACCAGTTACAAAAACTTGATTCGCGGTTTGGGGACGTTTTTTCAGCGACACGACTTATCAATGCGCAGATCGTGCTCCGTTTCACACGGGATATGATTAATCTCCACACGCGCATAACGGTACGCATGTGTTGGGAAGTGGAGGGATTTGTGGTGCGATAAGTGAGGCTAATCGGTGACACGTCCCATAAAAGGGGGAAAAACCCCAAGGCCTATTCACAATTCCCATTCGCATCCTCCGCCTCCTCAATCTCTCCGAGCCCCGAGAGCCCAGATCCAGTTCTTCCTCACCCTTTCCTCCAAGCTTAGCCATGGCGGGTTCTGGCTCCAACGACAAGTGGGAGGCCTCCACAGTCACTGACCAGGATATCCGGGACCTGAAGCAGGCTGGCTACCTCCCCGCCAACGTCTTCCACCGCGCCCTGGAGAAGAACCAGGTGGTTCCCACCCCCAAAGCAGGCGAGAGGGTGGTGTTCGTCCCCCACTTTATCTGGGGACTGAGCTTTCCGCTCCACCCCTTTGTCAGGGGTCTCATGTTTTTCTACGGTTTGGACTTCCACGACCTTCCGCCGAACTCCTTCATGCACATATCGGCATTCATCATCCTCTGCGAAGCCTTTCTGCGGGTCGAACCGCACTTTGGCTTGTGCCTCAAGGTCTTCAATGTCAAGCCGAAGACCGTGGCCAGCGAGCACGCAGACTACGGAGGCGCGGTAATTAGCAAGCTCCCCCGCGTCGAGTGGCCAACCGGCACCTTCATCGACACAATCAAGATCTGGCAAAACGAGTGGTTTTACATCACCGAGCCAAGGGATGAGAGCTGGGTGGCGCCTACCGAATTCAGATCCGGACCCCCAACGAGATTGACCTCGTGGCTCAGGAAGGGCCTTGACTGGGGGTCGGATGCCGAGGTGAAGCTGCTGCAGAAGCGTCTTACTTCGGTGATCGAGGCCAAGGTGGAGCTGGTCAACGTGGTCCAGGTCATGCTCCACCGCCATATCCTCCCCTGCCAGTGTCGGGCATCCCCCATGTGGGCTTACCGTCCCGACGACGAGCCTACAGTGCGTCAATTCTTCCGCACCACCCCGGAGAAGCTACGGAAGGCTTTGTTCAAGCCTCAGAAGAGATGGCCGTCCAAGGAAGAAGATACTGGCCTAAGCACCATCAACCCTCCGACCAAGGTATAGTATAACTTCAATTCATCGACTTTGTTTCTTCGGCAAAAGGTCTGAATGCCTTCTCCTTCACTCTCGCAGAAGTGGCTGAGCAAAGCCGCGAAGGTTAACTGCCCGGCTCCACAACCCGAAGACCCCAGGTCGGAGCTGTTGGCGGCGATGCTTGTCGTGGCGCCGTACTCGGCGCCCGAGAAGAAGGAGAAGAAAAAGAAGGCCAGGGAGGGCCTCCGCATATAGGACCAGCCAGACGGTGCGTCCGAAGAGACCCAAGCCTCCTCTAGCCATTAGGAGGAGCACGAAGACGGGGGGAAGGCGTTTCCCCCCTCACAAGAAAAAGGGCGGCGTCATCGGATGCCGCGGAGGATGCTGCCCCTCCTGCCCTGAAGAGGGCGCGTCAGGCGAGGTTGATCCTGCCCAATGATAGCTCGGATTCTGATGCAAAATCCGAGGAGTTTGAGATGGTTAAACGAAGGAGCCTGAGGGTCAAGCCCCCCTCTCAAAGGTATGAGTCCGAAAACTCCTGGGTTATTTATGCAGGATTTTTCACTGTTTTAAACACAAGCGCGTCTCTTGATTTGCAGCCCACCACGCGTTCTCCCCACCGATCAGATATCGGACAGGGAGTCCCCACCCGCCGAACTGGCGGAGAGCGGGACCGCATCGCACCCTACACCTCCGGGGGTTGCGAAGGACACCGCGGAGGTGTCATCAAGCCAGGCTCCGTTGGAGCCGAACATGGGCGGAGGAGGTGACCATACCATGGCCGAGGCTGATGCCACAGCCGCCGAAGGCCAGGGAGAGAAAACTCCCCAGGCTGATGAGGAGCAGGGGGAGAATGCTCCCCCGGTCGCTGAAGAGGAGGGGCGAAGAGATGCCCAGTCCCCTCCGAGGACGTCTCCAGAGCACTTTGTGCCTCCGGAGTTACCGGTTCAGTCCCCGATCAGAGATCGGACTGCCCGGTCACCACCGATGCCACCAACGGCCGGGTGGCCGGTTATGGAGGAGGTGCTAGCAAGCGCCCCCATCTCCGAGGATCACCGCACTCTTATGGGTGCGGTTTTGCAAGGAATTCAGTCCGTTGATAACGGACTGAAGGAGGCCTTCAGTGGTCTCTTGGCGGGCTTCCAGGTGAGTCATGTAATACCCTTTTCCCGAACAATGCTAATTTTAAGTTTGTGCTATCTTTATATATGTACTAGCCCCCGAGCCCCGGATGGGTATGCAAAAACGCATCCGGGGGTCAAATAGTGAACAATGATGCACAAGGCACCGTTTGGTCCTGCAATGTTCGGAAAACCCGTAAGAGGGCCGAACAGAGGGTCGTATTTTTGATAGTTCGGAGGCTGGAATGTACATAACTGGATGCATATATTATTTTTGTAGGCCTCGTCATCGGCGGTGGCCAGTAATACCGCTGAGCTGACCGAGCTCTATCGGAAGCTCAAGATCTCCGAAGAGGAGCTTGAAAACCTGAACAAGAGGTTCGACGAGGCACAAGGTAAGCTGAATTCTAAAATCCGAGCTATAGTTTGGTAATGATCCGTAGTGGTGACCCAGTGTGAATTGTTTATGTTTGCTCCCACAGCTTCAGCTGCGAAGGTTGAGAAACTTAAGGCCGAGCTTCAGAAAATGAAGCAAAAGGCCGAGGAGGAGCAGACGGCCGCCGAACAAGCGGCAGCCGCGCTTTCCACTTTGAAGGCTGCAAGCGCCAAGCACGAGGCCCGGGTGGAGGAGGTGCAGCAAGAGCTAGAGGATGCCGGCATGAAGTGTGAGGCCCTTGAGCAGAAAGGCAAGGAACAAGCCGCCGAGCTAGCGGCGCTGAAATCCGAGCTCCAGAAGGAGCGGGTGGACAGGCGGTCCTTCGAAGAGGAGGTTCGCCAAGCCACGGCGGTCATCGATGGTAAGCCATATTCGCTGCGATGCACCATTGGTGGTAGCAAGTTTGCTTTGCTCACCCAGGTGTGGTGTTCCTTAGGCGTTCGTGCGGATCTCCAGAGGAGTGCGGCAGATGCGAACAAGCTTTATGCTTCGCAGGCGGAGGATGATGAGGCCCGGCTATTCTGGGCGCAATTTGAGTCCCCCGAGCGCTCTCCCCTCCTCGTTGACCACATGAAGCAACTGATGGAGATGCATAGAATGGCGGAGCCAGCCATGAAGGACCACTGCATTTGTCTGTGGCCCGATGAGCCGCTGCCGAACAGCTATTTCGGCCTGGTGCAGAAGCTACGTGATGCTGCGCCTTGGGTTGACGTGCTGAATCGCTCTACGTGCATCGAGGGCACGAGGATGGCCTTTGCAAGGACCATGGTGCACTGGCCGAAGCTCCAGCCGACCAAGATGGCCACCGCACCTCTGCCTCCTGACAAGAGTCATAGGTGCCCCGAGCTGTACTTCCCCCATGTAATGGAGGCTGCTCGGGCAATAGAGGCTCAGTGCTCCAAGGACGTTTTGTATGAATGAGCGCAATGTAATATGTCCGAAGACTTTAACGCTTTATAATCAGTGTTGCATGGTTTATCATGTCTTATAAGTAGTTTATGTTTATTTAGACTCCTATGTGGCCGGTTTATCTGAAAGCAGCGAGTCGTCGGCTTCAGCCCCCACATAGTTCGGATCCGATGCATATAAAGCAAAACCCAAGACGCCGAACACACAACCAGTTGTGCTGGGGTGATGTTCAAGGCGATTTTAAATTCGAGCCCCCGGTCTATTAGCCGGTTGCATTATAATATATACCGAACAGTTTGCGCAAGAAGCGTGACCAAGAGAAGAACAAAGAATGTATAAAAGACAACGAAGTGGCCATATATAATGGTTTTGTACTTGCTCAATAATTCTTACAACTTGGATTGCCGAAGAAACTATTTACAGGTAGATGAAATATAAAATTTACAGAGGGGAGGCTGTACCAGGAGTCTTCAATTGATGACGTGACGTCTTCGATGTGCCTTGTCGCCTATCCGTTCATGTTCCTCTGTGGGGGTTGCATCCCATTAAGAGTGATGCTGTCGCCGAGCGGACCTTGGGAAGAAGGTCTTGAGAAGTCGCCGAAGTACTGATGAGCTTTACGCTTTTAGCAGGTCCTTGACGGTACCTGTGTTTTGTCCAAGGACGTGTGCTGGTATTGGTCGGTCCAGCCGAACACTTACCATTTGATGGTTGCTCCCCATTGCTACCCATGGAATCTTGAGCGCGAAGTTGTGCCTTCTTGGCACGTGTTTGGCGGTCGTTAGGGCTGTGCAATGGGGGCGTATCCCTATTTCTGGGGAGCAGAAGAGTCTGGGAGTTCGGATTGAAACCAAACTCGTTTGTCGACCTTACGGGCCTTTATGGCCGATTTGGGTGTTTGCTGACCGTCCTCATAATGAAATTCGGCCGCCAGGGCCAATGCATGCTCCTCAGTTCGGAGGGAACGCTCTGTGTTGCCGTTGACGGTGATGACCCCCTTGGGACCAGGCATCTTGAGCTTGAGGTATGCGTAGTGTGGGACGGCATTAAAGCGAGCGAACGATGTTCGGCCGAGCAGGGCGTGATAGCCGCTGCGGAAGGGGACGATGTCGAAGATCAATTCCTCGCTGCGGAAGTTGTCGGGCGAACCGAATACTACTTCCAGGCTAACAGAGCATGTGCACCGGGCTTCGACACCTGGGATCACTCCTTTAAAGGTAGTGTTGCTAGGCTTTATCCTTGACGGGTCTATGCCCATCTTTTTCACCGTATCTGAGTAGATCAGATTGAGGCTACTTCCTCCGTCCATTAGGAATTTGGTGAGATGATACCCATCGATAATGGGGTCTAGGACGAGGGCCGCCTAACCTCTGTGACGGATACTGGTTGGGTGGTCTCGTCGATCAAAAGTGATCGGGTAAGCCGACCATGGGTTAAACTTCGGGGCTACAGGCTCTACGGCGTAGACCTCTCGAAGGGCGCGATTCCTCTCCTTTTTAGGTATATGAGTGGCGTATATCATGTTCACAGTTTTTACTTCTGGAGGGAATTTCTTCTGACCTCCATTGCTCGGACCGCGGGGTTCCTCGTCGTCCTCGCTGCGTGGGCCAGGTCCTCGGCTGCGAGTTTGCCGGCCAGTTTAAACACCCAACAGTTACGGTTGGTGTGGTTGGCGGGCTTGTCCGGAGTGCCATGGATCAGGCAAGGCCTCTCCATGATCTTGTCCAGCGGGGTGGGTCCGTCGCGGTTGCCTTTAGGAGGCTTCTTCCGCTGCCCGGATCTTGGGTTCCGGAAACCGGCGTTAACGGCCGTGTCATCGGCGTCGCTAGTGCTGTGCCGGCGTTTGTTTTTGTTACGTCGTGGTTTCCCATTTCCATCCCGGACTTCAAAAGTACCGGGGTCTTCGGGGTTGTGGCTTCGCCTTGCTAGCCAGTTGTCCTCGCCCGTGCAAAAGCGGGTCATGAGCGATGTGAGGGCGGACATGGTCCTGGGTTTATCCTGACCGAGCTGGCGAGCCAGCCACTTGTCCCGAATATTGTGCCTGAAAGAGGCTATGGCTTCGGCATTTGGGCAATCAACAATCTGGTTTTTCTTGGTCAAGAACCGGTTCCAGAATTGTCGAGCGGACTCTCCTGCCTTTTGCACGACATTACTTAGGTCGGAGGAGTCCGGGGGCCGTACATAGGTGCCCTGGAAGTTAGATCGGAATGCATCCTCGAGGTCCTCCCAGCTCCCGATAGAGTTTTCGGGGAGACTGTTTAACCAGTGTCGAGCTGGCCCCTTAAGTTTAAGGGGTAGGTACTTGATGGCGTGGAGGTCTTCTCCTCGTGCCATGTGAATGTGGAGGAGGAAATCCTCGATCCACACTGCTGGGTCAGTTGTTCCGTCGTATTGTTCGATGTTCACGGGTTTAAACCCTTCCGAGAACAGATGCTGCATCACCTTGTCAGTGAAGCATAGTGGGTGGGCAGCGCCTCTGACCCTGGCTATATCACGCCGATAGTCGGTGTCTGTTCTGGCCCGGTTTTGGTCCCGAACTCTATTGGTTCGGTCGTGCCAGGGCCGGTACTCGTCCCGTCTACCCGGGGAGTTCCCTCTAGATCCGTAGATGGATCTCGTGCGGACTGTTCTATCATCCAGGTCGTGTCGCAGGTCATACCTGTCGTTAGGCTCCATTGGCTCTTTTCCCCTTCTGTGGGGTATCGCCGGCCTATAACCGGCCTCGCCAGCCGTCCTATCTCGTCCTCGGGGAGGGCAGCCGCCGCCGGGGGTAGCTCTTGGGTTGATCCCATAGACCGGCGCCGTGTTCTTCCTCGGCTGATAGAACCCGTGTCCATCTATCGTTGAGGGTGTCTTGTTCGGCCTTGAGTTGCCGCGCTTTTGCTTTTAGGCTTCGGGCAGTCGCTAAAAGTTGTTGCCTAAACCGTTCATGATCCTCAATGGTTTTGGGGACGATGAAGTCCTCGTCGTCTGGGCTATCCTCCTCCTCTACAGGGGGGAGGTAGTTGTCATCCTCGGAGTCGTTCGGATCATCGGGGTCGCGCTGGTCCTCCGGCCTTTCCTGTTCCTCCAACGGATACTCGGGGATATCGGGATCGCCGAGGTCTTCCGGGGTATCGTTTTCCCCAGTGCCGGCAATAGCTTCCCTTCCCTTTTTGGTCTTTGATCGCTTATGTGGTTTCCGGCATCTTGACGGCGCCTCAACCGAGTCATCACCATTGTTTGCTGGTGTTCGCTCACCATTACCGTATGGCGTGTCCACCATGTAGACGTCGTAGGTGGAGGTGGCGGTCCATCACCCGGTGTTAATGGGGGTGGGAGCGTGATCCTCCTCTTCCATGTCATCTGCCTCCTCGGAGGCGTAGTCTAACATATCGGTTAAGTCTTCGATAGTGGCTACTAAGTGGGTGGTGGGTGGGACGAAAAATCCCTATTGACCCGCCTCAAGACCGACCTGAGTGTGGATCGGGATTGGGTCATCGGTAGTTTTCATCAAGGAGATCCGATCCAGAGCTTCGCAAAGTGTCGAGAGCTCGATCGGGTCGATCTGCCCGGCGCGTCTGGAGTTAACCTCTGACGAGTCCGCACGAGTAGTGTATTCAGCAGGGGTTGATGCCCGGCCGTCTGGCGCTCTAGCCGGATCCGGACCTAAGTCCAGATCGTCATCGGGATTAGCCCCGTGACTGGGATTGAAAGCGACCTCCGAGGTTAAGGCCTCGGAGTCTTCGGACGCGTCAGGTGAGACTGCGAGCCCGGTGAGCAAGAGATTGCCCCAAGGGTCGACGGAGAACTCTAAGTTCCCAAATCTGACTTCTTGATCAGGGGCGAAACTCCTAACCCGGCCAAGGCGGCCGGTCGGGTCAGTGTGCAGCACGATGCTGCCGAAAGCGAAGATCTGTCCAGGGACAAAGGAGTCCATGCTGCGGACTTCTTCGTTGATGAAGATGGGAGCCATCGATTCCTCGGGCGATCACAGCGGAACTCTCAATGAAAGCACCAATGTCGGTGTCAAAACCGGCGGATCTCGGGTAGGGGGCCCAAGCTGTGAGACTAGGATCGATGGTAACAAAGGGACGAAGGAGACGATGTTTACCCAGGTTCGGGCCCTCCTATGGAGGTAAAACCCTACGTCCTGCTCGATTATATTGATGATATGATGGTTACAGAGTTGATCTACCTCGAGATCGACTAGCTAAAACCCTAGATGAGTTTCTTTGTCCTATGATCTAAAACCCTCCCGGTTTATATAGACACCGGGGGGTACTAGGGTTTACACATGGTGGGCCTCCTCCGAGGATGGAGATGGCGATTTCCTCATCTTGACTTGGAGTGCAGGACGCGCCTTCGGGGCTTCCTTTGGGAAAGTGGAGTCTTGATGTGTCCGGCGCTTCTACAGAGAATGGCCCGTCAAGCCGGCCTATTGAGAGATAAACCGGCAGCCCGAGGACCCCTTAGTCCACACGCTTAACGTTCGGTAACGCTAGAGTAGTATTGGGATATGTACGTTGGTGACCGAATGTTGTTCGGTGTCCCGGATGAGATCCCGGACGTCACAAGGAGTTCCGGAATGGTCTGGAAGGTAAAGATTTATATATGGGAAGTCCTATTTTGGTCACCAGAACAGTTTCGGGCATTACCGGTAGTGTACCGGGGTGCCGAAAAAGGTTTCGGGGGTGCACCGGGGGGTCCACCTGCCCCGTGGGCCCACATGGGCCATAGGGGGTGCGCCCTAGCCATCTTGGGCCAGGTGCATCAGCCCCTAGAGGAGAATTAGGCTTGGGGGCAAGAGTCCCAAAGGGACAAGGCACCCCGGAGGTGCCTTGGAGGAGGGGGACTCCTCCCTTCCTTGTAAAGGGAGGACTCCCTTGGACGCCGGCCCCTCCCTTGGAGGAGGGGTCAAGGCTGCGCCCCCTGATGACCTACAATTATAGCGGATCTATCGTAGTCCTTTCGATAAGTAAGAGTGTCGAACCCAACGAGGAGCAGAAGGAAATGACAAGCGGTTTTCAGTAAGGTATTCTCTGCAAGCCCAGAAATTATCGGTAACAGATAGTTTTGTGATAAGATAATTCGTAACGGATAGCAAGTAACAAATGTAACAAAGGTGCAGCAAGGTGGCCCAAACCTTTTTGTAGCAAAGGACAAGCCTGGACAAACTCTTATATAAAGCAAAGCGCTCCCAGGGACACATGGGAATTTCTGTCAAGCTAGTTTTCATCATGCTCATATGATTCGCGTTCGTTACTTTGATAATTTGATATGTGGGTGGACCGGCGCTTGGGTGCTGTCCTTACTTGGACAAGCCTCCCACTTATGATTAACCTCTCTCGCAAGCATCCGCAACTACAAAAGAAGAATTAAGATAAATCTAACCATAACATGAAACATATGGATCCAAATCAGCCCCTTACGAAGCAACGCATAAACTAGGGTTTAAGCTTCTGTCACTCTAGCAACCCATCATCTACTTATTACTTCCCAATGCTTTCCTCTAGGCCCAAATAATGGTGAAGTGTCATGTAGTCGACGTTCACATAACACCACTAGAGGAGAGACAACATACATCTCATCAAAATATCGAACGAATACCAAATTCACATGATTACTTATAACAAGACTTATCCCATGTCCTCAGGAACAAACGTAACTACTCACAAAGCATATTCATGTTCATAATCAGAGGAGTATTAATTATCATTAAGGATCTGAACATATGATCTTTCACCAAGTAAACCAACTAGCATCAACTACAAGGAGTAATCAACACTACTAGCAACCCACAGGTACCAATCTGAGGTTTTGAGACAAAGATCGGATACAAGAGATGAACTAGGGTTTGGAGAGGAGATGGTGCTGGTGAAGATGTTGATGGAGATTGACCCCCTCTCGATGAGAGGATCGTTGGTGATGACGATGGCTTCGATTTCCCCCTCCGGGAGGGAAGTTTCCCCGGCAGAACAGCTCCGCCGGGGCCCTAGATTGGTTCTGCCCAGGTTCCGTCTCGAGACGGCGGCGCTTCATCCCGAAAGCTCTCTTATGATTTTTTCCAGGTCAAAACCCTCCATATAGCAGAAGATGGGCACCAGAGGCCTGCCAGGGGGCCCACAAGCCACAGGGGCGCGCCCAGGGGGGTAGGGCGCGCCCCCCTGGCTTGTGACTTCCTGGTGGGTCCCCTCTGGTATTTCTTCCGCCCAATATTTTTTATATATTCCAAAATAATTCTCCATAACTTTTCAGGACTTTTGGAGTTGTGCAGAATAGGTATCTCAGATTTGCTCCTTTTCCAGTCCAGAATTCCAGCTGCCGGCATTCTCCCTCTTCATGTAAACCTTGTAAAATAAGAGAGCAAAGGCATAAGTATTGTACCATAATGTGTAATAACAGCACATAATGCAATAAATAACAATATAAAAGCATGATGCAAAATGGACGTATCAACTCCCCCAAGCTTAGACCTCGCTTGTCCTCAAGCGAAAGCCGAAATCGATAAATATGTCCACATGTTTAGAGATAGAGGTGTCGATAAAACAAAATACGGACATGAAGGCATCATGGTCATCTTTAGAACATCAACTTATATTGACATATAATTTCTTATGCTAAAGTAACAATTCATTCACAAGGTAAAGTATGAGTCAAGAACTCTATTGAGAACCAACAAACTATGATCTTAGTCATTGAGGCAATTCCAATTTATCATAACGTCGGAAAGAGTCAATATAAGAGCTTGCAAAGCAAATCCACATACTCAATTATCTTTTAGTCTTTCATAATTGCTAACACTCACGCGGTACCTATGAGGTCAAAGCTTCAATCAAACACAGAGAAAGATAGGGGCTTATAGTTTTGCCTCCCAACTATTTACCTCAAGGGTAATGTCAACAGAAATAACTCATGATCACCCACATCCGAGTGGATATATGTATCTAGATCATTCCCCAACACATGATGCTTGCCAAGAGAAAAAGGTGAAATAAAGGAAATGGTGAAGATCACCACGACTCTTGCATAAAGGTAAGTACTAGAAAGTAAAAGTAACAGATAGGCCCTTCGCGGAGGGAAGCAGAGGTTGCCATGCGCTTTTATAGTTGGATGCGCAATCCCTTAATGCAAAAGAACGTCACTTTATATTGCCCCTTGTGATAAAGAACTTTATTATGCAGTCTGTCACTTTTATTTCTTCCATATCACAAGTTCGTATAAAGTTTATTTTCCTCACACTAATAGATCGTACATATTTAGAGAGCAATTTTTATTGCTTGCACCGATGACAACTTACTTGAAGGATCTTACTCAATCCATAGGTAGCTATGGTGGACTCTCATGGCAAAACTGAGTTAAGGGTGTTTGGATGCACAAGTAGTATCTCTACTTGGTCCGGAAGTTTTGGCTGATATGAGGTGGAAGCAAGCGTCACATGTTAAAGGATCTAAAACCATATAACTTCTATTCGGAAATAAGCAAACATAACCCATTATGTTGTCTTCCTTGTCCAACATCAACTTCTTAGCATATAATATTTTAATGAGTGCTCACAATCATAAAAGATGTCCAAGATAATATATTTATATGCGAACCTCTCTTTCTTTATTACTTCCTTTTAATTGCAACAATGACCAATCGCTATGTTTGTCAACTCACAACAAATTTCAATCGACATACTTCTTATATGTGAAGTCATCACCCCCCATAAGATCATCATATATACTCTTTGCTTTTATTTTATACTTCTTTCTATTTCTTTTTCTCAAGATCATAGCAAGCAAGAAAGGCCCTCAACTCAAAACTACTTTTTATTATATAACTCTCGGACTTGCTTACATAAGGGGAACAAAAAGAAAAACTCAAAACTAGATCACACTAAAGATTTTATTCTACTAGATCAGGATATAACCAAAAGGATCGAACTAAGAAAAACGAAGAAAGTAAAAGATGTGATGGTGATACGATACCGGGGCACCTCCCCCAAGCTTGGCACAAGCCAAGGGGAGTGCCCATACCCATGTGTTTAGTTGTCTTTCTTCGGAGGTGGTGATGTTGGAGTTGTTGATGAGGTTGGAAGCTTGTCTAGTTTCCTCTTAAGCATAAAGTTCTGCTCCCTCAGATCATCTACTTCCTGCTCGAGCTTCAATATCCTTTGACATAATTCTTGCTTGCTCTCCTGCAGGAAACGAGAAGGGATAAATAGAACCTTGGGTTTTCTCCTTGTGTTTGGGAGGCTTAATTTCCTGGACTCCACGTGCATATCTCCTAGTCGAGGCAGGGGGATCTCCTCTTCATCCGAGATTTCTTCCTCATACTTGCCTTCTTGTTCCTCCTCCAAGAACAATCCATAAGGACCTAAGTCCCCATAGAGCTTGGGATTGGCAAGATAATGCGATACATAGCTCTCCCCATCGGAATCTTGGGACGACATATTGCTCTTAATCTGCTGCAAAAACAGCTCAAAACGAAAACAGGAGGTATTGTCGTGAAACAAAGGTCAAAACCTTCAGGAGATTATATAATGAATTTTTACTGACCTAAAGGAGTATTCTACAAGAAAACGGAGTCCAGAGGGTACACGGGGTGGCCACAAGCCACAGGGGCGCGCCCAGGGGGGTAGGGCGCGCCCCCCTGGCTTGTCGCCTCCTCGTGTACTCTTCGAACTACTTTAAATTTTCCTAATTTATTAAATAATCCAAAACTGATAAAAATTGCTATTAGAAAAGTTTTGGAGTCGGTTTGCTTACCGTAGCACATACCTATTCCTTTTCGGAGTCTGAAACGTTCTGGTAGGTCTCCCTAATGTACTCCTCCGGAGTTAAGGTATTGATAATATTGGTTTCAAAATTTATGGGAGTACCTGAGATATAATGTTTGACTCTTTTCCCGTTTACCACCTTAGGATTTGTGCCTTCGGCGTTGTTGATATTGATGGCACCGGAACGATATACTTCCTCGATAATGTAAGGCCCTTCCCATTTAGAGAGAAGTTTTCCTGCAAAAAATCTTAAACAAGAATTGTATAGCAAGACATGGTCACCTACATTGAATTCACGCTTTTGTATCCTTTTATCGTGCCACCTCTTAACTTTTTCTTTAAACAACTTGGCATTCTCATAGGCCTGGGTTCTCCATTCATCAAGTGAGCTAATGTCAAATAACCTCTTCTCACCAGCAAGTTTGAAATCATAGTTGAGATCCTTAATTGCCCAATAAGCTTTATATTCTAGTTCTAGAGGTAAGTGACATGCTTTACCATAAACCATTTTATACGGAGACATACCCATAGGGTTTTTGTAAGCAGTTCTATAAGCCCATAATGCATCATCAAGTTTCTTAGACCAATTCTTTCTGGATCTATTAACAGTCTTCTGCAAGATTAATTTAATTTCTCTATTACTCAATTCTACTTGACCACTAGACTGAGGATGATAAGGAGATGCAATTCTATGATGAACATCATACTTAGCAAGCAATTTATGGAATGCACCATGAATAAAGTGTGAACCACCATCAGTCATTAAATATCTAGGGACTCCAAATCTAGGGAAAATAACTTCTTTAAGCATTTTGATAGAAGTGTTATGATCAGCACTACTAGTTGGAATAGCTTCTACCCACTTAGTAACATAATCAACAGCAACTAGAATATGAGTATACCCGTTAGACTTTGGAAAAGGTCCCATATAATCAAAACCCCAAACATCAAATGGTTCAATAACAAGTGAGTAATTCATAGGCATTTCCTGACGTCTACTAATATTACCAATTCTTTGACATTCATCACAAGACAAGACAAACTTACGAGCATCCTTGAAGAGAGTAGGCCAATAAAAACCAGATTGTAGTACCTTGTGTGAAGTTCAATCTCCAGCGTGGTGTCCTCCGTAGGCCTCGGAATGACACTTGTGAAGGATCTGTTCCTGTTCATGCTCAGGTACACAACGTCTAATAACACCATCTACTCCTTCTTTATAAAGGTGTGGATCATCCCAAAAGTAATGTCTTAAATCATAGAAGAACTTTTTCTTTTGTTGGTATGTGAAACTAGGTGGTATAAATTTAGCAACAATGTAATTAGCATAATCAGCATACCATGGAGCATTACGCGAAGCATTTATGACAGCTAATTGTTCATCAGGAAAGCTATCATCAATAGGTAGTGGGTCATCAAGAACATTTTCTAACCTAGACAAGTTGTCTGCTACGGGGTTCTCAGCACCCTTTCTATCAATAATATGCAAATCAAATTCTTGTAGCAGAAGAACCCATCTAATAAGTCTAGGTTTAGCATCTTTCTTTTCCATAAGATACTTAATAGCAGCATGATCAGTGTGAACAGTTACTTTGGAATCAACAATATAAGGTCTGAACTTATCACAAGCAAACACAACTGCTAAAAATTCCTTTTCAGTGGTAGCATAGTTTCTTTGAGCACTGTCTAGAGTTTTACTAGCATAATGGATAACATTTAATTTCTTATCAACTCTTTCTCCTAGAACAGCACCAACGGCATAATCACTAGCATCACACATAATTTCAAAGGGTAGGTTCCAATCAGGTGGTTGAACAACAGGTGCAGAAATCAATGCTTTCTTAAGAATTTCAAATGCTTCTACACAATCATCATCAAAAACGAATGGAACATCTTTTTGCAAAAGATTAGTGAGAGGCCTAGAAATCTTAGAGAAGTCTTTAATAAACCTCCTATAGAAACCAGCATGACCAAGGAAACTTCTTATACCTCTGATATCCGTGGGACACGACATTTTTTCAATAGCATCAACTTTAGCTTTATCAACTTCAATACCTCTTTCGGAGATTTTGTGCCCCAAGACAATACCTTCATTAACCATAAAGTGGCACTTTTCCCAATTCAAGACAAAATTAGTTTCTTCACATCTCTGCAAAACTCGATCATGGTTGCTCAAGGAATCATCAAAAGGAGTTCCGTAAACGGAGAAATCATCCATGAAAACCTCAACAATCTTTTCACAAAAGTCAGAGAATATAGCCATCATACATCTTTGAAAGGTAGCAGGTGCATTGCATAAACCAAAAGGCATACGTCTATAAGCAAAGGTACCAAAAGGACAAGTAAAAATGGTCTTTTCTTGATCCTCTTTTGACACAGGTATTTGAGAGAAACCAGAATAACCATCTAGAAAGCAAAAATGTGTGTGCTTGGATAGTCTTTCTAGCATTTGATCAATAAAAGGTAGAGGGTAATGATCTTTCCTAGTAGCTTTATTTAATTTCCTAAATTCAATTACCATTCTATATCCTGTAACAATTCTTTGCGGGGTCAATTCATTTATATCATTAGGAACAACGGTAATACTTCCTTTCTTAGGAACACAATGAACGGGACTAACCCATCTACTATCAGCAATAGGATAAATTATACCTGCCTCCAGAAGCTTTAGTATTTCATTTCTTACCACTTCTTTCATCTTAGGATTTAACCGTCGTTGGTGATCAACAACTGGTTTAGCATCAGGCTCTATATTAATTTTATGCTGACATAGAGTGGGACTAATGCCCTTAAGATCATCAAGAGTATATCCAATAGTAGCACGGTGCTTCCTTAGAGTTTTCAATAATCTCTTTTCTTCATGCTTTGAAATGTTAGGACTAATAATAACAGGATATATCTCCTTTTCATCAAGATAAGCATATTTCAGAGTATCCGGTAATTGTTTAAGCTCAAACACGGGATCACCCTTGGGTGGCGGAGGATCCCCAAGTATTTCAACAGGCAGGTTGTGTTTCAAAATAGGCTGCTGATCAAAGAAAATCTTATCTATTTCATTCCTTTCATTCATATGCATATTGTTTTCATGGTCTAGCAAATATTGTTCTAAGGGATCAGTAGGAGGCACAGCAATGGAAGCAAGACCAATAATTTCACCTTTACTAGGCAATTCTTTGTCATGGGGTTGTCTACGAAATTTAGAGAAATTGAACTCATGAGACACATCCCCAAAACTTACAGTGACAGTTTCTTTCTCACAATCTATCTTAGCATTAACAGTATTCAAGAAAGGTCTGCCAAATATAATGGGACAAAAATCATCTTGTGGGGAACCAAGAACAAGAAAATCAGTAGGATACTTTATTTTCCCACACAAGACTTCAACATCTCTAACAATCCCAACTGGTGCTACAGTATCTCTATTAGCAAGCTTAATGGTAACATCAATTTCCTCTAATTCAGCTGGTGCAATATCATTCATAATTTCTTGATATAAGGTGAAGGGAATTGCACTCACACTAGCACCCACATCACACAAGCCATGATAACAATCATCTCCTATTTTAACAGAAACAACAGGCATGCCAACAATAGGTCTATGTTTATCTTTAGTATCAGGTCTAGCAATTCTAGCAGCCTCATCACAGAAATGAATAACATGCCCATCAAGAGATCTTTAACCATAGCAATACTAGGTTCAACTTTGATTTCCTCAGGGGGTGTAGGTGTTCTAGTATAACTCTTACGAACCAGAGTTGAAGCTTTAGCATGTTCCTTTATTCTAACAGGAAAAGGTGGTTTCTCAATATAAGCAGCAGGAATAACAGGATCAACATTATAAATAATAGTTTCTTCTTCAACTTTAATAGGTTCAACTACTTTCACTTCAATGGGAGGATGATATTTAAACCACTACTCCTTAGGGAGATCAACATGAGCAGCAAAAGATTCACAGAAAGAAGCTGCTATCTCAGTGTCAAGTCCATATTTAGTGCTAAATTCACGAAAAGCATCGGTGTCTATAAAGGATTTAACACAATCAAACTTAAGGTTTATACCTGACTCCTTACCTTCATCGAGTTCCCAATCTTCAGAGTTGCGTTTAATTCTTTCCAATAAGTCCCATTTGAATTCAATATCTTTCTTCATAAAGGAACCAGCACAAGAAGTATCGAGCATGGACCGATCATTATTAGAAAGCCGAGCATAAAAATTCTGAATAATAATTTCTCTCGGGAGCTCATGATTGGGGCATGAATATAACATTGACTTAAGCCTCCCCCAAGCTTGAGCGATACTTTCTCCTTCACAAGGCCAAAAAGTATAAATATAATTCCGATCACGATGAACCAGATGCATAGGATAAAACTTCTGATGAAATTCCAATTTCAATCGGTTGTAGTTCCATGATCCAATATCATCACATAGCCTATACCATGTCAATGCCTTCTCCTTCAAAGATAAAGGAAAGACCTTCTTCTTGACATCATCCTCGGGCAAACCTGCAAGCTTAAATAATTCACAAACTTCATCCACATAGATTAGATGCAAACCAGGATGTAGTGTTCCATCTCCTGCATAAGGATTAGCTAGCAGTTTCTCTATCATACCCGAAGGAATTTCATAAAAAATATTTTTAGTAGGTGTAGTAGGTTGATAAGATAATTCGTAACGGATAGCAAGTAACAAATGTAACAAAGGTGCAGCAAGGTGGCCCAATCCTTTTTGTAACAAAGGACATGCCTGGACAAACTCTTATATAAAGCAAAGCGCTCCCGGGGACACATGGGAATTTCTGTCAAGCTAGTTTTCATCATGCTCATATGATTCGCGTTCGTTACTTTGATAATTTGATATGCGGGTGGACCGGTACTTGGGTGCTGTCCTTACTTGGACAAGCCTCCCACTTATGATTAACCTCTCTCGCAAGCATCCGCAACTACAAAAGAAGAATTAAGATAAATCTAACTATAGCATGAAACGTATGGATCCAAATAAGCCCCTTACGAAGCAACGCATAAAATAGGGTTTAAGCTTCTGTCACTCTAGCAACCCATCATCTACTTATTACTTCCCAATGCTTTCCTCTAGGCCCAAATAATGGTGAAGTGTCATGTAGTCGACGTTCACATAACACCACTAGAGGAGAGACAACATACATCTCATCAAAATATCGAACGAATACCAAATTCACATGATTACTTATAACAAGACTTATCCCATGTCCTCAGGAACAAACGTAACTACTCACAAAGCATATTCATGTTCATAATCAGAGGAGTATTAATTATCATTAAGGATGTGAACATATGATCTTCCACCAAGTAAACCAACTAGCATCAACTACAAGGAGTAATCAACACTACTAGCAACCCACACGTACCAATCTGCGGTTTTGAGACAAAGATCGGATATAAGAGATGAACTAGGGTTTGGAGAGGAGATGGTGCTGGTGAAGATGTTGATGGAGATTGACCCCCTCTCGATGAGAGGATCGTTGGTGATGACGATGGCTTCGATTTCCCCCTCCGGGAGGGAAGTTTCCCCGGCAGAACAGCTCCGCCGGAGCCCTAGATTGGTTCTGCCCAGGTTCCACCTCGAGACGGCGGCGCTTCGTCCCGAAAGCTCTCTTAGGATTTTTACCAGGTCAAAACCCTCCATATAACAGAAGATGGGCACCGGAGGCCTGCCAGGGGGCCCACAAGCCACAGGGGCGCGCCAGGGGGTAGGGCGCGCCCCCCAGGCTTGTGACTTCCTGGTGGGTCCCCTCATGTATTTCTTCCGCCCAATATTTTTTATATATTCCAAAATAATTCTCCGTAACTTTTTAGGACTTTTGGAGTTGTGCAGAATAGGTATCTCACATTTGCTCCTTTTCCAGTCCAGAATTCCAGCTGCCGGCATTCTCCCTCTTCATGTAAACCATGTAAAATAAGAGAGAAAAGGCATAAGTATTGTACCATAATGTGTAATAACAGCCCATAATGCAATAAATAACAATATAAAAGCATGATGCAAAATGGACGTATCACCCCCTCTCCCTTTTGCCTCTGATATATAGTGGAGGGGATGGGAGGGCTGGATACACCAATTCCTATGCCCCGGTGGCAGCCATCCCTCTCCCGTTACTCCGTTTTCTCCTCAGATCGCATCTACGGTAGCGCTTAGCGAAGCCCTGCCGGGATTGCTCCACCACGCCGTCGTGCTGGTTGAGATCCCATCTACTTGTCCTCCCTCGCTTGCTGGATCAAGAAGGAGGAGACGTCATTGAGCCACACGTGTGCTGAACGCGGAGGTGTCGTCCGTTCGGCGCTAGATCGGATCAGATTGCGATTGGATCGTGAAGACTACGACTACATCAATCGCGTTATATACGCTTCCGCTTAGCGATATACAAGGGTATGTAGATACACTCCCCCTCTCGTAGCTATGCATCTCCATAGATAGATCTTGGGTGTTCGTAGGAAAAATTTTGTTTCCCGTGCAACGTTCCCCAACACTGGCATCATGAGCTAGGTCTATGTGTAGATGATATGCAGGAGTAGAACACAAAAGAGTTTGTGGGCGTTGATGTTCAGATTACTTACCTCCTTGCTAGTTACCCATGTATGGGATGAAGCGGCCCGGACCAACCTTACTTGTCTTCGCACAAGAGACCGGTTCCATCGACTGACATGTAACTTGGTTGCATAAAGGTGGCTGGCGGGTGTCTGTCTCTCCCACTTTAGTTGAATCAGATTCGACGAAGGCAGTCCTTGTAGAAGGTTAAAAGGCAACTTGATTTTCACTGTTTTGGATTTGCGTAGGTAAGAACGGTTCTTGCTAGTTACCCATAGCAGCCACGTAAAAAATAGAAAAACAAATTAAAGGACGTCTAACTTGTTTTTTCAGGGTATGTTGTGATGTGATATGGCCAAGACGTGATTTGATATATGTGATGTATGAGATGATCATGTTTTGTATAGTTATCACGACTTGCATGTCGATGAGTATGGCATACGGCAGGAGCCATAGGGTTGTCTTTAATTCATTTATGTCATTTGCTTTACTTTATCGATATAAGTTAGCAATATTTGTAGAGGGAATAGTTGGCGCGACAACCACATGACGACACGATGATGGAGATCATGGTGTCATGCCGGTGATGATGGAGATCATGGTGTCATGCCGGTGACGATGGAGATCATGCCAGTGCTTTGGAGATGGAGATCAAGAGCACAAGACTATGATGGCCATATCATGTCACTTATATGATTTGCATGTGATGTTTATCCTTTTATGCATCTTATTTTGCTTAGGACAACGGTAGCATTATAGGATGACCCCTCACTAAAATTTCAAGATAAAATTGTGTTCTCCCCGAGTATGCACCGTTGCGAAGGATCATCGTTTCGAAGCACCTCGCGATGATCAGGTGTGATAGACTCTACATTGGCATACAATGGGTGTAAGCCAGATTTACACACGCGGAATACTTGGGTTATCCTTGACGAGCCTAGCATGTACAGACATGGCCTCGGAACACAGGAGACCAAAAGGTCGAACATGAGTCATATAGTAGATATGATCAACATGGAGATGTTCACCATTGAAACCACCTCATCTCGCGTGATGATCGGACTTGGGTTTGGTGGATTTGGATCATGTCACACTTAGACAACCTAAGGGAAGTTGATTTGAGTGGGAGTTCTTTAGTAATATGATTAATTGAACTCATTATCAAGAACATAATCTAAAGTTGTCTTTGCAAAATTATGTCGTAGATCAATGGCTCGCGCTGTAGCTCCCCTGTATTTTGATACGTTCCTAGAGAAAGGCTAAGTTGAAAGATAGTGTAAGCAATTGTGCGGACTGGGTCCATAATCTGAGGATTGTCCTCACTGCTGCACAGAAGGTTTATGTCCTCGATGCACGGCTCGGTGTGCCAACCCCTCTAGCGTCCTCTGTGGATGTTATGAATGTCTGGCAGACATGTTGTGATGACTACTCAATAGTTTAGTGCGCCATGTTGTACGGCATAAAATCTGGACTTCAAAAGCGTTTTGAACGCCATGGAGCATATGAGATGTTCCAGGAGTTGAAGTTAGTATTTCAAGCAATTGCCCGGATCGAGGGGTTTGAGACCTCCGACAAGTTCTTTGCCTACAAGATGGAGGAGAATAGCTCAGTCAGTGAGCATATGCTCAGAATGTCTGCGTGCTACAATCGCTTGAATCCAGTGGGAGTTAATCTTCCAGATAAGATAGTGATTGACAGAGTTCCCCAGTCACTATCACTAAGGTACTAGAGCTTTGTGATGAACTATAACGTGCAAGGGATGGAGATGATGATCCCTGAGCTATTCACGATGTTTTACGCCACGGAGGTAGAAATCCAGAAGGACCATCAAGTGTTGATGGTTAACAAGACCACTAGTTTCAACAAGGGAAAGGAGGGAAACTTCAAGAATGGCAAGCCAGTTGCCGCTCCAGTGAAGAAACCCAAGGTTGAACCCAAACCCGAGACTAAGTGCTTCTATTGTGAGGGAAACGGTCACTGGTAACGGAGCTACCCCAAATACTTGGTAGATAAGAAGGCTGGCAACGCCAACAAAAGTATATTTGATATATGTGTTCTGTACCTTACTAGTACTCCTAGTAGCGCCTGAGTATTAGATACCGGTTCAGTTGCTAATATTGGTAACTCGAAACAAAAGCTACGAAATAAATGGAGGCTAGCTAAGGGCGAGGTGACGATGTGTGTTGGAAGTGTTTCCAAGGTTGATGTGATCACCATTGCACGCTCCCTCTACCTTCGGGATTAGTGTTGAACCTAAATAAATGTTATTTGGTAACTGCGTTGAGCATGAACATGATTAGATCGTGTTTATTGCAATGCGATTATTCATTTAAGTCTGAGAATAATGGATGTTCTATTTACATGAATAATACCTTCTATGGTCATGCACCCGATGTGAATGGTTTATTGAATCTCGATTGTAGTGATACACATGTTCATAATATTGATGCCAAAAGATGCAAAGTTAATAATAATAGTACCACATACTTGTGGCACTGCCGCTAAAGGTCGTATTGGTATAAAGCGCATGAAGAAACTCCATGCTGATCGACTTTTGGAATCACTTGATTTTGAATCGCTTGATACATGCGAACCATGCCTCACGGGCAAGATGACGAAAACCCCGTTTTCCGGAACAATGGAGCAGGCGAGTGATTTGTTGGAAATCATACATACTGATGTGTGTTGTCCAATGAGTATTGAAGCGCACGGTGGATATCGTTATTTTCTTACCTTCACTGATGATTTGAGTAGATATGGGTATATTTGCTTAATGAAACACAAGTGTAGAACGTTTGAAAAGTTCAAGCAATTTCAGAGTGAAGTTGGTGATCACCGTGACAAGAAGATAAAATGTCTACGATATGATCGTGGAGGTGAATATCTAAATTACGAGTTTGGTATGCAATTTAAGACAATGTGGAAATTGTTTCAAAACTCACGCCACATAGAACACCATAGTGTAATGGTGTGTCCGAACGTCGTATCCATACTCTATTGGATATGGTGCGCTCTATGATTTCTCTTACCGATTTGCCACTATATATAGTTTTGGGGTTATGCATAAGAGACAACTACATTCACTTTAAATAGGGCACCATCTAAATCCGTTTTGATGACACCGTATGAATTATGGTTTGGCAAGAAACCTAAGTTAACATTTCTTAGAGTTTGGGGATACGACACTTATGTTTGATATGCTCGAACCCAAAGAGGAAAAGTTCATCTTCATAAGATACCCTAGAGCAACAATTGGGTATACCTTCTATCACAAATCCGAAGGCATGGTCTTTGTTGCCAGGAATCGATCCTTTCCAGAGAAGGAGGTTCTCTCGAAAGAAGTGAGTGGGAGGAAGGTAGAACTTGATAAGGTTATCGAACCTTCACTTGAATTGGAATGTAGCGCAACGCAAAAAAGAGTTCCTGTGATGCGTACACCAATTGAAGAGGAAGCTAATGATGATGATCATGAAACTTCGGATCAAGTTACTACTGAGTCTCGTAGGTCGACAAGGACACGTCCTACCCAGAGTGGTGCGGTAATCCTGTCTTGAAAGTCATGTTGTTAGACAACGATGAGCCTATGAATTATGAAGAAGCGATGGTGGGACCGAATTCCGCCAAATGGCTAGAGGACATAAAATCCTAGATAGGATCCATGTATGAAAACCAAGTTTGGACTTTGGTAGACTTGTCCGATGACCGGCAGGCCATTAAGTATAAATGGATCTTTAAGAAGAACACAGACGATGATAGTAATGTCACTATTTATAAAGCTCAACTCGTCACAAAGAGGTTTCCGACAAGTTCAAGGACTTGACTACGATGTGAATTTCTCACCCGTAGCGATGCTAAAGTCTGTTGGGATTATGTTAGCAGTTGCTGCATTTTTCGATTAAGAAATCTAGCAAATGGATCTCAAAACAACGTTTCCTTAACGGTTTCCGTGAGGAAAGGTTGTATGTGATACAACCGGAATCGATCCTAAGGATGCTAAAAGGTATGCAGGCTTCAGCGATCCTTCTATGGACTGGTGCAAGCATCTCGGAGTTGGAATATACGCTTTGATGAGGTGATCAAAGCTTTTGTGTTTATACAAAGTTTATGAAGAAACTTGTATTTACAAGAAAGTGAGTGGGAGCACTATAGCATTTCCGATAAGTATATGTGGACGACATATTGTTGATTGGAAATGATGTAGAGTTTCTGGAAAACAAAAAAAAGGTTGTTTGAAAGGAGTTTTTCAAAGGAAGACCTGGGTAAAGCTGCTTGCATATTGAGCATCAAAATCTATAGAGATAGATCAAGATGCTTGATAAGACTTTCACAGAGCACGCACCTTGACTAGATTTTAAAGGCGTTCAAAATGGATCGGTCAATGAAGGAGTTCTTGCAAGTAGTGTAAGGTGTGAAGTTGAGTAAGACTCAAAGCTCGACCACGGCAGAATAAAGAGAAAGGATGAAGGTCGTCCCCAATGCCTTAGCTAGTGGCTCTATACTGTATGCCATACTGTGTACCGCATATGATGTGTGCCTTGCCATGAGTCTGGTAAGGGGGTACAAGGGTGATCCAGGAGTGGATCACTGGACAGCGGTCAAAATTATCCTTAGAAGACTAAGGAAATATTTCTCGGTTATGAAGGTGGTAAAGAGTTCGTTGTAAGGGGTTACGTCGATGCAAGCTTTCACACCGATCCAAATGACTCTGAGTCGTAAACCGGATACCTATAGTGGAGCAGTCATTTGGAATAGCTCCAAGTGGAGCATGATAGCAGCATCTACAGTATGACACAAGGATTTGCAAAGTACACATGGATCTGAATGTTGCAGACCCATTGACTAAAACCTCTCTCACAAGCAAAACATGATCAAACCCCAGAACTCATTGCGTGTGAATCACATGGCGATGTGAACTAGATTATTGACTCTAGTGCAAGTGGGTGGCTGCTAGAAATATGCCCTGGAGGCAATGATAAATTGGGCATTATCATATTTCCCTATTCATGATAAACGTCTATTATCCATGCTAGAATTGTATTGATCGGAAACTCAGATACATGTGTGCATACATAGACAACACCGTGTCCCTAGTGAGCCTCTACTAGACTAGCTCGTTGATCAAAGATGGTTAAAGTTTCCTAACCATAGACATGAGTTGTCATTTGATAATGAGGCCACATCATTAGGAGAATGATGTGATGGACAAGACCCAACCGTAAGCATAGCATTTGATCGTATTAGTTTATTGCTACTACTTTCTTCATGTCAAGTATGTGTTCCTAAGACCATGAGATCATGCAACTCCCTGGCGCCGGAGGAATGCCTTGTGTGTATCAAATGTCAGTTCGTAACTGGGTGATCATAAAGGTACTCTACATGTATCTCCAAGGGTGACTGTTGGGTTGGCATGGATCGAGACTGGGATTTGTCACTCCGTATGATGGAGGGGTATCTCTGGGCCCTCTCGGTAATACAACATCACAAGAAGCTTGCACAAAATGTGACTAAGGAGTTAGTCACGGGATCTTGTATTATGAAACGAGTAAATAGACTTGCCGGTAATGAGATAGAACTAGGTATGGAGATATCGACGATCGAATCTCGCGCAAGTAACATATCGCTGGACAAAGGGAACTGCATACGAGATTGACTGAATCCTTGACATCGTGGTTCGACCGACGAAGATCTTTGTGGAATATGTAGGAACCACTATGGGCATCCAGGTCCCGCTATTGGTTATTGGCCAGAGAGGTGTCTCGGTCATGTCTACATGATTCTTGAACCCGCAGGGTCCGCACGCTTAACGTTCGGTGACGCTAGAGTAGTATTGGGATATGTACGTTGGTGACCGAATGTTGTTTGGAGTCCCGGATGAGATCCCAGACGTCACGAGGAGTACCGGAATGGTCCGGAGGTAAAGATTTATATATGGGAAGCCCTATTTTGGTCACTGGAAAAGTTTCGGGCATTACCGGTAGTGTACCGGGATGCCGAAAAGGGTTACGGGGGTCCACCGGGGTCCACCTGCCCCGTGGGCCCACTTGGGCCATAGGGGGTGCGCCCTAGAGATCATGGGTCAGGTGCATCAGCCCCTAGAGGCGAATTAGGCTTGGGGGCAAGAGTCCCAAAGGGACAAGGCACCCCGGAGGTGCCTTGGAGGAGGGGGACTCCTCCCTTCCTTGTCAAGGGAGGACTCTCCCTTGGCCGCCGGCCCCTCCCTTGGAGGAGGGGTCAAGGTTGCGCCTGAGGGAGTCCTGGACTAAGGGGTCCTCGGGCCGCTGGCCTGTCTCTCAATAGGCCGGCTTGGTGGGCCACACTCTGACTGTCGCAGGAAGGGCCGGATACATCGAGACCCTGTGTTCTAGAAGGAAGTCCTGAAGGCGCATCGTGTACTCCAAGTCAAGATGAGGGAATCAATGTCTCCATTCTCGGCAGGAGTCTTGTCATGTGTAAACCCTAGGTACCCCCCCCCCCCCGGTGTCTATATAAACCGAGAGGGTTTTAGAATGTAGGGCAGAGAAACTCATCTAGGGTTTTAGCTAGTCGATCTCGAGGTAGATCAACTCTGTAACCTTCATACCATCAATATAATCGAGCAGGACGTAGGGTTTTACCTCCATAGGAGGGCCCGAACCTGGGTAAACATCGTCTCCTTCGTCCCCTTGTTACCATCGATCTTAGACTCATAGCTCGGGACCCCCTACCCGAGATCCGCCGGTTTTGACACCGACATTGGTGCTTTCATCGAGAGTTCCGCTGTGATCTCCAAAGGAATCGATGGCTCGCGTTGTCATTAACAAAGAAGTCCAGAACATGGACCCCTTCGTCCCCGGACAGATCTTCACTTTCGGCAGCATTGTGCTGCACGCTGACCCGACCGGCCATCTTGGCCGGGTCGGGAGTTTCGCCCCTTATCAAGAGGTCAGATTCGGGAACCTAGAGTTCTCCGTAGACTCTCGGGGCGATCTTTCGCTCACCGGGCTCGTAGTCTCATCTGACGCACCCGAGGACTCCGAGGCCTTAACCTCGAATGTCGCTTTCGACCCCGCCCACGGGACTAACCCCGGCGATGATCTGGCTTTTAGTCCGGATCTGGCCATAGCGCCAGGTGGCCGGGTACCAGCTCCTGCCAAACACACTTCTTGTGCAGACGCATTGGATGTTAACTCCGAAAGCGCTGAGCAAATTGACCCGATCGAGCTCTCGACACTCAACGAAGCTCTAGATCGGATCTTATCGATGAAAGTTACTGACGACCCAACCCCGATCCATGTTCAGATCGGTCTTAAGGTGGGTCAAGAGGAATTTTTCATCCCACCCACCACCCACTTCGTAGCCACTGTCGAAGACTTAACCAATATGTTAGACTACGCCTCCGAGGAGGCAGAAGACATGGATGAAGAGGATCGCGCTCCCACCCCTGTCAACACCGGGCGATGGACTGCCACCTCCACCTACGATGTCTACATGGTGGATACTCCAGCCGATAACGGCGAGCGCACACCCGCAAACAATGATGATAAATCGAGTGAAGCACCGTCAAGGCGCCGGAAACCGCGCAAACGATCAAAGACAAAAAAGGGAAGGGAAGCTATTGCTGGCACCGGGGAAAACGATACCCCGGAAGACCTCGGCGATCCCGATATCCCCGAGCAGCCACTCGAGGACCAGGAAAGGCTGGAGGACCAGCGCGACCCCGAAGATCCAAACGGTTCCGAGGATGACAACTACCTCCCCCTTGTAGAGTAGGAGCATAGCCCGGAAGCCGAAGACTTCATCGTCCCCGAAAACCTTGAGGATCAGGAGCGGTTTAGGCAACAGCTTATAGCCACTGCTCGAAGCCTAAAGGCAAAGGAACGGCAGCTTAGGGCCGAACAAGATACCCTCAATGATACGGTACCGGTCTGTTGGACCAACCCAAGAGCTATCCACGCCGACGGCTACTGCCACAATTTGACGATGAGCTCCCTAACACGCCATCCCCCAAGCACACTCCATATGACCAGCCGGACCGCCCTCCCCGAGGACGAGATAGGACGGCTGGCGACGCCGGTTATAGGCCGGCGATACCCCGCAGAAGGGGAAAAGAGCCAATGGAGCCTGAGGGCACGTATGACCTGCGACGCGACCTGGATTATAGAACAGGCCGCACGAGATCCATCTACGGATCTAGAGGGTACTCCCCCGATAGAAGGGACGGGTACCGGCCTTGGCTCGACCGCAACAATAGAGGTCGGGAACAAAACCGGGCCAGAACAGACGCCGACCACCGGCGTGACATAGCCCAGGTCAGAGGCGCTGCCCTCCTACTGTGCTTCACCGACGAGGTGATGCAGCATCAGTTCCCGAAAGGGTTCAAACCCGTGAACATAGAGCAGCACGACGGAACAATTGACCCAGCAGTGTGGATCGAGGATTTCCTCCTCCACATTCACATGGCACGAGGAGACGATCTCCACGCCATCAAGTATCTACCCCTTAAACTTAAGGGGCCAGCTCGGCACTGGTTAAACAGTCTCCCCGAAAATTCTATCGGGAGCTAGGAGGATCTCGAGGATGCATTCCGATCTAACTTCCAGGGCACCTATGTACGGCCTCCGGACTCCTCCGACCTAAGCAACGTCGTCCAAAAGGCAGGAGAGTCCGCTCGACAATTCTGGAATCGGTTCTTGACCAAGAAAAACCAGATCGTCGATTGCCCAGACGCCGAGGCTATAGCCTCTTTCAGGCACAATATTCGGGACGAATGGCTGGCTCGCCAGCTCGGTCAAGATAAACCTAGGACCATGTCCGCCCTTACATCACTCATGACCCGCTTTTGCGCGGGCGAGGATAACTGGCTAGCGAGACGAAGGCACAACCCCGAAGACCCCGGCACCTCCGAAGTTCGGCATGGAAATGGGAAACCACGACACAAAAAAAATAAACGCCGGCACAGCAATAGTGATGCCGACGACACGGCCGTTAACGCCGGCTTCCGCAACCCTCGATCCGGGCAGCGGAAGAAGCCTCCTAAAGGCAATCGCGACGGACCCACCCCGCTGGACAAAATCATGGAGAGGCCTTGCCAGATCCATGGCACTCAAGACAAGCCCGCCAACCACACCAACTGTAACTGTTGGGTGTTCAAACAAGCCGGCAAACTCACATCCGAGGAGCAAGGTAAGGGCCCATGCAGTGAGGACGATGATGAGCCCCGCGGTCCGATCAATGGTGGACAGAAGCAGTTCCCTCCAGAGGTAAAAACTGTGAACATGATATACGCCACTCACATACCCAAAAAGGAGAGAAAGCGCGCCCTTCGAGAGGTCTACGCCGTAGAGCCCGTAGCCCCGAAGTATAACCCATGGTCGGCGTACCCGATCACCTTCGATCGACGAGACCATCCGACCAGTATCCATCATGGAGGATCAGCTGCCCTCGTCCTAGACCCCATTATCGATGGGTATCACGTCACTAAAGTCCTGATATAATGGACGGAGGAAGTAGCCTCAATTTGATTTATTCAGATACGGTGAAAAAGATGGGTATAGATCCATCAAGGATCAAACCCAGCAACACTACCTTTAAGGGAGTGATCCCAGGCGTCGAAGCCCGGTGCACGGGCTCTATGAGCCTGGAAGTGGTGTTCGGTTCGCCCGATAACTTCTGTAGCGAGGACTTGATCTTCGACATCGTACCTTTCCGCAGCGGTTATCACGCCCTGCTGGGCCGTACAGTGTTCGCTCAATTTAACGTCGTCCCACACTACGCATACCTCAAGCTCAAGATGCCCGGGCCCAAGGGGGTCATCACAGTCAACGATAACACAGAGCGTTCCCTCCGAACTGAGGAACATGCATTGGCCCTGGCGGCCGAATTCCATTACGAGGACAATCGGCAAACACCGAAATCTGCCATAAAGGCACGTAAGGTTGACAAACAAGCTCGGTTTCAGTCCGAACTCCTAGAATCTTCTTCCCCCCAGAAATAGGGACACGCTCCCCATTGCACCGCCCTAATGCCCGTCAAACACGTGCCGAGAAGGCACAACTTCGCACTCAAGATTCCATGGGCAGCAATGGGGAACAACTATCAAAGGGTAAGTGTTCGCCTGGACCGAACTACTACCAGTACACGTCCTCGGACATATCACAGGTACCATCAAGGACCTGTTAAAGTGTAAAGCTCACCCACACGTCGGTGACTTCTCAAGATCTTCTTCCCAAAGTCCGCTCGCCGACAGCATCACCCTTAAAGGAACACAACTCCCTAGGAGGCACAGGAGCAGATTGGCGACAGGGCACATCGAGGACGTCAAGCCACTAATCGAAGACCCCTGGTACAACCTCTCCTTTGTAAATTTTATATTTCACCTTCAAATACCTGTAAACAGTTGCTTCGGCAATCTGAGCTATAAGAATTATTGAGCAAATACAAGACCATTATACATGGCCACTTCGCTGTATTTTATACATACTCTGTTCTGCCCTCATCAATGCTTCCTGCGAAAACTGTTCGGTATACATTACGATGCAACCGGCTAATAAACCGGGGGATTGAATTTAAAATATCACCCTAAGCATCACTCCGACACACCTGATTGCGTGTTCGGCATCTTGGATTTTGCTTTATATGCATTGGATCCGAACTATGTCTTGGGTCAATAGTTGGGTTGCCCGGCTCCTGTGTTTGCCCTCTTACGTTCCGCTCGTTCGGCCAAAAGGGCAAAAGGAGAACCACTGCGATTGTGTTTCCATCTCACCTGGTCAAGCACCTCAGGGGAGAAAGCCAAAAACAGACCGTCATAGTAAGCGAGAACCGGTCTGCAAATCCGAGCATAAGTGTCATACTAAAAAAATCAATAGAGGTTATTCCGTGTTATACGATGGGTTTCGTACTTGTACAAACCATGTGATGCCGGCTTTGGCCCCGGTACATCCGAACATCACAAAACACTGGGAGCTGGTCATCAGCCCCCGCATTTTTTTTACGCTCCTACGGCTAAGTGAAAGCGATAAAGCATCATAGTCCGATTGCCTTGTCCCCCTCGCACTACCGCCTTCGGGCACCGATACCTCGGCTAAGGGTCACAGTGCGGAGGCAGAGACACCTCGCGTAGTATCTACATGGGGGCTGAAGCTGACGACTCGCAACTTTCAGATAAAATGGCCACATGGGAGTCAAAATAAAAACTAAAGACTTATAAGACATGATAAACCATGCAACACTAATTCTAAAGCGTTAAGAAGTCTTCGGACATATTACAACATGCTCATTCATAAAGTACATCCTTAGAGCACTGGGCCTCTATCGCCCGAGCACCCTCCATCACTGCGGAGAAGTATAGCTCGGGGAGCCTATGCTCCTTTCCAGGAGGCGGAGGTGCGGTGGCCATCTCGGTCGGCTTGAGCTTCGGCCAGTGCACCATGGTCTTTGCAAAGGCCATTCGAGCTCCCTCGATGCATGTAGAATGCTTTAGCGCGTCAATCCGAGGCGCAGCATCGCACAGTTTTCGCACCAAGCCAAAGTAACTGCTCGGCAACGGCTCTTCAGGCCACAGCCGGACGCAGAGATCCTTCAGGGCCGGCTCCGCCATCCTGTGCAGCTCCATCAGTTGTTTCATCTGCTCAATCAGAAGAGGAGAACGCTCGGGGGACTCAAACTGTACCCAAAATAGCTGAGCCTCATCTTTCTTCTCCCACGAAGCATAGAACTTGTTCGCGTCCTCTGCACTCTTCTGGAGATCCACACAGACGCCTGAGGAACGCCACACCTGGGTGAGCAAAGCAAACCTGCTACCAGCAAAGTCGCATTGTAGTGAATACCGCTTACCTTCTGTGACAGCCTTGACTTGGCGAACTTCTTCTTCAAAGGACTGTCTGTCCACCCGCTCCTTTTGGAGCTTGGATTTCATTGCAGATAGCTCGGTGGCTTGCTCTTTGCCTTTCTGCTCAAGGGCCTCACATTTCGTGCTGGCATCCTTGAGCTCCTGCTGCACCTCCTCCACCCGGGCCTCATGCTTAGCACTCGCAGCTTTCAAAGTGGAGAGTGCGGCTGCTGCTTGTTCGGCGGCCGCCTTCTCATCCGCGGCCTCTTGCTTCATCTTTTTGAGCTCGGCCTTGAGTTTTTAACCTCTGCAGCTGAAGCTGCAGAAGCAATAAATAAATAATTACACTGGGTTACCAGTGCGGATCATTAACAATATATAGCCCGGATGTTACAATTCGGTTTACCTTGTGCCTCATCGAACCTCTTGTTCAGGCTATCAAGCTCCTCCTCGGAGATCTTGAGCTTCCGATTTAGCTCGGTAAGCTCAGCGGAATTAACGGCCGCCGCCGATGACGAGGCCTACAAAAAATAAAAAACATATATTCGGTTATGTGCGTTCCAACCCCCGAACTGTCAAGGATATGACCCTATGTTCGGTCCTCTTAAGGGCTTTTAGAACATTGCGGGACTAATGGTGCCTTGTGCATCGTTGATCACTCCTGAGTATTTGACCCCCGGGTGCATTTTTGCAAACCCACCCGGGGCTTGGGGGCTACTACATATATAAAGATAGCATAAACCTAATAAAAATTAAACTTGTTCGGGAAAGGGTATCACGTGACTCACCTTGAAGCCCGTCAAGAGACCATTGAAGGCCTCTTTCAGTCCACTATCAACGGACTGAATTCCTTGCAAAACTGCACCTATAAGAGTGCGGTGATCCTTGGAGATGGAGGCGCTTGATAGAGCCTCCTCCATGACCGGCCACCCAGTCATCGGTGGCGCCAGTGATGACCGGCTAGCCCGACCTCTGACCGGGGATTGAGCCGGTAGCTCCGGAGGCACAGTGCGCTCTGGAGATGACCTCGGAGGGGACTGGACATTCCTCTGTCCTTCCTCCTCAACGGCCAGGAAGGGCTCCTCCCTCTGGTCTTCGGCGGTTGAGGCATTAGTCTCGGCCATGACGTCATCACCCCCACCGCCTGTGTTCGGCTCCAAAGGAGCCTGGCAGGATGACACCTCCGCGGCATCCTTCGCGGCCCCTGCAGGTGTGGGGTGTGACGCGGTCCCGCTCTCCGCCAACTCGGCGGGTGGAGACTCCCCGTCCGATATCTGATCGGTGGGAAGAACGCGTGGCGGGCTACAGATTGAAAGGTGTCCATCCATTTAAAACATTAAAAACTTCACATAAACGACCCAGGGAGTCTTCGGATTCATACCTTTGGGCCGGGGCCTTGACCCTTAGGTTCCTTCGGGGAACCCTCTCAAAGTCCTCGGACTCGGCGTCGGAGTCCGAGCTGTCGTCGGCCAGGATTAACCTCGGCCTACGCGCCCTCTTCTGGGCAGGAGGAGGTAGATCCTCCGCAGCGTCCTGCGACGCCGCCCTCTTTCTTGTAAGGGGGGAATCGCCTTCCCCCCCATCCTCGTGCTCTTCCTCATGAGTAGAGGAGGCATGGGTTTCCTCGGACATAGCATCCGGCTGGTCCCTGATGCAGAGACCTTCTCTGGCCTTCTTCTTCTTCTCCTTCTCTGGCGCCGTGTACGGCGCCACGACGAGCATCTCCTTCAACAGCTCTGACCTGGGGTCTTCGGGCTGTGGTGTTGGGCAGTTAACTCTCTCGGTTTTACTCAACCATTTCTGTGGAAATGAGGGGGAAGGCGTTCAGTCTTTTTGTCAAAGAAAAAGAGTCAATGGATTAAAATTATACCATACCTGGGTAGGTGGGTTATCGGTGCTTAGGCCCGAATCCTCTTCCTTGGCCGGACAGCTTTTCCGAGGCTTGAATAATGCTTTCCCCAACTTCTCGGAGGTAGTGCGAAAGAGCTGGCGCACGGTAGGCTCGTCCTCAAGCCGGTAAGCCCACATTGGGGAGGCCCGGCGCTGACAGGGGAGAATACGACGGTGGAGCATGACCTGGACCACATTGACCAGTTCAACCTTGGCCTTGATCACCGAGGTAATGCGCTTCTGCAACAATTTCACCTCTACATCCGACCCCCAGTCAAGGCCCTTCCTGAGCCACGAGGTCAATCTCGTAGGGGGTACGGATCTGAACTCGGCGGGCGCCGCCCAGCTCTCATCTCTTGGTTCAGTGATGTAGAACCACTCTTTCTGCCAGATCTTGATTGTGTCGATAAAGGTGCCGGTTGGCCACTCAACGCGGGGGAGCTTGCTGATTACCGCCCCTCCGCAGTCTGTGTGCTCGCCCGCGACAGTCTTCGGCTTGACGTTGAAAACCTTGAGCCACGGGCCGAAGTGCGGCTTGACCCGCAGGAAGGCTTCGCAAAGAATGATGAAAGCCGAAATATGCATAAAGGAGTTCGGCGGAAGATCATGGAAGTCCAACCCGTAGAAGAACATGAGGCCCCTGACGAAGGGGTGGAGCGGGAAGCTCTATCCCCGGATGAAATGGGGGACGAATACCACCCTTTCGCCTGGCTTAGGGGTGGGGACGACTTGGTTCGCTTCTGGAGCGCGGTGGAAGACGTTGGCGGGGAGGTAGCCGGCGAGCTTTAGCTCCCAGATATCCTTGTCGGTGACCGTGGAAGCCTCCCACTTGCCCATAGAGCCCGAACCCGCCATGGTTAGGCTCGGAGGGGAAGTTGAGGAAGATCTGGGCTCTCGGAGCTTGGAAAAATTGGGAAAGCAGAGGATGCGAATGGAAAGCATGAATAAGCCTTGGGGTTTTACCCTTTTTATGGGGCGTAACACCGATTAACCTCCCTTTACTGCGCCGCAAATCTCTCCGCTTCCCAAGACGTGTGTACCGTTATGCACGCGCAAAAGGAACTTGGGATGCTAATCATATCCCGTGTGAAACAGAGCACGATTTATACATTGATGAGTCGTGCTAATGTAAAAATGGCCTCTAACCGCGAATCGAGTTTTCGTAACTGGTTCAGCGGTCGTGGTAGGCCACGACCATTCGTCAAAAAGGTTGTCAGAAAAAACACTGTTTACACTTTGACGTTTGGCCTTCGGGACTGAACAACTCATGGTGTTCGGGCTATCGTGATCGGAAACCGGACAAGTATCAGCCGATCTTTAATGAGAAGAAGAACTCACCCTGCAAGCCGAAGACTCTGATCAAGAGGATCTGCCAAAGCTGAGACCCTTGGCGTTGGGGGCTAGTTCGGGGGCTACTGAGGGAGTCCTGGACTAAGGGGTCCTCGGGCCGCTGGCCTGTCTCTCAATAGGCCGGCTTGGTGGGCCGCACTCTGACTGTCGCGGGAAGGGCCGGATACATCGAGACCCTGTGTTCTAGAAGGAAGTCCCGAAGGCGCATCGTGTACTCCAAGTCAAGATGAGGGAATCGACGTCTCCAATCATGGTAGGAGTCTTGTCATGTGTAAACCCTAGGTACCCCCCGGTGTCTATATAAACCGAGAGGGTTTTAGAATGTAGGGCAGAGAAACTCATCTAGGGTTTTAGCTAGTCGATCTCAAGGTAGATCAACTCTGTAACCTTCATACCATCAATATAATCGAGCAGGACATAGGGTTTTACCTCCATAGGAGGGCCCGAACCTGGGTAAACATCGTCTCCTTCGTCCCCTTGTTACCATCGATCTTAGACTCACAGCTCGGCACCCCCTACCTGAGATCCGCCGGTTTTGACACCGACAACGCCCCCTCTCCCTTTTGCCTCCTATATATAGTGGAGGCGAGGGGAGGGCTGGATACACCAATTCCTACGCCCTGGTGGCAGCCCTCCCTCTCCCGTTACTCCGTTTTCTCCTCAGATCACATCTACGGTAGCGCTTGGCGAAGCCCTGCCGGGATTGATCCACCACCATCTCCACCACGCCATCGTGCTGGTTGAGATCCCATCTACTTCTCCTCCCTCGCTTGCTAGATCAAGAAGGAGGAGACATCATCAAGCCGCACGTGTGCTGAATGCGTAGGTGTCGTCCGTTCGGCGCTAGATCGGATCGGATCGCGATTGGATCGTGAAGAGTACGACTACATCAACCGCGTTATATATGCTTCCGCTTAGCGATATACAAGGGTATGTAGATACACTCCCCCTCTCGTAACTATGCATCTCCATAGATGGATCTTGGGTGTTCGTAGGAAAATTTTTGTTTCCCATTTAACGTTGCCCAATAGTGGCATCATGAGCTCTGTCTATGCGTAGATGATATGCACGAGTAGAACACAAAAGAGTTTGTGGGCATTGATGTTCAGATTGCTTACCTCCTTAGTCTTATATTGATTCGGTGGTATTGTGGGATGGAGCGGCCCGGACCAACCTTACTTGTCCTCACACAAGAGACCAGTTCCACCGACTGACATGTAACTTGGTTGCATAAAGGTGGCTGGCGAGTGTTTGTCTCTCCCACTTTAGTTGAATCGGATTTGATGAAGGCGGTCCTTGTACAAGGTTAAAAGGCAACTTGATTATCACTGTTGTGTCTTTGCGTAGGTAAGAACGGTTCTTGCTAGTTACCCATAGCAGCCACCAAAAAATTGCAACAACAAATTAGAGGACGTCTAACTTGTTTTTGCAGGGTATGTTGTGATGTGATATGGCCAAGGCGTGATTTGATATATGTGATGTATGAGATGATCATGTTTTGTATGGTTATCAAGACTTGCATGTCGATGAGTACGGCAACCGGCAGGAGCCATAGGGTTGTCTTTAATTCATTTATGCCATTTGCTTTACTTTATCGCTATGAGTTAGCAATAGTTGTAGTAGCAATAGTTGGCGCGACAACCACATGACGACACGATGATGGAGATCATGGTGTCATGCCGGTGACGATGGAGATCATGCCCGTGCTTTGCAGATGGAGATAAAAAGCACAAGATGATGATGGCCATATCATGTCACTTATATGATTTGCATGTGATGTTTATACTTTTATGCATCTTATTTTTCTTAGGACGACGGTAGCATTATAAGATGATCCCTCACTCAAATTTCAAGATAAAATTGTGTTCTCCACGAGTATGCATCGTTGCGAAGGATCGTCGTTTTGAAGCACCTCGTGAAGATTGGGTGTGATAGACTCTACGTTTGCATACAACGGGTGTAAGCCAGATTTAGACACGCGGAATACTTGGGTTAAAGTTGATGAGCCTAGCATGTACAGACATGGCCTCGGAACACAGGTCACCGAAAGGTCGAACATGAGTCATATAGTAGATGTGATCAACATGGAGATGTTCACCATTGAAACCACCTCATCTCACGTGATGATCGGACTTGGGTTTGATGGATTTGGAACATGTCACACTTAGACAACCTAAGGGATGTTGATTTGAGTGGGAGTTCTTTAGTAATATGATTAACTAAACTCATTATCACGAACATAGTCTAAAGTTGTCTTTGCAAAATTATGTCGTAGATCAATGGCTCGCGATGTAGCTCCCCTGTATTTTGATACGTTCCTAGAGAAAGGCTAAGTTGAAAGATAGTGTAAGCAATTGTGCGGACTGGGTCCGTAATCTGAGGATTGTCCTCACTGCTACACAGAAGGCTTATGTCCTGGATGCACCGCTCGGTGTGCCAACTCCTCTAGCATCGTCTGTGGATGTTATGAATGCCTGGCAGTCACGTTCTGATGACTACTCGATAGTTTAGTGCGCCATGTTGTACGGCTTAGAATCGGGACTTCAAAAGCATTTTGAACGCCATGGAGCATATGAGATGTTCCAGGAATTGAAGTTAGTATTTCAAGCTAATTCCCGGATCGAGAGGTATGAGACCTCCGACAAGTTCTTTGCCTACAAGATGGAGGTGAATATCTTTGTCAGTGAGGATATGCTCAGAATGTTTGGGTGCTACAATAACTTGAATCCAGTGGGAGTTAATCTTCCAAATAAGATAGTGATTGACAGAGTTCTCCAGTCACCATCACTAAGGGTACTAGAGCTTTGTGATGAACTATAACATGCAAGGGATGGAGATGATGATCCCTGAGCTATTCGCGATGTTTTACGCCGCGGAGGTAGAAATCAAGAAGGAGCATCAAGTGTTGATGGTTAACAAGACCACTAGTTTCAAGAGGGCAAGGAGGGAAACTTCAAGAATGGCAAGCCAGTTGCCGCTCCAGTGAAGAAACCCAAGGTTGAACCGAAACCCGAGACTAAGTGCTACTATTGTAAGGGGAACGGCCACTGGTAGCGGAACTACCCCAAATGCTTGGTATATAAGAAGGCCGGTAATGCCAACAAAAGTATATTTGATATACGTGTTATTTTCAAAGGAAGACCTGGGTAAAGCTGCTTACATATTGGGCATCAAGATCTATAGAGATAGATCAAGACGCTTGATAAGACTTTCACAGAGCACACACCTTGACAAGATTTTGAAGGAGTTCAAAATGGATCAATCAAAGAAGGAGTTCTTGCATATATTGTAAGGTGTGAAGTTGAGTAAGACTCAAAGCTCGACCACGGCAGAATAAAGAGAAAGGATGAAGGTCGTCCCCAATGCCTTAGCTAGTGGCTCTATACTGTATGCCATACTGTGTACCGCATGTGATGTGCCTTCCCATGAGTCTGGCAAGGGGGTACAAGAGTGATCCAGGAGTGGATCACTGGACATCGGTCATAATTATCCTTAGGTACCTAAAGAGGACTAAGGAAATGTTTTCTCGGTAATAGAGGTGATAAAGAGTTCGTCGTAAAGGGTTACGTCGATGCAAGCTTTGACACCAATCCGGATGACTCTCAGTAGAAAACCGGATACGCATAGTGGAGCAGTCATTTGGAATTGCTTTAAGTGGAGAGTGGTAGCAGCATCTACAATATGACATATAGATTTGCAAAGGACACACGGATCTGAATGTTGCAGACCCGTTGACTAAAACCTCTCTCACAAGCAAAACATGATCAAACCCTAGAACTCATTGGGTGCGATTCACATGGCGATGTGAACTAGATTATTGACTCTAGTGCAAGTGGGAGACTATTGGAAATATGCCCTAGAGGCAATAATAAAGTGGTTATTATCATATTTCCTTGTTAATGATTATTGTTTATTATCCATGCTAGAATTCTATTGATCGAATACTCAGATACATGTGTGGATACATAGACAACACCGTGTCCCTAGTGAGCCTCTACCAGACTAGCTCGTTGATCAAAGATGGTTAAGGTTTTCTAACCATGGACATGAGTTATCATTTGATAACCGGATCACATACTTAGGAGAATGATGTGATGGACAAGACCCAACCGTAAGCATACCATTTGATTGTATTAGTTTATTGCTATTGCTTTCTTTATGTCAAGTATCTGTTCCTATGACCATGAGATCATGCAACTCCCTCACACTGGAGGAATGCCTTGTGTGTATAAAACAACACTTCGTAACTGGGTGATCATAAAGGTACTCTACAGGTATCTCCGAGGGTGTCTGTCGGGTTGGCATGGATCGAGACTGGGGTGTGTCACTCCGTATGACGGAGAGGTATCTCTAGGACCACTCGGTAATACAAAATCACAAGAAGCTTGCAAGCAATGTGACTAAGGAGTTAGTCACGGGATCTTGTATTACGGGACGAGTAAAGAGACTTGCTGTTAATGAGATTAAACTAGGTATGGAGATACCGACGATCGAATCTCGGGCAAGTAACATACCGATGGACAAAGGGAATTGCATACGGGATTAACTGAATCCGTGACATCATGGTTCGACCGATGAAGATCTTCGTGCAATATGTAGGAACCAATATGGGCATCCAACTCCCGCTATTGGTTATTGGCTGGAGAGGTGTCTCGGTCATGTCTACATGATTCTCGAACCCGCAGGGTCTGCACGCTTAACGTTCGGTGACGCTAGAGTAGTATTGGGATATGTATGTTGGTGACCGGATGTTGTTCGGAGTCCCGGATGAGATCCCGGATGTCACGAGGAGATCCGGAATGGTCCGGAGGTAAATATTTATATATAGGAAGTCCTGGTTTGGTCGTCGGAAAAGTTTCGGGCATTATCGGTATTGTACCGGGAGTGCCGAAAGGGGTCCGAGGGTCCACCTGCCCCGGGGGCCCACGTGGGCTGAAGGGGGTGTGTCTTGGCCTATATGGGCCAGGGGCACTATCCCCAAGAGTCCCATGCGCCAAGGAGAGGTGGAGGAGGAAGAGTCCTAAAGGGGGAAGGCACCCCCTAGGTGCCTTGGGGAGGGAGGAAACCTCCCTAGGCCGACGCCCCTTCCTTGGAGGAGGGGCTAGGGCTGCGCCCCAAACCTACCCCTTACCTACTATATGTAGTGGGGGATAGGGAGGGGCTGAATACGCCAATTCCCACGGCCCAGTGGCAGCCCTATCTCTCCCATTACTCCGTTTTCTCCTCAGATCGCATCTACTGTAGTGCTTGGCGAAGCCCTGCCGGGATTGCTCCACCACCATATCCACCATGCCGTCGTGCTGGTTGAGATCACATCTACTTCTCCTCCCTCGCTTGATGGATCAAGAAGGAGGAGACGTCATCGAGCCGCATGTGTGTTGAACGCGGAGGTGTCGTCCATTCGGCGCTTGATCGGGACGGATCGCGATTGGATCGTGAAGAGTACGACTACATCAACCACGTTATATACGCTTACGCTTAGTGATCTACAAGGGTATTTAGATACACTCCCCCTCTTGTAGCTATGCATCCCCATGGATAGATCTTGCGTGTGCGTAGTAAATTTTTTGTTTCCCATGCAACGTTTCCCAACAAGATTGATAATATAATAGCATGAAACAATAAAAAATTATAGATACATTGGAGACCTATACGTCTCCGTTGTATCTATAATTTTTGATTGCTTCATGCCAATATTCTACAACTTTCATATACTTTTGGCAACATTTTATAATATTTTTGGGACTAACTTACTTACCCAGTGCCCAGTGTCAGTTCCTGTTTTTTTGTGTGTTTTTTGTTTCGCAGAAATTCCATATCAAACAAAGTCCAAACGCAATAAAAATTTACGGAGATTTTTTTGGGAATATATGTGAATTTTGACACTCGTAATCAATGCAAGACGATGCCCGAGGGCCCCACAAGCCAACCGGCCATGCCCCCAGGGGGCGTGGCCACATGGCTTGTGGCCAGCCCTTAGGTCGGTTGAGGCTCTCCTTCTGGCGCAAGAATATATTTTTGCGATAAAAATCCCCTCAAATTTCAGCCCGGTCGGAGTTAAGGATCTCCGAATATTTAAGAAACGGTGAAGGGGTCCGAAAACAGTCGCGAAAACAGGAGAGAAACAGAGAGAGATCCAATCTCAGAGGGGCTCTCGCCCTCCGGGAGCCATGGCGGCCATGGACCAGAGGGGTAACCCTCCTCCCACCTAGGGAGGAGGCCAAGGAAGAAGAAGAAGAAAGAGGGGGCTCTCTCCCCCTCTCTCCCGGTGGTGCCGGAGCACCGCCGAGGAATCCATCGTGACGGCGATCTACACCAACAACTTCGCCACCGTCATCACCACCACCATCACCTTCCCTCATCTATCTACAATGGTCCATATCCCGCATCCCGTTGTACCCCCTACTTGAACATGGTGCTTAATGCTATTTATTATTATCCAATGATGTGTGGCTATCCTATGATGTTTGAGTAGTTCCCTTTTGACCTATGGGTTGATTGATGATCTTGATTGGTTTGAGTTGCTTGGTTTATTTTGGTGCTGTCCTAAGGTGCTTTCCGTGAGGTGCACACATGAAAGATTCACGCTGGAGGGTGTTGCAATATGTTCATGATTCGCTTATAGTGGGTGGCTAGAGTGACAGAAGCTTACACCCGAGTAAGGGGGTTGTTTACGTATGGGAGTAAAGGGGACTTGATGTTTAACGCTATGGTTGGGTTTTACCTTAATGATCTATAGTAGTCGCGGATGCTTGCTAGAGTTCCAATCATAAGTGCATATGATCCAAGTACGGAAAGTATGTTAGCTCATGCCTCTCCCTCATATAAAACTGCAATAATAATTACCGATCTAGTTATCGATTGCCTAGGACAATCTCGCAAATCCTATCACCACTTCTCCACACTCGCTATATTTACTTTATTGTTATTCAATTAAAACATCACCTAACTTTTATTTCCATGTTCTTTATTATCTTGCAAAACTATCTTTACACCTACAAAGTACTTCTAGTTTTATTCCCGCCAACTAGTTTCATACTTGTTCTAGTTAAAGTAAGTGTTAGCATGCGTAAAGTTGTATCGGTGGTCGATAGAACTTGAGAGAATATTAATTCTACCTTTAGCTCCTCATTGGGTTCGACACTCTTACTTATCGAAAAAGGCTACAAACGATCCCCTACACTTGTGGGTTATCAAGACCTTTTTCTGGCCTCGTTGCCAGGGAGCATTAGCGTAGTGGTTGATATTCTCGTGTGTGCTTGTTTGCTTTATCACTAAGTAATTTTTGTTTTCTGTTATTAGTTCTTTTATTTTCTGTTATTAATTGTTTTCTATCTTTAGATATGGGTAGGAAACACAAAATACCAAAAAAAATAGATGTACTTGTTGCTCCAAAAGTTGAGGAACCACTAGTGTTCTGACTATCGAAGAATATTACTTGGATCATCTTCGATCCCTTTGTGCTCGTGCTGAAACCCCAACTTGTCGGGCCCATGGGATTGGGGGTACCCAGGCCCGTCTGCTTGCGGCCCAAGGCGCGACACGTGTCTTGGGCCCGGAGAGTTTCCCCGCCAAGCCTCAGGAACCAGACCCTCGCGAGGGTCCCCTCCTTGCGAGGTGCACGCCGGCGAGCGTCATCAGGAGGCGGATGGAGTTCACCCTCGAGGTCGCCTCCCGGAGCCTCACCATGGGATCCTTTCTTGAGGCTGCCCGCAGGAGCCTACGTGGGGCATACCAGCCAAGGACGGCGCGGCGGGGTCGCGCAGCCCTGCTCGTTCACGTGGCTGACGCGGCCCGCACAGGGAGGCCCCCAAGGTTGTACCAGCTGGAACGGACAGAGAGGGTTTCCTCTTTCGTGATAGAGGAGCAACGCCAGCTCGCGGGCTCCCAAAGTAATACCCAAAGGTTTGCTTTGTCGTGCAAGAGGACTAAGATCGGGGGCTCGGCAGGACGTATGTCATCCCAAGCCCACGAGCACGTCACGACGAGGAGCTTTGATAGGCGAAGCCACTTTTGTCAGGATAGGCCGCAGTCATGTCCCCCTTCAAACTGGCCATCGTGTCAACCCTTCCCGCCTTGTGTTTTCGGGGGAAGAGGACCAAGTCCAGTATAAGAGTAGGGAACCAGCCACCGTAGAGGGGATCGAACCCTGGGCAAGAAAGAACACACCTTGTACTCATCCTCATCCTCAAGCAATCCAGACAAGCAGGAGTAGGGTCTTACACCGCGAGGTGGTCCAAACCTGGGTAAACTGTGTGTCCTTTGTTCATCTTCCATAGCTTGAGCCGCCGGAGAGTCGACGTGAGGTTGTGAAGCGGAGTAGGGCAGGAGAGCGAGTGCACCCCAATGTTCGAACCTTTTTGGGTCCCCGGAGCCCCGATTCCGACATTTGGCGCGCCTGGTAGGGGTGCGCCGGTGTTCTCCAGCTCTGTTTCGGCTCCGGCTTCACCAACCCTATGGCCGACGCTCGCCGCGTGCACGCTGAGCGCAGGGTGGCCCGGGTCGTTCAGACTGCCCTAGTTGGCCGAGGTGGTCGCCGCCACTCCGCATGCGCCAAGGTTGCTGCGACCACCGACCCCGCTGCCCGCGAGCAGCAAGACTCCTCCACGCACCTCTCTATGTAGAGGGAGGGTCGCACCGCCATGACTTCTTCTTCCCATGCTCGCCTTGAGCGGGTGAACGCGTAGGCGGCGCTGCTCATGGCACGCGAGCTGCTTCGTTACCGCCCCGTGGACGCTAACTACGATGTGTGGCTGGGCCATATCACCGAACTTGTCACCGCCGCCGGGGAGGCCCCAGCACCCTCTCGTTCGCTACGCCCCCTGCCGTCTCGCGCAGGTGATGTGGCTCATGTAGCGCCTCCACACCCTCCCCTGCACGGTGATCAGGTCGAACCCCGGCGTGACGCGCGCCCCTGCGACCAGCCCCATGAAGCATCCCCGCGGGACCAGGATGAGGCTAGTTGTAGATCACCCGCCGCGCACCGCCCGACGCGTGCGCGGTCCTTGAGCAGCAGCGCTAGCGCCAGGACCGGGTCTTGCATGATGTGGCTGTGGCCGAGCACCAGAACCTGGCTGCCCTCACGCGCGGTGCTCCTTCGAGCATTGTGGGCTGTCGGGCCTTCACGCACGAGCTTCACAGGGTGGTTTGGCCTGCCAAGTTCAAGCCCGAACTTCCCCCGCGCTACCATGGCAACCTTGACCCCACGGAGTTCCTCCAACTTCAAAGGCATGTGCGACCGTCCCCTCTCCGTCAATGACCTGCGACGCGTGAAGCAACGCCCTGGGGAAACCCTACGCAAGTACATCCAGTGGTTCAGCCAGGTGCGCAACAAGATCCCGCGCGCTACGGATGAAGCCGTCATCATGGGGTTCACCAACGGCGTCAAGGACCTCAAGATGTGCTAAAAGCTCACCATCAATGACAACCTCAGCTCAGCCTTAGAGTTGTTCAACATCGCCGACAAATGCGCCAAGGCTGAGGAGGGATGCCTGTTCGTCCACGACGACCCTGACGCTGTGCCAGACAATGGCAAGGCCAAGGGTAAAGAGGTCAAGTGTAAGGACCCCACCGTACTCGCGGCGGAGCGTGAGCAGAAGCGCGGCCGCGACCATGGCGCGCCCGAGAAGGACCGCCGCCCGTTCTGCATCTACCACGACGTGAATACCCATAGCACTGAAGACTGCCAAGAACTCAGGATCCTCCGAGACGAGCGAGTTGGCCGGCGCCCGGAACGCAATGACCGTGGCGCTGGCCGCGGAGGCGGCGGCGGTCGTAGCAGGGGCAGGTGGGATAGCCGCGGCGGCATCCCTCGCCAGGGCTGGCATGAACAGCCTCGTGACAATGGCCGGCGCGATAAGCCTTGTGAGGTGTGTCCTCAGGACAACGCCGCGCTCCCATCGCTGCCACCGCCACCGAGGAGGAACGACGACAACCAACATGATAAGGAGGCTGGGGGCTATCAAGAGCCTCGCGCGGTGGCTTGCATCCTTGCTACTTCTTGAGCTTGCGTTGGTTTTCCCTTGAAGAGGAAAGGGTGATGCAGCAAAGTAGATAAGTATTTCCCTCTGTTGTTGAGAACCAAGGTATCAATCCAGTAGGAGATACAAGCAAGTCCCCAATCTTCGCACCTACACAAACAATCAAACTCTTGCACCCAACGCTATAAAGGGGTTGTCAATCCCTTCACGGTTATTTGCAAGGATGAGATCTGATAGAGATAGATATAAAAGATTGCTAAAACGAAAAGTAAAACAAAAGTAAAAAAGAATGCAGCAAAGTATTTTTGGTATTTTTGGTTTATAGATCTGAAAATATAATATGGAAAATAGACCCGGGGGCCATAGGTTTCACTAGAGGCTTCTCTCATGAAGGAAAATAATACGGTGGGTGAACAAATTACTGTCGAGCAATTGATAGAAAAGTGCATAGTTATGACAATATCCAAGGCAATGATTATGCATATAGGCATCACGTCCGTATCAAGTAGACTGAAATGATTCTGCATCTACTAGTATTACTCCACACATCGACCGACTCCTGCCTGCATCTAGAGTATTAAGTTCATGAAGAACAGAGTAACGCATTAGGTAAGATGACATGATATAGAGGGATAAACTCAAGCAATATGATGAAAACCCCATCTTTTTATCCTCGATGGCAACAATACAAATACGTGCCTCGCTACCCCTACTTTGTCACTGGGTGAGGACACCGCAAGATTGAACCCAAAACTAAACACGTCTCCCATTGCAAGAATTACCAATCTAGTTGGCCAAACCAAACCAATAACTCGAAGAGGCTTGCAAAGATATGAAATCAAGCATATAAGAATTCAGAGAAGATTCAAATAATATTCATAGATAAGTTGATCATAAACCCACAATTCATCGGATCTCGACAAACACACCGCAAAAGAATATTACATCGGATAGATCTCCATGAAGATCATGAAGAACATGGTATTGAAGAACAAAGAGAGAGAAGAAGCCATCTAGCTACTAGCTATGGACCCGAAGGTTTGTGGTGAACTACTCACGCATCATCGGAGGGGCAATGGAGTTGATGTAGACGCCCTCCGTGATCGAATCCCCCTCCGGCAGATTACCGGAAAAGGCTCCAAGATGGGATCTCACGGGAACAGAGGCTTCCGGCGGCGCAAAAGTATTTTCGTGGCTCTTTTTGGTATTGGGGGGATATTTGGGAATTTATAGGCCGAAGAATAGGGTTAGGAGGCCTGCTGGGGGGGCACAAGCCAGGGGCCGCCCCCCCCCCTAGGGCGCGCCCTGGTGGCTTGTCGCCTCCCGGCAGGTCTCCTGCCTTCATCTCCAAGTCTGGTAGGTTTCTTCTGGTCCAAGAATAATCATTCCGAAGATTTTATTCCGTTTGGACTCCGTTTAATATTCCTTATCTGCAATACTCAAAAACAAGGAAAAAACGTAAACTAGCACTAGGCTCTAGATTAATAGGTTAGTCCCAAAAATAATATAAAATAGCATATTAATGCATATAAAACATCCAAAACAGATAATATAATAGCATGGAACAATCAAAAATTATAGATACGTTGGAGACGTATCAAGCATCCCCAAGCTTAATTCCTGCTCGTCCTCGAGTAGGTAAATGATAAAAACTGAATTTTTGATGTGGAATGCTACCTAACATATTTATCCATGTAATATTCTTTATTGTGGCATGAATATTCAGATCCGCAAGATTCAAAACAAAAGTTTAATATTGACATAAAAACAGTAATACTTCAAGCATACTAACAAGGCAATTGTGTCCTTTCAAAATAACATGGCCTCAGAAAGCTATCCCTACAAAATCATATGGTCTGGCTATGCTCCATCTTCCCCACACAAAGTATTTAAATCATGCACAACCCCGATGACAAGTCCAACAATTGTTTCACACCTTTTATGTTCTCAAACCTTTTCAACTCTCACGCAATACATGAGCGTGAGCCATGGATATAGCACTATAGGTTGAATAGAATATGGTGGAGGTTGCGAGGAAAAGGAGAAGATAGTCTCACATCAACTAGGCGTATGAACGGGCTATGGAGCTGCCCATCAATAGATATCAATGTGAGTGAGTAGGGATTGCCATGCAACGGATGCACTAGAGCTATAAGTGTATGAAAGCTCAAAAAAATATTAAGTGGTTGTGCATAATGATGAAAAATTCCACTAGTTATATGAAAGTGACAAAATAGGAGACTCTCTATCATGAAGATCATGGTGCTACTTTGAAGCACAAGTGTGGAAAAAGATAGTAGCATTGTCCCTTCTCTCTTTCTCTCATTTTTTTTGGTGGGCATCTTTGGCCTCTCTTTTTTTATTTGGGCTTCATTGGCCTCTTTTATTATTTGTAAAGTCCGGAGACTCATCCCAACTTGTGAGGGAATCATAGCTTCCATCATCCTTTTCTCTCACGGGACAATGCTCTAATAATGAAGATCATCACACTTTTATTTACTTACAACTCAAAAATTACAACTTGATACCTGGAACAAAATATGACTCTATATGAATGCTTCCGGTGGTGTACTGGGATGTGCAACGATCTAGCCTAGCAAATGACCTCAAAAAATGGACAAGCCATGAAAACATCATGCTAGCTATCTTACGATCATGCAAAGCAATATGAAAATGATGGTGCGTGTCATGAAAAACGGAACGGTGGGAGTTGCATGGCAATATATCTCGGAATGTCTATGGAAATGCCATAATAGGTAGGTATGGTGGCTGTTTTGAGGAAGGTATATGGTGGCTGTTTTGAGGAAGGTGGGTTTAATGCACCGGCGAAAGTTGCGCGGTACTAGAGAGGCTAGCAAAGGTGGAAGGGTGAGAGTGTGTATAATCCATGGACTCAACATTTATCATAAAGAACTCACATACTTATTGCAAAAGTCTATTAGTTATTGAAGCAAAGTATTAGACGCATGCTCCTAGGGGAGAGGTTGGTAGGAGTTAACCATCGCGCGCTCCCGACCCTCACACAAAGGATGACAATCATTAAACAAATCATGCTCCGACTTCGTTACATAACGATTCACCATACGTGCATGCTACGGGAATCACAAACTTTAACACAAGTATTTCTACCAATCCACAATTACTCACTAGCATGACTCTCATATCACCATCTTTATATCTCAAAACTATATGCAAGGAATCAAACTTCTCATAGTATTCAATGCACTTAATATGAAAAATTTTATTATATTCCTCTTGGATGCCCATTATATTAGGACTAAATTCATAACCTAAACCAATTACCATGCTGTTTAAAGACTCTAAAAATAATATAAGTGAGGTACGAGAGTTCAATTATTTCTATAAAATAAAACACCACCGTGCTCTAAAAGGATATAAGTGAAGCACTAGAGCAACATTGCCTAGCTCAAAAGATATAAGTGAAGCACATAGAGTATTCTAATAAATTCACGATTAATGCATGTCCCCCTCAAAATATGTGTGCAGCAAGGATGATTGTGGCAAACTAAAAAGCAAAGACTCATATCATACAAGACGCTCCAAGCAAAACACATATCATGTGGTGAATAAAAATATAGCCTCAAGTAAATTTACCGATGGATTGAAGACGAAAGAGGGGATGCCTTCCGGGGCATCCCCAAGCTTAGGCTATTTGGTATCCTTGAATATGGCTTGGGGTGCCTTGGGCATCCCCAAGCTTAGGCTCTTGCCACTCCTTATTCCATAGTCCATCAAATCTTTACCCAAAACTTGAAAACATCACAACACAAAACTCAACAGAAAACTCGTGAGATCCGTTAGTATAAGAAAAATAAATCACCACTTTAGGTACTGTTGTGAACTCATTCTTTATTTATATTGGTGTAATATCTACTGTATTACAACTTCTCCATGGTTCATACCCCCCGATACAACCCATAGATACATTAAAATAAGCAAACAACACAAAGAAAACAGAATCTGTCTAAAACAGAACAGTCTGTAGCAATCTATAGACTTAGAATACTTATGTAACTCCAAAAATTCTGAAAAATTAGTAAAATTAGGGAAATTTGTATATAAATCTTGTGTAAAAATTTCAGACCAAAATATAATTCCAGTGAATTTAAAAAATTCCTGGACTGAGAGCAAAAGTTTCTGTTTTTCAGCAAAATCAAATCACAAACACCGTAGACCTTCCCAAAGGTCTTACTCGGCTCAAACACTAATTAAAAAAAGAAAACACAATTACTACAGATGTAATCATGTGTAAAGCACTCAAAAACAGAATCAAAAACAAAAGCATAAAAATAAAATTGGGTTGCCTCCCAACAAGCGCTATTGTTTAACGCCCCTAGCTAGGCATAACGCAATAGATCTAGGTATTGTCATCTTTCGTTTGCAATCCATAAGTAGCTCTCATAATAGATTCCTAAGGTAATTTGATTTTATTTCTAGGAAATTGTTCCATGCCTTTCCTTAATGGAAATTCGAATCTAATGTTTCCTTCTTTCATATCAATAATTGCACCAATCGTTCTAAGGAAAGGTCTACCAAGAATAATAGGACAAGTAGGATTGCAATCTATATCAAGAACAATGAAATCTACGGGCACATAATTCCTATTTGCAACAATAAGAACATCATTAATCCTTCCCATAGGTTTCTTTATGGTGGAATCTGCTAGATGCAAATTTAAAGAGCAGTCATCAAATTCATGGAAACCTAGCACATCACATAAAGTTTTCGGAATCGTGGAAACGCTAGCACCCAAATCACACAAAGCATGGCACTCATAATCTTTAATTTTAATCTTAATAGTAGGTTCCCACTCATCATAAAGCTTTCTAGGTATAGAAACTTCCAACTCAAGTTTTTCTTCAAAAGATTTCATCATAGCATCCACGATATGTTTAGTAAAAGCTTTATTTTGATTATAAGCATGCGGAGAATTCAACATGGATTGCAACAAGAAAATACAATCAATCAAAGAACAACTATCATAATTAAAGTCCATGAAATCCAAAAGAGTGGGTTTATTGCTATTTAAAGTTTTGACCTCTTCAATCCCACTTTTATCAATCTTAGCATTAAGATCTATAAACTCCGAATCATTGGGACGCCTTTTAACTAAAGTTGACTTATCTACAGTCCCATCTTTATCAAGATTTATATTAGAAAACAAAGATTCAATAGGAGTCACATCAATCACTTTAAGATCTTCATCAATATTATCACGAGAACACACTTTTTCAAGCCATTCACGCTTAGCACGCATTCTAGCGGTTCTTTCCTTACACTCATCAATAGAAATTCTCATAGCTTTTAAAGACTCATTAATATCATGCTTGGGTGGAGTAGATCTAATTTTCAAAGAATCAATCTCAAGAGAAATTCTATCAACGTTCCTAGCCAAATCATCAATCTTGAGCAATTTTTCTTCAATCATAGCATTAAAACCCTTTTGCGAACTAATAAATTCTTTAATATTATTCTCAAGATCAGAGGGCATATTATTATAATTTCCATAAGAATTGTTGTAGGAATTACCATAATTATTAGAGGAATTACTAGGAAACGGCCTAGGATTGAAATTACCTCTATACGCATTATTACCAAAATTGTTCGTACCAACAAAATTCACATCCATAGATTCATTATTATTTCCAATCAAAGAAGACAAAGGCATATCATTAGGATAAATAGGAGCACTCTTACTAGCAAAAAAATTCATTAATTCATCCATCTTTTCACTCAAAGTATTTATCTCTTCAATAGCATGCACTTTTTTACTAGTAGGAGATCTTTCGGTATGCCATTGAGAGTAATTTGCCATAATATTATCTAGGAGTTTAGTAGCTTCTCCTAATGTGATTTCCATAAAAGTACCACCCGCGGCGGAATCTAAGAGATTTCTAGATGCAAAATTCAATCCCGCATAAAAAATTTGTATAATCATCCATAAACTCAAACCATGTGCGGGGCAATTTCTAATCATAAGTTTCATCCTCTCCCAAGATTGTGCAACATGCTCATGATCAAGTTGCTTAAAATTCATTATATCGTTCCTAAGGGAGATGATCTTAGCGGGCGGAAAGTACTTGGAAATAAAAGCATCTTTACACTTATTCCATGAATCAATACTATTTTTAGGCAAAGATGAAAACCAAGTTTTAGCACGATCTCGTAGTGAGAACGGAAATAACTTCAATTTAACAATATCATTATCCACGTCTTTCTTCTTTTGCATATCACACAACTCAACGAAAGTATTTAGATGGGATGCGGCATCTTCACTAGGCAGGCCGAAAAATTGTTCTTTCATAACAAGATTAAGCAAAGCGGCATTAATTTCATAAGATTCCGCACTAGTGGCGGGAGCAATCGGAGTACTAATAAAATCATTATTATTAGTATTGGAGAAGTCACACAACTTGGTATTCTCTTGAGTCACCGTGACAAAGCAAGTAATCTAGCACACAAGCAAACAAAAAGCAAACGAAAAGACGAACGGAAGAAGGGCGAATAAAAGGGCAAATCTTTTTGGTTTTTTCTGAAAATTGTTTTAGAAGTGGGGGAGAGGAAAACGAGAGGCAAATGGCAAATAAAGTAAATGCAAGAGATGAGTTTGTGATGGGTACTTGGTAGGCCTGATGTAGATCTCCCCGGCAACGGCGCCAGAAATTGGCAAGTTGACGGGAGAGTTCTTGTCTTGACTTGCTATGTATCCTCCCCGGCAACGGCGCCAGAAATCCTTCTTGCTACTTCTTGAGCTTGTGTTGGTTTTCCCTTGAAGAGGAAAGGGTGATGCAGCAAAGTAGATAAGTATTTCCCTCAGTTGTTGAGAACCAAGGTATCAATCCAGTAGGAGATACAAGCAAGTCCCCAATATTCGCACCTACACAAACAATTAAACTCTTGCACCCAACGCAATAAAGGGGTTGTCAATCCCTTCACGGTTATTTGCAAGGATGATATCTGATAGAGATAGATATAAAAGATTGCTAAAACTAAAAGTAAAACAAAAGTAAAAAGAATGCAGCAAAGTATTTTTGGTATTTTTGGTTTATAGATCTGAAAATATAATATGGAAAATAGACCCGGGGGGCATAGGTTTCACTAGAGGCTTCTCTCATGTAGGAAAATAATACGGTGGGTGAACAAATTACTGTCGAGCAATTGATAGAAAAGTGCATAGTTATGACGATATCCACGGCAATGATTATGCATATAGGCATCACGTCCGTATCAAGTAGACCGAAACGATTCTGCATCTACTACTATTACTCCACACATCGACCGACTCCTGCCTGCATCTAGAGTATTAAGTTCATGAAGAACAGAGTAACGCATTAGGTAAGATGACATGATGTAGAGGGATAAACTCAAGCAATATGATGAAAACCCCATCTTTTTATCCTCGATGGCAACAATACAAATACGTGCCTCGCTACCCCTACTTTGTCACTGGGTGAGGACACCGCAAGATTGAACCCAAAACTAAACACTTCTCCCATTGCAAGAATTACCAATCTAGTTGGCCAAACCAAACCAATAACTCGAAGAGACTTGCAAAGATATGAAATCATGCATATAAGAATTCAGAGAAGATTCAAATAATAGTCATAGATAAGCTGATCATAAACCCACAATTCATCGGATCTCGACAAACATACCGCAAAAGAGTATTACATCGGATAGATCTCCATGAAGATCATGAAGAACATGGTATTGAAGAACAAAGAGAGAGAAGAAGCCATCTAGCTACTAGCTATGGACCCGAAGGTCTGTGGTGAACTACTCACGCATCATCGGAGGGGCAATGGAGTTGATGTAGATGCCCTCCGTGATCGAATCCCCCTCCAGCAGATTATCGGAAAAGGCTCCAAGATGGGATATCACGGGAACAGAGGCTTCCGGCGGCGCAAAAGTATTTTCGTGGCTCTTTTTGGTATTGGCGGAATATTTGGGAATTTATAGGACGAAGAATAGGGTTAGGAAGCCTGCTGGGGGGCCACAAGCCAGGGGGGCGCCCCCCCCCCCTAGGGCGCGCCCTGGTGGCTTGTCACCTCCCGGCAGGTCTCCTGCCTTCATCTCCAAGTCTGGTAGGTTTCTTCTGGTCAAGAAAAATCATTCCGAAGATTTTATTCCGTTTGGACTCCGTTTAATATTCCTTATCTGCAATACTCAAAAACAAGGAAAAAACAGAAACTGGCACTAGGCTCTAGATTAATAGGTTAGTCCCAAAAATAATATAAAATAGCATATTAATGCATATAAAACATCCAAAACAGATAATATAACAGCATGGAACAATCAAAAATTATAGATACGTTGGAGACGTATCAATCCTTGGTGGGGCCCACACCCCTTCGTCGAACCGACGGTTCAAGCAATTCTCTCGCGAGGTGAACGCCGCCCTCCCAAGGCTGGAAGCCGCGAAACCCCTCAAGTGGTCCCAGTACGACATCTCCTTCGACGCCATGGACTGTCTCAAGTCCATGGCCATCGCGGGCGCACTCCCCATGATGTGCACCCCGACCATCAGCAATGTCACCGTCACCAAGACCCTCATCGATGGAGGCGCGGGCCTCAACGTCCTATCTGTGGAGACATTCGACACGCTCCAGGTGCCCTACGACCAACTGATGCCGCAAGGAAGGAGCGTGGCGCCGGACGCCGGTGTCGCAGGAGTTCATCGACCAAGCAATCGGCGGGTTGCAGGAGGAGCGTCGCACGGAGCGCTCCGGCGGCCAGGCTATCACCCCCAGGAGGGGCGGCGGGGAGCGCATGTGCGTCGACATCGCGGGCCTTAACAGGGCCGGATCCCAAGGCCTCTTCCGACCACACGTCGCCACCAGCCACGTCTGCATGCCCTTTGGCTTGGTGAGCGCCAGCGTCGCCTTCCAAAGACTGGCACAGTTCATGATGGTGCCTCGCGCGGCGCCAAGGCCCCGCGAGCCTCCAGGACCTCAGGAGTCGGTCGGCCCCTGAGGAGCAAACCTCCGCGACACGCTCCATTGGGCGGCCAGACGCTTCCGCAACAGCACAATTGCCAGGTGACTTTTTGGTTTTTTTCAAATTGAGGGCACCCTTCGGGCCGCGATACCCTCAGGCTGGCATGGGTCCGTCCCTGCAGCATTCTCACTTTTTGGATGTGTAGCGAACTTTGTTATCTCTTTTGGAGTTTATGTTATTGGCTTAAGCCTAGCGTTCGGTGCCTCCCCACCGTTTGAAATTGCCGCGCCCCCGCGACCCGTCTTTTGAATATACCTTGGCTGGTGTTAGACATGGCGTCTGTGCTTGGGTGCGTCCCTGCAGCGTTGATAAATCCAAGCGATCGAGCTCTGTCTCACGGGCTTGCTCATGTGCACATCACCTCGTGAGGTCCTTGGTGTCTCGTGTTGGAAATATGCCCTAGAGGCAATAATAAATTGGTTATTATTATATTTCCTTGTTCATGATAATCGTTTATTATCCATGCTATAATTGTATTGATTGGAAACTCAAATATATGTGTGGGTACATAGACAACACTGTGTCCCTAGTATGCCTCTAGTTAACTAGTTCGTTGATCAAATATGGTCAAGGTTTCCTGGCCATAGACATGAGATGTCATTTGATAACGGGATCACATCATTAGGAGAATGATGTGATGGATAAGACCCAAATTATAAAAATAGCATATGATCGTGTCAGTTTATTGCTATAGTTTTCTGCATGTCAAGTATCTGTTCCTATGACCATGAGATCATGCAACTCACTGACACCGGAGGAATACCTTGTGTGTATCAAATGTCACAACGTAACTGGGTGACTATAAAGATGCTCTACAGGTATCTCCGAGGGTGTCTGTTGAGTGGGCATGGATCAAGACTGGGATTTGTTACTCCGTGTGACGGAGAGGTATCTCAGGGCCCACTCGGTAAAACAACATCACAATAAGCCTTGCAAGCAATGTGACTAAGTGTTAGCCACGGGATCTTGTATTACAGAACGAGTAAAGAGACTTTCCGGTAACGAGATTGAACTAGGTATAGAGATACCGACGATCGAATCTCGGGCAAGTAACATACCAAAGAACAAAGGGAACAGCGTACGGAATTAACTGAATCCTTGACATAGTGGTTCAACCGATAAAGATCTTCGTAGAATATGTAGGAACCAATATGGGCATCCAGGTCCCGCTATTGGTTATTGACCGTAGAGATGTCTTGGTCATGTCTACATAGTTCTCGAACCCGCAGGGTCTGCACACTTAAGGTTCGGTGACGTTTCGGTATAGTAGAGTTATGTATGGTGGTGACCGAAGGTTGTTCGGAGTCCCGGATGAGATCCTGGACATCACGAGGAGCTGCGGAATGGTCCGGAGGTAAAGATTGATATATAGGAAGTCCTGTTTTGGTCACCGGAAAAGTTTCGGGTATTTCGGTAGTGTACCGGGAGTGCCGGGAGGGGTACCGGGGACCATCGGGAGGGGTGTCTCGACCCAAAGGACCTCATGGGCTGTGGGAGGAGTCAAACCAGCCCCTAGTGGGCTGGCCTAACCCCCCCCCCCCCCCCAGTAAGGCCCATGTGGCTTTGGGTGGAAAAAATCCAAAGGAGGAAAGGTGGAAAGGGTTTCCAAGTGGAGAGGAGGAATCCTACTCCTAATAGGATTGGAGTAGGACTCCTCCACCTCCAATTTCGGCCAAACCTTGAGGGTTTGAGGCTGCCTCCTCCCCTCCCTCCCTCCTATATATACTAGAGGATTTAGAGGGAAGAGCTAACCCTAATTGCCACGTGCTCCCTCTACTTCATCTAGATCGGTTTCTCCTCTAGTCTAGTTTCAGCGGTGCTTAGGCGAAGCCCTGCCGAAATTGTTCAACCACCATCGCCGCCGCACCGTCGCGCTGCCGGAGAACTCTTCTACCTATCCGCTCCCTCTTGCTGGATCAAGAAGGCGGAGATCGTCATCGAGCTGTACGTGTGCTGAACGCGGAGGTGCCGTCCGTTCGGCGCTAGATCGGAAGGACCGTGATCAGGATCGCGAGACGATTCGTGATTTGATCGCGGGATGGATCGTGATGGTATCGCGGGACGGATCGATATTGGATCGCAAGACGGATCGTGATGGGATCGCGGGACGGATCGAGATTGGATCGCGAGATGGATCGTGATGGGATCGCGGGACGCTCGGCGATTTGGATCGAGAAGACGTTCGACTACATCAACCGCGTTTCTTAACGCTTCCCGCTTAGCGATCTACAAGGGTATGTAGATCCACTCTCCCTCTCATAGATGCTCATCACCATGGATAGATCTTGCATGTGCGTAGGAAAAAAAAAATTTCCCATGCAACGTTCCCCAACAGTGGTATCAGAGCTAGGTCTATGTGTAGATGAGATCTCGAGTAGAACACAAAGAAGTTTGTGGGCGTTGATATTCAGATTGCTTCCTCCCTTGGTCTTTTCTTGATTCGGCAGTATTGTGGGATGAAGCGGCCCAGACCAACATTACTCGTACGCTTACGAGAGACCGGTTCCAGCAACTGACATGTAACTTCGTTGCATAAAGATGGCTGGTGGGTGTCTGTTTCTCCCACTTTAGTCGGATCGGATTTGACAAAGGCGGTCCTTGAGAAGGTTGAATAGCAATTTTTGTATCACCATTGTGGTTTTTGCGTAGGTAAGAATTGTTCTTACTAGATAGCCGTAGCAGCCACGTAAAACTTGCAACAACAATTAGAGGACGTCTAACTTGTTTTTGCAGGGTATGTTGTGATGTGATATGGCCAATTACATGATGAGATATATGTGATTTATGAGATGATCATGTATTGTATAGAATATCATGACTTGCATGTCAATGAGTACGGCAACCGGCAGGAGCCATAGGGTTGTCTTTAATTATTTTTGCCATTTTTGCTTTACTTTATCGCTATGAGTTAGCAATAGTCGTGGAAGCAACAGTCGGCGCGACAACCTCATGGCGACACATTGATGGAGATCAAGATGATGGAGATCATGGTGTTATGCCGGTGACGAAGGAGATCATGCCGGTGCTTTGAAGATGGAGATCAAAAGCACAAGTTCATGGCCATATCATGTCACTTATGATTTCCATGTGATGTTAATCCTTTTATGCATCTTATTTTGCTTAGGACGATGGTAGCATTATAAGGTGATTCCTCACTAAAATTTCAAGATAAAATTGTGTTCTCCACGAGTGTGCACCGTTGCGAAAGTTCGTCGTTTTGAGACACCACGTGATGATCGGGTGTGATAGACTCTACGTTCACATACAACGGGTGCAAGCCAGTGTTGCACGTGCGGAACACTCGGGTTAAACTTGACGAGCCTAGCATGTACAGACATGGCCTCGGAACACAAGAGACTGAAAGGTCGAACATGAGTCATATAGTAGATATGATCAACATGAAGATGTTCACCATTGAAACCACCTCAACTCACGTGATGATCGGACTTTAGTTGGTGGATTTGGATCATGTGTCACTCGAATGACCGGAGGGATGTCAATTTGAGTGGGAGTTTTTAAGTAATATGATTAACTAAACTCATTATCATGAACATAGTCAAAATGTCTTTGCAAATTATGTTGTAGATTACTAGCTCGCGTTGTAGCTCCCTTGAATTTTTATATGTTCCTAGAGAAATAGAGTTGAAAGATGATGGTAGCAATAATGCGGACTGGGTCCATGATCTGAGGATTGTCCTCATTGCTGCACAGAAGGCTTATGTCCTTAATGCACCGCTCGGTGCGCCACCCCCTCAAGTGTCGTATGTAGATGTTGTGAACATCTGACATGCATGTTCTGATGACTACTTGATAGTTCAGTGTGTCATGCATTACGGCTTAGAATTGAGGCTCCAAAACATTTTGAACATCACGGAACATATGAGATGTTCTAAGAGCTGAAATTGGGATCTCAGGCTCGTGCCCGTGTTGAGAGGTATGAGACCTCCAACAAGATTCTTTGCCTGCAAGATGAAGGAGAATAGCTCAATCGGTGAGCATGTGCTCAGATTGTCTGGGTGCTACAATCGCTTGAATCGAGTGGGAGTTGATCTTCCAGATAAGATAGTGATTGATATAGTTCTCCAAGTCACTGTCACTAAGCTACTAGAGCCTCGTGATGAACTATAAAATGCCAGGGATAGAAATAATGATCCCTGAGCTATTCGCGATGTTTGACACCGCGAAGGTAGAAATCAAGAAGGAGCATCAAGTGTTGATGGTTAGTGAAACCACTAGTTTCGAGAAGGGCAAGGGCTAGGAGGGAAACTTCATGGATGGCAAGTCAATTGCTGCTCCAGTGAAGAAACCCAAGGTTGAACCCAAACCCGAGACTAAGTGCTTCTATTATGAGGAGAACGGTCGCTGAAGCGGAACAACCCTAGATACTTGGTAGATAAGAAGGCTGGCAACGTCGATAGAAGTATATTTGATATACGTGTTATTGATGTGTACCTTGCTAGTACTCCTAGTAGCACCTGGGTATTGGATACCGGTTCGGTTCTACGGAATAAACGGAGGCTAGCTAAGGGTGAGGTGACGATGAGTGTTGGAAGTGTTTCCAAGGTTGATGTCATCACCATCGCACGCTCTCTCTACCTTCGGGATTAGTGATGAACCTAAATAAATGTTATTTGGTGTTTGCGTTGAGCATGAACGTGATTAGATCATGTTTATTGCAATACGGTTATTCATTCAAGTTAGAGAATAATGGTTATTCTGTTTACATGAATAATACCTTCAATGGTCATGCACCCAATGAGAATGGTTTATTGAATCTTGATCGTAGTGATACACATGTTCATAATATTGATGCCAAAAGATACAAAGTTAATAATGATAGTACCACATACTTGTGGCACTGCCGATAAATGTCATATTGGTGTAAAACGCATGAAGAAACTCCATGCTGATGGATCTTTGGACTCATTCGATTTCGAATCGGTTGAGACATGTGGACCATGCCTCATGGGCAAGATGACTAAGACCCCGTTTTCCGGTATGATGGAGCGGGCAAGTGACTTATTGGAAATGATACATGTTGATGTATTCGGTCCAATGAGTGTTGTAGCGTGTGGTGGATATCATTATTTTCCTACCTTCACTGATGATTTGAGTAGATATGGGGATATTTACTTAATGAAACACAAGTCTGAAACATTTGAAAAGTTCAAACAAATTCAGAGTGAAGTTTGAGATCATCGTGACAAGAAGATAAAATATCTACGATATGATCGTAGAGGTAAATATCTGAGTTACGAGTTTGGTATACAACTTAAGACAATGTGGAAGTTGTTTCACAACTCACGCCACCTGGAACACCATAGTGTGATGGTGTGTCCGAACGTCGTAGTCGTGCTCTATTGGATATGGTGTGTACTATGATGTCTCTTATCGATTTGCCACTATCGTTTTGGGGTTATGCATTAGAGACAACTACATTCACTTTAAAAAGGGGAACCATCTAAGTCCGTTGAGATGACACCGTATGAATTTTGGTTTGGCAGAAACCTAAGCTGTCATTTCTTAATGTTTGGGGCTGCGACGCTTATGTGGAAAAGGTTTTCAACCTGATGAGCTCGAACCCAAAGCGGACAAATGCATCTTCATAGAATACCCTAACGTAACAGTTGGGTAAACCTTCTATCTCATATCCAAGCACAAAGTGTTTGTTGCTAAAACGGGTCCTTTCTTGAGAAAGTGTTTCTCTCGAAAGAATTGAGTGGGAGGAAGATAGAACTTGATGAGGTTGTTAAACCTTTGTTTCAACCAGAGAGTAGCGCAGCGCAGAAAGTTGTTTCTGTGGAGCCTACATTAGTTGAAGAGGAAGTTAATGATGATGATCATAAAGCTTCGGATCAAGTTACTATCGAACCTTGTAGGTCGGCAAGGACGCGTACTGCTCCTAAGTGGTATGGCAACCTTGTCTTAGAGGTCATGTTGTTGGACAACGATGAACCTACGAGCTATGGAGAAGCGATGATGGGCCCGGATTTCGAGAAATGGTTAGAGGCCATGCAATCCGAGATGGGATCCATGTAAGAAAACAAAGTATGGGCTTTGGAAGTATTACCTGAAGGGTGAAAGGCCATTCAGAACAAATGGATCTTTAAAAGGAAGTCGGACGCGGACGGTAATGTCACCGTCTATAAAGCTCGACTTGTGGCAAAGGGTTTTTCACAAGTTCAAGGAGTTGACTACGATGAGACTTTCTCACCCGTAGCGATGCTAAAGTCTGTTGGAATTATGTTAGCAGTTGCTGCATTTTTCAATTATGAAATCTGGCAGATGGATGTCAAAACATCATTTCCTTAACGGTATCCGTGAGGAAAGGTTGTATGTGATACAACCGGAAGGTTTTGTCAGTTCTAAGGATGCTAAAATATATGCAAGCTCCAGCGATCCTTCTATGGACTGGAGCAAGCATCTCGGAGTTGGAATATACGCTTTGATGAGGTGATCAAAGTTTTTGAGTCTATACAAAGTTTATGAGAAACTTGTATTTACAATAAAGTGAGTGGGAGCACTATAGAATTTCTGATAAGTATATGTGGATGACATATTGTTGATCGGAAATGATGTAGAATTTCTGGAAAGCATAAAGGGTTGTTTGAAAAGGAGTTTTTCAAAGGAAAACCTGGAATGAAGCTACTTAAATATTGGGCATCTTGATCTATAGAGGTAGATCAAGACGTCTGATAAAACTTTCAATGAGTACATACCTTGACAAGATTTTGAAAGAGTTCAAAATGGATCAGTCAAAGAAAGAGTTCTTGCCTGATTTGTAAGGTGTGGAGTTGAGTGAGACTCAAAGCTTGACCACGGCAGAAGAAAGAGAAAGGACGAAGGTCGTCCCCTATGCCTTATCCATAGGCTCTGTATAGTATGCCATGCTATGTACCGCACCTGTGTGTGCCTTGCCATGAGTCTGTCAAGGGGTACAAGAGTGATCCAGGAGTGGACCACTGGACAGCGGTCAAGATTATCCTTAGTAACTAGAGGACTAAGGAAATATTTCTCGGTTATGGAGGTGATAAAGAGTTCGTCGTAAAGGGTTACGTCGATGCAAGCTTTAACACCAATCCGGATGACTCTGAGTAGCAATCCGGATACGTATAGTGGAGCAGCCATTTGGAATAGCTCCAAGTGGAGTGTGGTAGCAATGTCTACAGTATGACATAGAGATTTGCAAAGTACACACGGATCTGAATGTCGCAGACCCGTTGACTAAAGACCTCTCTCACATGCAAAGCATGATCGAACCCCAGAACTCATTGGGTGTTAGATTCATAACAATGTAAAACACATGGTGATGTGAACTAGATTATTGACTCTAGTGCAAGTGGGAGACTGTTGGAAATATGCCCTAGAGGCAATAATAAATTGGTTATTATTATATTTCCTTGTTTGTGATAATCGTTTATTATCCATGCTATAATTGTATTGATTGGAAACTCAAATACATGTGTGGGTACATAGACAACACTGTGTCCCTAGTATGCCTCTAGTTAACTAGTTCGTTGATCAAAGATGGTCAAGGTTTCCTGGCCATAGACATGAGATGTCATTTGATAACGGGATCACATCATTAGGAGAATGATGTGATGGATAAGACCCAAACTATAAACATAGCATATGATCGTGTCAGTTTATTGCTATAGTTTTCTGCATGTCAAGTATCTGTTCCTATGACCATGAGATCATGCAACTCACTGACACCGGAGGAATACCTTGTGTGTATCAAACGTCACAACGTAACTGGGTGACTATAAAGATGCTCTACAGGTATCTCCGAGGGTGTCTGTTGAGTGGGCATGGATCAAGACTGGGATTTGTTACTCCGTGTGACGGAGAGGTATCTCAGGGCCCACTCGGTAATACAACATCACAATAAGCCTTGCAAGCAATGTGACTAAGTGTTAGCCACGGGATCTTGTATTACAGAACGAGTAAAGAGACTTTCCGGTAACGAGATTGAACTAGGTATATAGATACCGACGATCGAATCTCGGGCAAGTAACATACCGAAGAACAAAGGGAACAGCGTACGGGATTAACTGAATCCTTGAAATAGTGGTTCAAACGATAAAGACCTTCGTAGAATATGTAGGAACCAATATGGGCATCCAGGTCCCGCTATTGGTTATTGACCGTAGAAGTATCTTGGTCATGTCTACATAGTTCTCGACCCCGTAGGGTCTGCACACTTAAGGTTCGGTGACGTTTCGGTATAGTAGAGTTATATATGGTGGTGACCGAAGGTTGTTCGGAGTCCCGGATGAGATCCTGGACGTCACGAGGAGCTCCGGAATGGTCCGGAGGTAAAGATTGATATATAGGAAGTCCTGTTTTGGTCACCGGAAAAGTTTCGGGTATTTCGGTATTGTACCGGGAGTGCCGGGAGGGGTACCGGGGACCATCGGGAGGGGTGTCTCGACCCAAAGGACCTCATGGGCTGTGGGAGGAGTCAAACCAGCCCCTAGTGGGCTGGCCTAACCCCCCCCCCCCCCCCTCACTAAGGCCCATGTGGCTTTGGGTGGAAAAAATCCAAAGGAGGAAAGGTGGAAAGGGTTTCCAAGTGGAGAGGAGGAATCCTACCCCTAATAGGTTTGGAGTAGGACTCCTCCATCTCCAATTTCGGCCAAACCTTGAGGGTTTGAGGCTGCCTCCTCCCCTCCCTCCCTCCTATATATACTAGAGGATTTAGAGGGAAGAGCTAACCCTAATTGCCACGTGCTCTCTCTACTTCATCTAGATCGGTTTCTCCTCTAGTCTAGTTTCAGCGGTGCTTAGGTGAAGCCCTGCCGGAATTGTTCCACCACCATCGCCGTCGCGCCGCCGGAGAACTCTTCTACCTCTCCGCTCCCTCTTGCTGGATCAAGAAGGCGGAGATCGTCATCGAGCTGTACGTGTGCTGAACGCGGAGGTGCCGTCCGTTCGGCGCTAGATCGGAAGGACAGTGATCAGGATCGCGAGACAATTCGTGATTTGATCGCGGGACGGATCGTAATGGGATCGCGGGACGGATCAAGATTGCATCGCGAGACGGATCGTGATGGGATCGCGGGACAGATCGAGATGGGATCGCGAGATGGATCGTGATGGGATCGCGGGACGCTCGGCGATTTGGATCGCGAAGACGTTCAACTACATCAACCGCGTTTCTTAACGCTTCCCTCTTAGCGATCTACAAGGGTATGTAGATCCACTCTCCCTCTCGTAGATGCTCATCACCATGGATAGATCTTGCGTGTGCGTAGGAAAAATTTTGTTTCCCATGCAACGTTCCCCAACATCTCGCCCCTTCATGGGATTGCCAAGAGTAGGTGAGTAAGGGCGCGGCCTAATATGTATGACTGCCAGTTTGGTGTTTCGGCACCTCGGGCGCCATGCATCGGGTGGTTTTCCCTTGTTCATTCCATGAAGGAACCCGACATGACGTTTGTGCTTGGGTCCGTCTCTGCAGCGTCGCTAAACCCGAGTGACTAAGCTCTGTCTGACAGGCTGCCCCAATACACGTCACCTCCTGGGGTCCTCGGTGTCGAACATCTTCGTGCGGTGGCCTCGGGACGGCCACCCGACGTGCGTCACCCCCGTGTCACAGGTTTCATGTGCACGCAGCTGCGTGAAGAGTGAGGCGCAAACCGCCTGAAGACTGAGGAAGGAGCTCCTGAGCCATGTGTCTGGGGCGTCCGACACCTCTTTAATCGCCGCTCGTGACCCTCTCACGTAATAATGAGGTTGGGATTGTACACGCTGAGGGAGTCCGGAATTAAGGGGTCCTCAGACCGCCGGCCTATTTCTCATAGGCCGGGCTCATGGGCCGCTCGCTGAGGATGGGATTAATCGAAGGCCTCGTCGCTATGGAGGAGACCTCAGGAGTCGTGGCGTGTCTTTCAAGTTTGAGATAGTAGATTAGGCATGTTTTTTCCCTCCGGTGGGCAACCGACTATGTGTAACCCTAATGACCCTTGGCGCCTATATAAGCCGAAGGGTTTTAGATTGTAGGACAGAGAAACTCATCTAGGGTATTAGCTAGTCGATCTCTAGGTAGATCAACTCTGTAACCTTCATACCGTCAATATAATCGAGCAGGACGTAGGGTTTTACCTCCATAGGAGGGCCCGAACCTGGGTAAACATCGTCTCCTTCGTCCCCTTGTTACCATCGATCCAAGACTCACAGCTCGGGACCCCCTACCCGAGATCCGCCGGTTTTGACACCGACATTGGTGCTTTCATTAAGAGTTCCGCTGTGATCACCAAAAGAATCGATGGCTCACCTTGTCATAAGCAACGAGATCTGTAGCCAGGATGTCCCCATCCCTGGTCAGAACTGCACAGGCGGCGACATCTTGTCGCACGCCGACCCGACTGGCCATCTTGGCCCGATCGGAAGCTTCTTCCCCGATCAAGAAATCAGATTCGGAACCTTAGAGTTCGTCGCCGATTCACGGGGAGAGCTTGTTTGGCTGGAGCCCTCAGCTCTCATGGAGGAGCCCGCAGATCCCGACGCCTCGATGCCGGGAGCGTCGGGCCCCACCTCTGGGGCGGCCTTTACCCCCGGGCTGTCTAGAACGCCCAACCCAGTCGTTGTGCCCGGACCCGCCGTGACCGAACGTAACCTGGATTCGCTGTCGAGCGACTCCGGAACCACGACGCTGCGGATTGACCCCGCGCGCTTCGGTGACACGCGCCCCATCAACGCCTCGTCCTTAAACGAGCTATTCGATCGGATTCAAACCATGGGCATGACCGACGATCAGACGCCGGTCTATGACCGGATCAGGCTTAAACCCGACGATAGGGAGATTCGCACCCCCTCAATCACTCACCTCGTCGCCACCGTTGAGTGTCCGGCTGGAGGTTCGTCCCCCCAACAACCAGAATTAAGGATGGTTTATATCCCAATTTCCGATCATCAGGACCCCGTCTATAACCCGGATTCTGGAGTTCATTCCAGAAATAGTTTGGGATCGGTCCCCAATTTAGCACGCAACTTGAACCCCGTGATTCCGGACTCACATCGTGGCGCGGAACTAAAATTTTATCCACCCACCACCCAAGTCGAGCATTCAAGCACCGCAGGAGAGTCCAAGTCTTCGGACTTACGAGATGTCAAACAATTACCAGGGGAGTCGGTTCATCATTTTTGCGCTAGACTCCTCCTCATTAGAGACAGAGTACCAGGCTCTAGTGACCAGGAGATAATGGCAACCTTCAGTCGCAATTGTCACGATGAAGGGATCCTCAATGCCCTATCCCGTCGACACATCCGCGGCTTCACCGAGCTATCGGACCTAGTACAAAAATAATGTGCCATGGAGAGCACCTGGCAAGCCGAACGGCTACTTTCGGAACCAGACTTTACCGAACACCCTAGAGGAGATCGGAAAAATCGGATACCTCCGAAGCAGCTAGCCGAACACGAACCTGCCGAAAAGAGAAATAGACCCCCTATGGCGGCCAGAACTGTCCTTGACGGACTATTGGACAAGCCATGTGAAAGCACATTTGCTCCCTTGGTGGTTTTGGTAATTAATAACAACATATAAGTCATTGAACTAATGTTTCCACTAAGTATATTTCAGGAAAAGTTCAATGATAGGGATGGCAAAAGGATTGTGAAGATTGTGGAAATACCCCAAGATGCAAGGAAATGGATTGGCAAAGCTTCAAGCAAGAGGACTCTACATTTTACATTTGTGAGAAATCACTTTGAGTCCATAGGAAAGCCAATACTATTAAAAGGGGGTAAGGTTTTGATTGGTGAACAAAATGCTCATACGTGCACAAGTGATAGTCACCAAAAACACCCACAAGCTTTTCCACAAAGTCTGTCCATAGCCAAATATTCAAAATCGGTGCAACCAACACTTTCCACTTGGTGCCACCGATTCTCAACCATAGACAGACTCAGCCAAACCCTAGCCACTTCGGTGCAACCGATTCCATACCGGTGCCACCGAGTTTAGGTTGCCAACTTTCTGTTACGCAAATTCACAATATCGGTACCACCGAGATTGTTGGCTCGGCGTTGCCGAGATTGGGAATCTGACCGTTGGTCACCTTATCGGTGCAACCAAGTTTCCTATATCAGTCTCACCAAGATTCAAAAGTTGCCACCTTTTGGTCACTTCGGTACCACCGAGATTAACACATCGGTGTCACCGAGTTGGTCATTTTGTGTGTAACGGTTGGATTTTTGGGGATGCCTATATATACCCCTTCACCACCACCTACTCAAGAGAGAAGCACTCAGAACTATTCCATACTTGCCCCATCCAGTTTTCTGAGAGAGAACCACCTACCCTTGTGTTGAGGTCAAGATCTTCCACTCCAACCATATGGATCTTGATTTCTAGCCTCCCCAAGTTGCTTTCCACCAATCTCATCTCTTCCACCAAGCCAAATTTGTGAGAGAGTGATTGTGTGTTGAGGAGTCTATCATCTTGAAGCACAAGAGCAAGGAGTTCATCGTCATTACCGAGCCTATTACCTTTTGGAGGGTGGTGCCTCCTAGATTGGTTAGGTGTCGCTTGGGAGCCTCCTACTTCGTGTTGTGGAGTGAACCAAGAAGTTTGTACGGGCAAGGAGATCGCCTACTTCGTGAAGATCTACCCATAGTGAGGCTCATCCTTCGTGGATGGAAGCCGTTATGGAATAGTCAAGGTTGCTACTTCGTGGACCCTTAAGGGTGGAGCCCTCCGTGGACTCTCGCGGCCGTTACCCTCCGTGGGTTGATGACTCCATAAACGTGGATGTACGATAGCACCACCTATCGGAACCACGGGAAAAATCATCGTGTCTACACTTGCGTTTGATCTTCCTACCCTATCCTTTCTACTCATGCTTGTTGTTACTTTCCGCTGCTATACTCTTAGACTTGCATGTGTAGGGTGTACTTGACTTGCCATGAAGTGCTAAAATTGCCAACTCTAAAATTTGGGAATAGGCAAAACTTTTATTTGGTAAAGTAGTCTAATCACCCCCCCCCCCCTCTAGACATACTTTCGGTCCTACACCATGCCCTATACATTCTGTATTGCTGAACACAAGCCCGACTCACAGCCTCAGAGCTTGTTGGGTCGTCAGGCAGGTCGCAAAAAGCGGAGAGGCCATCCTCGAGGCACCACCGCCAAACAGGCGCTCCACAACGCCGCCAGAATACAATGCTGAAGTCCTGACCATCTACGAAACATTCCCCTCCAGGAACAGGAGGAAAAGAGCTCTTATAGAACTCGAACAGGTCTACCATGTGGCGGCAACAAGTTCATGGGCAGACATACCAATCACCTTCGGAGACACTGACCAACCAACCATCCGTCCCGGTCAAACACCGGCCGCACTAGTCCTAAACCCCATCGTCGATGGTTTCAAGCTACAGAAGGTGCTAATGGATGGCGGCAGTGGTTTAAACCTCATCTACGAAGACACCCTGGAAAAAATGCAGTTCGACCGATCTCGCATCGAGCACAGCAACACAACCTTCCGGGGGATCATCCCTGGGAAAGAGGCGTGTTGTTCAGGATGTATCACCCTGGACGTAGTGTTCGGCACGCCCGAAAACTACCGATCTGAAGAACTTCTCTTCCATATCGTGCCCTTCCCCAGCGACTACCATGCCCTATTGGGGCGTGACGCCTTCACAAAATTCCAGGCTATACCCCATTACGGGTATATGAAGCTCAAGATGCCAGGCCCAAACGGGGTAATCACAGTCGCCAGTGATCCGAATATAGCCCTTCGAGCTGAGAACAAAACAGCAGCGCTCGCCCTCGAGGCACTAGCTGAGACCTTTGCTGTAGAGGAATTGACCGCACTCCGGTCAACAGTGGACAAGGACGATGTGATCCTTAGCAAAAAGCCCAAACCCACGTCCTTTAAACCTGCAAAAGAAATTGTTAAATTTCAGGTGCACCCAACGGACCCTAATAAGACAGCGTCCATCGGAGCTCAGCTGGACCCCATGGTGGACGAGGCGCTCCGAGCATTCTTACGAGAAAACTGGGACATCTTCGCCTGGCATCCTTCTGATATGCCAGGAATCCCATGGCGACTGGCAGAACATAGTCTGAATATAATCCCAGGCTTCAAACCCATCAAACAGACTCTACGCCGCTTTTCCGAGCCTAAACGACAAGCTATGGGTGAAGAACTAGCCAAATTGCTAGAGGCCGGATTCATACGGGAGATCAAACACCCCGAATGGTTGGCAAACCTGGTGATGGTACCGAAGAAAGACAAATCCTGGCGGCTGTGCGTCGACTTCAAAGACCTTAACAAGGCCTTCCCTAAGGACCCTTTCCCCCTACCACGCATAGACCAGATTATTGACGCCACAGCCGGACACGACTCACTGTGCTTCCTCGACGCTTACTCCGGATACCATCATATCAAAATGAAGGAATCCGATCAAGCTCCAACCACATTCATCACCCCCTACGGGCCATTCTGCTTCAACACAATGCCTTTCGGGCTAAAAAAGGTTGGGGCTACATACCAGCGCATGATCCAGACTTGTCTCGAAAAACAGGTTGGTAAAACAGTCGAGGCATACGTGGACGACGTGGTCATTAAAACCAAACACGTCAGCCAGCTGATCGACGACCTAAGGCAAACCTTTGCCAGCTTACGCGAGTACGATATACGACTGAATCCGGAGAAATGTGTCTTTGGAGTTCCCGCTGGTAAACTGCTCGGATTCATTGTTTCCCATAGAGGAATAGAAGCGAATCCGGCTAAGATCCGCGCCCTATCGGAACTTGCAATTCCCACAGAGCTAAAGCATGTCCAAAAGTTGGCGGGTTGCGTGGCGGCATTAAGCCGCTTTATTTCCCGTCTTGGTGAAAAGGCTTTACTGCTCTACAGGTTGCTGAAACGGACCAACAGTTTCGAATGGACCGATGAAGGAGCTGCTGCGCTAGAGGAAATTAAAACACTGCTGGCAAGCAACCCCATACTCACAGCACCAGGCGCCGGTGAACCAATGTTATTGTACATATCGGCCACCAACCAAGTGGTTAGCGCAGTGCTTGTCGTCGAACGAGAGGAGGAGGGTCACAAATTCCGGATACAGAAGCCGGTCTACTATGTGTCAGAAGTATTAACGCAATGCAAGTCCAGATACCCGCATTACCAGAAGATAGCCTATACATTATTTATGGCATCACTGAAACTAAGACACTACTTTCAAGAGTGTTTGGTCACGGTGGCATCCGAAGTACCCCTGAACGACATAATCAATAACAGGGACGCCACCGGTCGCATAGCCAAATGGGCCATTGAACTCCTTCCTTTCGAAATCGCCTATAAGCCACGACGAGCTATTAAATCTCAGGTGTTGGCAGATTTCCTCGCTGAATGGACGGAGGCCGAGCTCCCTAGGGAATATAGTACATACTCCCATTGGACGATGTACTTCGACGGATCCAAAACACTGGCCGGACTGGGGGCTGGAGTTATTCTCACATCTCCCACAGGCGACAGCGTCCGATACGTGTTGCAAATCATGTATGCCGATTCCAACAATGCAGCCAAGTACGAAGCACTTTTACACGGTCTTCGGATGGCAGCTTCCATGGGTATACAATGGCTGGAGGTACGGGGAGACTCCAACTTGGCCATCTCTCAAATCAACGGCGAATTCGATGCCAAAAACCCGAAGATGGCGGCATATAGAAATGTCGTCCTTAAAATATCCGCACGGTTCAAGGGGCTGGAATTCCATCATGTCGCTAGAGACAACAACCAGGCCGCTGACTTACTAGCCCGCATGGGGGCCAAACGCGACCCTGTCCCAAAAAACACTTTCCTTGAACGGCTCTTCAAGCCATCGATGGTTTGGCAGGACGACAATAAGGGCGCCGGATCCATCAGCGCGGAAGAGGTTGTTCCCCCTATAAATGGACCAGACGACCAAATCATCAGCGGCTCCGTAATGGACGAAACGCCTTCGGCTCATAAGGTCATGGAAGTAATTGCACCATGGACCGAGCCCTTCCTCGCTTACCTTCTTCGCCAAGAACTCCCCGACGATCAGACAGAGGCGAGACGCATAATTCGGCGATCCAAGGCCTATAAAGTCCACGAGGGTGAGTTATACAAGAAAAGCACCACCAGAGTACACCAGCGGTGCATATCTGAGGAAGAAGGAAGGCAGCTTTTGGTTGAAGTCCACGCAGGAATGGACGGCCATCACGCCGTGGCAAGGGCCTTAGTAAGCAAGGCCTTTCGGGCTGGTTTTTTCTGGCCCACCGCTCGAGCAGACGCCCAGTCACTTGTCCAGCATTGCGTGGGCTGTCAACTTTTTGCAAATCAAAGCCACATGCCCCCAACAGCTCTCCGGACTATTCCGATTACCTAGCCTTTCGCGGTCTGGGGGCTGGATATGGTCGGACCACTTAAAGGGGGGGCCAAAAAGAATAAATATCTGCTGGTCATGGTTGACAAGTTCACCAAATGGATCGAAGCAAAACCTGCCAAATCAGCCAAATCCGGACCAGTGGTCGACTTTATATCCAGCGTGGTACACCATTACGGCGTCCCCCACAGTATAATAACGGACAACAGATCCAACTTCACCGCCCAAGAGGTAAAAGACTGGTGTACAAAGATGGGCATCAAGCTCGATTACGCATCGGTGTATCACCCGCAGACTAATGGACAAGTCGAACGGGCCAACGGCCACATCATGAGTGGTATTAAACCACGTCTGGTCCGATCTCTTCATGAGTCCAACTGCCATTGGGTGGAGGAGCTTGACTCCATTCTGTGGGGCCTGCGTACCACCCCGAATCACTCAACAGGATACACACCGTTTTTCATGGTCTACGGGGCGGAAGCAGTCCTTCCTTGTGATATTATTCACGATGCACCAAGGGTGCGCATGTATGAAGAAAAGGAGGCCGAGTTAGATCGGCAGGACGACTTGGACGCCTTAGAAGGAGAGGGCGACATATCTCGGGCTCGCTCTACTCTTTATCAACAGCAGGCCCGGCGTTACCAAAGCAGGGAGGTCAGGGCAAAAGCGTATAATATGGGTGAACACGTCTTACGGCTCCCCGAGAAGCAAAAGAATAAACTCAATCCCAAATGGGAGGGCCCCTTCATAATCGACGAAGTACTCGCAGGAGGGGTCTATCGTCTTCGAAGCCCGCCAGATAACTGCCTCGAACCACACCCATGGAACGCAGCTCGTCTTCGGCGTTTTTACGGCTAGACCGGTGTCGTCATACTTTTTACCCTCCTTTTTTTCTTCTCTTTCTTTTTATTTTCCTTCCCTTCCACCTTGATGTTTGGCAGGTTCGGATTTTTTCTCTCCCCAAGTCTATGTTCGGCTAAACCGAGCTCGTGTTAAGTCTTTCGGCATACATCCTCAAATGTTAGACCTGAATAAAACACCTGGGGGCTTCTTCCCGAAGCCGATGATTATATATTTTAAGCATCTGTTCACATTTCCTGTGTATGCATGTTTCCCTTGTCGATTTTTAAGCCATTATATGCATCAATTCAAACTAAGATTTTTGCCAAGCTGGGTTGCCTCGCTCCTGTGTATACCCTCTACGTTCCCGATTGTTCGGCTAGAGGGTAAAGGGAGCACCTCTGTGATTGCTACGATCGGGTTATCCGGATACGTACCTCAGACGGGTGAAGCCAAAAGCTAGCTATCCTTAGTAGAAAATTGGTCAGCTACGATGGAAGCAACAAATAAAATTATGGTTGTTATTACCATTACTCGGGCTTCTTTTCTCAAAAAGGCCATTAGTCGCATACTAGCAGTATACGGCCTTACTATCCACGATTTACGTAGCAACCTAAAGGAAGGCACCGATAGAGGTACTATTTTCTTTGGAAGATGTTTCTTACGCTAAGCAGTAATATAACATATCTCCCTGTGCATCTTCTGTCTATTCGCACCAAATGGCCGGATTACCTGGTTCCTCGAAAGAATTCCCTCTTATCAAGGGATATTTTATACGGAACACTCCCAAGCTCTTAGCGCGGGAGGTCGAAGCCGATGGCCGGTTAAGACAAAGTTTACAACACAGACGGAGCAATTTTTTTTCATTTAAAGTACACAGTTACATAAAATCACACATCTGGCTGCCGGTCAAGATTGTCTATTAAGGCATCCAGGGCGCAATCTTCCTGCGAGAGACGAGCGGGAGGCATCACTTGGTCGTACACCAAGTGAAGTGGCACTTCTTGCCCATCAGGCCCTGCTGGCCCAACCCGAGCCATATGCTCGGGGTTAAGACCGGTATAACGGGTCTTGATCATCGCCCACGCCTCTCGTGCTCCCTCCCGGCAGGCCGATGTCTTCCATAGCTCGAACCGACTCCGGGCTTCCTTGAACCGATCGGCTAGTTCGGTCATCCCTTCCGGAGGCTTCTCGGTAGGACATAGCGCTTTTATCATGCTCCTCATAGCCTTTCGAGTCTGCTCATGCACGGCGGACAGTTCCTTCAGAAGGCTCCCCCGGTAGGAGCCGATCTCTTCTTCAGGCCGCCCGGTTAGGAGACCTATACATGAGACAAGGCATGTCCATTACACTTCATGTAGGAGAGATACCCTTCGACGTTATAATCACACTTACCGAACATGCCCCTCTGTAATTTCTGGTTCTCTTCTTGGGTCTGGGCCAATTGAGTTTTTAAACTCTCAATTTCTTCGGCCTGCTGCTTGTTTTCCGCCTGGAGGCGTTTCTTCTCCTCCAGGTTTCGTTGCAACGAAAGGCAGTCGGCCTCATATTGGGACTCGGCGTACCTCTGAGATTCTCGGGCTGCATCTAAATCTTTTTGCAACTACCCTATAGATTCAGTTGCTAAAAAGTACCCTCGCGTCAGCATGGGATTATATACTAAGATCAGCAGAATAGATATACTCACCATGCGCCTCCCGGGTAAAATTCTTCACTTGTTCAAGTTCGGCCTTCATGGCTTCCACCTGTGTTCGGCTCGCCTCCAATTCATTGGCCAATTGCTCGTTCTGCTGCCTTGAGGCCTGCATCATCCATAAAACAATATGCGGATCCTTAACTTGGTCGTCCCGACCAATTCAAGGCTCAGGGGCTACTGGGTTTACATATGTGTCCGGATTCTCAGAATCAATCACTCACCCTCAGGCTGGATGATATCAGTTTCACGGCTTCCCCAAGCCCAGCTCGGGCAGCTCCGATGTGTGCGTCTGCCGAGCATAGAGCATTGAACTCTTGTACGGAAAATGCCGGGTGGCGCAGGGTTTCTCGTCGCCGCCGGTGGTTCATCACGCTCTCTACTTTGGATTTAGTGACTGATACCACGTCCCCGGAGTCTTCGGGGGCCGGATTGACCACAGGGGCCTCCGCGGCAGGTTCAGCATGAGCAGAAGATCTTGATTCATGAGTGTTGCCACGCATCCCGGCAACGTCCTCAGCAGAAGATGGTTGTACTCGTTTCCTGAGTATTTCGACATAAGACCTTCTGTGGGATCCTATCGATCATAATAACAATAGATTAAGCGGCCGAACGAGGTACCTTTTGGTTGAACGAGTGGTCGGCGCCGTCTCCACGACCGGCTCACATGAAGGACTCCTGTTGATGCCCGGTCCGGGCATTGCTGCTGTAGCCGACGTTCGTCGCGAGGACCGACGACGCTTGGGAGCGGAAACCGGCATATTTGGGTCGACGGAGGACGTTTGCCTTTTACGGGAAGAATTTTTCTTCTTGCCTGTAGTGGAGGAAGGGAGTGATCCGGGGTGATCGGCTATGATAGCCACCTTGGATCGATCAAGGCCCTCTTGGTAAAAGACCCCGTCTTCGTACTCAATTGACAGCTCCGGATCGTCATGGAATCCTGGATCGTCATCACGAGAGTAGTTCTCTGGTTGGGGGGGGCGGACAGTTGACGGTCTCGACAAAGCTCCTCCATTCCTGTTTGCGCAGATTGAAAGCTTTGGTCAAAAAGGGCAAATAAAAAACCCAAACTCAGGTCGCAAAGTCGAAAGGCTTACCCATTCGATGGGGTTGTAACTCGAGTAGCCCTGCTTAACCGGTAGCCGAATGAAGTCTTCTTTTTCTCCTTTGTACAGGTCGGCAAGTGCGGCTACCAATGCCGCTTGGTTGGCAGGGCCCAGCCGTCGGGAGCGAGTGGTGTCACTGGTAATGTTGTAATGCCACAAAGGATGTATCCTTTGCTAAAGAGGTTGAATGCATCGGGTGATGGCGGCAGCCATCATGTCAATCATGGTCAGCTTGTGATGAGCCAGTATCCTTACGTGGGCGGCCAAGCATTGAACTTCAGCACCGTCCTCTTGGGATGAACTCTTCGGTCGCCAATTGTACCTTTTTTTCAAAGGGGCGTCGGAGTACTCAGGCAAACCCCTCCGAGCTGGATCGAATAGGAAACGTCCTCAATATAGAGCCATTCCGAAGACCATTCTTCGGACTCCTTCTTCGGTGTCCCCACTGGATACCCTGTCCCGGCTATACGGCATACTTCGGCTCCTCCGACTTCCCGAATTGTCTCACCCCGAGTTCGGGGGACGAGGCAGAAGTACTTCCTCCATAATTCAAAGTGTGCCTCGCAGCCCAGGAACATTTCGCAAAGGGCAACAAAGCCCGAGATATGCAGAATAGATTCTAGGGTAAGATGATGGAGCTGGATCCCATAGAACTCCAGTAATCCCCTCAGGAAAGGATGAATGGGGAACCCTAGTCCCTGCAAGAGGAAAGGCACGAAGCATACCCGCTCTCCCTTGTGAGGATTAGGGAAGTTCTTCGCGAAGGCTTCCTTGTCAAAAGAAGTCAAACCGGCGCGGGTAGTCGCCAGATCCGAGGAAGGAAGATACCCTTGGGTCTCGAGGTCACGCAGCCGAAGGAGGGATACAGAGCAACTTGCCCAATCCCCGGGACGAGAGCCGTAAGGACGCGAGGAAGAGCTGGGGGCGCTCGCCATGTTTTTGTGGTGATCTCTCGCTTGAAGTTTTTTCTGATGGGGAAGAAGAGGAAGATGTGACCCAGAGCACGATTCGACTTGTTTAAATAGGTGGTGCCTCCCTTGCGGGAGGGGCAGTCTTGTAAAAAGCTGTCGGGCCGCTCGTCTCCCCTCGGCGCACAAGGATCGAGAAGCGCTGAAAGTTACTACTATGGGTCCCGCAAGTTCTCAACGTTTGAGAATTCTCCGATGACGGGATGGTTGCCGAGCAAGAAGGGATAGAGGGACTCGCCTCGCAAGCCGAAGACTTCAATGCGCAAGATTGTCCGGATATACCTCGGCATTGGAGGCTAGTCCGGGGGCTACTGAGGGAGTCCGGGATTAAGGGGTCCTCGGACCGCCGGCCTATTTCTCATAGGCCGGGCTCATGGGCCGCTCGCTGAGGATGGGATTAATCGAAGGCCTCGTCGCTATGGAGGAGACCTCAGGAGTCGTGGTGTGTCTTTCAAGTTTGAGATAGTAGATTAGGCATGTTTTTTCCCTCCGGTGGGCAACCGACTATGTGTAACCCTAATGACCCTTGGCACCTATATAAGCCGAAGGGTTTTAGATTGTAGGACAGAGAAACTCATCTAGGGTTTTAGCTAGTCGATCTTGAGGTAGATCAACTCTGTAACCTTCATACCATCAATATAATCGAGCAGGACGTAGGGTTTTACCTCCATAGGAGGGCCCGAACCTGGGTAAACATCGTCTCCTTCATCCCCTTGTTACCATCGATCCAAGACTCACAGCTCGGGACCCCCTACCCGAGATCCGCCGGTTTTGACACCGACACACGCCCAAGAGCCTCCCGAAGGGCCACCCCTTGGCCTCGGGAGGACTCCCGCCCACGCCCAAGTGGAAGCCCCATGCTCCGTGCTGGCGGAGATACTGTCGAACCGCGACTATGCCCACGCCCAAGAGGAAGCCCCATGCTCCGCACTGGTGGAGGATCGACTGAGCTCCGCGCTTGCCAGCTTCCCCTTGTACCTCGCGCGAGCGGGGGCTGGACACGGTGCCTGTGCTCGGGTTAGTCCCAGCAGCGCTGAAAAACCCAAGGGACCGGGCTCTGGCTCGTAGCTCTACCTCCGCGCACGTCACCCCACCAAGGCCCTTGGCGTCTAGTCTCCTCGCGCGGCACCCAAGTGTAAACTGGCAGGCGTGTGATGCTCCAAGCCTGGTTTCCTGTGTGCAGGATTCTTCCTCACGAGGGCTGCTTGCGCGTCAAGGGGGGGGGGGGGGTTCTTGAGCATCGCGTCACAGGAACTTTCACTAGCGCCCGTAGCCCCTCACCTCCTGGTTCGGTTCAGGCATCGTGACCTCGCGTTCCAGCGACGGCTGAGGTATGCGCGGGGCTAGGCCCTGTCGACGTAGAGCACAAGGACTCTCGAGCGGGCCGCTTGCGCATCAAAGGGGGGCTCCTGAGCATCGCGCCTCAGGAGCCTTCACTAGCGCCCGTAGCCCCTCACCTCCTGGTTCGGTTCAGGCATCGTGACCTGGCATTCCAGCGACGCCTGAGGTATGCGCGGGGCTGGGCCCTGCCGACGCAGAGCACAAAGGCAAGCAAGAGAAAAAACAAGCCAAGGAAGGGAAGTCGCAGATCACAAACAGTTATTACAAAGTTCAAAATATTCCCTACAATTTAAACTGTCATCCTACGCCCCCTCGAGGCAAGTTCAATTTATTGTAGGACGGTAAAAGGAGGCTCGCCGCTAGACTCTTCGCCACCGTCGTTGCAGAAGAACTTCTCAAGCAACACGCTCATGTGGCCCTCCACAGCCGCTGCCAGGTCACCGCGAGATTCTTCGGGCACGGGGCCCGTCACCTCGTCAAATTTAAAGTTGGGATCGCAAAGGAGGAGATGCCTGAAGACACGGGTCGCTGCCATGGAGAAGAGATCACGGCTTTCCTCCTCCAGGATGCCATCCAATTCCTGGGCCGCGCCCTCGAGTTCCCTCACGATCTTGGAGGAGAGTTCGGTGTAGCTGGCGCCCTGAGGGACGAGAGGAGTCTCGAGACTCAACCTGCAAATAGAGCCCAGGGCCTTGCGGGCCCTGTGCTCGAGGGAGGAAAACGCGGCGTAGTCCGAGGCCGCCCTTGCATCGACAGCTGCCTGAACCTCCTTCTCCCGGGCATCCAACTTGGCATTGGCCTCGGAGGCCTGCTTGGCGTGAGCTTCTTGGGCCTCGGCCACCTCGCGTTGCAGCGTCTTCAAGTGCCCGCGCTCCGTGGCCTGCTCGGTCGCCACCTTCACAAGCTCGGAGTTGCTGTCTGCGAGCCTCGCCCCGCGGGCCTTGACGTCGTCTTCCCGCAACTGGAGTTGCTGCGCTTGCGCGGCCTATTCCCGAAGCGCCTTCAGGCCAGCTTCCGATTCCTTGAGTCGCTTGGCAAGCGCTGTTTTCTCGACAAGAGCGCTCTTGCAAGCAGCCTTTGCCTCGGCGACCTCCTTCTTGCCTTCCGCAAGGATGGCCTCGGCCCTGTTGTGAGCCTCTTTGGCGGAGGCGTCAAGCTGACGCCAACCTGCAGCGAGCCTCAAACGCTCGTCGGAGAGGCGTGCCTCGGCGTCTCGAAAGTCTGTCCTGAGCAAGTCGAGCGCACCTCGGAAGCCTGCCCCGAGCCGGTCGAGCGCGTGCTGGGCGTTGATAACCCACAAGTATAGGGGATCAATTGTAGCCTTTCTCGATAAGTAAGAGTGTCGAACCCAACGAGGAGCTAAAGGTAGAACAAATATTCCCTCAAGTTCTATCGACCACCGATACAACTCTACGCACGCTTAACGTTCGCTTTACCTAGAACAAGTATGAAACTAGAAGTACTTTGAAGGTGTAACGGGAAAGGTTTGCAAGATATTAAAGAGCACGTAAATAAAATCTAGGGGCTGTTTAGATGAAGAAACAACTAAGTTAGTCTTAGTAGAGAGCTTTTTGTCACAAGAAAGTTATTTGTCCCTAGGCAATCGATAAGTAGACCGGTAATCATTATTGCAATTTTATATGAGGGAGAGGCATAAGCTAACATACTTTCTCTACTTGGATCATATGCACTTATGATTGGAACTCTAGAAAGCATCCACAACTACTAAAGATCATTAAGGTAAAACCCAACCATAGCATTATAAGGTATCAAGTCCTCTTTACTCCCATATGCAACAACCCACCTACTCGGGTTTATGCTTCTGTCACTCAAGCAACCCACCATAGGCAAATCATGAACACATTGCAACACCCTACAGCGAGGATCCCTCACGCTTGCGCGACACAGAGAGCACCATAGGACAGCACCAATAATAAAACATGCAACTCAAACCAATCATGATCATCAATCAACCCATAGGACAAAACGGATCTACTCAAACATCATAGGATAGCCATACATCATTGGGAAATAATATATAGCGTTGAGCACCATGTTTAAGTAGAGATTACAGCGGGGAGAAGGGGTATTACACCGATGCATAGAGGGGGAGAGAGTTGGTGATGACGGCGGCGAAGTTGTTGGTGTAGATCGCCGTCACGATGATGGCCCCGGCGGCGTTCCGGTGCCACCGGGAGAGAGGGGAAGAGAGCCCCCCTCCTTCTTCTTCTTCCTTGGCCTCCCCCCTAGATGGGAGGAGGGTTTCCCCTTTGGTCCTTGGCTTCCATGGCGACGGAGGGGCAAGAGCCCCTACGAGATTGGATCTCTCTCTCCGTTTCCTTCTGTTTCTGCGTTCCCAGATTCTGGCCTTTCACCGTTTCTTATATTCCCGGAGATCCGTAACTCCGATTGGGCTGAAATTTTAACACGATTTTTATCCAGATATTAGCTTTCTTGCGGCGAAATAAGTGCACCAATCTCCGTAAGTTTTTATCCCGTTTGGACTTCGTTTGATATGGATTTTCTGTGAAACAAAAAACATGCAACAAACAAGAACTGGCACTGGGCACTGGATCAATATGTTAGTCCCAAAAATAGTATAAAAAGTTGCCAAAAGTATATGAAAGTTGTAGAATATTGGCATGAAACAATCAAAAATTATAGATACGACGGAGACGTATCTGCATCCCCAAGCTTAATTCCTGCTCGTCCTCGAGTAGGTAAATGATAAAAAAGATAATTTTTGATGTGGAATGCTAGCTAGCATAATCTTGATCATATAATCTAATCATGGCATGAATATTAAGACACGAGTGATTCAAAGCAATAGTCTATCATTTGACATTAAGACAATAATACTTCAAGCATACTAATAAAGCAATCATGTCTTCTCAAAATATCATGGCTAAAAGAAAGTTATCCCTACAAAATCATATAGTCTGGCTATGCTCCATCTTCATCACACAAAGTATTAAATCATGCACAACCCCGGTTTTAGCCAAGCAATTGTTTCATACTCTGGTATTCTCAAACCTTTTCAACTTTCACGCAATACATGAGTGTGAGCCATGGATATAGCACTATAGGTGGAATAGAATATGGTGGTTGTGGAGAAGACAAAAAGAAGGAGATAGTCTCACATCAACTAGGCATATCAACGGGCTATGGAGATGCCCATCAATAGATATCAATGTGAGTGAGTAGGGATTGCCATGCAACGGATGCACTAGAGCTATAAGTGTATGAAAGCTCAAAAGAAACTAAGTGGGTGTGCATCCAACTTGCTTGCTCACGAAGACCTAGGGAAATTTGAGGAAGCCCATCATTGGAATATGCAAGCCAAGTTCTATAATGAAAAATTCCCACTAGTATATGAAAGTGACAACATAGGAGACTCTCTATATGAAAAACATGGTGCTACTCTGAAGCACAAGTGTGGTAAAGGATAGTAGCATTGCCCCTTCTTTCTTTTCTCTCATTTTTTTTGTTTTTTTTGGTGGGCTTCTTTGGCCTTTTTTTTATTTGGGCTTCTTTGGCCTCTTTTATTTTTCATAAAGTCCGGAGACTCATCCCAACTTGTGAGGGAATCATAGCTTCCATCATCCTTTCCTCACATGGGACAATGCTCTAATAATGATGATCATCACACTTTTATTTACTTACAACTCAAGAATTACAACTCGATACTAGAACAAAATATGACTCTATATGAATGCCTCCGGCGGTGTACCGGGATGTGCAATGATCTAGCGTAGCAATGACATCAAAAAACGGACAAGCCATGAAAACATCATGCTAGCCATCTTATGATCATGCAAAGCAATATGACAATGATGGTGCGTGTTATAATAAACAGAACGGTGGAAGTTGCATGGCAATATATCTCGGAATGGCTATGGAAATGCCATAATAGGTAGGTATGGTGGCTGTTTTGAGGAAGGATATATGGTGGGTGTAATGCACCGGCGAAAGTTGCGCGGTACTAGAGAGGCTAGCAATGGTGGAAGGATGAGAGTGCGTATAATCCATGGACTCAACATTAGTCATAAAGAACTCGTATACTTATTGCAAAAATCTATTAGCTATCGAAACAACGTATTAGATGCATGCCCCTAGGGGAGAGGTTGGTAGGAGTTAACCATCGCGCGCTCCCGACCTCCACACAAAGGATGACAGTCAATAAATAAATCATGCTCCGACTTCTTCACATGACGGTTCACCATACGTGCATGCTACGGGAATCACAAACTTTAACACAAATATTTCTACCAATCCACAATTACTCACTAGCATGACTCTAGTATCACCATCTTTATATCGCAAAACTATTGCAAGGAATCAAACATATCATATTCAGTGATCTACAAGTTTTATGTAGGATTTTATGACTAACCATGTGAATGACCAACTCCTGTTAACTCTCTAAATAGATATAAGTGAAGCATGAGAGTTTAATTCTTTATACAAAAGATATGCCCACGCTCTAACAAATATAAGTGAAGCAAAAGAGCATTCTACAAATGGCGGTTTTCTATGTGTAGAGAAACAGGCAATCCAAACTTCAAATGATATAAGTGAAGCACGTGAAGCATTCTACAAAGCCATACTCAAAAGATATAAGTGAGGTGCAAAGAGCCTTCTATAAATCAACCAAGGACTTTCTCATACCAGCATGGTGCATTATTTAAAAGAAAAATAAAAAGCACACGACGCTCCAAGATTTACGCATATCATGTGACGAATAAAAATATAGCTCCAAGTAAAATTACCGATGGTTGTTAGAAGAAAGAGGGGATGCCCGCCTTCCGGGGCATCCCCAAGCTTAGTTTCTTGGGAGTCCTTGAATATTACCTTGGGGTGCCTCGGGCATCCCCAAGCTTAGTCTCTTTCCACTCCTTATTCCTTCATCCATCGTGATCTCACCCAAAACTTGAAAACTTCAATCACACAAAACTTAACAAAACCCTCGTGAGATCCGTTAGTATAATAAAGCAAATTACAACTTTAAGTATTGTTGCCAACTAATTCATATTTTGTTTTTGCATTGTAGCCACTGTAATATAACTTTTCAATGGCTTATACCACCGATACAATCGATAGTTTCATCAAAACGAGCAAAACAATGCATCAACAACAGAATCTGTCAAAAACAGGACAGTCTATACTAATCTGAACATTCACCATACTTCTGTACTCTAAAAATTCTGAAAAAATAGAAAAAAATAAACAATTTCCCTAGAAGTACTGTGTAAAAATTTCAGAAACTTTTGACATTCCAGTAAAAAATGTAAATTCACGCACTACAGCCAAAGTTTCTGTTTTTGCACTGCACACACCAAACAAGCAATCTAATCATCCTAAAGGCAAATCTTGGCACATTATTTTTATAATACAATGGATTTATACAAGGGGATAATTATTTTTGTTGAAAAGTTCCTGTAATTAAGATTCACCAGGTTTCCATGGGCATGAACAAAGTTCAAGGCTAGCGACCACTTTCACAATGCTCGTCCCTCTCACTTTCACTTTTCTTTTTGAAAAAGTTTTAGGTTCCCCTATTTATTTTTTTGTTTTTTAAACTATATAAAAGCACACAACATAATAAAATGACTCTCTAAAACTTCCGGGTTGTCTCCCTGGCAGCGCTTTCTTTAAAGCCATTAAGCTAGGCATATAGTGCTCAAGTAACGGATCCACCCGGATCCCAAGGTATATCAAAGCCAATCTTAATTAACAATGATTTGTAATTTAGTATTGAGCACAAAGTAATATATATCATGCAATGACGAAGTCTAACTCTCTTCCTATGCATCGGCATGTCATAAAAGAACAATTCATGCACATCAAGTAAAGGCCAATACATAGCATATGCAGTTTCTTGCAATTTTATCATATTGGAAACATAGAGAGGTGGAGATGTAGTTCCTCTCTCATAATAATTGCAAGTAGGAGCAGCAAGCACATGCATATTATATCTATCAAAATCATCATGTGTAATAGTAAAAGGCAACCCATCTATATAATCCTTAATAAGTGCAAACTTCTCTGATATAGTGTAGTTGGGAGAATTCAAAAAGATAATAGGACTATCATGTGTGGGTGCAATAGCAACAATTTCACGTTTAACATAAGGAACTATAGCAAGTTCATCTCCATAAGCATCATTCATATTGGCATCATGGCCACAAGCATAGCAAGCATCAAGTTCATCAAAAAGGGATATTTCAAACAAATCCAAGGGATCATAGCAATTATCATAGCATTCATCCTTCGGTAAGAACGAAGGGAAATTAAACAATGTATGAGTTGAAGAGTTACTCTCATTAGAAGGTGGGCACGGGTAGCTAATCCGCTCTTCCTCCTTTTGTTCTTCGCTCTCCTCCTCATCTTTTTCATCCAATGAGCTCACAGTGTCATCATTTTCTTCTTCCATAGTTTCCTGCAAAATATTAGTCTCCTCTTGGACAGCGGAGGAGTCCTCAATATATGGCTTAACATAAGCATTAGAAGCATAGTTTTCATAGCAATATTTAAGTATGGCAAAACTTTCAGATTTGTAAAGAGTAGCATCATACTTTTCAATCAAAGAAGCAATTTCATAGGCACCCTTAAAAGCAACAAATTCTTCAATTTGGTCAATATCATAGTAATTATAAACACCCTTGACATAAGAAGATACGATTCCATTATCCTTAAACTCACATTGATAGGGAAGGTGTTTTTTAGGGTCTTCAGAACAACAAGTAAAATCATAAATTTCGCATAAATTCCAAGCATAGCATTGCAAAGTATTAATATGATGCCATAAAAGTTTCCCTTTTTGAGATAAGCGGTGTCGCACATAATAAGCATGCTCATTTAATGATTTGCCCTCAACTAAGCTAGTTGGGGTTTCAGCACAAGCACAAGTGGATCGAAGATGACCCAAGTAATATTCTTCGGTGGTACAGAACACTAGTGGTTCCTCAACTTTTGGAGCAGCAAGTACATCTGATTTTTTTGGTATTTTGCGTTTCCTACCCATAAGTAAAGATAGAGAACAACTTAGAACAGCAAATAAAATCAACTTAGTGATAAAGCAAACAAGCACACACGAGAATATTCACCCCACGCTATTGCTCCCCGGCAACGGCGCCAGAAAAAGGTCTTGATAGCCCACAAGTATAGGGGATCAATTGTAGCCTTTCTCGATAAGTAAGAGTGTCGAACCCAACGAGGAGCTAAAGCTAGAACGAATATTCCCTCAAGTTCTATCGACCACCGATACAACTCTATGCACGCTTAACGTTCGCTTTACCTAGAACAAGTATGAAACTAGAAGTACTTTGAAGGTGTAACGGGAAAGGTTTGCAAGATATTAAAGAGCACGTAAATAAAATCTAGGGGCTGTTTAGATGAAGAAACAACTAAGTTAGTCTTAGTAGAGAGCTTTTTGTCACAAGAAAGTTATTTGTCCCTAGGCAATCGATAACTAGACCGGTAATCATTATTGCAATTTTATATGAGGGAGAGGCATGAGCTAACATACTTTCTCTACTTGGATCATATGCACTTATGATTGGAACTCTAGCAAGCATCCGCAACTACTAAAGATCATTAACGTAAAACCCAACCATAGCATTATAAGGTATCAAGTCCTCTTTACTCCCATATGCAACAACCCACCTACTCAGGTTTATGCTTCTGTCACTCAAGCAACCCACCATAGGCAAATCATGAACACATTGCAACACCCTACAGAGAGGATCCCTCATGCTTGCGTGACACGGAGAGCACCATAGGACAGCACCAATAATAAAACATGCAACTCAAACCAATCATGATCATCAATCAACCCATAGGACAAAACGGATCTACTCAAACATCATAGTATAGCCATACATCATTGGGAAATAATATATAGCGTTGAGCACCATGTTTAAGTAGATATTACAGCGGGGAGAAGGGGTGTTACACCGCTGCATAGAGGGGGAGAGAGTTGGTGATGACGGCGGCGAAGTTGTTGGTGTAGATCGCCGTCACGATGATGGCCCCGGCGGCGTTCCGGTGCCACCGGGAGAGAGGGGGAGAGAGCCCCCCTCCTTCTTCTTCTTACTTGGCCTCCCCCCTAGATGGGAGGAGGGTTTCCCCTCTGGTCCTTGGCTTCCATGGCGGCGGAGGGGCGAGAGCCCCTCCGAGATTGGATCTCTCTCTCTGTTTCCTTCTATTTCTGAATTCCCAGATTCTGGCCTTTCACCGTTTCTTATATTCCCGGAGATCTGTAACTCCGATTGGGCTGAAATTTTAACACGATTTTTATCTAGATATTAGATTTCTTGCGGCGAAAAAAGGGAACCAACCACCTTACGGGGTGGCCACAAGCCAGCCTGGCGCGCCCTACCCCCCAGGGCGCGCCCCTATGGCTTGTGGGCCCCTCGGGCACTGCCTTCTGTTGATTCCACTTCCCAAAATTCACATATATTCCAAAAAAAATCTCCGTAAGTTTTTATCCCATTTGGACTTGGTTTGATATGGATTTTCTGCAAAACAAAAAACATGCAACAAACAGGAACTGGCATTGGGCACTGGATCAATATGTTAGTCCCAAAAGTAGTATAAAAAGTTGCCAAAAGTATATGAAAGTTGTAGAATATTGGCATGAAACAATCAAAAATTATAGATATGACGGAGACGTATCAGGCGTCGGTAAGAGCCCCGCGCCTGATCAAGGTGCTCTGGTCCATCACGGCGAGAGCTTGCCCGGGGACCGGCGCCCCGACGCTTGCTGTAGCCGTACAAAGAAGGGCCCCGGCACCCTGCGCTTGAGATGTCAGGGGCTCCAGGTCCTCCCCCGCGCTTGGCTCCCACGATTCGCCTGGGAAGACTGTCGCGCTGGCCACTGGGGTCCTGGAGTGACCACCACTGGAGGGCAGCCTAAGTCGCGCCCCGCGCCATGGCCAGCTGTAGGGGCCAGGACGACCGGCGAAGGTTGAGGCGCCCCTCCCTTCCCTGCTGGCTGAGAAGCTGCAGCCTCGGCAGGTGGCGCCGGGGGCTGAGCAGCCGCCGCCTCGGCAGGTGGCGCCTGAGGCCGGACCGCCGCGGCCCTCGCAGGCGGTGCCGGGGGCTGGACCATCGCGGCCCTAGCGCACGGGCGCCCTCGCCGTGCCGGGGAGATGGTGGGCGCTGCCGCAGCGCCCGCACGACCAAGCACAGCGCCGGACTGGCGCAAACCGCCCCACTGTCCGCCGAAGCTTCGGCCGAGGGTTGAGGCCGCCTTCTTGACGGGCACTACCTTCGCCCCAGTGTTCGCCTTCTTCTTCTTCTCCTCACCGCTGTCGGAATACCTGCGTCGGCGAGAGGATCAGCTTGAGCAAACCGGTCACAGACACGTGGCGTGAGAATGAATTGAGGCACTTACTCGTCCCCGGCGGCCGACTTCCTCTTCTTCCCGGCGGCGGATGGCGTGCCCTCGCTGCCCCCACACGCTGTCTCGACGCCTCCTGGGGGGCGCTTGGGCCGGCCCCCGGCGTGTCCGGTCTGGCTCCCACCTTTCTTGGGGGCCTGGGAGGCCTCCTGAGGAGGTGTAGTCGCCGCTGGGGAGGGCGCCGCGCCTTCGGCGTGGGCCACCGTCACCGGCGCACGAGTGGCCGCGGGGCCTGATCCTGCTCCGTCTGCCGCGACTACGGGCCTGGGAGGAGTTGCTTGGCGCTGCTCGTCCACGGCGGCATCATCATCGCCGAGGCCGCGCAAGGACGTGTGGAGACTGGGCGACGGCACCCGGCCTGTGTCCCCCTCTCCTTCCGTCGTCTCTGAGTCCTCGTCGTCATCGCTCTCGCCGGAGGACGTCACTGCAACGGAGGGCTTCCTGCACGACCCAACGAGCCCCCACTCGTCGAAGACGGGCATCTCCGCGACCAGCTCCTCCATGTCGGCGCAGCCATACTGCGGTGGCGCTGCCTCTGGAAGGTCCTCGGGGTCGAAGCTGAGTAAGGCCCCCAAGGCCCCATCCAGCTCATCGCGCATCAGGCCGCTGAGGTGCAGCCTCATCGGGTCCCTCGCGCCAGTGAACTCCCACACGGGCCGCGAGCGCGCCTGGAGCGGCGTGATGCGCTGCCCTAGGAATTCCTTAATGACCATCGCCCCCGTCAGAGGGGCATCCCCGTGCGCGGCGATGCGCTCCAGGACGTGCTCCGCCCTCGGGTCGGTGAGCTTCTCATGGCACCACCCAGGGATCTGTGCGGGCTGGCCCGTGGGGGCCGTCAGGAGCAAGCTGACCCGGCACGCGTTCATGAAGACCCAACGCTGCCGATAGCCCTCCACCTTCTTCCCGGCCTTCAGGCGGATGCTCGCACCCGTGACGTCTACAAAGGAGATGCCCGCGGAGCGCTGGTCCGGGGCGGTGAACCGCAGGCTGAAGAAGTGGCGAAAGAACGCCACCGAGGGCCTCACACCCACGAAAGCCTCACGATAGAAGGCGAAGATGGCCAGGAGGAGGATGGAGTTGGGCTGAAGGTGCAAGGCATGGATCTGGTAATGGGAGAGGATGGCATAGAAGAACTAGGAGAACAGCGGGACCAACCCGGCGTAGATGATGTGGAAGAAGAAGGGGTAGGCGGACTTCAGCAGGCCGCTTGGCGCTACCGAGCCCGGCCAGTTTCAGTCGCCTGCACCTCGTTCAGCCCGCCGGCCGTCAGTGGGAGCACCGGGCCCAAGTCCTCATCATCAGAGATGGTGGAGGGCAAGAGAGCCGGTCCGACGACGGCAGGGCTTGCGGTGGATGCCGTGGCCTTCCCCTTCTTGCCGACAGGCACGATCTGAGTGTCGGGGCCACAGGGGGAGCAAAGGAGGTACCTCGCGGGAGATTGGATCTGAAGCGGTTCCGCGTAGAGGAGGAAGGTGCAAGGAGATGGAGACAGCATAAAGAATGGCAATGATGACTCCGCCCAGCATGCCCGCATTATGTCAGCACGGGCGCTCGCCGAGGCACCGTGGGGAGGCAGGGCGCCCCACGCCCCACCATGCGCCATGCGTTGAGCCTGGCCCGCAGGCGTTTAGAGCACGCATCGCTTTGCCCCCGGTCGGCCGGGTCATGCGCGCCGCGGGCTCGGGGGCTGCTGTCGAGCCCATGGGACTGGGGGTACCAGGCCCGTCTGCCTGCGTCCCAAGGCGCGGCACGTGTCTCGGGCCCGAAGAGTTTCCCAGCCAAGCCTCGGGAACCAGGCCCTCGCGAGGGTCCCCTCCTAGCGAGGTGCACGCCGGCGAGCATCGTCGGGAGGCGGATGGAGTTCACCCTTGAGGTCGCCTCCCAGAGCCTCACCATGGGATCATCTCTTGAGGCTGCCCGCAGGAGCCTACGTGGGACATACCAGGCAAGGACGGCGCGGGGGTCGCGCAGCCCTGCTCCTTCATGTGGCTGACGCAGCCTGCACAAGGCGGCCCCCATGGTCGTACCAGCTGGCATGGACAAAGAGGGTTTCCTCTTTGGTGATAGAGGAGCAACACCAGCTCGCGGGCTCCCAAAGCAATCTCCAAAGGTTTCCTTTCTCGTGCAAGAGGACCAAGACCGGGGGCTCGGTGGGACGGATGTCATCCCCAAGCCCACGAGCACGTCATGACGAGGAGCTTTGACAGGCGAAGACCACTTTTGTCAGGATAGGCAGTAGTCCTGTCCCCCTTCAAACTGGCCGTCGTGACAACCCTTCCCGCCTTGTGTTTTCGGGGGAAGAGGACAAAGGCTAGTATAAGATTAGGGAACCAGCCACCATAGAGGGGATCAAACCCTGGGCAAGAAAGAACACACCTTGTACTCATACTCATCCTCAAGCAATCCAGACAAGCAGGAGTAGGGTCTTACACTGCGAGGTGGCCCGAACCTGGGTAAATTGTATGTCCTTTGTTTGTCTTCCTTAGCTCGAGCCGCCGGAGAGTCGCCGTGAGGTTGTGAAGTGGAGTAGGGCAGGAGAGCGAGTGCACCCTAGTGTTCGAACCTTTTTGGGTCCCCGAAGCCCCGATTCTGACACAACTAGCTTAGTTGATGGAAAATCTTTAGATGAGCATGCTTATTTTGTGCGTCACCGGTTGTCTCAAAAAGGGAGCATTTTAGACCATCAAATAAAATGTTTGATGTGCTATGCTTGGAATCTATGTGAAATTTATGATTTTACTTGTTGTTCTAAAGAAACTAAAAAAACACCTTCCCTACCAATGTGTGTTTAATGATAATGAAATACTATCTTCTTATGCCAAGAAAGACTATTGTTATTATGATTTTGAACAAAATGAAGAATTTGTTGCTTTTAAGGGTGCTTATGAAATTGCTTCTTTGAATGAAAAGTGTGATGCTACTCTTTACAAGTCTAAAAATTTTGCCGTACTCAAATATTGCTACGAAAATTATGCTTCTAATGCTTATGCTAAAGAATTTATTGAAAGAATGACTGCTGCCTTGGAAGAGACTAATATTTTGCAAGAATCTATGGAAGAAGAAATTGCTGAAACTGTGAGCTCATTAGATGAAAAAGATGAGGAGGAGAGCGAAGAACAAAAGGAGGAAGAGCGGATTAGCTACCCGTGCCCACCTTATAATGAGAGTAACTCTTCAACTCATACATTGTTTAATTACCCTTTGCACATACCGAAGGATGAATGCTATGATGATTGCTATGATCCCTTGGATTCATTTGAAATATCCCTTTTTGATGAACTTGATGCTTACTATGCTTGTGGCCATGATGCCAACATGAATTATGCTTATGAATATGAACTTGCTATAGTTCCTTATGTTTAGCATGAAATTGTTGCTATTTCACATACACATGATAGTCCTATTATCTTTTTGAATTCTCCTAACTACACTATATCGGAGAAGTTTGCACTTATTAAGGATTATATTGATGGGTTTCGTTTTACCCCTACACATGATGATTTTGATGGATATAATATGCATGTGCTTGCTGCTCCTACTTGCAATTATTATGAGAGAGGAACCAAATCTTCACCTCTCTATGTTTCCAATACGATAAAATTGCAAGAAACTACTTATGCTATGTATTGGCCTTTACTTGATGTACATGAATTGTTCTTGTATGACATGCCAATGCATAGGAAGAGAGTTAGACTTCGTTGTCACATGATATATATCACTTTGTGCTCACTACTAAATTACAAATCATTGTTAATTAAAATTGGCTTTGATATACCTTGGGATCCGGGTGGATCAATTACTTGAGCACTATATGTCTAGCTTAATGGCTTTAAAGAAAGCGTTGTCAGGGAGACAACCCGGAAGTTTTAGAGAGTCGTTTATTTCTGTTGTGTGCTTTTAAAATAATTAAAAACAAAAAAAATAAAGTGGGGAACCTAAAACTTTTAAAAAAAAGAAAGGTGAAAGTGAGAAAGATGAGCACCGTTGAAGTGGGGGCTAGCCTTGAACTTTGTTCATGCCCATGGAAACTTTGTGAATCTTGATTACAGAAACTTTTCAACAAAAATAATTATACCCTTGTATAAATCCATTGTATTATAAAAATAATGTGCCAAGAATTACCTTTAGGATGTTTAAATTGCTTGTTTGATATGTGTTGTGCAAAAACAGAAACTTTGTCTGCAGTGTTTGATTTTTCATATTTTACTGGAACATCAAAAGTTTCTGAATTTTTTACACGGTACTATTATGCAAATTATTTAATACTTCCTAATTTTTCAGAATTTTTTGAGTTACAAAAGTATAGTGACCAAACAGATCACTACAGACTGTCCTGTTTTTCACAGATTGCTGTTATAGTTGCTTTGCGTGCTTATGTTTGAATTCTTGTTGAGACTCATTGACTTGGGAGCCATAGAATTGTGATAGCTTACAGTGGGTAATGTTAGATTATAATTATACAATAATGTTATGGCAGGACATGATGAGATTTGATGATTATGCAGTAACGTTTCTATAAAAGTTTTGTCAAGTTTTGTGTGGATGAAGTGTTCGAAGATCGAGGAGGTATTGATATGCGAAGAATAAGGGGAGGCAAGAGCTCAAGATTGGGGATGCCCAAGGCACCCCACTTAAATATTCAAGGAGACTCAAGCGTCTAAGCTTGGGGATGCCCCGGAAGGCATCCCATCTTTCTTCTTCAACAACTATCGGTATGTTTCGGTTTTTGTTTTGTTCACATGATATGCATAAATTCTTGGAGCATTGTGTGCCTTTTATTTTCCTTTTATAAATGCACCATGCTGGTACGGGAAAGTCCATGGTTGATTTATAGAATGCTCTTTGCACTTCACTTATATCTTTTGAGTATGGCCTTATAGAATGCTTCATGTGCTTCACTTATATCATTTGAAGTTGGATGCTTGTTTCTCTACATATAGAAAACCGTTATTTGTAGAATGCTCTTTTGCTTCACTTATATTTATTAGAGCATGTCCAGGTCTTTTGTAGAAAGAATTAAACTGTCATGCCTCACTTATACCTATTTAGAGAGTCAACAAGAATTGGTCATTTACATGGTTAGTCATAAAATCCTACATAAAACTTGTAGATCATTGAATATGATATGTTTGATTCCCTGCAATAGTTTTGCAACATTAAGATGGTAATATGTGGGTGCACTAGTAGATGATTGTGGATTAGTAAGAATATTGATGTTAAGGTTTGTGATTCCCGAAGCATGCACGTAGTCTCTAGTTATGCGATGAAGATTGGAGCATAATTTATCCTTGATTGAAATCCTTTGTGCTGTTGAATCGGGGGCGCGCGATGGTTAAATCCTCCCAACCTCCTCCCTAGGAGCATGCGAGTAGTACTTTGATTTGTGATAAAAATAATAAAACTTATAAGTATATGAGTTCTTTATGACTAATGTGAATCCATGGATATACGCAATCTCACCTATTCATATTTTGCTAGCCTCTTTGGTACCGTGCGTTGCCCATTCTCACCTCGAGGATCGGTGCAACTTTCGCCAGTGCATCCAAACCCCGTGACATGATACGCTCTGTTGCACATAAGCCTCATTATATCTTCCTCAAAACAGCCACCATACCTACCTATCATGGCATTTCCATAGCCAATCCGAGATATATTGCCAAGCAACTTCCACCGTCACTTCATATGACTTGTAGTTCCATTGTCATATTGATTTGCATGATCATAAGATAGCTAGCATGATATTTACATGGCTTGTCCATTTTTTTGATATCTTTTGCTACGCTAGATCATTGCACACCCTGGTACATTGCCAGAGGCATTCATATAGAGTCATATCATCCTATCAGTTCTTCATATCACCCTAGTCACGAAGTAGGCGATCTCCTTGCCCGTACAAACTTCTTGGTTCAACTCCACAACACGAAGTAGGAGGCTCCCAAGCGACACCTGAACAATCTAGGGGGCACCACCCTCCAAAAGTTAATAGGCTCGATAGTAACGATGAACTCCTTGCTCTTGTTTTTCAAATGATAGTCTCCTCAACACTCAATCACTCTCTCACAGAATTGGCTTGGGTAGAAGAGATTGATTGGGTGGAAAGCAACTTGGGGAGGCTAGAAATCAACATCCATATGGTTGGAGTGGATGATCTTGACCTCAACACAAGAATAGGTGGTTCTCTCTCAGAAATTTGGATATGGAAAGTGTGGGTTTGTTCTGAGTGCTTCTCTTACGAGTGGGATGTGGTGGAGGGGTATATATAGGCATCTCCAAAAATCCAACCGTTACAACATTATTGCCCAACTCGGTGAAACCGAAGTGAAACTCGGTGGCACCGACATGTTCAAAATGTGGCAACTTTAGGCTTTTCGGTGAGACCGATATGGAATTCTCCATGGTACCGATACGAGTGGCCGAGGGCAGTTACACAACTCGGTGAGACCGATTCACAATTCTCGAAGGTTCCGATTCTTTTGAATGAGGTAACAGAAAGTTGGTCACTGAAAATCGGTTGCACCGATATGGAACTTGGTAGTACCGAGATGTGGGACTAGGCTAGGGTTTCTGTCTGGGCTTATGACTCGGTGTAGCCGATGTGGAATTGTTGGTGGCACCGATTTTGAGTGGTAGGCTCTATGGCAGAATATTTGTGGGAGAGCTTGTGGGTGTATTTGGTGACTAACACTTGATCACTTTGAGCATTTCATTCACCATTATTACCTCACCCCCTTTTGATAGTATTGGCTTTCCTATGGACTCAAAGTGATTTCTCACAAAGTAAAATGTAGAGTCTTCATGCTTGTAGCTTTGTCAATCCTATTCCTTGCATCTTGGGGTCTCCTCACAATCCTTTAGCCAGTCCTCTCTGTGGACTAAACCTGAAATAAACTAGGTAGAACTATTAGTCCAAGAGACAATGTATGTTGTCATGAATTATCAAAACCACTAAGGGAGCATATATGTTTTCAATCTCCCCTTTTTGGTAATTGATGACAACATACAATCAAAGCTTCAAATTAAGATATGTAGGAATATGTGATAGCTTTGAAGCATACATGACCAATACAAGCTCCCCCTAAATGTGTGCAATCCATTTTAAAGGATAGTTGCTTTAGAATGCATGAACACACACATAGTATAAGGGATATGAGAAGTCATGTATATCTTGACTATATGCATCAAATATATGTGAATGAGGTGTTTCCATGTTCAAGACTTCACCCTTGCAAACAATATGTGCAAGAAGCAAGAGATCATCTTGACCAAGGATATGATGCATATACTTACCTTGAGGTTCTTGAGCATTCTAGTAGTAGAAACACACTTGAGAAAACAATGTTAGGAAACACAAGAGTATTCTACTCATCTAATGCAAAAGGATTCAAGAGTACCAAGATATGGAAGACATATGAAGAATAGAGTTTCAATAGATATGTCTCCCGCAATAGAATATGTAGAACTTTCTCCCCTAAGTATGGCTTTGTAAATCTTCCTCTTCCCCTAAATCTTAGCATGTATATATTGGGAGTACATAGGGTGAGACAAGTCTAGCATAAATAGGCAATCAAATCAAAGTTTCTCCTCCTTTGAGTAAGCATAAGCTTAGATGTACTTAGCTATTTTCCCTTTTGATATATTATCCCCTTGATGTTTCCCCCCTATATACAAGCATAAGCTTTATTCTCCCCCTTTGGTATGAGCATAAGCTTTGAAGCTTTGATATTTCTCCCCCTTTGGCATTAATTTCCAAAAAGGGTCACACAAAGGGTCAGATAAAGGGGTCATTGTGGGATCATTGAGAGGGAAGGGATCATTGAGAACATTTGAGTTTTAAGGGATCACTGAGTAGAATTTCTCCCCCTTTCACTTATCTGAAAGCATTAAAGATTTCTCCCCCTTTTCCATAGGGATCCTTGAATAAGGTTTCTCCCCCCTTTGAGTAATTTTTTTTTGCAAAGGGATCATTGAAGAAATGGAGATTTGCTAAGGTTGTCAAAGAGCATAGAAGATAGCAAAATCGGTGACTCCGAAGAAAATACATCGATGGAACCGAGAAGTGGTTGTGCAGCCTATCTGCAATATCGGTGACACCGAGAATTTTGAGTCGGAGGCTCCGAAGTACTAAACAGAAACTTGGCAACGTTTGGCAAGGGTAAATTTTTCAGAAAGTCTCAAAAAAATTATTGCAGAGAATTTGAAAAAGAATTTACAAGAAATTTTCATCTAGATGTAAGTTGAGTTGTTCCAAGAAGGCATGCAACTAAAAGATGAACCAACAAGATAAATCATCTAGATGATGGGTGGTGACTAGGTCACCTATATTAGAGTATATTGACTTAAGGAGCCAAGCAAGAATACTTGATCATAGGTCATACTCTATGTTAATCTCAAAATGGGGTTGCCATTTTTTCGATTAAGCATTTTAATGGTTTCAAATCACTTGAATTGCTTTATCTCATGACTTGGAGTAAAACTATTTCAAGGATATGATCACATACCTTTGAGTGATGTTGATGACGTGGTATGTAAGAGAACTTTTTGTGGATGCTCGAAGTTGATGAAGATCATCTTGAGTTGAGAGCTATCCTTGATCATTTTGGTTCTCTTTTCACCTACATGGGTTAGTCATGCAAGGAAGGACAAGATATATCCAAATGACAAGGGTGAAAATTTCATCATATGTAAGTCAAGGATATAGTTTGTGTTGTCTTCTTCCTTCCATCATCAAAGAAGAGTTGTGGATACTTGGTCATGAGAAGATTGCTTGTGATACGAGTTGATGGAAATCTTGTGGAGTGTAGTTCTTCCAAGTACCTACAAAAGGTTAGGTGCAATACAAGGGAGCATAGTTTTCCAAGATATAAGATAGTGTCATATCAAGTGTAGCATGGAATAGTCAAGTAAGCTCATGCCCTTGCATGCATCCGAGTGAGTCTAGCTCAAGTTTGAAGCATCAATGATGTTCAACTCACTCCTCAAGTGACAAAACACTTTCTCATCAAGTGGCTTAGTAAAGATATCGGCCAATTGCTTGTTGGTGCGAACATGTTTGAGATTAATGTTCCCATTAGCAACATGATCACGAATGAAATGATGACGAACTTGAATATGTTTAGTTCGAGAATGTTGCACGGGATTATGAGCAATTTTAATAGCACTCTCATTGTCACACAACAAAGGAACATGTCTCACATGGATTCCATAATCCTTATGAGTTTGAGTCATCCATAGCAATTGAGCACAACATGATCTGGTGGCAATGTATTCCACTTCGGCGGTGGATAGAGATACCGAGTTTTGTTTCTTGGATGACCAAGACATAAGAGATCTACCAAGAAATTGACATGTACCCGAGGTGGATTTTCTATCAACCTTATCTCCAGCATAGTCCGAGTCGGAATAGCCAACAAGGTTAAAGGAAGATCCCTTGGGATACCATATGCCAAAGTTTGGTGTTTGTATCAAGTATCTCACAATTCTTTTCACGGCCTTAAGATGACACTCTTTAGGAGTGGCTTGATATCTAGCACACATGCATACACTAAGCATAATATCGGGACGGGAGGCACATAGATATAGCAATGAACCAATCATTGATCGATAAACCTTTTGATCAACCGGTTTGTCCTCCTTGGTGAGGTCAACATGTCCACTAGTAGGCATAGGAGTTTTAATACCTTTACACTCTTGCAGGTTGAACTTCTTGATCAAGTCCTTGGTATACTTGGTTTGAGAGATGAAATTTACTTCTCTCGTTTGCTTGATTTGCAAACCAAGGGAAAATTTCAGCTCACACATCATGGACATCTCATACTTCTCGGACATCAACCTTCCAAATCTTTCACTAAATTGTGGGTTAGTAGATCCAAAGATAATATCACCCACACAGATTTGGCACACAAATAATTCACCATGAACTCTCTTAGTGAATAAGGTTGCGTCAATTTTACCAATTTCAAAACCCTTTTCAATGAGAAACTTCGTTAAACATTTATACCAAGCACGTGGGGCTTGATTAAGTCCATAAAGTGTTTTACGAAGCTTGTAGACGTGGTTAGGTTTCTTAGGGTTTACAAAACCAGGGGTTGTTTAACATAGACCTCTTCTTCAATCTCACCATTTAAAAATGCACTTTTTATGTCCATTTGATAAAGCATGATATCATGGTGATTAGCATAAGCAAGAAGAATACTGATAGCTTCAAGTCTAGCAACGGGGGCATAGGTCTCACCGTAGTCCATACCTTCGACTTGGGTGTAGCCTTGACCCACGAGACGCTTCTTGTTGCGTACGACTTGACCATCTTTGTCTTGTTTGTTCCGAAACACCCATTTGGTTCCGATAATGTTTTGCTCGTCCTTGGGCTTCTCCACTAGTGTCCACACTTTGTTCCTCTCGAAGTTGTGTAGCTCTTCGTGCATTGCATTCACCCAATCCGGGTCCTGAAGAGCTTCTTCTACCTTCAAAGGCTCAATACTAGAGATGAATGAATAATGCTCACAAAAGTTAGCTAGTCGAGTTTTAGAGCGAGTTATCCTCCCGGTTTGTATATCACCGAAGATTTGATCTACAGGATGGTTCTTGTCCACTCTTGCTCGAACTCGGGGTAGCTTTTGCTTGTTGGATGGTGGAGCTTCTTCATCATCATCTTCTTCTTTGTTGTTGTTGAAGGTGTCGTTCCATTGAGGTGGTTGTGGTGGATCATCGTGATGAACTTCTTCCTCCTCTTCATCTTGTCATGTACCGCTTGTGGATGCCTCCATGTCATGTTGAGGTACGCCTTAACGCGAAGTAGGGGCTTCCACTTGGGTCAATGAAGTACTTTCCTTCACCTCTATGGGACGAATCTTGCCAATCGACAGGTCTTGGATAGCTTCCGAAGGTTCCTTATCTCCTACATCATTTGGCAATTGTTCGACTTGCGAACCATTAGATTAATCAAACTTCACATCTACGTCTCTTCAACTTTTCTAGTGAAGTTGTTATAGACACGGTAACTGTGAGAGTTTGATCCGTAACCGAGTAGGAAACCTTCATGAGATTTAGGAGCAAATTTCGAACGACGATGCTTATCAAGAATGTAACACTTGGAGCCGAATACCCGAAAGTATCCAACTTGGGGATTGTTACCGGTGAGTAGCTCGTATGCCGTTTTACCGAGAAGCTTGTGCAAGTAGAGTCGGTTCGTGGCATGAGAAGCTATTTCCACGGCTTCCGCCCAAAAGTGTCTTGGCGTCTTGTACTCGTCGAGCATCGTTCTAGCCATCTCTATAAGAGTCCGGTTCTTCCTCTCAACAGCTCCATTTTGTTGAGGCGTGTACGTAGCCGAGAACTCATGTGAAATCCCTTCTTCGTCAAGAAAGGAATCCACATTCGTGTTCTTGAACTCCGATCCGTTGTCACTCCGAACCTTCTTGATCTTCCCTTCAAACTGATTTTGCGCTTCGCGAGTGAAGTTCTTGAAGATCTTTTGCACCTGCGACTTATCATCAAGAAAGAATACCCACGTAAATCTGGAAAAATCATCAACTATAACTAGACAAAAGGAATTTCCACCGAGGTTCTTGTAAGCATTGGGACCAAAAAGATCCATATGAAGCAACTCGAGTGGTCTCCTAATAGTCATGATATTCTTTACGGGATGACTTCCACCTACTTGCTTTCCAGCTTGACAAGCACTACAAAGTCTATCTTTATCAACGATAACATATTTAACACCAAGTATATGATCACCTTTGATGAGCTTGTCTAGATTACACATACCAACATGTTGTCTTCTATGCCAAAGCCAACCTTTTGAAGATTTTGCAATAAGACAAGTGAGAGGTTTGGATCTCTTAGTGAAATCGACAATGTATAGATCACCTCTACGGAAACCGGTAAAGACCATGCTATGATTGTCTTGACGAAACACTTGGCAATCTACTTTGGTAAATAGCACATTGAAACCAAAGTCGGCAAGTCTAGATACGGAAAGAAGATTATAGCCAAGGGATTCAACAAGCATGACATTTTGAATAGAGCTACCATGAGATATGGCCACCTTACCAAGACCAAGTACCTTATCCTTGGAGTTGTCTCCAAAAGTCACATACCTCCGCGGTCCATGGCTTGGTGTGATTTCTTGAAACATGTCTCTATCTCCGGTCATATGATCGGTGCATCCACTATCGAGAATCCACTCTTTTCCTCTGGACATGTAATCCTTGAAGTTTGCCATGAGACTTAGATTCTTCATAGTCTTCTCATACTCGATGTCGAACAACTCATCTTCATCATAGTAGCCATGTTCCACATTGTCATCATCAAGTGGGAAATCATTGTCATAAGAAACAAGAGATCCGTTAGATTTGTGATCATGACAATGCTCAAGTTTATGAATGTGAATGGCTTCAACAATGATGTCGGTTATAGTTATGACATCTCCTTTAGCACGCATGAGGTCTCTAAGCTCAAATAGACAGTCATCAAACTTAGGATCACTAGGCATCATTTTGTGAAAACGATAGTTTTATGAAGAATTTCGTCAAGATTGCTTAATGAATAATTTGGATATCGTTTCTCCAAATCACTCCACAAAGTATAAGCACATTCAAAATTCTTCATTTGATCAAACACAATTCTAGGCAATCCTCTAAGATTAACAGTTCTTAAATTGCGAAGCATATCAATTTCCTCTTCGTGTGTGGGATGTAAAGGATCAATGGGAGGTACATAGGGGTTCTTAACATACTTTCTCAAATGGAATTCATTGAATAACTCAAGCATCTCATATTTCCATTGACTATAGTACTCCCCATCGAGAACGGGCACTCTACAACTAAGACTCCCCAAACTAGACACATCCATCTTCCTCCAACGGTGATGAAACCGAAGCTATGGAGACCAATGCTCTGATAACAGTTGAGGGATCACTAGAAGGGATGTCTAGAGGTGGGTGAATAGACTACTAGCATAAATTAAAAACCTAACCTTTTCCCAAGTTGATTGGTTGGCAGATTTTAGCAATTCTAACAAGTCTAGTGCACCCTACACATGCTAGTCAACAAGTATGGCAGAAAGTAAAGGCAAGCATATGTAAGAGAGTAGAGATAGGAAGATCAAACGCAATGTGGAGACACGAAGATTTTTCCCGTGGTTCTGATAGGTGGTGCTATCTTACGTCCACGTTTATGGAGTCTTCAACCCACGGCGGGTAGCAGTCGCGAGAGTCCACGGAGGGCTCCACCCATAAGGGTCCACAAAGTAGCAACCTCGACTATTCCATAACGGCTTCCGTCCATGAAGGACTAGCCTCACTATGGGTAGATCTTCACGAAGTAGGCGATCTCCTTGCCCGTACAAACTTCTTGGTTCAACTCCACAACACGAAGTAGGAGGCTCCCAAGCGACACCTGACCAATCTAGGAGGCACCACCCTCCAAAACGTAATAGGCTCGATAGTAAAGATGAACTCCTTGCTCTTGTGTTTCAAATGATAGTCTCCTCAACACTCAATCACTCTCTCACAGAATTGGCTTGGGTAGAAGAGATTGATTGGGTGGAAAGCAACTTGGGGAGGCTAGAAATCAAGATCCATATGGTTGGAGTGGATGATCTTGACCTCAACACAAGAATAGGTGGTTCTCTCTCAGAAATTTGGATATGGGAAGTGTGGGTTTGTTCTGAGTGCTTCTCTTACGAGTGGGATGTGGTGGAGGGGTATATATAGGCATCTCCAAAAATCCAACCGTTACAACATTATTGCCCAACTCGGTGAAACCGAAGTGAAACTCGGTGGCACAGACATGTTCAAAATGTGGCAACTTTAGGCTTTTCGGTGAGATCAATATGGAATCCTCGATGGTACCGATACGAGTGGCCGAGGGCAGTTACACAACTCGGTGAGACCGATTCAAAATTCTCGGAGGTTCCGATTCTTGTGAATGAGGTAACAGAAAGTTGGTCACTGAAACTCAGTTGCATCGATATGGAACTTGGTAGTACCGAGATGTGGGACTAGGCTAGGGTTTCTGTCTGGGTTATGACTCGGTGTAGCCGATGTGGAATTGTTGGTGGCACCGATTTTGAGTGGCAGGCTCTATGACAGAATATTTGTGGGAGAGCTTGTGGGTGTATTTAGTGACTAACACTTGATCACTTTGAGCATTTCATTCACCATTATTACCTCACCCCCTTTTGATAGTATTGGCTTTCCTATGGACTCAAAGTGATTTCTCACAAAGTAAAATGTAGAGTCTTCATGCTTATAGCTTTGCCAATCCTATTCCTTGCATCTCGGGGTCTCCTCACAATCCTTTAGCCAGTCCTCTCTGTGGACTAAACCTGAAATAAACTAGGTAGAACTATTAGTCCAAGAGATAATGTATGTTGTCATGAATTATCAAAACCACTAAGGGAGCATATGTGCTTTCATTCACGCTCATGTATTGCGTGAAGAATAAAAAGTTGATGCACATTGAAAAAGTACGATCCAATTGCTTGGTTTGACACCAGGGTGCTCATGATTTATACTTTATGCTAGGAAGACCAAGCATGACAGGCTATAAGATTTTGTAGGGATAACATTCTTTGGCATTGCTATTTTGAAAGGACATGATTGTTGCTAGTAAACCTGAGTATGGATGTCTTTCTGTCAGACTGTTGCCTTGAATCACTTGTATCTTAATATCCATGCCATGATTAGACATTTGTTCAAGATTATGTTAGGTAGCATTCCACATCAAAAATTATCTTTTTATCATTTACCTACTCGAGGACGAGGAGGAATTAAGCTTGGGGATGCTGATATGTCTCCGTCGTATCTATAATTTTTGATTGCTTCATGCCAATATTCTACAACTTTCATATACTTTTGGCAACATTTTATAATGTTTTTGGGACTAACTTACTTACCCAGTGCCTAGTGCCAGTTCTTGTTTTTTGTGTGTTTTTTATTTTGCAAAAATTCCATATCAAACGAAGTCCAAACGCGATAAAAATTTACGGTGATTTTTTTTGGAATATATGTGAATTTTGAGAGTCGGAATCAACGCAAGGCGATGCCCGAGGGCCCCACAAGCCAATCGGCCGTGCCCTTAAGTTGGTTGATGCTCTCCTTCTGGCGCAAGAAAGATATTTTCTCGATAAAAATCCTCTCAAAATTTCAGCCCGATCGGAGTTACAGATCTCCGGATATTTAAGAAACGGTGAAGGGGTCCGAAAACAGTCGCGAAAACAGGAGAGAAACAGAGAGAGAGATCCAATCTTGGAGGGGCTCTCGCCCTCCGGGAGCCATGGCAGCCATGGACCAGAGGGGAAACCCTCCTCCTACCTAGGGAGGAGGCCAATGAAGAAGAAGAAGGAGGGGGTCTCTCTCCCCCTCTCTACAGGTGGCGCCGGAGTGCCGCCAGGGCATCCATCGTGACGACGATATACACCAATAACTTCGCCGTCGTCATCACCACCACCATCACCTTCCCTCACTACTGGAATCAGCAAATTTGTCGTCTGCCAGTTCTTTGCCGTCAGCTGGCGGACGGCAAAGAAGCTCTTTGCCATCCGTTTCCAGAAAACACACGGCAAAGAACTAGCTGACGGCAAAGAAGGTGTTTACCGTCAGCCTTCGCTTTGCCGTCAGCTAGCTGACGGCATCGAAACTTTGCCGTCTGCTAGCAGACGGCAAAGAGGGTGGGTGGCCCACTAACGAGAACGACCTAACGGCCACTTTCTTTGCCGTCTACTAGCAGGCGGCAAAGTTTCTTTGCCGTCCGCCAGCAGACGGCAAAGAAAGTGGCCCTTTTAACGGACGTTTCCCCCCGGCCCCACCCCACTAGCTAGGCTCTTTGCCGTCTGCTAGCAGACGGCAAAGAGCTGTGACCTAACTGAAAAGGGGCCGGTGCCCGCGCCCCACCCCTCTCTCTCTCCCCTCTAGATCTCTCTCTCTCCCGGCCCTCACCTCACCCGCGCCGCCGCCCCTCTCTCTCTCCCGGCCCTCACCTCACCCGCGCCCCACCCCTCTCTCTCTCCCCTCTCTCTCTCTCCCGGCCCTCACCTCACCAGCGCCGCCGCCCCCGGGCCCGAGCTGCCCCCGCCCCGACCCCCGGCGACACCCCGCCCCGCTACCCCGGCGACGCCCCGCCCCGCCGCCCCGGCGGCGCCCCGCCGCCTCCTCCACCACCGCCGGAGCCAAGGTGAACTTTTTTTGTTTTTTTCTACTGTTATTTGCTGTTTAGGTTTAGGTGTTATTAATAGGTTTAGGTTAGTGGTAGGATTAGGTTAGTGCTAGGTTTAGGTTTAGATAATTAGAAGAAGAAGAAAGTTGAAAAAAAGAAGAATAAGTAGAAGAAGAGGAAAAAGGAAAAAAGGAAGAGGGTCGTGGATCGCCGGTCGCCGAGGGGAGAGATGGTGGAGCCAGTGGGTCCCGCCGCTCCCGACGCCGTCGCCCATGCCGAGAATCCCCCGGTCCGAGTGCTGACCCGTCGACCGTGCGTCGCCATACCAGAGGGCGCCCGGGGACAAGCGGGTTAGGGGGTTCCTCGACGTCGAGGGAACCCTAAATAGCAAGTATCACCGCCGAGCGCCACATGTATCTCGGACCGATGATACTTGCTATTTAGGGTTTCATCGACGTCGAGGAACCCCCTAACCCGCTCGTCCTGTTATAAATATTTAGTTAGGTTGACGGAAAAAACAATATTGCTATGTTACTCATCTTTCGATTAAAATGTGCAGTTTTTCATCGGTGCGAGGGTCTAGTGTTCGACGAGCTCCGCCCCTGCGTTCGTGGGTGAGCACAAATGACATCTCCTCCTCCCCCCTTCATTTGCTCTGTTCCGGTCTTCGTGCCGATGAAACTTGCTAGCTATAGGTGTCTTCAATCATCAGTATGCGTGACCACTATGCGTCTCCCGTTCGAAAGGGTTACATCTATAAATATGCATGCATTAGCATATTTATAACCGTGATTCTTTCGAATTGTCCAACGTTATCCATGGACAGCCCGAGTATGTGTAGATTGGGTTCGTTTTCCCATATGCTCTGCTCCGGATCCGATGCAGAATTTCGTCAGTGCCTCCCTGTCGTTCTCTGGGTACACATCCTCTCTGCTTATTGCCGAGACGTGTATCAGGAGAACAACGGGGAGGTGCTGCCGAAATTTTGCGTCGGATCCGGAGCAGAGCATGGGAAAACGAACCCAATCTACACATACTCGGGTGGGATTAGGACCTATCTTTACCTACTAGCGTCTAGGTTGTATGGACGTAATAAAACTGACAAACTCTATTAACTGATAAATATTGTTTGCTGAATTATGTATATATTTCTTGTGTGTCCAGTAGCTAGGCAAGATGAGTGATCGTGCGTGGATGTACACCGGTCACATTAGTCAGAAATACATGACCCATGAATGGATAACAAAAACCAAGGGGTTTGTGACAGCCGCATTTGCAAATGGACAGAAAATAACCTGGTGCCCCTGTGCCGATTGCGACAACTATCATAAGAGGTCAGAGTTTGAAATGATCAAACACCTGCAGAAGTGGGGTTTTATGCCTAATTATACGGTCTGGACATTTCATGGTGAGTCTGCCCAACGTGCCAGAGCTGAGGTGGTTCTTCGTCACACCGATGAGCATGGTACCGGGATCGAAGACATGGTGCAAGACTTTGATGATGCTCGGGATTCGGACGATGAGATGGAGGAATCTGCAAAGGCCTTCAATGATATGTTGGAGTCTTCAAAACGTCCTCTCCACGAGCACACTGAGCTTTGTCAGCTGGATGCCATCGCACAAGTAATGGCTATGAAGGCTCAATTCAACCTGGGCAGAGAATGCTACGACGCGATGATGACGATATTTGGACGCTTTCTACCCAAAGGCCATGTATTGCCAGCAAACCTGTACCAGTCGGACAAAATCCTCCGTGCGCTTAAGATGCCCTATGAGAAGATAGATGCCTGTGAGAATGGATGTGCCTTATTTAGGCTTGAGTATGCGGGCTTCAACTATTGTCCCATTTGCAAGTCTTCCAGGTATGTTGTGGTATACAACGGTATGGGTGAGAAGAGTCAGACAAAAATCCCAGTTAATGTTCTTCGGTATATGCCAATCATACCAAGACTTCAACGTCTTTTCATGGTCGAAGAGACGGCCAGACAGATGACGTGGCATAAATTGGGCAAAAGAACCGAGGTAGATGCAGATGGGAATCCGATGTTGGTACAGACATCGGACGCTTTTGCGTGGAAGCACTTCGATGCTTTACATAAGGACAAAGCGGCAGATCCAAGGCATCCTCGAGTCGCCATCAGCACGGATGGGTTCAATGTGTTTGGTATGATGGCAGCCCAATACAGTTGTTGGCCTATATTTGTCATTCCACTCAATCCCCCCTCCCCCCGGACAGATTATGCAAAGAAAGAACATTTTCCTGACGTTGATAATTCCGGGGCCCAACTATCCGGGGAAGAGTATGAATGTGTACATGCAGCCGCTTAAGGATGAATTGCAAGAAGCTTGGGATAATGGGATCAAGACATACGACGCCGCTACAAAAAAAACTTCCTAATGCATGTGTGGTACATGTACTCGATGCATGACTTGCCGGCGTATGCGCTATTCGTTGGCTGGTGTGTGCATGGAAGGTTCCCGTGCCCCACATGCAAGGCAACTCTTGAGTTTCGTTGGCTGGATGCGGGTCGCAAGTATTCTTGCTTCGACTTGCATAGACAGTTCCTGGATCCTCGCCATAAGTTCAGAAAAGACAAGAAGAAATTCATCAAAGGTAGAGTTGTCAAAAACTCTGCACCACCTGCGTTGACAGGCCAACAGACCCTGGATCAGTTAAACGCTCTCGAGCCGGATCCAGAGCGTCCAGGGTATTTCAAGGGGTATAATTCGGAACACGCCTGGACTCACAAGACATGCTTGTGGGATCTGCCTTACTTCACAGACCTCCTTTGCCCACACAACATCGACGTGATGCACACTGAAAAGAATGTCGCCGAGGCCCTCTTTGGTACATTGTTCGGCATAGAGGGGAAGTCAAAGGATAATCCTAAGGCTAGAGTCGATCAGGAGGCTCTATGTGATAGACCGTTACAAAACATGCGACAACCGAAAGGAAAGCAGAACTGGACAAAGCCAAAGGCATGGTTCAATCTTGGAAGGCCAGATATGAAGGAAATTATCCTGTGGGTTAAAAAGGAGTTGATGTTCCCCGATGGGTATGCAGCGAATCTAAAGAGGGGAGCGAGTCTTGAAAAATTGAAAATATTTGGTCTCAAGAGTCATGATTGGCACATATGGCTTGAGCGGGTAATGCCGGTGATGTTGCGTGGCTTTATCCCTGAGGATGAATGGCTAGTACTGGCAGAGCTGAGCTATTTCTTCCGTGTTCTTTGTGCGAAAGAACTATCGCCTGGCTTGCTAGATGAAATGGAAGAGTTGGCGCCGGAGTTGATCTGCAAGTTAGAGAAGATCTTCCCATCGGGCTTATTTAATCCAATGCAGCATTTGATTTTGCATCTCCCGACCGAGGCACGATTGGGGGGCCCGTGCAGAATCGTTGGTGCTACGCAACTGAGAGGATGCAGAAGACGCTTCGAGCAAAATGTCAGGTATTCAATTATTATTATGTACATATATATTATTAATTAGTTCATGTTATTAGGTATTCAACAAAATGACATTGACTTAGCTTATTTTCCTCGAAAATGACATAATAACCTTACTTAGCTCCAAACTGACATACTTTACCTAGGATAGCTATAAAATGACCTAGCTATACTTAGCATTTTTCCTCCTAAATGACTTAATATGCTTAGTTAGCTAAAAAATGGCATAACTGCCTAGGATAGCTCCAAAATGACCTATACTTAGCTTCTTTAGTTCATTTATGACATACTTAGGTAAAAAATGGCATGATAACCTTGGTTTAGCTCCAAAATGACATTGACTTAGCTTATTTTCCTCCAAAATGACAAAATAACCTTACCTACCTCCAAAATGACCGATTTTAACTAGGATAGCTCTAAAATGACCTACACTTGCCATTTTCTTGTATGATTGTATGATTTATATAGTTACTTGTATAATTTTCTTACTTTGTATGATTGTTTCTTATACATAGTACCATGGTCTTGATATCCGTCCCCGTCGGCCCTCGCCCGCTTTATGATTCGGATGTGGTAAATTCTCTTTTATAACTATTTGTTGCATTTCGCATTTATGACAATTATGGCCATCAAGTTGACATAGAGATATTTTAATCTAGGAGGTATGTGAACCGGAATTTGCAACCGACCCTCTTGTCGAGAAGTTAAATTTAGTTGAAAAAGAAAATGAGTATTTGAAAGAAAAAATTAAAAGAATTGAAAAAGAGAAGATGACATTGGAGTTGTATGTTGCCGATGTCGTCGATGATCACAAGATGAAGATGAATGCAATGCGCTTGAAGATGGATGCAATGCGCTTGAAGATTAAGAAGATTAGAAAATATGCCATTGATAATGAGGCTTGGTATCATTATGCCGTTGGATCAATTGTTACCTTAGTTGCGATCTTCATCGCATTTGTTGTGATGAGGGTACGTTTTCTCTAGTGTTTTGCTTAACAAATGCATACTTAGCTTATTTTCCTCCTAAATGGCATAATTACCTAAGTTAGATAAAAAATGAGCTATACTTACGTAAGTTGGCTCAAAAATGGCATCATCCTCGAAAATGACATAATAACCTTACTAAGCTCCAAAATGACCTATTTACCTAGCTTAGCTCTAAAATGACCTACACTTAGCATTTTTCCCTAGCTTAGCTAAAAATGGCATTTTTACCTACCTTAGTTAGAAGAAGAAGAAGATAAAGAAGAGGAGAGGAGAAAAAGAAGAGAAGAAAAATTCTTCTTCTTCTTCTTCTTCTTCTTCTTCTTCTAGTCTTCTTCTTCTTCTTCTTCTTCTTCTTCTTCTTCTAGCTAGTCTTCTTCTTCTAGTCTTCTTCTTCTTCTTCTAACTTTCTTCTTTCCCAATTTGTAGATTTGCTTTCGATGACGAAGCTTGCGTTGATGGAGTCTACTCTTCTTCTTGTGCTTCCTTTTTGTTTTGATTTTGTAGGATGAACAATGTGAAACTTGCTACCTATATATGTATGTATGGATGAAACCATTGTATGCTTGTTGTTGGATATGTTGGCTAGCTATATATGTTGCGTATGGACTTTTCATTTGGTATGTATATGTGTTGGATGATCATATCCATATGGCAGGGATATGATTTGGTATGTATATGTGTTGTTATGCTTGTTGAAAGTATTTTCAAATGTGTGTATATATATATATATATATGTGAAATTCTGTGAAATTGAATGAATTTAAGAAAAAACAGAAAAAACAGGGGCTGTACAGGCTCTTTGCCGTCTGCTGGCAGACGGCAAAGATCTTTGCCATCAGCCAGCAGACGGCAAAGATGCCACGTGGCAGCTACCTGTGCAACCTGGGGTGCACTGGGCTGGCCTATTTGACAGCTTTGCCATCTGCTGGCTGACGGCAAAGACCTTTGCATCTTTGCCGTCAGCCAGCAGACGGCAAAGCACACCGTTAACCCCTTAACGGACCTAAGCTGCCACGTGTGCCGTCCATGTCCTTTGTCGTCTGCTGGCAGACGGCAAAGACCTTTGCCTCTTTGCCGTCTGCCAGCAGACGGCAAAGTGGCCTTTACCGGACCTTGTTCAGCCGGATGTGGTGCCGTCTGCTGGCTGACGGCAAAGACCTTTGCCGTCCGTAATTCATGCCTTTGCCGTCAGCCATGGCAGACGGCAAAGTTGCTGATTCCAGTAGTGCCTCATCTATCTACATCGGTCCACTCTCCCGCATCCCGATGAACCCCCTACTTAAACATGGTGATTAATACTATATATTATTATCCAATGATGTGTGGCTATCCTATGATGTTTGAGTAGTTCCCTTTTGTCCTATGGGTTGATTGATGATCTTGATTGGTTTGAGTTGCTTGTTTTATTTTGGTGCTGTCCTAAGGTGCTTTCTGTGTGGCGCACACGTGAAAGATTCAAGCTGGAGGGTGCTGCAATATGTCCATGATTCGCTTATAGTGGGTGGCTAGAGTGACAGAAGCTTACACTCGAGTAAGGGGGTTGTTTACGTATGGGAGTAAAGGGGACTTGATGTTTAATGCTATGGTTGGGTTTTACCTTAATGATCTTTAGTAGTTGCGGATGCTTGCTAGAGTTCCAATCATAAGTGCATATGATCCAAGTACGGAAAGTATGTTAGCTCATGCCTCTCCCTCATATAAAACTGCAATAATTATTACCGATCTAGTTATTGATTGCCTAGGACAATCTCGCAAATCCTATCACCACTTTTCCACACTCGCTATATTTACTTTATTGTTCTTTAATTAAAACAGCACCTAACTTTTATTTCCACGTTCTTTATTATCTTGCAAAACTATCTTTACACCTACAAAGTACTTCTAGTTTTATTCCCGCAAACTAGTTTCATACTTGTTCTAGTTAAAGTAAGTGTTAGCGTGCGTAGAGTTGTATCGGTGGTCGATAGAACTTGAGAGAATATTAATTCTACGTTTAGCTCCTCCTTGGGTTCGACACTCTTACTTATCGAAAAAGGCTACAAACGATCCCCTACACTTGTGGGTTATAAGAGACATATCAACTCCTCATTAGCCAGATCTCGGCATTGAGAGAGTCAAAGACCCGCCGATGACGCTGGAGAAAACACTAGAACCAGCTACTCGCCACTCCGCTTCCTCTCAATGTCACACCTCCTTCAATCTCCATCAATGGGAGAGGCAGGGACGCTTAGACCTAAGTTCATGACCAGATCGGTATGTTGTTGTAGCCATCTCTTAGACTCGTTGACCACGTCCGAGGCTGCCGCATCGTCGACCTACACTGCGTCGTCCAACGCCAACACATGTGCCTACATATCTCTCCCGCGAGGCTCCCCTCAAAAATCAAACAACCTCTTTGATGTCGGTCGTAGTCCACCACCAATTGCAGAAGAACCGTGCCAACATAAAGGGAGGAGGACTCCACTCCTGTAGCTAGCGCTGATACAACCCACCACCCCATCACGGGCGACAGTGGTGGTGGTTTGGACCGGGAAGGTTAGGGTGGCGGTGTGGGAGCGGGCTAAGAGCAACTCCAACTGGCTGACCCAAACGGACACGCATTTTGTCTGCTTTTTGTCCATTTGGGTGGGCCGCACGGACCCTCGTGTCCGTTTTCCATTTGGGTCGGCACATGCACCCAACGCTGGCCCGGCCCATTTTTTGCGCACGGAGTTAAAAAAACAAGTAACATGTTCAAACTTAACATAATTAAACATTAAAAGCCACTCAACCGCCGACCAAAGTCCACATAAACATTAATAAAAAATAACTAAAGAAAGTTTGTGCCTCCCACGCTGCCCTAGGCGTCCTCGTCATCCCCGCGTGGTGCCCTAGGCATCCTTGTCGTCCGAGCTAGGTCCGATGAGGTCGACCAACTCCAGCGTCGGGCTAGCCTAGGGGAATGCCGCCTCCCAGGCCCGGGCCGCGTCCTGCACCTTCTGCGCTGGCTGCACCACCGGCTGGCCTGCTTCACCGCGGGCACGACACTCCTCCTCCTCCTCCCACGCCCAGCGGGCACGACGCTCCTCCGCCTCGCACTCGTCCTGCATCAGGCGCTCGCCCTCTGCCCGCTCATCTGCCAGCTTGCGGGACCTCCAATGCTCGGGGTATGCCACCTCCTGCGCCGGCGTCACGCCAAGCCACACGACAAGCGCTCTGACCCACTTGTGCATGCCACCCTCCCACATGTACTGCTACGCGAGGGGCTAGGGCTCCATCGGTTGCGGCTCGGCCTTGGACACAGGCAGCCTTGGCGACGACGGGGGGGGGGGGGGTCATGTAGTCCCCGGCCGCAGACAGGGCGAGGGCCTCCGGCAGCCGCGCCTGGTGTCGAGGTAACGAGCCTGACAATGAATACTAGGGGTACGAATGAGGGGCAGAGCCTAGCTACGGCGCAAGTGTATCCCTCGGATTTAGCGAGTTCTGGCCCCTCTCGGAGAGGTAAAGACCCTACGTCTCGTGCCTGGAGGCTTGTGTTTTCTCTGGCCTGATTACAGAGAGTGTTGAACCCTTGTCCAGGAGCTCGGGGTGGCTTATATAGAGTTCGCGAGGACCCGCCGAGCGTCATTACAAAGGCATTTAATGCGAATAACTACGGGAGTTACTGGAAACTGCATCCCTAACTACGGCTGTTAGTGGTAACGCTAGCTATGATTGCACTTCACGCGTGGTGTTAAGTCCCTCGGCCGTTGTAGCTCCCACGTCGTCCACGCCTCTTCTCTGTCCGAGTGTTGATGCCTGGCCGACTGATGCAAAGACGTCTGAGTGACTTTATGGATCCGAGTGGATCCGATGTATGCATCTGAATGCAACTACAGTCTTGAGATTTCAATGGCCATATGGGGCCCTAGGTGGGCCCTGGATGTCCGGTCCATGACCCTACCACTAGTAGGTGACCCCATCACCTGGTAAGGAGCCTCCTCCTCCTTGCGCCGGTTCTCATTGATGGAGACCTGCATGACCGCCGCCAACGCCGTCTGGTAGGCAGCCTGCTCCTCCTCTGGCACCACCTCAGGCGGCGACGGAGGGGTTGGCTTGGTGGGGCTGGACGCCGTGGCGGCGCTCCTCTTCATGCTCTAGGGCAAACCAAACCTGCCAGTTGGGAGAGTCTGAGGCGTAGACGGAGGACCGGCGCTGCGCCAACGTCAGAAGCTCGCGACGCCGTCGGACCTCCTCGGCGTGAGCCCTCTACAACCGCGGCACCTCCGGCATCGGGATGCGCCGCGGATCCGGATGCCAACCGTGGGGCAGGTTGACATCGGGATACGGCAGCGGCTGCCGGTACTGGCAGTGACATCGCGCCTGGTGCACCGGAATGTTGAGCCGCCCCTCACGGCGCGTCCTGATAGAGGCGAAGTTGTCCCTGTCTTTCGATGAGATGGTGGCTATCGTTTTCGGTGGAGTAGACTTTGACGATCCAACTACGAACGTGCGAGGACGTCGCGCCTTAGCAATCGCTAAACCAACTCCGAGAGGTTATTGACCACGCCGGAGCACGATCAACCTGACCACGAGGGTCTATTTCCTGCACGCAAACGAAGAACAAGCAAGAAACTGAAATTGCAATCTGGATATTGCGAATTTAAGAGGAAAGCTTTATTGATGAAAGTGGGGTTCTGTGACGTCTTGGTCTGGTCGTAGAACACAAACGAAGGATGCGAAGTTGCAGCTATGGCGAACTTGTAATCTAAACAAAACCCAAGTCTAAGACGGCGCCCTAAGGGCTATATATATGAGGGAATAGAGGGGGATTTCGTGGCCCCTTGGAGGAGGGGTCCAAAATCAACCCTAACTCAGCTTCCCCACACATACGGACTCTAAAAACAACCTCTAATATGGTATTTCGAAATTACATGGGCCTGACCCAAAAATAAGGTGGTGCAGTACCTATAATAGCCTATGGACGAAATTTATAAAGTGGCATCTTGAATAATTCGTCCAAGCCTTCATGCTCTCATTATGGTGACTTCAAAGTGTGAAAATCACCACTGGAAAGTCCATTGTTCCTTCCTGCGCGCGCACCTTCTTCTCCGTGCTTGATCCCGCTCCAATGGCCATCCTTCTTGTCCATGTTTGGTCCTTCATTCATAAGTAAAATAAAAGTATCTAATTTAGGCAACATCATATGTTCATGAACATTAGAAGGATTTCCAAGAAACGAAAGTACCTGATAATTTAGTTGGCGTGCGCGGGCTCTAGTAACTGGCCCAATATGTGTAGCTGCAGGGGCTGTGGGTGTAACAATGGTATTGATGTCCTCATCACGTCCAGGCGGCGGCGGAGGTAGCGCACGGGACCAGCCGGCGTCGGGGGTCATTTTCCATATGTGAAAAGCTTCAACCATTGCAATGAAAAGCTTCAACCATTGCAAGGAAAAGCTTCAACCGCATGCGTGAAAAGTTTCAACCGGTGTTTGAGAAAGCTTCAACCGGGCATAGCGAAACGGCAAATGCTTCAACCATTTGCTTGAAAAGCTTCAACTGTATATGTGAAAAGTTTCAACCGGCGGCCAACGTTTTTAAAAGCTACAGGGTGAGGCGACGGCGCACATGACGGCTTTTCCGATAGAAGACGGCGAGCGCGAGCGGCGGTGGGTGGCCGAGGGCGAGGTGCAGGTGGCCAACCGGGCATGGCGAGGGAGAGGAGGAACTGCGAGGAGGTGGGGATCACCGGGAAAGGACAGAGGAGATGGCTGGATTTTGGCAGCGGTTTCACGACGGGAGACGGCGACCATGGGTGCGGCCTGGGATGGCCGGCAAGCGTGTGCTAGCGCAGGACGGCCAAGGCTGCGGCCGGGGAGGGCGGGGCGCTCCTCCGTTTTTTCCCCAAGCGCACGTGCATGGAGGAGGAAGACGACGGCTTAATTACGGACTAATCAGAGCCACTCAAGCACACGAGATCTAACGATAGGCAGCCGACCGGCCCAAATTTAGGCCGACGCACCGGCGCCTATCACTGCCCAAGTTTTAAACTCGGAGGATCCCATCACCCGTGGACGGACGCTCCTCTCCGCTTGCACGCGTTGTGCACTCTCCGCTCGGTCTCGGGGCACCGGCTGGCTCCACCTCCACGGTGTGCAACCGTACACGACCAACGGCGACATGGTTGGTCTCACCTGCAGAGTGAGATGCCGTGGCCCATGGGAGTGAGTGCGAATAGAAAGCGTCGAGATCAAGCTCGCTGGTCAAACGACCACACTGTGGCTAATTTGAATCGCTTCTCTTTATCTGTAGCATCACTGTCGCAGTGTCGCTAATGAGCATACGTGGTTAGCGAAACACGATTGATAACATGCAGGCCGTGTTGAAGCAGCACAGGCACGTCTGCTCCCGCATGAGCTAGCCGTGAATTAGAGCTCAAGTACGGCCGGGCGGTCACCGTCCGGCGGCATGACTGAACAGTCACTGACAGCAACCGCATCAGCATTAGCTTCCGGATCAAAAAATGGCACGGACCTACCTATGCCCGGAGGCAGCATCAGCACTTGAGCAGACAGGTGCGGGCCCCGCCCCCGCCTTGCCTACGGCGACGTTACCGTAGTGCCTAGTCCATACAGTGGCTTTTCGCCCGCACAGCACACCCCGAGATGATCTTTTGCTTTCCAGCCCTACATGGAAGAGAACTCGGACTGCCGGTTCGAAAAATTTTAAAACCCAAAGCCCTCTGTCCAGTCCAGAGCCCGCTGTTTTTTTTTTCTTTTGGGAAATTCCAGAGCCCGCTGGTGGCACGTGCGGGTCATCGGCCCGTTGGTGGGCGGTGAGGCGGAGGAGGAGGGCAGCGCGGATCAGCGTTTCAAAGTTCAAACCGCGAGGAGGAGCAACAACAAAGCCGACGGAGGGGGCCCACCCGCCCTCGAGCGAGCGAGCGCACGCACGCTCCCCCAGACCAGCCAGGAGGCCGTTGCCGTCCCGACGGACGGACGCGATCGGCCGGAGGTTCAAACCCGCCCGTTTCCCTCTACTAGTAACCCCGTAGTTAAATCAAGGAAAAAAAATACACATTACCATCCTTGTTTAGTGAATGAATGAAGAAATACGTAGAATAAAGAGGGCGACGGAGGCAGCCTTCGCTTTTCTTCTTTGGACGCGTTCGATATCATGCCACGTAGACGTAGTAGTACTAGGAGTGGAAGGAGGAGTGTGCATCGAGCGCTTCCCTAAATTGCACCGTGACAAAAGGAGCCCCCACCCCCACCACATGCCGGTTTCAAATTTCGAAATTTGAACTGGGAGAGCCGTGGGGTAATCTGTAACGGCAATAAACACATGGCAGCAGCAGCGGCCTTGCTCCTCTAAACTCACATAGGAGTAGTACTAGTACTAGTTTCAAAACAAGAACTCTGCTGCTGTGACACAATCTGGGCTGAACTAATCCACGTGACATTTTCCGATGTGCAAAAACCAAATTACTATACACTACGATTTCTTACATAATATTGCAATGCTATTTCCTCTTGCTAAAGTTAATATTTACTTCACGCCCTCTAAGTAACAACTACCACCACAGTGGAGGTTTAATCCAGGCAAGTACATTTTCTCCGTTGGCACGCCGCGGGATAAACTTAATGTCCTATTATTATTTTGAAATTAAAGTAATTAATTAATTTCATGAGCACAGGTCCAGTACTGTATACAGGGCAGTTTGAAATTTAACCGATTAGGTAATTGACAGCATTGCCTCAAAACAAAAAGGTTAATTGACAGCCTAAATAGGCAAGTAGCCCCTAGGAAGGAAACTGTTTTGAAAGCACAGGGTGTTTTCTCAATATAGCCACCCCCCACCCCTCACCTCTTCTTCTCCCCCCCGTCGCCCTCCCCAGTCCCAAACCCCAGGGCTCTGTCTGCCGTGCCGGGACACAACACCAAACCCTCGCTCACCTCTCCCCTCCACCGCTCCGCTTCCCCCCCTACAAATCCCACGCGAGGTCCGCGGTTGTGGTAGTGGCAGCGAGCGAGCTCCCCCGCCGTCACGCCCGCGCCCCGATGTCGAGCAACCCCGCCGCCTCCCGCCGCTTCTCGTCGGCGATGTCGACCGCGACGGCGAAGCGCCCGGCCGTGCCGGAGGGCGCCGGGGGAGCCAGGGCGGCCGCGGGGGGCCCCGCCGCCGCGCCGCAGCAGCAGGCCAAGAAGCGCGTGGCGCTCGGCAACCTCACCAACGTCGCCGCGGCGGTCGGGGGCAGGGCCGGCTGCGGGAAGATCGCGGTCGTCACGGCGGGCAATGCGGTACGGATCCGAGCCCGAGGGATTGCCTTTTTTGTTAGTTGTCGTGGGATGAAATTAGAATGGTTGCCGTTTTCTCGTCTGGGGCTGAGATCGTGGGCCGGTTTAATTCGAATTTTGAATGGTCATGGTTGGAGCCCTGGAGAAGGCACGAAGCGCAGGCTGCAGTCGCTCCTGCTGTTACTTCTGTCTATGTGATTCTACGGATGGATCAAGTGCATTGCCTTGTTCCTGGGATAGGGAAATCCTCGATGCGGAGATTTGGATGCGGTGTCCGTCCTTCGAGGCGATAAGTCAAACGTTTAGTGGTTTCTGTGGTATCAGAGGACATGCGCTGCGATTTATTGCCTAATGCACCCAATGTCCCAATCAGCAGCGTGTTTTGTGCTCTTGATACTACTACAATGTTTCTGGGTTGATTTTGGCTTCTACTCATGTTTTCCATTTCATGGATTTCTCGTCTTCCACTTTTCCCAAATTTGATTCTGCTTTGTATTGGTTCCCATTTCTGGGACATACTCTGCGATTTCTCACCTCCCACTTTTCCCAAATTTTTGATGTCTTTTTTTGTGTGCGTTACTGGCTGCTCTTTTCATTCAATTTTGCGCCTTTGCCAGTACTGCTCTTTCTACCGCGGATCATATTTCAGGAGTTTCGTTCATTTCCTCGCAAGAACTCTTGCTGAGCGTTTATGGTTAAAATGTGCCAGAACAGTTTAGCATAAAGTTACATTGTCTTTTTCCAATATGATACTACTAGTATTATCCACGCTTGATATTTGTACAATCTGTAATCCACCTGTTCTAACTGATGCATGCCTGAGAGCAAGAGATTTGAAATTGGTTATTTACTTTTGTTGAATTGTAATGCAGAGGTTGAATTCAGCTACCGCAGCTGCACCTGTGAAGAAGGGATCTTTGCCAGGTGCTCGGAATGCAAGCGCAAACCGAGGCTCGGCTGTGAAATCGGCTTCCACCAAGCCAGCTCCTGTGACATCTCGCCATGAGGGCTCCGTGCAGAAGGAGAGTGCTCCTCCTCCTCGTAAGGTGCCTACTGTGGTGCCGATTGCCGTGCCTGCCGTTATACCCTTCAGCAGCTTCGTGTCTCCTGGACATTCAGGAGATTCCATTTCCACTGACGAGACTATGTCGAGTTGCGACTCTATGAAGAGCCCGGACTTCGAGTACATTGATAATGGTGACTCCTCGTTGCTCGATTCTTTACAGCGACGGGCAAATGAAAACCTGCGCATTTCAGATGATAGAACTGTGGAAGGTTTGTTTTCCTTTCTGAACATTGACAGTTATGTCTAGGACGTGTGCTCTTATAGGGTATTTGTTAGACCTTTTGTGATTAATGTAATGCCTTTTTTTATTTCGCAGGAGCTAAGTGGAAGAAGGATGCTACTGCCCCAATGGAAATTGACAACGTTTGTGACGTTGATGATAACTATGAGGATCCACAACTGTGTGCTACTCTTGCTTCTGATATCTATATGCACTTGCGAGAAGCTGAGGTGCGCATTCTTTTCTTCAACATCTTCTTTCATCCTACTCCTTCACAATGTTTAGATCAGAACGGATTAGTAATATCTTCTACATTACATGATGACATGATTATTGGACTTGAAAACCTTCTTCAGTTTGCACATGTTCCTTAATGTTGCTTGCCTTTCTCAGCTTGTGGTCTAGAGGTCTGTGTGTGTCATCATAGACCTTATTGTCAATTACCAGGAATGTGTAAAAAGAAGCAGTAGCAAATGCCAAATGCTTGTTGTCAGTTGCCAAAAACATCAATCGGGAAGTAGATGAGCGTAGACACTACACTAACAATTTCTAATATCAAGTTCACATATAAATGATTAAACCAGCCTCCGAAGAACTTATAAACAAAAGCTATTGTCAGTACATTTCGGAACACCATACATTAATGTGTTGTATTTTTCACCAATTGATGTCAGGATGTCAAAAGTTAGTGTTAAAATAATGTTAGGTGGTGTATGATAGAGGAGTTCATGCAGGATGGAGTAACCCTGTTGTAGTAAGATACCCTTGAAGTCGTAATGGAGTACTGTTCTCCTCAATGAACTAAATTAAGTTCCATAAATATGGATGTGAACTTGATCAATAAAAAGTGGAAGTATACTATATGTCTCTATGTTTTGTTGTAATGCTTTATTTATTTCTCAACAGACCAGGAAAAGACCATCAACTGATTTTCTGGAAACAATTCAGAAGGATGTGAACCCAAGCATGAGGGCTATCCTGATTGACTGGCTTGTGGAAGTAAGCTTTTCCAGCTGACAAAGCAAATTTAGTAACAGTTTATAAACCTGGAGGTCACTCTTTTTCATTGTATTAATGCATTACTTTGTGCAGGTTGCTGAAGAATATCGTCTTGTTCCTGATACCTTATACCTGACAGTCAACTATATTGACCGTTACCTTTCCGGCAATGAGATCAATCGCCAAAGGCTGCAATTACTCGGTGTCGCTTGCATGCTTATAGCTGCGTAAGAAACTAAAATCCAGCAAGTTCCTTTTCTTTTATTTTAGTTACTCTTGATTGGCATTTCATTGTTAGCATACTAATTTTGCTCGTTCAATTTTCAGTAAATATGAGGAGATTTGTGCACCTCAGGTAGAAGAATTCTGCTACATCACTGACAATACATACTTCAAGGATGAGGTTAGTGTGATATTGCATCAGAATTGTTCAGTGTCTGTCACTTTGTCTCCACCATTCTCTGATTCATAGATAAACAGGTTTTGGACATGGAAGCTTCCGTCCTTAATTACCTGAAGTTTGAGATGACCGCACCTACAGCAAAGTGCTTTTTAAGGTTTTGCTCTTTTTCATGCGTCAATAAATTTCAAGAAATCTTAGCAACCGAATCCCACTAACTCTAATCATTATTTCTTGCATACAATAGGAGATTTGTACGGGCTGCACAAGTCTGCGATGAGGTATAGCTCTCTTGATCAGCTTCTGGTAGCTTACTGCAATTCGATATGTCACATATTTTGTAGCATTGTATTGATAACTTTTCTTTCTACAGGATCCACCTTTGCATCTCGAGTTCCTAGCCAATTACGTAGCTGAGCTATCACTGCTTGAGTACAGTCTACTTGCTTACCCTCCTTCACTCGTAGCGGCCTCTGCAATTTTCTTGTCGAAGTTCATACTGCAGCCAGCAAAGCATCCCTGGGTGAGTGCAGCTTTCACAAATGTGCAGTATATGCCGAATAAAAATGTTGCTTGCTTGAGCTAACATGTACTACTTCCCATTGTTATCCGGAAGCAGAACTCCACCCTTGCCCACTACACACAGTACAAGCCATCGGAGCTATGCGATTGTGTGAAGGCGCTGCACCGCCTTTTCAGTGTTGGTCCTGGGAGTAATCTTCCTGCAATCAGAGAAAAGTACAGTCAACATAAGGTAACCGCATAGTCTTGATGTTATGCCACCAATTTTCTTCAGTTATTATGCTATAACGTTGCCGATGCTCTCTTCCTCTACCATTCTTTCCTCAGTACAAATTTGTCGGGAAGAAGTACTGCCCAACTTCAGTGCCCGCAGAATTCTTCCGGGACGTGACATGCTAGAGAGCAAAAGCCCAGGAGTAGTTGCAGTTGCTTACTGAATTCTTCGTCTTGTGGCGGGCTCAAATTGGAGTTGCGCCACTGATCCTCGCGGACAGTATAGCTCCATCCCAAGACGCCTCGCGTTTGTTATGGGTGATCGGCAATGTAGATTCTAGATTGATGCTGATGTCGTTGTGGTAGTGGCATTGTAGTGGTGTGCTTTTTGTTTCCTTGACTTCTCCTTCTTCTGCTCTCTGCTGTTGTCTTTCTTTCTTTCTGTACCTATAGTCTAGGGCCCGGGTTTTTCAGGTGCATGTACATTGGAGAGCACTGCAGCAGAAGCATAAACATCTTGTTTGTAATGGCATAATACTGGAGTCACTTGGCTGCCATGTTGTTTGGGAGGCCCCTCCCTCCCGTGTATGAGAATGTGGTGGAATTGTTAGTCTGATATCTTAATAAGAAACCACATTTTGACAGTGCTAATTCTGCATAAGCTCCTGCATGATGTTGTATCAAATAAATAACAAAACATTTCGTACAGTATACGGTGGCTGGGGCTTTTGTGTTATATGGGACTAGCAAAAAGGCCCGTGCGTTGCAACGAGAGAAATAATTGATGTGTCCATGAAAAGGTCCACCAACGCGACATAACAACATTTGGATGGTGGCACGCGACGACGACAAGGAGGCGAGTTTTAGCTGAAATGCACACCAGCCATATATTAAATTAGCACGCCTCTCGCAATCCCGCTTAATTAGAGATTCATTTAGCCATGCAGCCTGGACGCCTGTTTAGTTATTGATTTAATACCAGGCACATAAAAATGTGGCCTGCATGTTCCCTCATTTATCTGGTTTTAATATAAATTGTGTAAAGCACAATTAGCTCGGCAACTAATTAAATTTTTGCAAAAGTATGTACTCCCTCCGGTCCTTTTTACTCCGCATATTAGAATTGTGTCAAGTCAAACTTTACAAAGTTTGACCAAATATATATTAAAAAGTATCAACATCTACAAAACCAAATATACATTCCATGAAATTACATTTCTCAATGAATCTAACAATATTAATTTGGCATTGAGAATGTTGATACATGTTTCTATAAGTTTGGTCAAAGTAGAGATACTTTGACTCCAGACAAAGCTAATATGCAGACTACAAAGGACCGGAGGGAGTAGTTCATTGAAGCAAGACATGTTGATCTTAGAGTTAGCTACCCCAACGTATTAATCTAACAAAGCAAAATAGGTGAAGAACTCAATAAGTTTTAGAAATTATTTGTGTAGAATTCCTAGTCGGCGAGGGATATTACTCACAGAATTCAAAGAGAATGCATAACCTTCACATTAATAGTTTCTTGCGCTTCTTCCTGTGTGCGGATGAACAATTACAGTCAATGAAGTGATCTATTTAAAAAAAAAACTTATAAATACTCCTCCGTTTTTTATGCAAGATGTATTTATTTTTCACTAAAATTCGACATTGTAAGGTGTATTTATTCTTCTACCGGTTATTTACATTATGATCCGCCTCCAATCCGTACGAGCTATCTCCCGCAAAAAATCAGGGTTGGTCGCCCAACCGGTTGTTAGCAAAAAGATAAACGCACACATATGTATCTCTCCCCTGCTTTGTTTGTTATTAAGGAAAAAATATGCATAATTGCATGCGAAGCTATTTTCCTACTTTCCTGGGATATGCCTGTAACGGCCCGTGCGTTGCAATGGGAGAAAAAATATTCACAATCTCCAATGGCCATGATCACATTTTGCTGCATCACCAAGATAAACTATCACTCTCATTTTCGTAAAATCGTGAACAATTTTTAAAAATCATGAACATATTTTTAAAATCATGAGCATAATTGAAATTGTGAACATTTTTTCAATTTGCAAACATTTTATAAAATTTGGAATTTTTTTGAATTCATGAACATTTTAGACTATTTGCAAATATTTTTTAAAAAAATTGAGCATTTTTTAAAACATGTTTCTTGAATCGGCGAACATGTCTAGAGTCGAAGAATTTTTTTACAAAATTGGTGGAACAATTTTCGAAATTGATGAATTTTTTTAAATGCATGATCTTGTTTGAATCAATGAAAATTTTACGAATTAATAAACTATTTTTAATTTATGAACAGTTTCTGAATTTTTAGAAAAAAAATCAATTCATGAACTTTTTTTTAAAATTGATGATTTTTTTTCAATTTTATTAACATTTTATAATACTTGAACTTTTTAAAAAATAATGAACGTTTTTTATTTTTGGAACATTTGTTTATAATTTTGTGAACATTTCTTAAATATACGATTTTTTTAAATCGCAAACATTTTCTGAATCCATAAACGTTTATTAATTATTAAACATTTTTTATTTCAAAATTGCTATTTTTTATAATTTTGGAAACATTTTTGAAATCCCAAATTATTTAAAGTAGAAAAAAACCAGTGACGGAAAATAAAAATGAAAAATAAAAACGGAATTAAATGGCATGCCGCTCATACATGGGCCGGCCCAAAAAGGTGCGGTGTGTCTTTTTCTCGTATGCAGAGCGCAGTGTAGGAGGTTTCTACTGATTGGGCCGGTCCAGTTCGAGATTTTTCTGTATGAAACGTTTTTTATCACTTATTGGTGGTATTGGTGGGTAATATTTTGTAACTTTAGGGACAATTTTGATGACGTACGGGCAGAAGCACTCATTCCTTTATTATGTGTTAGATTAGATGGGATATGAGTGGCTGGGGCTTTTGTGTTAGATGGGATATGGGTTGCTGGGGCTTTTGTGTTAGATGGGATCCTCGATTTATAGAAAATTTAATCTAGTTCTGAATATGTCATGGAGATGTTTCTCATCCCGAATGTGCATTAGAAAATTTATAGAGCTTCCAGATTACGGTCAACGTACCGCTTGTTGACCATTAAGTTGCTTGTGAAAAGATCATCTTCATCTAGTGGCTGAAGACTATAAGTGACATTCAGCATTTGTCACTTACTATGGTAGCATTCCCTTTGTATTTAGGCAATATTTAACATTATTTAGAAATATAGCAAGTCTGCGACATATAATATAACAATATCTAAAACATCGTAGCTCTGCGCGGAGGCCGACAATTGGAACAGTACCTAATGCTTTGGGACGATGCCTGCGTATGTGTCACTCACATATCCACAACCGAGTTTTGCTTCTCGACCATGGTCTTTGAACTGATCACGTATGTTTATGGGCCTACCACCTCTAGTAGGAAAAATGACTTCTTCAATGAGCTCATGGCACAAAAACCAATCAATGGTGTAAAATGGTTGGCAAGCGATTTAAGACAAATCTACCGGGCTAGAGACAAGAACAAAAGAAACATAAATCATAGCCGCCTTAACTGTTTCCGTGCCGCCCTTGACTCGTGCAGTGTCAAGAGATGCACCGTCAAAACCGCCGCTTCATCTAGAGCAACGAGAGACCAAATCTTACCCTCTAAGCTCAATTCTTTTTTCTACAATGTCGAGTAGGATATGCAGTTCAACTCCAATGTGCTCCATGCCATCTCCTCTTCGTTATCGGATCATTGTCCACTCCTTCTGGCTAACAACAGGGGATCAGAAAGACCGAGGTGTTTCTAATTTGAGAATTTTTGGATGAGCATTCCGAGCTTCACTGAGATTGTGCAAAAGTCTTGGGATGAGGACAACATTCATGAAGAGACATGCGAGAGGTTAAGCTAGGGGAAATGGGGCTACCGCTCACGAAATGGAGTAAAAAGCTTTTCTCCAAGGCTAAGATGCACCTCCATGCGACCCTCCTTGTCATTCTTTGGCTCGACGTCGCATGAAACCCGTCCTCCATCGGCGAAGGAGCACGACCTCCGGAATAGGCTCAAGAGACACGTTGCTAGTCTGGCTGTGATGGAAAGGGAAAGAAAAAATTAACGTGCTCACATAGCCACACTATTGCAGAATGGTCCAAAGACGACACATCGATCAGAGACCCTTCCACAAAACTGTGTGCGATGCATCAATCGCAAACGGTATAGTTCAAGCTTCGTCGCCAATAATGCGAACTGTGTGCGATGGCGGACCCATCAAATACGATTCAGAAAAGACTTACGTGTGCGATTTGTGACATACAATTCTTCCATACAAACTGTTTGCGATTAGCTAAAATAACACAAATGGTTACAGAGATCAATATGTGTGCGATAGAGGACACACAGTTCACTACCATAAACTGTGTGTGATGATATAGCAGAACACAAACGATTCGGCATAACAAGATGTGTGCGATAGAGGGCAAACAGGTGAGTAATTAGAATCGTGTGCGAACACCAGAAATAACACAAACGATTGGTGTTAATAACCTGTGTGTGTTGTGGGGAAACGCTTGCTGGTATACAATTGTCAACGATTGATGAAATCATCACCGACGGGTTTCGTAGTTTTGTCCGTGTGTAATGTGATTTGCTCTGTCTGCATAACATCTATGCTGCCTACAGGTCACTCGGATGAACTATTTGTGATGAGCCAAAATAACACAAACGGTTGCACAGATCAAGATGTGTGCGACATACGGCATACCGTGCGCTCGGATGAAATGTGCGAGCCAAAATAACACAAACAATTCGACGTAACAAGATGTGTGTGATGCCGAGCAAACAGGTCAGTAATCTAAATTTTGTGAGAAGACAGAAAATAACACAAACGATTCATGGTAATAAGCACCGATTCAGAAAATGATAACACAAATTATTGTTCGTACTCCTACACAATCAACTAAACAACATAATAGCGACATTACATATCAGCAAGGTTCAGAAAACACCAAATGGAAACAACTACTCGTCGGCGTTGTTGCGGGGCTGGCCTGTTGGTTCGCCAATGTTGAAATATTGTCTGCACTCACGCAACATCCTTTCTATGGAAGAAGGATCCACATCCGTGTCGGCGAGGACCATGTTCTTGAACGCTTCATAGGCCCGGCCATCTTCTGCTCCTGCTCCATCACAGTAGCTCCAGTCTCATGGAAAATCCCGTCCACGGCCAAAGGCGGGCGTGCGACGCTCTGATGACGGACGTTTTCAAAGTGGTCGTAAACAAGAAAGTCATAAGCAGCGCGCTTTGCTAGAGCGGTTGTAGACTCTAAGTAGGATGCTGCCCTTACCGCGACCAAATCCGCGCGAGCCGCCAAGGCAACGGCAAACTGATCGGCGCATGCTGCCCTTTCGAAGGCCACAGCCGTGCGTTCCTCGTACAGAACCACGCATGTCCGTAATCGATCTGATGCAACCTCCAGATTTTCTGCTATTGCCACCAAGGCCTCCGGACCCTCAGCAGCGCATACCACCGCCGCCGCCGCGAGCTCCTCTACGATGGAGAGGCGGGGCCTAGATTCTGATGATGTGTGTAATGTTGAGGATTTTGTGGAGGCGAGGACAGTGCAGAGAAGAAAGCCAAATTTGGGGTCTGCGAGAGGGGAAAGAGACGATGGAGAGCGAAGGGTGGTGATATTTATTTATGACCCTATACACGATTGCAAACAGTTGCTACATTTTTTCCGTGTGCGATTATGTTTGCACCGAAAAGAATCCAAAAACTGTGAAAATGCTGGGTATTCTGTGATCTAACGGGCACACGGTGTAAGTAAAAGAAGTGTGAGCAATAGTAATAAAAGAGCGCACACGGTTGATCAAATAAGACGTGTGCTACCCAGAAACCGTACCACCCCCGGTGCATAAATTAATGACGTTATACACCCCGCAAACCGTGTGCCATGCAGAATAGATATATCACACCCCGGTGTAAAATACGAATCGCCTCCAATGAGTGACAAAACCACACACGGGTGTAAAGTACCAACTGTATGGCACGACTCGCCGCCCGTCGTCGCCATACCCTCACCAATGGTGGTTGGTCGTCACTCATGGTCTCCATTTTGTCTTCCCGCCCTCGAGCCAATGCTTCCCGCGCAAGCGCAAGCGCAAGCGCCAGCCACATCGGTAAGTTGTAAAATCCCCAATCCCCTTGGCAGCAGCTAGTTGCCACACATACCGTCAAACCCCCAATGGCCGACGACAGGATGGAGTTGGGCGACTACGGAATCCAGGCTGCCGGTGCGATGGTCGGCTTGAGGGTTGACGGTCATGTCGCCACCTCTCCCGACGATAGCCAGAGGAGGCAGGAATCACGACACGAGCAAGCCAGCAGGTTAGCCTGGGTCGTCTTGAAAGCAGCTAGGGATCACCAGCGGGCGATATTGCGGGCTCGGCACAGAGTGCGACGGATGGTGCGGGCGGTGGAGTGGGAACCGCGACGCCACAAGGACAACAACGACCGTGGTCGCCGCACGAGGCGCGGGCTTATGTCCCAGATGGAGGAGGACAAAGCTATGGATGCCGGGGGAGGCCTGGCGGCCGTTGCAGCAACACTGGCGATAGGCTGGGTCTCGTCGGCCGCCGGGACGATGTATGAAGACCTGGCGGACGCCCCAGTCCTGGTGAGAGCTGCATCCGAGGCAGTACCAATTTGAGCATGTAATGCTCGATTGAATTGTTCATGCCTGATTTGTGCTTGCAGTGTGGACACTACGAATGAAAACCCTCGAATCAGCTACAAGAAAAATTCATCGATGGCTATTTTCCCCTGGGAGATTGACAGGGACATACGAACTGCGATAAGGGATGCTCAAATATTTCGAAAAATTAATTACCTTGTTCTCCATTAGAAAAAAACGGCCCAATCCTGCAGAAAATCCCGCAGAAATCCCCAATCGAGCAGCGACGAGAAAGTCGGCGCCGATAGGCGTCGGCGTGGGGATGAAACAAAATTCGGTGGCGTTCGTCGGCGGCAGCCGGCTACGACAGGTGTCGTCGAGCACGAAGATTTGGGCGGGACGAGGTCGAGAACGAGCAACTATACAATAGTGCGAATGAGGATGAAGGGGGAGACGGCCGGGGTAGAGGGTTCGCGTAGGAAACGGTTCGTAAACAGGAACCGTGTGTGATTAATGCCATTAAAGTTTTGTTAGTAACTAAAATCCAAACTATAGTATACGGCTGTGACGGGAGAGGTGTGGATTGCCGTTTGATCGCGGTGCATCCTGTGGTGCGCATGCGCGATCCGTGTGGGTGAGGTTCTAGCCAATCAGAGCACAACGCAAAATGGGGTGAACACACAAGGTCTTCACAAGGTAACTGTATGCCCAAACAAATCCCAAAGTTTCAAGGGAAACCCATATTTCCTTGGTCGTTTCTCCATGATTTTTTCCTACGATCAACATACCCACTAGAATGCACCGTGTCCAAATTTAACATTTTTTCGAGCTTGTTTATCGTATTAAGTCTTTTATGTGTACTTTCTAGTCATTTACTGCTTATAATTTAAGTTCGAACGTTCTTTACATGTAAAGGTGTTCAAAAAAGGGTTCGAAAATTCATAATTGTGTCACTGAATAACTTTTCATGTATTTTACATGAAATTAATATAATTTTAAAGGATATGTGTGGGAAGTGGCAACCACAGATGTGTCGTTTATTTATTTTGTAACTCTAGAATAATGGAAAACATGCCTGAAAAACATGTTACCTCGTGTGGTGCCTAGGCATGACCTCAATATGACGTGCTAAATATTTGAGGAGGTGTGGATAATGTCGTCATACACACTCTTCATATACCGGACCATCACCTATGGAGTTTCATGGTTTGCGGAGCAAAATCACCATGTTTTGAAGGGAACCCATATTTTCTTGGTCCTTTTAACTTGATTTATTTTCTACGATCATCATATCCACTAGAATGCACTGTGTCCAAATTTGACATTTTTCGAGCTTGTTTATTGTATTTAGTCTTTTATGTGTACTTTCTAGACATTTCCTGCTTATAATTCAAGTTCGAACATTCTGTACATGTAAAGGTGTTCAAAAAAGGGTTCAAAAATTCATAATTGTGTCATTAAATAACTTTTCATGTATTGTACAGGAAATTAATATAATTTTAAAGGATATGTGTGGGAAGAGGCAACCATAGATATGTCGTTTATTTGTTTCGTAACTCTAGAAAATGGAAAACATGCCTGAAAAACATGTTACCTCGTGTGGTGCCTAGGCATGACCTCAATATAACGTGATAAATATTTGAGGAGGTATGGATAATGTCGTCATACACACTCTTCCTATATCAGACCATCACCTATGTAGTTTCATGGTTCGGGAAGTGAAATCATCATGTTTTGAAGGGGAACCCATATTTCCTTGGTCCTTTCAACTTGATTTATTTTCTACGATCATCATAATAACTAGAATGCATCGTGTCCAAATTTGACATTTTTTCGAGCTTGTTTATCGTATTTAATCTTTTATGTGTACTTTTAGGCATTTCCTGCTTATAATTCAAGTTCGAACGATGTATACATGTAAAGGTGTTCAAAAAGGGTTCGAAAATTTATAATTGTGTTATTGAATAACTTTTCATGTATTTTACATGAAATTAATAGAATTTTAAAGGATATGTGTGGGAAGAGGCAACCACAGATGTGTTGTTTATTTGTTTTGTAACTCTAGAAAAATGGAAAACATGCCTGAAAAACATGTTACCTCGTGTGGTGCCCAGGCATGACCTCAATATGATGTGGTAAATATTTAAGGAGGTGTGGATAATATCGTCATACACACTCTTCATATACCGGACAATCACCTATGGAGTTTCATGGTTCGGGGAGCGAAATCACTATGTTTTGAAGGGGAACCCATATTTCCTTGGTCCTTTCAACTTCATTTATTTTCTACGATCATCATACCCACTAGAATGCATCGTGTCCAAATTTTACATTTTTTCGAACTTGTTTATCGTATTTAGTCTTTTATGTGTATTTTCTAGGCATTTCCTGCTTATAATTCAAGTTTGAACCTTCTGTACATGTAAAGGTGTTCAAAAAAGGGTTCAAAAATTCATAATTGTGTCATTGAATAACTTTTCATGTATTTTACAGGAAATTAATAGAATTTTAAAGGATATGTGTGGGATGAGGCAACCACATATGTGTCGTTTATTTGTTTTGTAACTCTAGAAAAATGGAAAACATGCCTTAAAAATATGTTACCTATGTAGTTTCATGGTTCGTTTATTTGTTTTTCAATATGATGTGGTAAATATTTGAGAAGGTATGGATAATGTCGTCATACACACTCTTCCTATACCGGACCATCACCTATGTAGTTTCATGGTTCGTTGAGCGAAATCACCATGTTTTTAAGGGGAACCCGTATTTCCTTGGTCCTTTCAACTTGATTTATTTTCTACGATCAACATAATAACTAGAATGCACCGTGTCCAAATTTGTCATTTTTTCGAGCTTGTTTATCATATTTAGTCTTTTATGTGTACTTTCTAGACATTTCCTGCTTATAATTCAAGTTCGAACGTTTTGTACATGTAAAGGTGTTCAAAAAAGGGTTTGAAAAATTCATAATTGTGTCATTAAATAATTTTTCATGTATTTTACACGAAACTAATAGAATTTTAAAGGATATGTATGGGAAGAGGCAACGAAAGATGTGTCATTTATTTGTTTTTTACCTCTAGAATGAAGAAAAACATGCCTGGAAAACATGTTACCTCGTGTGGTACCTAGGCATGACCTCAATATCATATGATAAATATTTGAGGAGGTGTGGATAATGTCGTCATACACACTCTTCATATACTGGACCATCACCTATGGAGTTTCATGGTTCGGGGAGCGAAATCACCATGTTTTGAAGGGGAAACCATATTTCCTTGGTCCTTAATTTCAACTTGATTTATTTTCTACGATCATCATACCCAGTAGAATGCACCGTGTCCAAATTTGACATTTTTTCGAGCTTGTTTATCGTATTTAGTCTTTTATGTGTAATTTCTAGGCATTTCGTGCTTATAATTCAAGTTCGAACGTTCTGTACATGTAAAGGTGTTTAAAAAAGGGTATGAAATTTCATAATTGTGTCATTGAATAACTTTTCTAGTATTTTACAGGAAATTATTAGCATTTTAAGGAGATGTGTGGGAAGAGGCAACCACAGATGTGTCGTTTATTTGTTTTGTAACTCTAGAAAAATGGAAAACATGCTTGAAGAACATGTTACCTCGTGTGGTGCCTAGGCATGACCTTAATATGATGTGGTAAATATTTGAGGATGTATGGATCATGTCGTCATACACAGTCTTCATATACCGGACCATCACCTATGGAGTTTCATGGTTCGGGAAGCGTAATCACCATGTTTTGAAGGGGAACCCATATTTCCTTGGTCCTTTCAACTTGATTTATTTTCTATGATGATCATACCCACTAGAATGCACTGTGTCCAAATTTAACATTTTTTTGAGCTTGTTTATCGTATTTAGCCTTTTATGCATACTTTCTAGGCATTTCCTGCTTATAATTCAAGCTCGAACGTTCTGTACATGTAAAGGTGTTCAAAAAGGGCTCGGAAATTCATAATTGTATCAGTGAATAACTTTTCATGTATTTTATAGGAAATTAATAGAAATTTAAAGGATATGTGTGGGAAGAGGCAACCACAGATGTGTGTAACTCTAGAAAAATGAAAAACATGCATGAAAAACATGTTACATCGTGTGGTGCCTAAGCAAAGTAGTATCATGTACTATCTGATACTATCAGTTTTCCAAATACAGCTTTAACCGCAAACGTTTTCTTATAATGAACCATTTGCAAAATGTCTGATGACACGAGAGAGAGTGAAGGCTTGTAATTTTGCGGGATCGCCAATTTTTTTCCTCGCACACGGGTATTTGATACGCTTCGTCTACATTGCGTGTTTCCCCCGTAAGGTTTGAGTTTCGCCGTCAAATTTTCAGTTGGCGCGTGATTTCAGAAGTTATTCTTCCCACCCCATATCCATCCATCACATTTCCCCCCTATCCCCCCACCGCCCCTCCCCTCTAACTGCAGCCCAAACCGTCGCCGCCGCAACCAAATCTACGTTTTGCCCCAGTCTCGCTTGTCGATCTAGTGAGGTAACCTCCGATCTCCATCACCGCCCCGACCCGATTGCTCAGATGGAGCCTGCGAACCACCCTCATGCCTCCATATCCCCACCCCTATCGCCGAGCATCCCCGCGTAAGCCCAACCACATATCACGCGGAGGTCGAGGAGCTGATCATGGCGGTCGATGGCGCGGTGGACGCTATGCGTGCCGACCCGGAGGAACACCTTGCCCCGAAGCCACCAACTTGGTGCGGGCTCTGGCCGAGATGAAGTGCCCCACGCTTCTAACACTTACTTGTTGTTTGTACACGTACATACTGTAGTGGTACCAATCCATGCTTCGATCCACAGGAACACCTCGCCGCCGACTTTGGACAGGCTCTAGTTGAGATGAAATGCCAAAGCAACTACCCCTCGGGATTTACCAAGTATGAACTGTCCAGTTCATTTTTATGAATACCAGTTGCAATGTTTAAGTGCGTCAATTTCAGTTTCAATGGTACAAGTTTAAATCGCCATGTTAGGTTGTCTGTACTCTGTAGTTAACACGTCAGTTGTTCATTTCAGTTATGCGCACTGTGTTGTTCAAGTATGAACTGTCTAGTTCAATTTCACCAATACCAGTTACAAACTTACAATGCCTATGCTAGGTTGCTGTTAAGCCTGCTGTAGTGAACAATTATATCCATTTTTTACGCTGTTCATTCGGTACCGTGCTACTCTTCGCAATGAAGATATCACTAGAGATGTTGTCCTTCAGTTACCATTAAATATTTTTGGTGGATGTTAACCCTGTTGTATTTAACATGCCTTTCCATGTACTTACGCAGTGTCACAATGCACGATGATGTTGTTTACCGTCTAGGTTAGTCACATCCCAATATCTTATAGTATTTTACATCATTTGTTCAATTGCAGTTAGCCTTCTAACATTAGTTGTTGATTGTAGGTACATATGTTAGCGGTACTGATCCACACTGCGACCTGCAGGGACACCTCGCCACTGACTTTGTGTGGGCTCTGGCCGAGTTGAAGTGCCCCAGCAACTATCCCTCAGGATTTACCGAGTATGAACTTTCCAGTTCAATTTTACCAATACCAGTTGCAATGGGTATGCTTTGTACGCTTGATGTGTTAAGCTTGTTGTAGTAAACATGCCTAACACATTTTGGCTATTTTCCCTACCTTTTTCTAGACAACTGGGCAATTTTCTGCTCTAGCAGCACCTGGCTCGCGATGTTTAACCGTGTCAATTTCAGTTTCACTGGTACAAGTTTTAATAACTATGTTAGGTTGTCTGTACTCTGAAGTTAACACGTTTGTTGTTTATTTCAGTAATGCGCACTGTTGTTCAAGTATGAACAGTCCAGTTTAATTTCACCAATACCTGTCCCATTGCTACCGTGCTACTCCTCGCAATGAAAATATCATCGGAGATACTATCGTTTAATTAACATTTGCTATTTTTGGTGGATGTTAACCCTGTTGTATTTAACATGCCTTTCTATGTGCTTATGTAGGGCTACAATGTGTGATGCCGTTGTTTACCATCGAGGTTAGTCACATCCCATTGTCTTATAATATTTTACATCATTTGTGCAATTTCAACTTAGGTTCTAACATTTATTTGTTGCTTGTAGGTACATATGTCAGCGGTACTGATCCACGCTTCGACCCCCTTTGCATATGGGGCAATGAGATAAACATGAACAAGCATCAAGTGAGGAAACTAAGAAAAAATGTTAGGCAAAAGAGACATCTGATTGGAATTAAACTCTTTATACTTTATCCAAGACATCAATGAACTTTAGGATGGTAAGTAATCTGTTGCCTTCTTTTCCAGCCCAGAACAAGTTACTCTATTAGACATGAATACTTGAAAGTTGTCTCTTTTAAGTGGTTTCCGAAGGAATTTACTCGAGATTACTTAGCAACCTACCTGGCCGAAGTGGAGACAACGAAGGTTATAGTATTTAATTCATCCTACCATGATAATGGTCTAGAAGTCTTCTTGAAGGCAGTGAAGGATGGATGGGCGATCATCACAAGGGATTGGACAAAAGTTGTGCGCACCTTTGGCATGGAGGAGGGAACATTATGGGTATTCCGCTTCTTCAACACCATCAACATCCAAAAGCATTTACAATTCTCTCTTCACCTTTACCGCCTCTAGTACTATATATTGTGGTTCATCATATTTAATCTTCTGCCAAACTATGTAACCATCGAACATGTACTGAGCTTTTGATTTATGTATTGACTGTTGAACCATTGTATTAGGGTATGTATTGATGGATGTGAAATCCACATTTCATAATTAAAATTTTGAAATTTCTAATTCTAATAATAAATTAATGAAAATAAGTTACTAGGTAATAAATTGCAGCGCACACAGTTAGAATGATTAAACCGTGTGTGACGCTGTCGTATATCACACACGATTGTTTGAAGAATAGCGTGTGTGATTATCAGCTTTACAACGCATGGTCGCATATTTTGCGCGTGTGGGATGTGTGCACTGTCACACACACGTTTGCACGTCGTAATCATGTGCGATTGCCGTCAATAGCACAGACGGTTCCAAACCCGCGTGCGTGTGTAATGTAGGACGATAAGAAGATGGTTAACATACCAATCACGTGTGTGATCCGAATAACTATCGCACACGTTTATTATATTGGCATGTTGGCGATAGTGGAGCCATCGCACACAGTTAATATTTTTGGACTGTGTCACATACTGTACCTATCGCAAACAGGTCATGGGATTAAATGTTTGTGGTATCCATATTTCGCACACGAATATATCTGTGCCATCGTCTCGGATGTGTGGTTGATCACAAACATAACGTCAAAGTGTGGCGTGTGGGATGGGCTATGACTTCGCATACGTTTACGTTAGGCGAATCGTCAGCAGGTGCTCGCACCATCGCAGACGATGTTTCGGTGTCGTGTGGGATGCCCCCCTATCGCCCACACAGGCAAGGCGACGGTTCGGAACTGCGTCATGGAAAGGGGTTAAAACCGTTTGTATAGCACGTTACGGTACCAGTGCCAACATCATAGAGTGCGATGACAACACAAAGTTTATCCACCTAAGGGTCAACGCAAGGCTATGGAAAAATCACATCCAATAGTTACAACGAGGAAATTGATGGTTCGTCGATAACAATCTCAAAGAGAAAATCATTCATGATAACTTTGCAAGAACCATTGGTAGAGGGCCACCTAGGCCGCTGGACCTCAATTGGGAGAGCTTGGAGTTTGGCTTTGTCAACATGGCTGACATTGATGACACCATTGATACGTCTCCAACGTATCTAGAATTTTTGCTTGTTCCATGTTGTTAAATTATCATTCTTGGATGTTTTACAATCATTTTACTACAATTTTACACTATTTTTGGGACTAACCTATTAACCTAGAGCCCAGTGCCAGCTTCTGTTTTTTCCTTGTTTTTGAGTTTTACAGAAAAGGAATATCAAACGGAGTCCAAACGGAATAAAAATCTACGGTGATTTTTTATGGACCAGAAGAAGCCCAGGGAGCATTGGAGTTGGCCCAGAAGAGCCACGAGGCCACCACAAGCCTGGGGGCGCCCCCTGGCTTGTCGTCACCTCGTGACCCCCCTGGACTTGTTTCCGCCTCCAAAAATTCCTATAAATACAGAAATCCCCAGAAACAAACCTAGATCGGGAGTTCCGCCGCCGCAAGCCTCTAGAGCCACGAAAAACCAATCGGGAGCCCGTTCCGGCACCCTGCCGGAGGGGGAAACCATCACTGGAGACCATCTTTATCATCCCGGCGGTCTCCATGATGAGGAGGGAGTAGTTCGCCCTCGGGGCTGAGGGTATGTACCAGTAGCTATGTGTTTGATCTCTCTCTCTCGTGTTCTTGAGATGGCACGATCTTGATGTATCGCGAGCTTTATTAATATAGATGAATCATATGCTGTTTTCCCCTCTCTATCTTCTTGTGATGAATTGAGTTTTCCCTTTGAAGTTTTCTTATCGGATTGAGTCTTTAAGGATTTGAGAACACTTGATGTATGTCTTGCGATGGGAAATCCGTGGTGACAATGGGATGTTCTATTGATCCACTTGATGTATGTTTTGGTGATCAACTTGCGGGTTCCGTGACCTTGGGAATCTATGCATAGGGGTTGGCACACGTTTTCGTCTTGACTCTCCGGTAGAAACTTTGGGGCACTCTTTGAAGTTCTTTGTGTTGGATTGAACATGATGAATCTGAAATTGTGTGATGCATATCGTATAATCAATCCCATGGGTACTCGTGGTGACATTAGGGTTTTGGTTGATGTGTATCTTAAGGTGTTATTTTAGTACTAACTCTAGGGCTGTTCGTGACACTTATATGGATAGCTCATAAGATTGATTGGAAAAGATAACTTTGAGGTGGTTTCGTACCCTACAATAATTTCTTCGTTTGTTTTCCGCTATTTGTGACTTTGGAGCGAACTCTTTGTCGCACGTGAGGGATTTTCATATGATTCAACTATGTCAGTATTGTTGAGAGAACTTGCACTAGTGAAAGTATGAACCCTAGGCCTTGTTTCTAAGCATTGCAATACCGTTTGTGCTCACTTTTATCATTAGTAACCTTGCTGTTTTTATATTTTCAGATTACAAAAACTTTTATCTACCATCCATATTGCACTTGTATCACCATCTCTTCGCCAAACTAGTGCACCTATACAATTTACCATTGTATTGGGTGTGTTGGGGACACAAGAGACTCTTTGTTATTTGGTTGTAGGGTTGTTTGAGAGAGACCATATTCATCCTACGCCTCCCACGGATTGATAAACCTTAGGTCATCCACTTGAGGGAAATTTGCTATTGTCCTACAAAACTCTGCGCTTGGAGGCCCAACACGAGTCTACAAGAAGAAGGTTGTGTAGTAGACATCAAGCTCTTTTCTGGCGCCGTTGCCGGGGAGGTGAGTGCTTGAAGGTATATCTTTAGATCTTGCAATTAAATCTTTTAGTTTCTTGTTTTTCACTAGTTTGGTTTTATAAAAGAATACTACAAAAAAATGGAGTTTAGGTTGCATCATTTGGTTCGTCTTTTTAATGTCTTTCGTGAAAATAAGGATTCAGAAAATTGTGCTCAATTGGTAGACGAAGAAATTATGATAATACTTAATGAGAATTCCTTGAATGATGAGCATGATTGTAATGTTGTTAGTATGAATTCTCTGAATATTCATGATGCTAATGATATGCAAAGCCACAAGCTTGGGGATGCTATGTTTGATGAATATGATATTTTTAGTTCCCCAAGTTTTGATGAGCAAAACTATTATGATGATGGCATGCCTCCTATCTATGATGATTATGATGATGACATGTATGCTATAAAGAGTGATAGTAACCATGAAACTTGTCATCATGATTTTAATATTCAAAGTGGTTATGTCAATCAAGTATCTCATGATAGTTATTTTGTTGAGTTTGCTCCCACTATTATGAATGAGAAGAAATTTTCTTGTGTGGAGAGTAGTAAATTGTGACGCCCCCAATTTGACCGTACGCTAATCATACACGCAAACGCGTACGACCAAGATTAGGGACTCACTAATCGATATCACAACACAACTCTAAACTCAAATAATAAGCATAAATCATCATATTACAAGCCAGGGGTCACGAGGACCCGAATACATAAGTCATACACACAAATGATATCTGAGTACAGACATAGTTAGTCAAGTTTTGCCTTAAGAAGGCTAGCACAAACAACGATACAGATCGAAAAGGCGCAGGCCTCCTGCCTGGAAACCTCCTAACTACTCCTGGTCGGCTGGATCAACCCAGCAGTAGGTACCATCGGGACCCTCCTGGTAGTAAGCTCCGGCAGTGTCGTCTGGCTCCTGGGCTCCATCGTCTGATGTATCATCAATTTGCTATGGGGGAAAAGAATAACAGGGCAACCGTGAGTACTCATCCAAAGTACTCGCAAGACTGACATCAGAACTATGCTACATATGCATGGGTATCAAATGAGAAGGCTGTATTTGTGGACTGAATTGCAGAAAAGCAAGATTAGGGAGAAAGGCCTAGCCTATCGAAGACTAGCATCTTCAAGTAGTCTTGCAGCATCAGAAGAGAGTAGATAGTAATAGCATACATGTTGTCATACAGTAGCAATGCCCTGAGATCCTTTCTCGACTCCCTGCGAGAAAGCGATCCCGAGAGCATTATCAACAGTTTAACATTTATCATCATCTCTTTATAGTTATTATGGATCCGGGCACAACTCCAAGCGTCCTGTTACCGTGGACACGGCTATTCGAATAGATATCTTCCCTGCAGGGGTGCACTACTGTTACCCAACACGCTCGATTACCTCTGGCCGGATACACTTGCTGGGTAATACCCGGCCTCGGGTGATCGACACAACGCAGCCCGACCTAGAGCTCAGCGGAAAGGTCAACACGCCGGTCTAAATCCTAAGTGCGCAGGGGTCTTGGGCCATCGCCCTCCGCACTCCTGCACGTTACGTGACTGGCCGGAGAAACAGGCGCGACACTGGACAACCCAGTGAAGTAACCAGCCCAATCCCGGCGATCAGCCCGCAAAGTAACTTGTGACGTCTGAAGAGCTTTCGGCTGATACTACGATGCAGAGGGCCCCATTAAACCATTATCCCACGTGGTGGTAGTGCGAAATGGGCACGACGACCCACTCAGATCCAACACCCAGCTCCGTTAAGCTCATTTAGTATTACTCGCTTGCTCAATATGCACGATTAACTCCGGCCACACACCCTTGTTCCTGGTGATGTCCGGCCTCGGCTGATCGATACATCGTGAGTCAGCCCATCTTTGTATTATCCGCTCGACCAACACGCGCGAGTAACTCTGGACGCACACCCTTGTTCCTGGTAATGTCCGGCCTCGGCTAATCGACACGTAGCAGGTCAGCCTGACTTTACAGTTGGGTGCTGTCAGGACTCAGGTCCATCTCTGACTGGATGGTACCACCAGCCTTTCAGCCCCAGACTGCACATTTCCCCGCGGGTACCTCTCAAGGTGGACCCGCCTGTAAGCAAGGCCATAGTAACTGTGTGGTCAAGCAACAGGTAGGAATCCGAGGAATCACCCTCGTTGGATTCCACTCCAGGAGTTGCACGACATCAGCTTAAACGGAAGTGATGAAAGAGGAATCACCCTCGGTAACACACATCCGGATAGCTATTCTACAGAGGCACCATCGGAAGTGCGCTAAGAGGTATCACCCTCGGCACTCGATGCCAGCTCTGCAGTGTCGGGCAATTTAGGGGGTGTGTGGTGATGTGCTGTCTTCATTCCAGCAGTCTTCAGTCACTAAAGCGGAGCAACTACAGCAAGGGAGAGGGGCCACAGATGGTTTCCATCCAACCTATACTAAGCAGTTTGGATAACAGGGCAGGTATCAATTAACAGTTATCAAAAACAGGCTATGCATCAGAAATAGGATAAAGCATTAGCAGCGGCAATTTCTAATGCAAGCAGGGGGGGAAATGGAATGGGTGATATGGGTATGCGTCAAGGGGTTTTGCTTGCCTGGTTGCTCTGCGGCAAAGGCGGGGTCGTCTGATGGCTGGTCGTCGGGGAGGTAGTCGTACTCTGAAGCAGCGGCGTCGGCGGGCACCAGGTCTAACGAGAGAGAAGGGGGAGAGGAAACAATAAATCCACGGCAAAATACAATCACTATGCATGACATGCCTAAGATGACATGCAGATGGGTGCTACTGCCTATCTATATGATTTAGATAACTCTTGGGAATTAATAAAAATTTAATTGGATTTGTTTTATTAAAGTGGTGCACTATTCATCTACTGCAAACGGTCAAAAAGTTCCATGTTCAGATAGCTAGAGGCATGTGACAGATGAATGGATGGCATATTTGGATTCGTGGCATTTTTCTGATCAACTTTCATATATAAATTATTTTCATCTGACTTACGGATTAAAAGATATGAATTTTTAAAGTTTTAAATATTTTCTGAATTTATTTTAATTATTTAATTCGAATTATCCAGAATAGTGTTGGCTGACGTCAGCAGTCAACAGGGGGCTGACCAGGTCAAACCCTGACCAGTGGGTCCCACCTGTCATAGACACAGGTCTAATTAACTTATTAACAGACTAATTAATCCAGTGGGGCCCATATGTCAGTGGGTAAATAGGCAAAATTAATTATTTTAATTAATCTAAAACACTAATAAAGTTTCTGACACGGGGGCCCCATATGTCAGTGGCTGGGTTGACCCAGTCAGCCGAGTTGACCGAGTCAACTCGGTCAACTGGGGCCCCCCTGGCCCACTGGCAGCCTCACTGGGGGTGGCCCCAGCCAGGCCACGTCGGCGGCGGCCGGCGATGAGCCGCCGGCGACCATTCCAGCGGCGGCGCGCACGGGAACCGGCCGGAAATCGCGCTCCGGCCACCGTTTTGCGTGCGGGAGGCGGCGTTCGAACGGGGAAAGCGAGGCGAAGCGATCTGGGGCGGTTTCGCGAGCCAATTCGGCCGGAGACGAGCGGCAGAAGCTCGCCGGCGGCGAGGTTCTACGGGCGAGCAACGGGGAGTCGCTACGGGGCACGGCGAACGGCGGGAGCTAGCGCAAAAGAACCGAGCGGAGGCGTGGAGCAGGTCCACGCACTCGCACGGCCATGACAGGGGCCATATCGACGGTGACGAGCACTACAGCGGCGGAGCATTCGGGCGGTGACGGCGACTATGGCTACGGGGTCGAATCCGCGCGCGAGAGAGAGGGAAAAGGAGGGGAGGAGCTCACCGAGCGGCTACGTAAAGCCCTTGACGGCTTAGGAGCAGCAGAGGAGCTCGAAGACGGCGGGGATCGCCGGCGACCGAGAAGAAGAGGCCGCAGTCGATCTGGCAATGTGGAGGCGCAGGGCTCGAACCAGTAGCCGGAGAGGAAGGAGAGAAGGCAGGCGGAGCGAACGGGCCGGGTCTCAGGCGACGGCGACGACGACAGCGACGGCCACGAGCTCATCCATGGCGGCGGTTGCGGGTGGATGCGCGGGAGGAAGAGGGAGAGCGAGGGGGGGAATTGGTGGGGGCTAGGGTTTGGGCGAGGCCGAGAGGGGCGCGGTGGTGGCCTTATCGACGACGGGGAGGCCACGGATGGGCGACACGGCGACGAACGGCGGCGGTGTCGCGCGCAGGGGGCGACAGCGCGACGAGGACGACGACCTCGCGGCGGGCTGGGCCAGCTACTGTTTCACTAAGGCCCAGCGCGCCAGTAAACGGTAAGCGTTTCTCCTTTTTCTTTTTTCATTTCTTTTCTTCCACTCTGTTTTGCTAATTATTTGACTATCAAACAAGTTTTGTAAAATGTGTGAGTTGCTTCATAATTTGCAGGGCATTATTCTTAACCACCAGAAATTGACTTTGTAAAATTATGATTTCACTTTAAACTCTCTTAAATTAACTAGTGCTAAATATTGCTGTTAACCTACTGTTACAATTAATAAAGTTATTTAACCAATTTAATTAATGTTGCACATATTTTTATAATTGCCACAGAATTATTTAAATTGTTTTGAACATTTTAGTTTCTGACTTTGAACAACTTTTATTTCCACTTAAGATTTAATATTGCAATTTGAGTTTGAATTTGAAATGAACCATGATGCAAATGATGATTATGCTTGACTAAACATGATGACATGGCATTTTCAACAGGGGATCACTGTAGTCATTACAAGGGGGTGTTACATAAATTTTCTATGCTTGTGGATCATGAAGATAATGCTTTATGTGATAGTTATGTTGTGAAATTCCTTCATGATGCTACTGAAAATTATTATGAGAGAGGATCTTATGCTTCTACATATTGCAATAATATCTAGTTTCCTCTCTATGTGTTGAAAGTTTTGAAGTCATGCTTGTTTTGCCTTCCTATGCTAGTTGATTCTTGTTCCCATAAATTGTTTGCTCACAAAATCCCTATGCATAGGAAGTGGGTTAGACTTAAATGTGCTTGTCATGAGATTCATGATGCTCTCTTGCATGTTTCAAATACTATTCCTATGTGAGCATCATTGAAATCATCATGCCTAGCTAAAAGGCATTAAAGAAAAGCGCTTGTTGGGAGACAACCCAACACTTTTACTTTCTGTTTTTGAGTGTTCACATGATTAAGCTACTGTATTAATCATGTTTTATAGCTTTTGTTTCAATAAAGTGCCAAGTAAAGCCTTTGGGATAGTGTGGATGATAGTTGACTTGATTCTGTGCAAAAACAGAAACATTTGCTCTCAGTCGAGGAATTTTGTAAATTCACTGGAACGTGCTTTTGATCTGAATTTTTTACACATGATTTATATACAAATTTCCTAGATTGTCCTAATTTTTCAGAAGTTTTAGAGACAGGGAAGTATGGTTACACTACAGATCTTCACAGACTGTTCTGTTTTTGACAGATTCTGTTTTGCATGCATAGTTTGCTTGTTTTAGTGTTTCCATAGCTTATATTTAGTGGTATAAATTATGGGAATAATAGAATACAGTAGGTATTATGTGGGAACAATTATGAATCTTGTCTTGACAGTACCTAAGTGAATGATCTTTGTTTATTATACTAACCCATCTCACGAAGTTCCGTTAAGTTTTGTGTGATTGAAGTTTTCAAGTTTTGGGTGAGACACCGATATGAGGAGAATAAGGAGTGACAAGAACCTAAGCTTGGGGATGCCCAAGGCACCCCCAAGGCAATATCCAAGGAAGACTCAAGTGCCTAAGCTTGGGGATGCCCCGGAAGCATCCCCTCTTTCGTCTTCAACACTATCGGTATATCTTACTTACAGCTATATTTTTATTCGTCACACAATATGTGCTTTGCTTGGATCGTCATTATATTTTGTTAATTTCTGTTAGGTGTTATTTATAATCTTGTTTTTCAATAAAAAGTTCCAAGAATTGCCTTTAGGATGCTTGCATTGCATGTTTTGATGAGTGCTGTGTAAAAACAGAAACTTTGGCTGTAGTGTTTGAATTTTCATATTTTACTGGAATGTGGAAAGTTTCTGAAATTTTTACAAAGTGATGTCATATAAATTTTATAGCATTTCCTAAATTTTCATAATTTTTTGAGTTACAGAAGTACACTGTTTTCATAAATTGCTACAGACTGTTCTGTTTGGACAGATTGCTGTCATAGTTTTGTTATCTACCTATCCTATAGTTTCCATAGCCTATATTGGTAGATATAAATTGTGGAAATAATAGTATACAGTACCTAATGTTTGAAAATTATTATGCAACTTGTCTTGGCAGTACATGAAGTGTTTATTTATTATTATGTGCACTAACCTATCTCACGAGTTCTTTTCAAGTTTTGTGTGGATGAAGTTTTTGAGAATAGGTGAAACCATGATATGAGAGGATTGAACGAGATACAAAAGGTCAAGCTTGGGGATGCCCAAGGCACCCCAAGTAAATATTTCAAGAATTCTCAAGCATCTAAGCTTGGGGATGCTACGCATCCCACCTCTCTTCATCAACAATTATCGGTTAGCCTATGTTGAGCCTAAATTTTTATTCGTTCACATGTTGCGTCCTATTCTTGGAGTGCTATTTTTTTCTTTTGCTTGCTGTTTAAATAAAATACTCAGATCTGAAAATATTTATTGAGAGAGAGAGAGTCCTCGCATAGCTACTTAATTGTTTGACTACTCATTGATCTTCACTTATATCTTTTGAGAGTAGCTTGTCATTTCCTCTCATGCTTCACTTATACATTTTTGAGAGAAGAAATTTTTATGCTCTTGTACTTCACATAAATTGGTTTGAGCTTGCCAAAAAGCAATAGCAACATATGAAACTAGTCCCAACGTGATAGATATCCAAGGAGGATATAATAAAAACTTTCATGAAGATCATGGGACAAATTAAACTTGATTCTTTGTAATAGTTTTGAAACATGATGATAGTAATATGTGAGTCATGTTAGTGAGTAATTATGCTTAGTAGGAATATTGGTGTTAAGGTTTGTGATTCCCTATGCATGCACAAAAGTCAATAGTTATGCAATGAAGTTACATCCTACTTGTGGTGCATTATTCGGTGTTAGTTATGACTCAATGCTCACTTATGTGATTTTTCGTTCCTTGGTTTGGTTGCTTCCCAATCTATTTTCTAGCCTTCATTTGTACTAAGTAGAAATACTACTTGTGCATCCAAAATCCTTAAACCAAGTTTTGCCTTATGAGTCCACCATACCTACCTATATGCGGTATTTCCATGCCGTTCCAAGCAAATTTGTATGTGCCACCTCTAAATTTTCAAAATAAATTTTCTCTTTTGTGTGCCCGTACCACTCATGAAACGGTGGGGAGTATCCAATATTTTTCCATGCTAGGTGTGTTATTCTCACAATATGTGTTGATTCACTATCATTCACGAGAAAGTGGCTGGTATTCGGGATGCCCAGTTCCATGCTCAAAAATTAAATCAAAATATAATGAAACAAAACTCCCCCAGGATTGTTATTTGTATAGACGGTACCCGTGGATTCGGCTCGCCGTGGTGTGTGATTGATTGGTGGAGGGGGAGTAAAAACTTTACCATTCTGTTTCGGAACCGCCTATAATGTATCTAGCATGGAAAGTATTGTGAGCTACTTTGTCGTTTTCGTTGACAGGAAAAGCATGCCACTCAAAATATTTTTTTCTCTCTCAATTTAAACCTTGAGCTCTTGCACCTCTACAAATCCCTACTTCCCTCTGCGAAGGGCCTATCTATTTACTTTATGCCATTTTTATTTTTGCTTTGAGTCTCCATCTTCTCTTATAAGCACCAACTGGGGGGCACTATGATCGCATTTGAGCATTGGGCATAGCTAATATTTGAGTGTGTTTCACGAATGGATCAATGATTGAGCATGATGGGCTAGGGATAACTTTCTTTAGTGTTGATATTTTGAAAGACATGGTTGCTTGTTGACATCCTTGAGTATTGAAGTCATTATGTTAAAACTAGACTATTGCTTTGAATCATTTACTAGTCCGAATGTCCATGCTATACAAAGAATATGATGAACATGTTAGGCAGCATTCCACATCAAAAATTCTGTTTTTATCATTTACCTACTCGAGGATGAGTAGGAATTAAGCTTGGGGATGCTGATACGTCTCCAACATATCTAGAATTTTTGCTTGTTCCATGCTGTTATATTATCATTCTTGGATGTTTTACAATCATTTTACTACAATTTCATACTATTTTTGGGACTAACCTATTAACCTAGAGCCCAGTGCCAGTTTCTGTTTTTTCCTTGTTTTTGAGTTTTACAGAAAAGGAATATCAAATGGAGTCCAAACGGAATAAAAATCTACGGTGATTTTTTATGGACCAGAAGAAGCCCAGGGAGCATTGGAGTTGGGCCAGAAGAGCCACGAGGCCACCACAAGCCTGGGGGGCGCCCCCCCTAGGGCGCGCCCCCCTGGCTTGTCGTCACCTCGTGGCCCCCCTGGACTTGTTTCCGCCGCCAAAAATTCCTATAAATACAGAAACCCCCAGAAACAAACCTAGATCGGGAGTTCCGCCGCTGCAAGCCTCCAGAGCCACGAAAAACCAATCGGGAGCCCGTTCCGGCACCCTGCCGGAGGGGGAAACCATCACCGGAGGCCATCTTTATCATCTCGGCGGTCTCCATGATGAGGAGGGAGTAGTTCGCCCTCGGGGCTGAGGGTATGTACCAGTAGCTATGTGTTTGACCTCTCTCTCTCGTGTTCTTGAGATGGCACGATCTTGATGTATCGCGAGCTTTATTAATATAGATGAATCATATGGAGTTTTCCCCTCTCTATCTTCTTGTGATGAATTGAGTTTTCCCTTTGAAGTTTTCTTATCGGATTGAGTCTTTAAGGATTTGAGAACACTTGATGTATGTCTTGCGATGGGATATCCATGGTGACAATGGGATGTTATATTGATCCACTTGATGTATGTTTTGGTGATCAACTTGCGGGTTCCGTGACCTTGGGAATCTATGCATAGGGGTTGGCACACGTTTTCGTCTTGACTCTCCGGTAGAAACTTTGGGGCACTCTTTGAAGTTCTTTGTGTTGGATTGAACATGATGAATCTGAAATTGTGTGATGCATATCGTATAATCAAGCCCATGGGTACTCGTGGTGACATTGGAGTATCTAGGTGACATTAGGGTTTTGGTTGATGTGTATCTTAAGGTGTTATTTTAGTACGAACTCTAGGGCTGTTCGTGACACTTATAGGGATAGCTCATAAGATTGATCGGAAAAGATAACTTTGAGGTGGTTTCGTACCCTACAATAATTTCTTCGTTTGTTCTCCGCTATTTGTGACTTTGGAGCGAACTCTTTGTCGCACGTGAGGGATTTACATATGATTCAACTATGTCAGTATTGTTGAGAGAACTTGCACTAGTGAAAGTATGAACCCTAGGCCTTGTTTCTAAGCATTGCAATACCGTTTGTGCTCACTTTTATCATTAGTTACCTTGCTGTTTTTATATTTTCAGATTACAAAAACCTTTATCTACCATCCATATTGCACTTGTATCACCATCTCTTCGCCGAACTAGTGCACCTATACAATTTACCATTGTATTGGGTGTGTTGGGGACACAAGAGACTCTTTGTTATTTGGTTTCAGGGTTGTTTGAGAGAGACCATCTTCATCCTATGCCTCCCACGGATTGATAAACCTTAGGTCATCCACTTGAGGGAAATTTGCTACTGTCCTACAAAACTCTGCGCTTGGAGGCCCAACACGAGTCTACAAGAAGAAGGTTGCGTAGTAGACACCAGCCATCACGGAGGGGCGTGAAGCTACCATTGACCAAATGTTGGGCGACAAGGCTCTGAAACCAGATGGGTTCACCGGCTTCTTCTTCTAGAAATGTTAGCACATAATAAAAGATCATGTCATGAGAGTTATCCACCAATTCGACAACCTTCATTCGACAAACTTTCATTGGCTCAACTCCGCCAACATCCTATTGCTTGCTATGAAGGAGGGGGCGGAGGTGATTGCCGACTACCGCCGATTAGTTTCATCCATGCTATCGCCAAGATCATATCCAAAGTGCTCTCCACTCGACCTGGGCCTCTCATGAACAATCTGGTATTCGACATGCAAAGTTCTTTCATCAAGAAGAGGGGCATTCACGATAACTTCATGTACGCCAGGAATCTCGCTCAACGGCTCCACATGAACGAGATGTTGTCGCTCCTCTTTAAGCTTGACATCAGACAAGCCTATAACACTATGTGTTGGAAGTCCGTTCTAGATCTTCTCCGACATAGGGGCTTCCCGGATACTTTCGGGACAAACGTTTCTTGTTCTAGTGCTCAAGCTAAGCACAAAATCTTCACTAGCAACATATGCATGCTTGATCACCACCCTTTTCTGCACTTCTTCCTCTAGGGTCCTTCTCGATGGGATTGCTACCCCCCTAATATGGCATGGTCGTGGGATCCAACAAGGTGACCGCCTATCCCCGTTGCATCTTTTCATTGCCATTGACCCTCTGCAACAAAAATTTGATGTGGCCACGTAGCAGGGCCTCCTCTAGAAGATCATATGCGAGGGACCATCATTCCGCACATCCTACATGTCGTCGATGCCACTGTTTTTGTCGCGCCTATCAGGGAGGATATTGAGAACCTTGCGGCCATTTTGTGATCCTTTAGCGAGGTATCCCGAGTTTGCACCAATTTCCAGAAGAGCTTGTTTGTCCCCATTCCATGTGGCCAACTAAACCTAAATGAGATTCTTCATAGTCTTTTGGCCACAAATTCGTCCTTCCCCTGATACCGGGCCCTCCTGCTTTCTATTTGGCAGCTGAAAAGGGTGGATTTCCAACACTTGGAAGGCAAGATCGAGGCAAAGATGTCGTCGTGGCAGGGCGGAAACATCACCACGGCTTGCTGACGTGGCTTGAGTCTGCGTCGGTATTTCCCCAAAGAGGAAGGGATGATGCAGCACAAGGACGGTAAGTAGTTCCCTCAGTTACCAAGGTTATCGAACCAGTAGGAGGATCACCACCACCCAATAAGCAGCACCTGCACACAAACAACAAATACTTGCAACCCGACGCGAAAGAGAGGTTGTCAATCTCTCTACGGTAATAAGATAGATTAGGTAGTGATAGATAGGAGAGATAGATCTCTCAAGAACACAAATAAAAAGAGTAAATATGCAGCAATATTTTTTTGGGTTTTTGGTTTTATAGATCTGAAAACAAAGATTGCAAAAAACGTAGATCGGAAAGCAATATGATGGAAAAGTAGACCCGGGGGCCGTAGGGTTCACTAGTGGCTTCTCTCATGAGTATAGCGCACGGTGGGTGAACAAATTACTGTTGGGCAATTGATAGAAAATCGAATAGTCATGACAATATCCAAGGTGATGATCATTATATAGGCATCACGTCCAAGATAAATAGACTGACTCCTACCTGCATCTACCTCTATTACTCCACACATCGACCGCTATCCAGCATGCATCTAGTGTATTAAGTTCATGGAAAAACGGAGTAATGCAATAAGAACGATGACATGATGTAGACAAGATCTATTCATGTAGGAATAGACCCCATCTTGTTATCCTTAATAGCAAGGATACATGCGTGTCTTGCTGCCCCTTCTTTCACTGGGAAAGAACACCGCAAGATCGAACCCATCACAAAGCACCTCTTCCCATGGCAAGAAAAATCGATCTAGTTGGCCTAACTAAACCAAAGATTCGAAGAAGAAATACGAGGCTATAAGCAATCATGCATATAAGAGATCAAAGAAGACTCAAATAATATTCATGGATAGAAACTGATCATGAACTCAAAATTCATCGGATCCCAACAAACACACCGCAAAAGTTTACATCAAATAGATCTCCAAGAGACCATTGTATTGAGAATCATAAGAGAGAGAGAAGAAGCCATCTAGCTACTGCCTACGGACCCGTAGGTCTATGGTGGACTACTCACACATCATCGGAGAGGCACCTATGAGGAAGATGAACCCCTCCGTGATGGTGTTTAGATTGGATCTCGCTGTTCTGGAACTTGCGGCGGCTGGAATTGTGTTTCGTTGACTCCCCTAGGGTTTTCCGAATATTTGAGAATTTATAGGCATCAGAGGCGGTGCGGAAGGGGCCCGAGGAGGGCACAACCCATCAGGGTGCGCCGGGGCCCCCCTGGCGCACCCTGGTGGGTTGTGCTCTCCACAGCCCACCTCTCCGGCAGTTGTTTGGCCCACTGGGTGTCTTGTGGTCCAAAAAAAATCTCCAAAAAGTTTCGTCGCGATTGGACTCCGTTTGGTATTGATTTTCCGCGAAGTAAAAAAAACAAGCAAAAACAGCAACTGGCACTTTGGCACTATGTCAATAGGTTAGTCCCAAAAAATGATATAAAGTTGTTATAAAATGATTGTAAAACATCCAAGAATGATAATATAATAGCATGGAACTAGCAAAAATTATAGATACGTTGGAGACGTAACAGCATCCCCAAGCTTAATTCCTAGTCGTCCTCGAGTAGGTAAATGATAAAAACAGAATTTTTGATGTGGAATGTTGCCTAACATGTTCATCACATTCTTTTCTTTTGTATAGCATGGACATTTGGACTTGTAATTATTCAAAGCCATAGTCTAGTTTTAACATAATGACTTCAATACTCAAGCATGTCAACAAGCAACCATGTCTTTCAAAATATCAACACTAAAGAAAACTATCCCTAGCCCATCATGCTCAATCATTGATCCATTCATGAAACACACTCAAATATTAGCTATGCCCAATGCTCAAGTACGATCATAGTGCCCCCTAGTTGGTGCTTATAAGAGAAGATGGAGACTCAAAGCAAAAATAAAAATTGCATAAAGTAAATAGATAGGCCCTTCGCAGAGGGAAGTAGGGATTTGTAGAGGTGCCAGAGCTCAAGGTTTAAATTGTGAGAGACACATATTTTGGGTGGCATGCTTTTCCTGTCAACGAAAATGACAAAGTAGTTCACAATACTTTCCATGCTAGAAATATCATAGGCGGTTCCCAAACATAAAATAAAGTTTATTCCTTTTTCCACCAAACTTTCACTTTCCAAGGCGGGTCGTATCCACGGTTGCCTTCCATACCAACACTTTCCAAGGAATTTATTATTTAACATAAAGTAAATATTTTTTCTTTTTCATTTCGGGAATGGGCATCCCTATTACCGCCGCACTCTCGTGCAATGACAAGTGAATAAACACTCATCTTGAGAATAACACATCTAGCATGGCAAAATACTGGACACTCCCCACCGTTTCATGAGCGATACGGGAACACAAAAGAGAAAATTTATTTTGAAAATTTAGAGATGGCACATACAAATTTTCTTGGAACGGCATGGAAATACCGCATATAGGTAGGTATGGTGGACTCATAAGGCAAAACTTGGTTTAAGGATTTTGGATGCACAAGTAGTATTTCTACTTAGTACAAGTGAAGGATAGCAAATAGATTGGGAAGCAACCAAACCAAAAAATGAAAATTCACATAAGTGAGCATTGAACATAACACCGAATAATGCACCACAAGTAGGATATAACTTCATTGCATAACTATTGACTTTCGTGCATGCATAGGGAATCACAAATCTTAACACCAATATTCCTACTAAGCATAATTACTCATCAACATGACTCACATATTACTATCATCATGTTTCAAAACTATTACAAGGAATCAAGTTTAATTTGTCCAATGATCTTCATGAAAGTTTTTATTATATCCTCCTTGGATATCTATCACTTTGGGACTAGTTTCATATATTGCCATTGCTTTTTGGCAAGCTCAAACAAATTTAAGTGAAGCACATGAGCATAATGATTTCATCTCTCAAAAAGGTATAAGTGAAGCATGAGAGGATTTCTTCAAAATTTACTAACTCTCAAATTAATCTAAGTGAAGCATGATATTATTTCTACAAAAGTTTCCAAGCACACCGTGCTCAAAAAGATATAAGTGAAGCACTAGAGCAATTTCTATAGCTCAAAAAGTTTAAGTGAAGCACATAGAGCAATTCTAACAAATCATAGCATGAATTTGGCTTTCTAAAAATAGGTGTGTACAGCTAGGATACAAAGGAAAAACTAACAAACAAAGCAAGCAAAGATACAAGACGCTCCAAGCAAAACACATGATATGTGACGAATAAAAATATAGCTCCAAGTAAAATACCGATGGTCGTTAGAAGAAAGAGGGGATGCCACTCGGGGGCATCCCCAAGCTTAGTTGCTTGTTTCTCTTTGGATATATCTTGGGGGTGCGGTAGCATCCCCAAGCTTAGGCTTTTGCTACTCCTTATTCCTTCATCCATCGTGATCTCACCCAAAACTTGAAAACTTCAATCACACAAAACTCAACAAAATCTTCGTGAGATCCGTTAGTATAAGAAAGCAAATCACTACTTTAGGTACTGTTGCAAACCCATTCAAATTTTATAATTGCATTATACCTACTGTATTTTAACTTTACCATGGCTTATACCCCCCACCCCCCCCAATACAAACCATAGATTCATCAAAACAAGCACACAATGCAACGAAAGCAGAATCTGTCTTAAACAGAACAGTCTGTAGTAATATGTACTATACCCATACTTATGTAACTCTAAAAATTCTTAAAATTTAGGACAACGTAAGGAATTGGTATAGAAACACTGTGTTAAAATTTCAGCTCAAGATCACGTTCTAGAAAAAAATGAAAATTCATATACTGGACGCGAAGTTTCTGTTTCAGATTCAGCATCACTTCTACTCATCCTATGAATCATCCTAAAGGTTTTACTTGGCACAAACACTAAATAAACCATAACAGAGGCATAATTGTGTCAACGCACAAAAACAGAAAGGAAAAAGGAAAAATTTATTTATTCGTTGGGTTGCCTCCCAACAAGCGCTATCGTTTAACGCCCCTAGCTAGGCATAAAGGATAGATTCAAGTATTGTCATCCTTGGTTTTGGATGAGGTGCTTTTGTTAAGAGGTTTTGCAAATAAAACTTGAAACACATCATCCATAGCAACCTTAGCACTATCAAGTTGTCCCTCTACGTACCCCCTTTGATTACCGGCCACGATCCAAGAATATTGTTGGTTCACATCATTGAAAACGTGTTGGATCATGTCTAAAACGGGGACTTCCTTTTTGAGATTCTCATCAAAAATTTGATTATTTCCAAGCAAATATCTCATCATGTAATCACTATTGTAAAGGATTTCTCCTATTACCATTTTTTCACGGCTCATACCATAAAAATCAAAGATCTCCCTAGCTTCCCGTACTATGTGATCAAATTCATTCATAAGAACAAGGGTAGCTAAATTCCTAGCTTTGGGATTCTTTATGACGGGTAGCTCATAAAACAATCTTTGCAAGGTAGGATGGGTACGAATAAATTTATTTTCAAGTTTTAAAACTAGCGCCGAGATAGCTTCCGCATAAGATTTAGTTCTTTTCAATATAGGAGTATCATCGAGAGTCAAATTCCCAACGCAATTGAAACATTCTTGGATAGTCTCTTTTCCTATAACGTTCCCTTGCCCCAAAACAAAAGTTTTAGAATCAAGATTAGTAGAACGTCCAATTTTAGGAGTCCTGCCATCATCCATTTCTGCCATACCAAAATCACTCATGGTGACAAGCAAACAAGAGATCTGACGAGAAGAAGGCAAACGAAGAAGAGGGCGAATAAAACGGCAAATTGGTGAAGTGGGGGAGAGGAAAACGAGAGGCAAATGGCAAATAATGTAATTGCAAGGAGATGAGATTTGTGATTAGAAACCTGGTAGATGATGGCGGAGTCCCCTCGGCGCCTACGATAGGCACGTAGAAGAGACCGCTTCCTCCCCGGCAACGGCGCCAGAAATTCCTTTGACGTGGCTTGAGACTGCGTCGGTATTTCCCCAAAGAGGAAGGGATGATCCAACACAGCGACGATAAGTATTTCCCTCAGTTATGAAACCAAGGTTATCGAACCAGTAGGAGGATCACCACCACCCAATAAGCAGCACCTGCACACAAACAACAAATACTTGCAACCCGACGCGAAAGAGAGGTTGTCAATCTCTTTACGGTAATAAGATAGATTATGTAGTGATAGATAGGAGAGATAGATCTCTCAAGAACACAAATAAAAAGAGTAAATATGCAGCAATACATTTTTGGGATTTTGGTTTTGTAGATCTGAAAACAAAGATTGCAAAAAACGTAGATCGGAAAGCAATATGATGGAAAAGTAGACCCGGGGGCCGTAGGGTTCACTAGTGGCTTCTCTCATGAGTATAGCGCACGGTGGGTGAACAAATTACTGTTGGGCAATTGATAGAAAAGCGAATAGTCATGACGATATCCAAGGCGATGATCATTATATAGGCATCACGTCCAAGATAGATAGACCGACTCCTGCCTGCATCCACCTCTATTACTCCACACATCGACCGCTATCCAGCATGCATCTAGTGTATTAAGTTCATGGAAAAACGGAGTAATGCAATAAGAACGATGACATGATGTAGACAAGATCTATTCATGTAGGAATAGACCCCATCTTGTTATCCTTAATAGCAACGATACATGCGTGTCTTGCTGCCCCTTCTGTCACTGGGAAAAAACACCGCAAGATCGAACCCATCACAAAGCACCTCTTCCCATGGCAAGAAAAATCGATCTAGTTGGCCTAACTAAACCAAAGATTCGAAGAAGAAATAAGAGGCTATAAGCAATCATGCATATAAGAGATCAAAGAAGACTCAAATAATATTCATGGATAGAAACTGATCATGAACTCAAAATTCATCGGATCCCAACAAACACACCGCAAAAGTTTACATCAAATAGATCTCCAAGAGACCATTGTATTGAGAATCATAAGAGAGAGAGAAGAAGCCATCTAGCTACTGCCTATGGACCCGTAGGTCTATGGTGGACTACTCACGCATCATCGGAGAGGCACCTATGAGGAAGATGAACCCCTCCGTGATGGTGTTTAGATTGGATCTCGCGGTTCTGGAACTTGTGGCGGCTGGAATTGTGTTTCGTCGACTCCCCTAGGGTTTTCCGAATATTTGAGAATTTATAGGCATCAGAGGCGGTGCGGAAGGGGGCCGAGGAGGGCACAACCCATCAGGGCGCGCCGGGGCCCCCCTGGCTCGCCCTGGTGGGTTGTGCTCTCCACAGCCCACCTCCCCGGCAGTTGTTTGGCCCACTAGGTGTCTTCTGGTCCAGAAAAAATCTCCAAAAAGTTTCGTCATGATTGGACTCCGTTTGGTATTGATTTTCCGCGAAGTAAAAAACAAGCAAAAATAGCAACTGGCACTTTGGCACTATGTCAATAGGTTAGTCCCAAAAAATGATATAAAGTTGTTATAAAATGATTGTAAAACATCCAAGAATGATAATATAACAGCATGGAACAAGCAAAAATTATAGATACGTTGGAGACGTATCACTTGCTGGAGGGACAACTTTGGTGAAATCGATCCTCACGTCATAAGTTGTGTACCACATCACCCCCTGATTGTCCCCTAGGAGTTTTGGCAAATTTAAATAAGGTGGAGCCTGCCTTTCTTTGGGCGTCAATAGATAAAGTTTTCGGGGCTAACTACAAAGTTAACTGGGCATCCATCTGCCGGCCCGCTCACCTTGAGGGTGCTTGGAGTGTTGAACTTGGAGAGTTTTGCTCGGGCACCATGGCTCATATGGTCGTGTCTGGAATGGAAGGACCCGCGCAAGATGTGTTTTGGGATGGGGAACCCGCGCAACAATGTGGACATGGACCTCTTCTACGCCTTTAGAATAGGGTGCCGATGGTTGATCACCTATAGAGGAAGGGTTGGACCGAGTCTGTTCCATATCTCCAAACTCTTTGGAAGACAACTAATGAGATTTTGCCTCATATGTTTTTCAAATGTCGCTGCACTATGAGAGTTTGGAGATTGATCAAGGATTGGTTAGATTTGGACGCTATTTTCCCTAGTCAATGGGTGGGAGTGTGTTTTGTCAAGGATTGATGGAACAACATGTTGGGACTGAACATTGCAAATCGAAAGGGGATGACCTCACTTACCATGCTAGTCAATTGGGTGATATGGAATGAGAGGAATGCTAGATTTTTCAGGAAGAAATCAACGCCGCCATTCTACATCCGAGGCACATAAGGACGAGGCCAAGCTTTGGGTCACAGTCGAGGCTAGGCACTTGAGTTTGGTTGTAACATCCCAAAATTGGAATGTTATATAAATGAATTGAATGAATGATTGTTTGATTGAGTGATTGAATTGAGTGAAAATTTGAAACTTTTGAAAACATTTTTTTTGAACTTGGAATGAGAGGGAATAAAATGACTTTCCCCCTTTGCTTTTGAATTCAAATTCATCCAATTCAAATCATGGAGAGAAGCTGACATGACCTCTTCAAATAAAGTATTTGAAAAGTGGATTTGAAAGTTTTCGGAATCTATTCCATTTTTGGTCCTATTTCAAAGCTTGAAAGAATTCAAAGTTCATTGCCCCAAATTTCAAATTTGAGAGGAGGAACATGACCCTCCATACCAGGGGTATTTTTGTGAAATAGTTGAACCATAAAACCAATGGGGTTATATGAAAAATATTTTGCAAAAAGAAACAAAATCAATTTAGGCATTTTCTGAAAAACATTTTTTTAAAGTATTTGTTTGGCCGTGGAAAAATGTTCATATTGTTGTATATATTTTTCTGATATTTTTAGTATATAAAACTTCCATGTTTAGGATTGATTTGATTTTCCAAATCTTGATTTTCTTTCCTGTTATTTATAAAAAGGAAATATCCTGTTAATAGGAAAGGCCGACGAGGCCCACTTACCGAATCTGGCCCGATCGGATCCAGATCGGATCTGAATCCCTTTTGGATCGGCCACCGATCCCTTTCCCTTTCCCCCCTCTCTCGCTGACACCTAGGCCCCACCGCCCGATCCAAATCGCCGTCGCCCATCTCCTTCCTTCCCCGTGCCCCTTTCCTTACCTCGTCGGATCTTCGCCGGAGATCGTATCCGGGGCGATCCCTTGCCGTTTAGACGACCCTGTGCCGCCCCCTATAAATACCCCCAACCCCGCACCCCCTTCCGCCCGAGCCCCCCATCGCCGACCCTCTCCTCTCGCCGGAATCTCTCGCCGGAGCAGAGCCCCGCCGCCTCGCCATTGCTGTACTGCCGCTCGTCGCCGACCGCCCCGAGACCAATCACCACCACCACTAGCCTCGCCTTGATCCACTGAACCCAACCATACACTCGCCTGAGCCCCACACCCCTCGAAACCCTCTCGCCGTCGACGCCGAAAGCTCGCCGCCGCCCCGAGCTCGTGCCGCTCGTCTCCGACTCCCTCTCTCCTCGCCGTCACCACCATTGGACGCGCCGCTCTGCGCTGCGTCTACTGGAGCCCGCGCCGTCGCCGGAGACCCACCGGAGCTCCCTCCCCGACGACCCCGAGCCCCCTGTTGCCACCGCCGCCTCGCCGGAATCCTCTCGCCGGCGACCTAGCTTCGGTAAGCCTCCCCGACCGTCCGATCTATTTCAAGAGCTAAGATTAGATCACTTACACGTCGAAGCATTTTCTTCTAAAAGCCGGCCGTTCGCTCTGTTACACCGCACGCGCACACCCCTAGTCCAATCAGATTTAGCCACGTGTACCCCTGTCCGTTAGAAATGATTTTTCTTTTTCTGTTTTAATTTCAATTCCAGAAATAGTTCTTCTTTTAGTTTTGCTATATCTTTTAGAGTTTTTAATATTTTTGAGTGATTCTTTTTGCATTAGGCCAAAAATTTATTCTAGTTTCTGTAGATATCAAGTTTGACCATGTTTGACTATTTAAAATTTGAATTCAAACAGATTTGATTTAAACCTTGTTTTGTGAATAACTTGAGTTTAAAAATAAGTTTTGAGTTGATTCTTTTTGCTACTGGTCACTAGTGATTTTGTTCATCAGTAGGAACAATTTGAGAATTTTTATAATATTTTAAATTAGGGTTTCAAGCAAAACAGATTCTGTTTTAGTTCTTTTTAGGTTTATTTCTATTTCTTTTGTTTTAAATTGTTTTAATTTATTTTATTTTATATTAGTTGACAAGTTTTACTTTGTTTTATGTTAGTTAGCAGTAGCATTTCAACCAAGTTTATTTCTATGTTGTTTATTCTTTTTGTTTGCATGAAATCAATTCTAGTTCAGTTATAACTTGCAATTGATTTTCATTGCTAGTTTGATTTCCTGTTTGAAAATTATTTCCATATATTGTTTTATAAATTTTATTTTCTGTTAACTTTAGTTTAGACCAGAAAACAATTTGTATTATAGTTGAAATTGTTTGTGGTCAATTCAAGGTTAACTTTGTTTAGGTTATAGGAAGAGTTTACTAAAAGCTTTTCTATTAGTTCTTTTTTTTGTAATAAAGTTTTATGAGAAAATATTTTCTGTTAATTTAGTGTTTTATATTTTGTTTTTCTGTTATTTTATTATCTTAGTGTTTTCTTTGCTGTTATGTTCTATTAGCTAGAAAACTTACATTGTTTAGGGTGTTGTTTTCTTAGTTCTTAGTTGTTCTTCAAAAGTAATTCTTTTTGCTAGTAAAATATTTACTAAAATACCTTTGTTATATTTTACCTTGCTTTTGTTTTGTTGCTATTCAAAATAGTTTATTTGTAGGGAAAACTACATTAGGTTGTTGTGATGAAGTTTTGTTGTTTTAACTTTTGTCTTAAGTATTTTCCTTCATCACAACACTTTTGTGTTGCCTTTTGATTGTTAGTATTGATTGCTTATACGAGTGCAATGTTTGATTATATAGATTTTCATCGGAGAGTGACGAATAGTTCTATCAAGTTATTTCTGAGAGCGATATTTATCTTCATCAACTGTACAGGCAAGTTCACTTTGATCATCTTACATTACCTATGTTTTATCTGCATTAGAATCAATCTCTCCATCATACATCCAGTAGGATATTGAGCTTGAACTTGTTGTAGTATCATGAGGTAGGAGAAACCCAACACCCTGTTACCATTGCCCGGGAAGGGACGTTACTTCACAATTGCTACGCTTTAGTAGACGGGGTTTGGTTGTGAGATTCAGGAGTGTTGTGAGGTTAATTAATTATTTCAAGACCTACATGATGATCAAGACTTCAAGACTTCAAGGACTCAATATACCTCTGGGTGGATTGGACATGCATTTTGGCAGCCTGATATCTATCATGGTTATGCCGGGAATCCTGGTATCTACCTGTGATCATCCCAACGGAATGCCACCCAGGCTCAAAGAGATGGATGGATACTTCAAGGCCGGAAAGCTTACGTGTGCAACCGCAAGTCAATATGGGCTCTGGCTTGGTTGACCTTAGTGGTGACTCTGGTAGGTCAGATTGCTACGAGACGTAGAAGAACGGTAGGATTGGATGGGCACTGACTTTCTATCAGAGGATCACTTTGGAAGACCATGTTTCGATCGTCTCGTTCTCAAACATCATGCAGTGCGAGGACACAACGAGAGGGATCGAATCTTGCGGGTAAAGTGTACAAACCTCTGCAGAGTGTCAAACTAATCGATTAGCCGTGTCCCCGGTTACGGACAACATGAGCACCGGAGATGATACTATCAGCCAGTCTCAACACAATTAATAAAATTTTATGATGAGTGGATCTATTAATAATTTTGGGACATGAGAATTGGTTGGTGGAACCATCTCATTAACAACCAACTTTTGTAGTGATATTTCCGTTTGACTCCTTTGTTGTAGGGAAAATAAAACCAGCTTTTCTGCAAAAAAACTCAGACACAGAGCCACAAAGCCATTTGCATATAGAATAGTCTTATCATTTTATCCTATGGTGATCTTGCCGGTACATTCAATGTACTGACCTACACGGCTGCAACGTCTTATGTTGCAGATACTTTTCTACGACGAGTAAGAGTACGATTCAGGGTTACGGTCTACACTCAACCTGCCGTTGGTGTTTATTGGGACTCCACTCCCGTTGACTGTTTCCGCTGAGATTTAAGAGGTATATATCAATATTTACGTTATTTACATGTGATTGCACTTTGATATATACATTGATGTACTGTGTGTGCCAGCATACTGATCCAGGGATGGCACTGACACACAGAGGCTTGACTCGTTTTGAGTCGGGACGCTACATTGGTGATGCCGCGAGGATGATAGTGTTGTGCATTTTTACCTTTTCGACGCGCTCTAATGCTAAGCTAAAACTTCGTAATCTTCTTCTTAACACTTCTGCTTTGGTACCCCCCCATAAACACATCAACATAGAAAATCAGATCTCTTCATTCCCCTTCATAATAAAGGATAAGATATGTTGCATGCACCGAGCGCGATACACGACATGTGTATGTACCATTCTGAGCCGACCCATTTTACACTTTTTCCCTCTTCTGTAAAACCTTAAGAAAATGAGTGCCCGATTCGAACCCAACACCTGCAGACTTAACACAACCGCGTTACCTACTTTGCTGTCTAACCAACATGAGCCTGCTTAGCTTTCTTTCGGGTTTTTTGTCCTTTTTATACTTTTTTATTTTTATTTTGTCTTTCTTTTTTCATTTTCTTTCTTTTTGAAAATTCCTGAACTATTTTTAAATCGTGATTTTTTTCTTAAATTTGTGAACTTTTCAAATTTGTGAACATTTTCTTAAATTCATGAACTTTATTTTTGAATTCATGAATATTCTTTCCAGTCCGTAACTTTTTTCCAAATCCATGAACTCTTTTCAACTTTTACGAACTTTTTTCTAAAGCCCGTGCTTTTTTTTCAAACTCATGAACTTTTTTTTCAACATTGATGATTTCTTTTCAAATCGACGAACGCTTGGGCCGGCCTAGCAGATGCCCGACGGGAGCGATGCGGTCGCCTAGTTTGGGCAAGGCCTAAGTTTTTTTTTCTTTTCTTCTTTCGTTAGTGCATTTTTCTCAATTTTGAACTTCATTATTCTTTTTGAAACCTGTTAAAAAATTGAAATATTGTTTGGAATACCAAAAAAATGTTCTTATTTTCAAATATTATTTACAACTTTTAAAAATCTTTGGAATTTCAAAAAATGTGCTCGTTTCTGAATTTTTTGTTCACAAATTTCAGAAATGTTTGCTTTTCAAAAAAAGTTGATAAAGCTTAAAAAAGCATGTGATATGCAATTTGTGCTCAACATTAACTGTTGAGAATTTGTTAAGAATTTTGGGAAAAATATTCAACTTTGTAAATTTTCATGCACAATTTGAAATTACAAAATTGTTGACAAATTTCGAGAAATGGTTTGGAGATAAGAAAATGTCCATGTTCATTCATAATGACAAAAATTGCAAATAACAAAAGCATTCAAATTATAAAAACTACATGCTCACGGATGCACCAGTCTTCCTAGTCTAGCACACTCGTGTGAACTAGTGTTTTTTTGGACTATGGATAAATGACCTCAAGTTATTGCATACGGTGTCAGAAATACTTGAAATGGCCCCAACTCTTGCAAGCAGGTGGGCATGCCCATGGTACTCATCCATGCCAGATTTGAAAAATTTCCGACACCGTATGCAAGTTGTGACATCGTACGGACATGTATTGACCTTTTTTGAACGAGAAAACACTAGAAAATGCTAAAAATTGTTAAAAACCAAAAAAACTTGAGTATGGTACCTTGAATTAGTCATACAAGGCCATGAAAAAAAAAACTGAGGGCATTTCGAGGATGTCGAGAAACAACATGTTCTCATACGGAGCCTTCTGGCCCACCCGCACACCCTCCGTTGAACATTGTCTACTCTTGGACATTCTTTAAATGACCCCAACTTTTGCAAGAAGGTGGGCATGTCCATGGTAGGCATTCATGCTAGGTTTAAACGATTTTCGACACCATATGCAGTTGTGACACGTTCAGTCATTTATCAGCCTTCTTTGACTGTCAAAACTCCAGAAAATGCAAAAATTATGGAAAATCAAAAAAACTTGGCATGGTGCCTTTAATTATTTATATAAGCTAATGAAAAAAAATTAGGGTCAGTTGACGAATGCCGACAAAAACATGCTCTCAAACGGACCCTTCTCGTTTACCCGGAAACCCTCCATTGAACATGATCTATTTTTGGACATGTATAAAATACCCAACCTTTTCTAGTACGTGTGCATGCTCATCGTAGGCATCCATGCCAGGTTTGAACAAATTCCGACACCGTATGCAAGTTGCGTCACGCCTGGGCATTTATCGGTCATTTTTCGCGAGAAAACTCCAAAAAATGTAAGAATTGTAGAAAACTCAGAAAACTTGGCATGGTGCTTTTAATTGGTCATAAAAGCTGGTGGAAAATTTTGGGGCCATTTGAAGGGTGTCGAGAAACGAACACCCTTCATTGAACAGTATCTATTTTTGGACATTCTTAAAATGACCCTATCTTTTACAAGCAGGTGGGCATGCTCATGGTAGTCATACATGCTAGGCTTGAATGATTTTCGACACTCTATACAAGTTGCCACACGTCGGACCATTTATTAGCCTTTTTTACCGAGAAAACTATAGAAAATAGAAATTTTATCGAAAACCAAAATAACTTGGCATGGTGTCTTAAATTGGTCGTACAAGACCGTGAATTTTTTTTGGGCCATTTCAAGGATGTCGGAAAGCAACGTGCTCTCAGACGGAAATGATCTCAATTTTGCCCTCCTTTGAATATGGTGTATTTTTGGACATTCATGAAATGACATCAACTTTTGCCAGCAGGTGGGCATGCCCATGGCACCCATCCATGGCAGATTTGAAGGAAAATATATATTTAAAATCACAATTTAACCAGATACTTAAAACTGTTATTTTAATTTTCCATGTTTCCTCATGCGACAATGGACCGGCCTAGTCGGGCAGCCTCATGTGAGAAAAGTATTTAATTCGGGAACTTTTGTTTTCAAATTCATGAACTTTTTTGCAAATCGATGAATTTTTTTCAATTTCTCAAACTTTTTTTGTCAAATTTGGGAACTTTTATTCAAGTTGATAAACTTTTTTCAGTTTCATGATTTTCTCGTCCTTGAAGATAGGTGGGCTTAAAAACCGATACCGAATGAACCATCTGTTTTGTTATTCTGTTGATGTTGCAAAATTTCTGCCACATATAGCAATAAGCGAGCGGGCGGCTGGGACATCAATTCTATGGGCCAAACTGATCACTTGCATGCAATGCATAAACTTGTTTTAGCCTTTTTGTTGCTGTTGCATGTACGTACCTGTAGGCATCACACTGTGCCATTCGTGGTTTTAGTCTCACCTCGTCTGGTTACATGGAAGGAGGCAGGAAGCTTGGCTATATAATAGGGTAGTCTGGTTACCCGGTCGCCGGTTTTTAAAATTTAAAAAATGATCGTACATTAAAAAAGTTCACAGGTTTATTTTTTTTATCGATTTGAAAAGGTACACGAATATGACACAAAGTTCACCAAATAGAAAAAGTTCATCGATTTGAAGTAAAGTTCACAAATTTCAAAAAAAGTTCACGAAATTGAAATAAGTTCATCGATTTGAAAAAGTTCATCAATTTGACGATAAAAGCTCACAAATTTGTTAAAAGTTTGTGAAATTGAAAATCATTCATTCCTTTGAAAAATAATTCATGTATTCAAAAAATAACTTCACGGATTACAAAAAAGTTCACGAATTTAAGAAAATGTTTAGGAATTTGAGCAAATGAAAAAAAGAGAAAAAGAAGAAGAAATAAAGAAAAAAACCTAAGTAAAAATAGGATAAAAACAAAAAAGAAGAAGAAAACCACATGGAGAAGATGCACAACAGGAACAATAAAAGAAATAAATAGGCACAACAAGTGTGTTGTTTCACATGGTTACAACTGGTGGAAATAAACCAAAAGGTTGGAAGTTTGATTCTTACCTCAAGCACCTGTTTTGGGAATTTTAATAAATAAATAAAATAAATGGGCCAGGCCCAGGATGGAGGGAGGTTTGCATTGATTTGTGTGACGCTACTCCCGTACATTGTATAGGAATACGGCGTGTGACCCATTATACAACGAAAGGGGATACGATCTGAAAATGGTACATATCACCCTTTATACGTTTAGTGGGGGTGTACTAAAGCGGACCTCTCTTTTTAATGAATGAATGCGATAAATCTTTTTTTCTTTGTTTAGAAAAAGAAACAACATCTAAAGATTTACAAAAAAGATGGCTATGTGCATCAATCGGTGCAAATGCTATAGGTCCACCCTTCTTTCGAAAGAAAAATTATACTGCCAACAATATCCATTTCAGGATAGAGTCGTGGTTAGTCCTTGGATTGTGACATTTGAAAAGAGCCAGCACCCAGCCAAAAAACAGAAGTAACTTGTACGGCATTATAACTGGAGTGAGGAATATTTCGGTGTCATACCAGGAACTGATTTGTGTGGGGCAAACCAAATCAAATCAGGAACTTCCTCTTTGTGACTGGGAAGACTCGTTGCCACGACGTGGGTCAGGCCGATCAAAGAGACGGCGCGTTTTCTGCTGCTCATCTCGGCTTCCCCGGACTGAATGGGCACGCATCCATGATCCATCCGGCCGCGGCAACTGTTCTGCGCCGCGCGCCTCTCTCGCCTCGTTGCCCTGGAATATCTGGAGGAACCCATCACACCTGGGCATCGGATGCTGACCACAGCCACAGCCGTGTAGATGTGTGCGTGCCTACGTGCAAGGCAATCAAGCTCGGCATAGATTGCAACAATATAGTACTGGGAAAACAGTATCAACGAGAGATACGATCGTGCCAGATCAGCTGCGTGATTAGCTAGCAAATGACGGAGCTGTTTATCGGTATCTTCTGGTTGCTGTCACAGCTAGCTTCAGCTTGCTAGCTAGTCGGCGGCCTGAAGGTTCCAGAAATTCGCGGCGCACGTTCGCTATGAACGTGCATGATTGATTGGATTTGAGTTTTGACACCGGTTTATGGGGTGCTTAGAGCATCTACAACCGGACACTTTAAACCCCCCGTAAACGCTTGCGCGGGTCATCTGGTTATTGATCGGTCACGAAATTTTGATCCAGACGGATGGCTCAAACGGGTTTTAAATGCTGACCGACACCTCTCATGTTTAGCCCAAATATGGGACGGATATGCATGCACGGGCACACCCGCCACGTTGGCCTAGCCTGCGCTGGTCCGCAACGACCCTGTATATATTCGTCCCTATCTGCTTGTCGGACCAAATGCTAGCCACTCTACTCTCTCTCCACTCTCTCTCCACTCTCTCCGTCACCCAAGCTCATCTCCGACGATTTCTGGTCATCTTCGACATGGCGGGCAGTGGATCTGACTCCGACCAGTCCGAATCCGTCGACTGGGGCGTCATCCCGTGCGGGTTGGAGGAGGCAATGACGGTTCGCATTGCACTCCGCCGCCCCGGGGAGGATAGCGCCCGTCCGACGGGAGGATCTGTCCGACGCGAGTCCATATCGTCGGCTCAACTGGCGCTCGTGTCCTCTGGGGCTTGATCATGGCAGTCCCGACAACCGGAACATCCCTCCTTCCCTATCACCAGACGGGTAGACTATGAGTCTCATCGGGAACGGGCGGCCCGCCATCAAGGCCGGGCCGGTATAATTCGGTGCCGTGTGACAAACTCAAAAATGAGGCCCTATCTTGTTATAAAAACAGAATTATAGAAATAAAAGATATTACATATGCTTGTAAAAGACATGATTTGTGACTCATCTAGATTCTTGAAGCACTATATAAGAAAGAAATAAAACAAAATTAAAGGGATGTGCATCATTGATCTATTGAAGTATTGAAAGAATTGCTAATTTCCTAGTGATTATTCCAGGTCAAACTACTGTAGTGCTGCTTCTGTCGAGAAAAGACCTCACGGTCGATCTCCGTCGAATTGCCGAAGTCTATCAGCTGATTGCACCGCGTAGAGGAGGTCAAAAACATACTACGGATTGGCAGCTTGGTGATCGAGTCACGACGGTTCTCGTGTCGATGGCCTAATCGATCGTCTCTCAATATTAATTCTATATGCTCTAGTAGCCTATGATGAGGAATTGAGGATACTAGAAGGACTCGGCGCGCTTTGCTGCATCGTTAGATTAAAAAAACTAATCACTCTGTACAATGTGTATTATTTTTTTAAAATGTCAAACCTTTTTAATCTGATTAAATTTGAAGATAAATATATTAAAATCCTTAATATCAAATTGTTGCTATTAGATTCACCATTAAATGAATTTTCATATTATTTTTATTTAATATGGTGGATGTCGATATTTTTGCTCTCAACTTGCTCAAAGTTCAAGAATTGGACTTTTCAAAAAACTAATACCCCTTATATTTTGAAACTAATGAAATATTTCGTTTGATGTGTGGGGGGAGATGACATAGTGTCTTTTATTTCTATTTATAATTCGGTAATTTGATGGCCTTTCGTGGTGTGATTCCATATTATATGCTAACCAATCTTATATATGTGGGAAAATTTCTACGTCGACGGCTGCATGGGCGTGATTGATATGCTTTTATAGTCCGTTTGCGGTTGATTAATTTGAAAAACTGTTGGTTCTGTCAAAATTATAAACCAAACCCATTAGAAAGCATAGTGTATTTGTCTAAAGAATTGAAGGAGAAAGTCTTGAGAAATTGTTGACCCGGTTAAAATCAAGTGACCCAATTGTAATTGGAGTCTTGAAGACCTCAATTGAATGTGAACTTTTAAAACTAAGGAGTACTATATTGTTATAGAGGTATAAATAAAATAATTAAATGAAAAGGTTTTAAGAAATTGTTGATCAGGTCAAAATCGGATGTCACAATGTCAATTGGAGACCTTAATTAAATGTGGGTTCTCCAATTCTAAGAAGATTAGTGTTATAGTATATTTGTAAACCTAAAAGTTCACTTAAATAAATGTTTCACCATGGATGCTGCAAAAAAAAGAGCTACCGAGCAAAAGGTGCGTGGAAGCATGCATTGGCCTGCCTGTCCTGAAGTACAGACTTAACAACTGGCCTAGTACACACAGCAGCACATATCCTCGTTTTGGTCTCAGTTTTTTTTTCTACGGTGCACTTTGGCTTGGAAATACGATTATGTAACTGGGCAGAGTGCATGCAAGCGCTGACTGGGTGAGGAAGGATCGCGAGCGACGCATGCCCACTGGACAGAGTTGCGAACGCGATTGCAGCCCAGCGCCCAACGGGATGCGGCCGAGCGTTCCGCACTCCTTCTAATTCCTAGCGTTCGGTATATAGTCTTGTATAATTTTCTTTGGGCCCTTAAAATTTATTGGTCTTGTGCGGGCCGCACATTATGCACAACTATGGGCCCGGCTCGGCCCGTCGTGGGAAGAAGAGGATAAAGAACGCCGAGGCCCTTTCTACGACGGAAATGACGGCGGCAGAGGCGGCTGATGCAGTGACGCAGGCGGCCGCAGGGGAGGAGGCCATCCACGCCCGTATTGTGAAGAAATGGCAACGGAGGAACACGCACGCCCTCGCTCGACAGCAGAATCGGGTGGTCTGTGAAATGACTGGACTGCCACCGAAGAAGGAGAAGGAGGACATCGATGACGAGGACAACGACGACAACGAGCACATCCGGCTTGATCCCTACTGCGCGTTCCACCGGTACTTCCGTGGCAAGGACGACAAGGGCGCTAGGAAGGGCAAGGGCAGACGTGGATGATCTTCACCATAGCCAAACATGCCCAATTTTGATAGTCCGATGGCATGTTAGTAGTGATGCAGTAGCCGGACGTAGTTGCATGAGTTTGTATGGATGTGAGATATGATAATTGAGGTGACCGGTTATAGGAAGGCAAATTTAAGACTTGGTTGGTCAGTGCGCGCGGACGCGTCCATCGACGTTTGAGGACCAGATTCGCAAAGTCCGGTTATTGATGCTCTTAATTTGTCCATTTCGTCGTAGTATTTTCCATGGGGCCAATCTCTGATGATGCGCGGTCCGCGATTACTTTACTGTTCTGGCACGTCGGAGAATATGCTTGTGTAGCTGTAGCCTGCCGCATATGCCTTGCGATACAACAGCTGGCTAGATTTTCGTTTCGGCCGCAGACACAATATACGTTCGGGGGAAAAGATTGAAGACGCGCTTGCAGAAACCGAAGCCGCACTTAATCCTTGTCAAAGAAATGTGATTTACAGAGCATCTCTAATCACGGTAAGATGATACTCAGGATCACAAGATCATTGACATGACAACTCGCATGAAACGGACAAGGAACATCTAGCATATATGCATATGGATCAAAGAGACGTGTCAAGAGAGAAGGTGCATTGTAGAAAGGGAGAGAGGGATTGGTGGAAATAGTTAATTTATTGCTTGAGCCTCGTGGGCATATATATAGGAGTACATGATCATCTTGGAGTACAAGTCAAGGCAGGAACAAATCCTAGTCTATCTCGTATTTCCTAATAATCAATATACTCAACATCTCCCGCAGTCACAACGGTAGCGACGCAGACGGTGAGACTGGAGAAGAATCCGAAGGTAAGCCGACGGTCATCCCCCCACAGTCGTAACGGTCGATGCATCGCGTAAGTCGTGGCTGGAGAAGAAACCGACAAGGTTGCTCAAGCAAGGCGGTAGCCCTGTGTGCCGATGTCGAAGTAGCCGAGAGCGTAGGGTGGTGTAGCCGTGGTCGAGGTAGCCGTGCGAAGAACGCCGTGGTCGATGTCGAGTCGGGGTAGCCGGTGTCGAGGAAGTCGCCATGGAGCCGCGGGCGCAAGGAGGCGCCGAGTTAGTCATGGGCGCAGTGGTGTCGAAGTAGTGGTGCGCCGGGAAGAAGACGAAGTTGAGACGCGTCGCACCGGGATTGCCAAGTCCGGGGACACGTCGTGGAAGGCACGCATCGGTGTTGCCAGCACCGGGCATGCGTAGACGGACGAAGTCGATGTTGACGACGCGTCGCTCCAGGCTTGCCAGACCTAGGAACACATCGGGGACGAAGGCACGCGTCGGTGTTGCCAGCACCGGGCATGCGTAGACGGGGACCTGTACACAACTTGTATGCCATGTCGAGGAGGCTAGCAGAGAAGGACTCAACGACGGTTGCGGCGCAAATCGGCGGGGGGGGCGATGTCGCCCGCGGTGGTCGGAGTAGATGAAGTGGTCAGGGGTAGACGACGGCGACGCTGGCGATGAGCTGGTGCTGGACGAAGACGAAGGGGTTGGACGGGCGGCGCGGCTCGGGTGGGCGAGCGACAGCGCTGCCGAAGAGGCGCGGCGTGGCTCGGGTGAACGAGCCGCAGCGACGCCGAAGAGTAGCGGCGGCGGCGGCGGCTGGTTAGGAGCGCGGCGGCGATGCTCGAAGGAGGCGTGGAAGAACCCAACAGCATGACGAAGACCGGCGCGGACGATGGCGTTCCCGCGCCGAGGAAGGCGACGCGACGCATACCAGAGAAAGTCGACGCACGGGGACGGCGGAGTGGACCGCGCGCCGCGGCGCTACGCCCCGATGGAGCGACGAAGTAGCCGCGCGCGGGTCAGGGTAACGGCGGGAAGACCTCGGGGCGGCGGCGTGGACCGCGTGCCGCTGCGTGATGGCCCGAAGGGGCGACACAGCGGCGGCGCGCGAGTCGGTGCAGCCGCGGAGACGGCCTCGGGCGGCGGCGGAGACCGCATGCCACGCTCGCTACGGCCCGATGGGCGATGCAGCGGCAGCGCGAGGGTCGGTGCGGCCACGGGGACGACCTGGAGCGGACGGCCTAGGGGCGGCAGTAGACCGCGGGCTGCGACACTACGGCCCGAAGGGGCGACGCAGCGGTAGCGCGCGGGTTAGTGCAGCCGCGGGGAGAGCCACGGGGCGGCGGCGCTGCGGCCCAACGGGGCGACGCAGCGGCAGTCCGGTGCTCGATCGGTGGAGGGGCGCGCTATACTTGGGACAGTCTTCACGGGACCTGCGAAGGCGCGCGCAACCGACGGGCCAGGTCGGTCGCTCGGCGTAGATGAGGCGGATCGCGGCAGCGAGCGGGTGATCAATCCGATCGCGCGCGATGTCGTGGACGTCGCTCGGTGGAGGCGGCCGGTGCGCGACCGGACGAGGCGACGGTGAAGATCGACGGGCAGGCCGGCGCGCGAACGACGGCTATGATGGGCCGCCGCATTGCGCGAGGCCGTCGGGTCAGGGCAGTGCAGGAGTCCCGATCCGAGCAGGGCGGTGACGGCCGGCGTAGGGTGACGGGCGAGCAGACGCGCGGGCAACGGCCGTGAAGGGCCGCCGCGTCGCGCGAGGCCGCCGGGTCGGTGTAGAGGCCGGGTCGCGCCGATGTCGGAGTAGAGGCGCGGGGTCGACGGCGGCGGCGGGCGACGCAAACCGATCTTAGATCGGAAAACCAAAAAGGAAACGCCGATCAATGCGACCGGCGGAAGAGAGAAAACCCCGGATCAAGAGATCGGGAAAAAGACTCTCTAGGGCAGCCGGTCAACACGACCGGCGGACGAACCCTAGGTACGGCGGCGCGGCCCCCGGCGACGGTCATGGAGGCCGACCGCCCCGGGGGCGGCGCGCGGTGCGGAAGCTGTGGGCGGCGGCTAGGTCTAGGAACTTGCGGCAGATACCATGTAGAAAGGGAGAAAGGGATTGGTGGAAATAGTTAATTTATTGCTTGAGCCTCGTGGGCATATATATAGGAGTACATGATCATCTTGGAGTACAAGTCAAGGCAGGAACAAATCCTAGTCTATCTCGTATTTCCTAATAATCAATATACTCAACATGCATCAACATGTTCAGTCGGATGATGAAGACAAGGTAGTTGTCCGCCGTAGAGCAAATAGTCGAAGTCGAAGGAGACAGACGAACATTGATGATGTTGCCGAACTTGAGCGAGTAACACTCCGCAAAAACTATATCGCCCCTCACCTGGTGCAGGCTCTCAAGGGTCCTGAGGCATGCTCTTCCGGATGGTTGTGCACGTAGTCTCCGGATGGGATCGCCGAAGAAACACCTCAGCATAGAGGAACTCAACAAGTGTGTGTTCTGCTAGCCGTAGCCTCTCTTCTCTGTGTCTCCTCTACATCAAGGAGACTTGTTAGGAGAGTGAGAGATACAACTATCACGTGATGGAAGAACTCTCTAAAAATACAAATTGTTCCACAACGAGCTTGAGTATTGACACATACAACCAGAGCTACGGCAGTACCATGCATTTTTTTTAGTTTTTCTAGTAAGACGCATAACATTAGCTCGAACTCGAACTCGATTCACGAAACCCGACGCGACATGCGGGTGTTGCATCGCGTAGAGTGAGTGAGTGAGCGTGCATTGATCTTGCTCTCTTTTCTCGCCATAAAGAGTAGTAGAACAACTCAGGACGTGGAGTATTTGCGCCAAGCTCAAATGCTCTTAACAGTAAAATCGGAAAATAATAAAGAATACAAAAAAATCCGGATTTTTTTGTGGTAACCTTTGACAAATGTTCTATGTGCTTGTAAAAATTTATCATAAATGAACATTCCTGGAAGTCGTGGAAAAAAACAATACTCCAAAAAGCTATTTTTGAAAGCATTTTGGAGTATTGATTTTTTTGCCATGACTTCCAAGAATGTCATTTCGCGATGATAACTTTGAAGCATAGAAAACTTTTGTCAAAGTTTACCACAGAAAATAAGATTATCTTATTTTTTTTTCATTTTCTTTCGATTTTACTATTTTTTAGAGAAAAAAGGGGCCAACCGAGCCCGAAAGAGCTCGAACCTAGCCCGACTTTGAATTAACAAAGCCATCAACCGACCAGGATTACAGAGACACCACATTACAGAGGAAACAAAAGCAAAGCAAAGCGGAAAGAAAAATACATGACACAAGGTAGAACAGCACAACAACAACACCGTAGAGCCAAAGCACTAAGCAGCGATGCCGGCGACCAACACTATGCCCACACCAACTAGCCAACTACAGACACGGAAGGAGGGCACCATCGAGAAAGCATCGAGCGTCGGCTGCGTCCACAAGCCAAACTTGGGCAACACTTGATCTATCTCTACCGTCGCAAAGGGCCACTACCCTTTTACCCAGGCTCAATGGGTGCCACACCGGTGACCGGCAAAGTGGCTCCCACAAGAACCCAACACAAGGTGACCAAGATGCCATAGGGGTGGCAGGAGGAGCATACCCACGAACACGGAAGACCAACTAGGTGAGCACCATCATCGGCAGCGGTAGAACGAAGCACCGAACGCAAGCTGTGGAACGAAGGCGCAACACCACGAAGAAGGTCGAAGATGGCAGCGGATTGCATCGGGCGAAGCCGAGCAGGATACAACAGTAAGGCCAAGCTATCACGCACCGCTAGCACACCACCACCAGCCCCGCCACCAAGAGCAGTTCCCAGCCACCGCCTTCAAGAAGGAGCACAGCACCAAGATGTCGTCGGCGCCTAGATCGAGGGAACATCAACTTTGGCCATACCCCGGGGAGGAGGCGGGAGGGAGAGGGTCCACCTAAAGCCTTCAGGAAGGGGATCGGCGCTAAAGGTGTCGACTTTGGGAAGGCCGCCGCGCCGGCCAGGAGTTTCCCCCGGAACTTCCCCACTCACTAGATCCGCCATGCCGACAACAGGGGATGACCACATAAGCCGCCAGGGGACGGTTCCGGCGCCGGCACGGGTTGGAGCAGATCGGAGCGGGGCAGAGCTTCTTCATGTAGCGATGCAGGGCTGCAAGGAGCCGCCACAACACCTACACCCACAACCTCCACGTTGCCCGCATGGCCGTGGGATACTACCCACTAGAGCCCGCCGACGCAACCCGCCCGACAAGCCGCACCACGCTGCACCGGGGAGCCAAGGCCTCCATCGAGGCGCAATATCCCCCGCGGCTACCTTTATCCTGACCGTGCCCCCGCGCCGCGAAACCCCTCATGCAACGACGGAGGGAAGGGAGAGGGTGGGGGGGACGCCGCGATGGCACTAGGGTTTCCCCCGAGTCGCCTCAGAGGAGGCGGCGCGGGGGGAGGGGGTTCGGCTACTGTTTTTCCTTCTGGTTCAGTGCTGCCCTACCCACGTCGATTTTACTGTTCACTCGAGCTCATTTGAGCTCGGGAGCAGAAGAACACTTTCGAACAACTCACCTTTTTTTGTTGGTCATTGTTCCACTCCACTAGCAATATGGTACTAAACTTACATACTTTCATAAAACTCAAATGGGCCCTTGAGATTCAAGCATTTTTACTGGTCTGAGGTATAAGATTTAGTGGGCCGGGACACATAAAATCTAACAATCCCTCACTAATAGTTTTACCTAGTTTATTTCAGATGAAGTCTACGGAGAGAAATGGCTGAGAAATGTGAGGTGAATCCCCAAGGGAAGAAAAGGAAGGAAAGGAATAGGATTGGCAAGGCATCAAGCTTCAAGACTCTACAATTTGCATTTTCTGAGAAATCACATTTGAGTCAATAGGAAAGCCAATACTATTAAAAGGGGATGAGGTAGCCAAGTGCTTAGAGTTAGCCACCAAAAACCCTCATGAATTCTCCCACAAAAATATTATGTCTAAACCCTAACACTTAAATTCGGTGCCACACCAACATTTCCAAATCGTCCCTACCAAGTTTCACCCTAGATAGATCCAGAGCCAAACCCTAACCTCTCGGTGACACGAAGTTTGATTTTGGTGCAACCGAAATCAGTGACCAACTTTTGGGTATCCAGTTTCTAAGAATCAGAATTTCTGGGTTTTAGGAATCGGTACTAGCAAAACTGGGAACTACCTAGGCCAGCCAAAATCAGACTCACCGAGATTTATATATCGGTCTCATCGAAATGCCAAAAGTTGCCACATTTTGCACTAGTCGGTGCAACCGAGTTTTTGCTTCGGTTTCACCGAGTTGGGCAATAATGTTGTAACGGTTGGATTTTTGGAGAAGCCTATATACACCCCTCCACCTCCCTCTCATTCGTCGAGAGAGCACTCAGAACAAACCAACACTTGCCCCATCCATTTTCTGAGAGAGAACCACCTACTTATGTGTTGAGATCAAGATCTTCCACTCCAACCATATGAATCTTGATTTCTAGCCTCCTATAGTTGCTTTCCACCCAATCAACCTCTATGAGCGTGCGTGATTGATTGGATTTGACACCGGTTTATGGTATAGGTGCTTAATTTGTCCATTCAGTCGTTGTATTTTCCTTGGGGTCAGTCTCTGATGATGCGCGATCTGCGATTACTTTAACTGTTTAGGCACGTCACAGAATATGCTTGTGTACCTGTAGCCTGCAGGCTGCAGCATATGCGTTGAGATACACGAGCTAGCTAGATTTTTGTTTCGGCAGGCATAATATAAGCTCGGGAAAAAAATTAAAGACGCGCTTGCAGAAACCGAAGCCGCACTTAATCCTTGTAAAATAAATGTGAATTACAGAGCATCTTCAATGACGGTAAGATGGTACCCATGATCACGGTTCACTGACATGACAAATGGCATGCAACGGACAAATAACATCTAGCATATATGCATATAGATCGAAGACACGTGTCAAGAGAGAAGGTGCAACAACATGTTCAACCATGGCGATGAAGACAAGGTGGTCGTCCGCCGTAGAGCAAGTAGTCAAAGGAGGCACATGAATATCGAGGATATAGTCGAACTTGAGCGAGTAACACTTCTCAAAAACCATATTTCCCCTCACCTGATGCAGCATCTCAAGGGTTTAGAGGCATGCTCTCCCAGATGGTTGTGCACGTAGTGGTCGGATGGGATCACCGGAGAAACACCTCAACACAGTGGAACTCGGCAAGTGTGTGTTCTTCTAGGCGTACCCTCTCTCCTTTGTACATCCTCTACATCAAGGGGACTTGTTAGGAGAGTGAGAGATGCAACTAACACCTAATGGAAGAACTCTCTAAAAATATGAATGTGTCCACAACGAGTTTGAGTATTGACACAGGCTGTCAGTTTTATTACATTCCCGACCCCTGCTAGGGTTCCTCCCCTAACCCCCTCCCACTGTCATCGGCCGCCCTCGCGTCCTCCTGTGGCCGCCGACCGCCGGTCAAGCACGTCCGGATCCCCGGGAGGCGACCGGGGCGACGCGCGCTCCTCCCCCCCGTCGGCGCCCTTCCTCCCCCTCCCCTCCCCGCTGCCGGCGGGCACCCCCGGCTCAGGCTCGGGTGGTGTCGGCAGCAGCGGGACCTCCTGTACCCGCGTGCACGTCTTCCCTTCCCGGGGCAGGGGCGGCGGCGGTGATGCTCGGCTAGGCAGCGTCCCGGCGACCCGCCGGCGGCGGGCGAGGTGGCGGGGCGGCGCGCCCCCGGCCCAGATCTGGGCCATGCGGGCCCCATCTGGGTCCTAGTGGGCCGCCCCCCGGCGCGGTTTCGATGTCTTCTGCGTGGTGAGGAGGAGGAGCAGCTTGGACGGGGGGGGGGGGGGGGGTCGCCGACGGCGTGCCTGCTGCAGCGTGATGGCGGGAGCTTTACGGGCTTCTAGGGCCCGACCGGGCCTGTGGAACCACGGGCCTGGTATGCTCCTACTGTTGCGTCCGGTCAGCTACCGTTGTTGACGGTGGAGGTTGAGCCCTCACGTGTGCCGACGGTGTTGCTGCCCCTAGTCCCGACTCCTCTTCGTTGCTGTGCAAGCCTCACTTCGTGGTGCCGTGGTGAGACGACATGGGTCTTCATGACCATGTTGGCGCAGGGTGGTGGTCGGTTTGGTGGCAAGCTCCGGAGTGCCCGAGGTGCATGTTGGGATAGAGGGAAACTCCTGTTAGCATGGCCGACACCGACGCGGTGGCGCCAGTGGGTGCCGCCGGACCTTCCTAGAGGGCGTCGGGGACTACCCTTCCTCTCGCCTCATCGCGTACCAGGGGAAACCCTTGGCAGCAGCGTCGTCATCTTTGCGGTCCTTCTTGGAGGAGGTGTTGATTGGTATCGGCGCTTCGGAGTCTTCGAGGCCCTCGGTGGGCGCAGTGGTTGTGAGGCTTCTTCGTTTTTGTTGATCCGCCATTGTCGGCATTTGTTCCTTTTGTATTTTCTCTTTCGTTTTTTTGGGCGTGACTGTGCTGCTTCGGCCCCAGCACCTATCGTTGGCTGTATCGGTTGGTTGCTTTGTAATACAAAGACGGGGAAAACCCTTTTTCGTAAGAGCATTGACACATACAACCAAAGCTAAGTAGTACCATGCAAAATTTAGTTATTTCAGCTAGACGCATAACATTAGCTCGAACTCGAACTCGATTCATGAAACGCGACGTGACACGCGGGTCTTGCATCATGTAAAGTGAGTGTGTGTGTGTGTGTGAGTGAGCGTGCATTGCTCTTTTTTCTCGCCATAAAGAGTAGTAGAATAACTCAGGACGTGGAGTATTTGCACCTGAGCTCAAATGCTCCTGGGGAATAATAAAAGCAGGAAAAATAGCAAAAACATTAAAAAAATCCAAAATTGTTCTATGGTAACCTTTGACAAATGTTCTATGTATGTGTACAAATTTATCATTAATGGACATTCCTAGAAGTCGTGGCAAGAAAAAAAATCGATACTCCAAAACTGCTGTTTTTGAAAGCATTTTTGAGTACTGATTTTTTTTGCCATGACTTTGATACGTCCATTTTGCATCATGATTTCTTATTGATATTTATGATATTATTATCCATTATTCCCTATTATCATACAATTATTATGCCTTTTCTCTCTGAATATGCAAGGTACATCACAAAGAGGGAAATATCTGGAAACTGGAATTCTGGACCGGGAAACCAATAAAAAGGCAGAAAAATCATCAGACTCCAAATGACCTGAAACTTCACGGAGAATTTTTCTGGATTATTTAAGAATTATTGGGCCAAAATATACCAGAGGGGGGCCACCTGCTGGCCACAAGCCAACAGGGCGCGCCCACCCCTCTAGGCGCGCCCTGATGGCTTGTGGGGGCCTAGCAGGTCTCCCGACCCCCCTCTTCTCCTATATGATGTGCTTTACCCTAGAAAAAAATCATAAGAAACCTTTCGGGATGAATCGCCGCCGTCTTGAGGCGGAAACTTGGGCAGAGGCCCTTTTGCACTCCGACAGGCTGATTCTGCCGGGGAAACTTCTCTCCGGGAGGGGAAGATCGAAGCCATCGTCATCACCAACGCTTCCTCCTTCATGGGAGGACCAATCTTCATCAACATCTTCACCAGCACCATCTCATCTCCAACCCTAGTTCATCTCTTGTATTCAATCTTTGTCTCGAAACCTCAGATTGGTACCTGTGGGTTACTAGTAGTGTTGATTACATCTTGTAGTTGATGCTTGTTGGATTACTTGGTGAAAGTTATTGTGTTCAGATCCTTAATCTCTATTATTATACCTCTGATCTTGAACATGTTGATGAGGTGTGAGTAGTTACTATTGTTCTTGAGGACATGGGAGAAGTCTTGTTATAAGTAATCATGTGAAGTTGGTATTCATTCGATATTTTGATGATATGTATGTTGTTACTTCTCTTAGTGGTGTGATGTGAACGTCGACTACATGACACTTCACCATGTTATGGGCCTAAGGGAAGTCATTGTGGAGTAACAAGTAGATGATGGGTTGCTAGAGTGACAGAAGCTTAAACCCCAGTTTATGTGTTGCTTCATAAGGGGCTGATTTGGATCCACACGTTTCATGCTAGGGTTAGATTTATCTTAATTCTTCTTTCATAGTTGCGGATGCTTGCGAGAGGGGGTAATCATAAGTAGGTTGTTTGTTCAAGTAAGAACATCACCTTAACACCGGTCCACCCACATATCACATTATCAAAGTAGCGAACGCGAATCAACTCAACATTATGAACATGACTAGACTGAAATTCCCATGTGTCCTCGGGAGCGCTTGCTTAATATAAGAATACCTTCCGGCCTATCCTTTGTTATAAAAAGGATTGGGCTACCTTGCTACACCTTTGTTACTATTGTCATTTTTCACTTGTTACGAATTATCTTACTACAAAACTATCTATTACTCTCACTCACAGCACTTGCACAGAATCCTTGCTGAAAACTGCTTATCATTTCCTTTTGCTCCTCGTTGGGTTCGACACTCTTACTTATCGAAAGGACTACGATTCATCCCCTATACTTGGGGAAAATTTTGTTTTTGCCACTCTAGATTTTGCCAATTTTCCTTATGCCACTCTAGAATTTGACATTTCACTTTTAACACTCTTAGCTTTTGACAATTATCACAATTGCCACTCAGTCGCAAAAGCAAAATAATTTTATTCCACCTTTTCCACTCTTAGCTTTTGACAATTATCACAATTGCCACTCTGAAATTTTTGCTTTTGCCATGAAAATGGCAATTGTGATAATTGTTAAAACCTAAGAGTGGCAAAAGTGAAATGTCAAAATCTAGAGTGGCATAAGGAAAATTGGCAAAATCTAGAGTGGCAAAAAACAAAAAATTTCCATACTTGTGGGCCATCAAGACTCTTTTCTGGCGCCGTTGTCGGGGAGTGAAGCGCCTTTGGTAAGTGGAAATCGGTAAGGAAACATTTTTGATAAGTGCTGAAATTTACTATTGCTTGTCACTATGAGTGGTCACCCTTTGAGTGGCATGTTCGGGGCATCTTCGCCTTGAACGGAAGCTGAAGAGGTTGCTCCTCAACCTACTGAACCTACTGAAAATATTTATTATGATATTCCTTCGGGTATGTTAGAAAAACTACTATCTAATCCTTATGATGGTGCGACTCATCCTGATTACCATTTGATATTTGTCGATGAAGTTTGTGGATTATTTCAGCTTGCAGGTTTGTCTGGAGACAAAGTTAAGAATAAGGTTTTCCCTTTATCTTTGGAGGGAAATGCATTAGTGTGGTATAGTCTATTGGATGATATTGGATCATGGGACTGGAATCGCTTGAAGCTGGAATTTCATCAGAAGTTTTACCCTATGCATCTTGTCCATCGTGGTTGGAACTTTATTTATAATTGCTGGCCTTGTGAAGGAGAAAGTATCGCTCAAGCTTGGGGGAGGCTTAAGTCTATGATGCACACTTGCCCCAACCATGACTCTCAAGAGGAATGATTATACAAAAAATTTATGCTCGGCTTTCTAATGATGATCAAGTATTACTCAATTCTTGTGCTACCGGTTTCTATATGAATAGGACTATTGAATTCAAATGGGATCTTTTGGAAAGAATTAAACGCAACTCTGAAGATTGGGAACTCGGGAAAGGTAAGGAGTCAGGTATAACGCTTAATTTTCATTGTGTTAAATCTTTTATGGAAACTAGTGCCTTCCATGAGTTTAGCAACAAATATGGTCTTGACTATGAGATAGTAGCTACTTTCTGTGAAACATTTGCTACTCATGTTGATCTCCCCACGAAGAAGTGGTTTAAATATCATCCTCCCATTGAAAAACCATTAGAGGAACATGTTAAAATTAAGAAGGAAGAAGTAATAGTTAGCCATGTTGATCCAATTGTTCCTACTGCTTACATTGATAAACCTCCTTTTCCTATTAGGATTAGGGAACTTGCTAAAACTTGAACTGTGGTTAATAAAAGTCATGTTAGGACACCTAAACCTCATGAACAAATAAATGGTGAGCCTAATGTTGCTATGGTTAAAGATCTTCTAGTTGATAATATTGATGGTCAGGTTATTTACTTCTGTGATGAAGGTGCTAGAATTTCAAAACCTGTTAGAAACGAGAGACATGAGCTCGATAAAAACAAACCAGTTGTAGGCATGCCTGTTGTTTCAGTTTTTTGCGAGAAAACTCCAGAAAATGCAAGAATTGTAGAAAACTCGAACAACTTGGCATGGTGCTTTTAATTGGTCATAAAAGCTGGTGGAATAATTTGAAGGGTGTCGAGAAACGAACACCCTTCATTGAACATTATCTATTTTGGACATTCTTAAAATGAACCTATCTTTTACAAGCACGTGGGCATGCTCATGGTAGTCATAAATGCTAGGTTTGAATGATTTTCGACACCGTATACAAGTTGCCACACGTCAGACCATTTATTGACCTTTTTTTATCGAGAAAACTATAGAAAATATTTTTTTATCGAAAACCAAAATAACGTGGCATGGTGTCTTAAATTGGTCATATAAGACCATGGAAAATTGCGGCCATTTCAAGGATGTCAGAAAGCAACGTGCTCTCAGACAGAAATGATATCAACTTTTGCCCTCCTTTGAATATGGTGTTTTTTGTACATTCATGAAATGACATCAACTTTTGCCAGCAGGTGGGCATGCCCATGGCACCCATCCATGGCAGATTTGAAGGAAAATATATATTTAAAATCATAATTTAACCAGGTACTTAATACTGTTATTTTAATTTTCCATGTTTCCTCACGCGACAATGGACCGGCCAGTCGGGCAGCCTCATGCGATAAAAGTATTTAATTCTGGAACTTTTGTTTTCAAATTCATGAACTTTTTTCAAATCGATGAATTTTTTAATTTCTCAAACTTTTTTTGTCAAATTTGGGAACTTTTATTAAAATTGATAAACTTTTTTAATTTTCAAGATTTGTTTCGTCCTTGAAGATAGGTGTGCTTAAAAACCGATACCGAATGAACCATTTGTTTTGTTATTCTGTTGGTGTTGGAAAATTTCTGCCATGTGTAGCAATAGGCGAGCGGGCGGCTGGGACGTCAATTCTATGGGCCAAAATGATCACTTGCATGCAAGGCATAAACTTGTTTTAGCCTTTTTGTTGCAGCCTACATGTACATACCTGTAGGTAACACATCGTGCCATTTGTGGTTTTAGTCCCACCTCGTGTGGTTACATGGAAGGAGGCAAGAAGCTTAGCTATATAATAGGGTAGTCTGGTTACCCGGTCTCCGGTTTTTAAAATTCAAAAAATGTTCATAGATTAAAAAAGGTTCAAAAGTTTAATTTTTGTATCGATTTGAAAAAGTACACGAACATGACACAAAAGTTCGCCAAATTGAAAAAGTTTATGGTTTCGAAGTAAAGTTCACGAAATTGAAATAAGTTCATCGATTTGAAAAAGTTCATCAATTTGACGATAAAAGTTAGCAATTTTTTAAAAAGCTTGCGAAATTGAAAAACATTCATTCCTTTGAAAAATAATTCATGGATTGAAAAAATAACTTCACAGATTTCAAAAAAGTTCACGAATTTAAGAAAATGTTTAGGAATTTAAGCAAATGAAAAAAAGAGAAGAAGAAGAAGAAATAAAGAAAAAAACCTAAGGAAAAAAGGACCAAAAAAAGAAGAAAACCACATGGAGAAGATGCACAACAAGAACGATAAGAGAAATTAATAGGCACAACAAGTTTGTTGTTTCACATGGTTACAACTGGAGGAAATAAACAAAAAGGTCGGAAGTTTGATTCTTACCTGAAGCAGCACCTATTTTGGGAATTTTAATAAATAAATAAAAATAAATGGGCCAGGCCCAGGATGGAGGGAGGTTTGCATTGATTTGTGTGACGCTACTTCCCATACATTGTATAGGAATACAGCGCGCGACCCATTATACACGCGAAAGGGGGTACGATCTAAAAAAGGTACATATCACCCTTTATACGTTTTGTTGGTGTGTACTGAAGCGAACCTCTATTTTTAACGAATGAATGCGATAAATCTTTTGTCTTTGTTCCGAAAAAGAAACAACATCTAAAGTTTTACAAAAAGATGGCTATGTGCATTAGTCGGTGCAAATGCTATAGGTCCACCCTAAGTTAAGCATATATACATCAACGAGAACAAAAGAGTTTGTAAAAGTTTTCTTTATCACTTTCAGTTTGTCAACTGAATTGCTTGAGGACAAGCAATGAGTTAAGCTTGGGGGAGTTGATATATCCAAACGTATCTACTTTTCGAAACACTTTTGATCTTGTTTCGGACTCTAATTGGCATGATTTGAATGAAACTAACCTGGACCGACGCCGTTTTCAGCAAAACTACCATGGTGTTGTTTTTGTGCAGAAATAAAAGTTCTCGGATTGAGATGAAAATTGACGAAGAATTGTTTTGGTATATATAAAAATTATTGGTAAAACAACCAGCAGTGGGGGTCCCACCTGGTGGCCATGATCCAGGGAGGCACGCCTACCCCCAGGGCGCGCCACCCTAGCTCGTGGGCCCCCTGGCAAGCCTCCGACGCCCATCTTTTGATATAAGGTGTTTTCTGCCCTAGAAAAAATAAGAGAGAAAGAATCATCACGTTTTACGAGACGGAGCCACCGCCTCATCATGTTCTTCCTCGGGAGGGCTGATCTGGAGTCCATCAGTTGCTTCGGAGGGTGGAATTCATTGCCGTCGTCATCACCAACCCTTCTCCATCAACAATTCCATGATGCTCACAGCGAGGAGTGAGTAATTCCTTTGTAGGCTTGCTGGATGGTGATGGGGTTGGATGAGATTTGTCATGTAATCGAGTCAATTTGTTAGGGCTTGATCCCTAGTATCCACTATGTTATGAGATCGATGTTGCTATGACTTTCTATGCTTAGCTTGTAACTAGGGCCCGAGTGCCATGATTTCAGATCTGACCCTACTATGTTTATATGAATATGAGATTTTTTTGGATCCTATCTTGCAAGTTGTCTGTACCTATTATTGTTATGATCCGTAGACCCCAAGCTGACAAAAATTGGGATCATCTCCGGTGATGGCCGTGGACCCGTAGTATGAGGAGTTCATGTATTCACCATCTCTTATTGCTTTGTTCCAGTTCTCTATTAAAAGGAGGCCTTAATGTCCCTTAGTTTCCCTTTGGACTCTGCTGACACTGGAGGGTAGGACAAAAGATGTCATGCAAGTTCTTATTATAAGCACGTATGACTATATACGGAATACATGCCTACATTACATCAATGAATTGGAGCTAGTTATGTATTGGTCTAGGTTGTGACTATTACATGATGAATGTCATCCAAATCAAATATCCATCACCGATCCAATGCCTACGCTTTTCACATATTGATCTTCGCTAAGTTACTCTCGCTGCTGCTGTTACAATCACTATAAACTGCTACTTTCTGTTGTTCCTACTATTGTTGTTATTGTGCTACTAAACACTTTGTTGCAGAAAGATATCTCCAGGTGTGGTTGAATTGACAACTCAACTGCTAAGACTCATAAATATTCTTTGGCTCCCATTGTGTCGAATCAAAAATAAGGGTGAAAACTACCCTCGAAGACCGTCGCGATCCCCTACACTTGTGGGTTATCAAGATCTTTTTCTGGCATCGTTGTCGGGGATCATAGCTCTATTTATCGAGTTCACTTGGGATATCTATTGATCATTATGAAGAATTTGAAAGATGCTAAGACCAAGATCATACCCTCTAGGACGAGGGCAGGTAAGGAACTGCCATCTAGCTCTGCACTTGATTCACCTTCTGTTTTGAGTAAGCTTGCCACACCACCACCTGCTATTCAATATGATATGTCGCAAGTAAGTGATGATGCTACTTCTGTTATAAATGAAACTCGTGATGATGCTAGTACTTTGCTTGATAAAATTGTGCCACTGGGCGAATTTCTTTATGAACAAATTGCTAAGTCTAGAGAACTTGAGAATGCTAAAATTGATGAAAACTATGATTCACCTATCATGTCTAGATCTCCTACCAGAATTGAAATGCCTGATGTACGTGATGGTTATGGTATGGATGGGGAGATAGCTAGAGACTTCCTTGCTTGTAATGATAGAGATGATCTTAGGAAAGTATTGGGTAAACTGAAATAAAAATCTATGAGGGAGAAAATGAAATATGATCCTAAGTTTGCTACTTCTCCTATATGTGTTACTGATAAGGACTATGAATTCTTTGTTGATCCCTAGTTAATTACTTTGGTAGAATTTGATCCTTTTCATGGTTACGAATCTGAAACTGTTGTGGCACATCTTACCAAATTAAATGATATTGCCACCCTATTTACTCATGAGGAAAAATTTCGCTACTACTATATCATTAAGACTTTTCCTTTCTCATTGAAGGGTGATGCTAAGAAGTGGTTTCATACCCTTGCTCCTGGTTGTGTGCGTAGTCCCCAGGATATGATATATTACTTCTCTGAAAAATATTTTCTTGCTCATAAGAAACAAGCTGCTTTACCGGAAATATTCAACTTTGTGCAAACTGAAGAAGAGAATCTCCCTCAAGCTTGGGGGAGGCTTCTCCAATTACTTAAAGCCTTGCCTGATCATCCTCTTAAGAAAAATGAAATACTTACTATCTTTTATAATGGACTATCCGATGCTTCTAGGGACTATCTGGGTAGTTGTGCTGGTTGTGTTTTCAGGGAATGAACTATTGGACAGGCTGAAGAATTATTGATTAATATTTTGAAGAATGCCAATGATTGGACACTTCCTGAACCACCTCCTGAACCAATTCCAAAGAAGAGAGGTATTCTATTCCTCAGTCCAGAAGATATGCAAGAAGCCAAGAAATCTATGAATGGAAAGGGTATTAAAAATGAAGATGTCAAGAATTTACCACCTATTGATGAAATACATGGACTCGATATCCTACACAGGTGGTAGAGGTAAATTCTCTTCGTAGATTTGATGAGGGTGATATACCTTACAATAAAACTGCTAGTCAATGCATGGATGAATTCGATAATTACATTGTTAAGCAAGAACATTTCAATATGTATGTTAAGGATCAATTAAAACGAAATGCCATGATGATTGATCACTTGAGGGACTTGAAGTTTAGAATTGCTAATGATGTTAGAGGTTTGGGTAAACATTCATCCATGGTTCATACTCAGCCACAACAAGTTGCTAAGTCACAAAATGATTTGCTTACTTAGATGAATAATAAATTAAATGATCATGCAATTAGAGTTATGACTAGAGGTGGTAGAATGACTCAAGAACCCCTTTATCCTGAAGGACATCCTAAAAGGTTTGAGCAGGATTCTCAGAACATTAACAATGATACACCTAGTTCATCTAAGAAGAAAAATAAAAAATGATAAATCTTTGCATGCTTCTAGTGAACTTGTGGTAGAAAAACCTTTTGAGGATAATAATAATGTTTCTATTTCTGATGCTGAGACAGAAACTGGTAGTGAACATCCACCTAGTGATAATGAAACTGAAGATGTTCATGTTGATGCTCAACCAGATAATGATAAAGAACCTGATACTAATGTAGAAATAGAACCTACTGCCGGTCTTGATAACCCACCTCCTAAGAATAAACATTATGATAAGAGGGACTTCATTGCTAGAAAATATGGTAGAGAAAGAGAGCCATTGGTTCAAAATCCTATGCCATTCCCTCGCAAGCCTTCTATTAATAAAGATGAGGAGGATTTTTAGCGCTTTGTTGAAATGCTTAGGCTAATCTTTTTGCGAACACATTTGAGTGTTATTCCTAAGATGCTTCCTTATGCAAAATATATGAAAGATATTGTCACTAATAAAAGAAAGATACCTGAAGCTGAAATTTCCACCATGCTTGCTAATTACTCTTTTGATGGTGGAGTGCCTAAGAAATTGGGAGATCCAGGGATACCCACTATACCTTGCTCCATTAAACGAAGTTAAGTTAAAACTGCTTTATGTGATCTTGGAGCGGGTGTTAGTGCTATGCCTTTCTCTTTATATAGAAGACTTGACTTGAATAAGCTCACACCTACTGAAATAACTTTGCAAATGGCTGATAAATCCACTGCTATACCAATTGGAATTTGTGAGGATGTCCCGGTAGTGGTTGCAAATGTTACTATCTTAACAGATTTGTTATTCTTGATATCCCCGAGCACGACAACATGTCGATTATCCTTGGTAGATCCTTTTTGAATACTGCAGGGGCTCTTATCGATTGCAACAAAAGCAAGGTTACTTTTCATGTCAACGGTAATCAGCACACCGTATATTTTCTGAAGAAACAAAGTTTGGTGGATAATATCAAATCTATTAAGAAAATTGCAACAATTACAAATGGAGAGTTTAAAATTCCTCTCCGAGATATGATATTCTTATTGTTGTTGAAATGCATATCCCCATTGAGGTAACCTAACGTTATACATTTGTTTTGGTTTCATGTCACTCAGAAACGGTTCGTTAATAAGACTTGATCAACCTTATTAATAGATTCTTTTTTAGGAGCATGTGGTCGATAAATTCAGTAAGCACAACCTACTGTACCCATAGTTTTATTCTCTGTTATTTAAAGTTTTAATAAAAGAATTATCACAATTTTTCGTTTTCTGAAATTTCCATTCAATAAAAATGACCCAAAAATGAAAGTTCTCGGAATGCCCTGAAAATTTCATATGATTTTTTCTAGAATAAATGATTTTTTTTGGCACTGAACACACCCCAGGGGGTGCACTTGTGAGCCACCAGCTCACAGGGTGTGGCCACCCCCTAGGGCATGCCATGCTAGCTCGTGGGCCCCACAGGGACCCACTCACCTAGTGCCCATGCCCACAACCTTCTTCCACCTCCAGAAAAAATCACCATTGCCTCCTAGACCGTGTTCTTGCTCATTGATTTTTGATCTCCTTGCTCGGAACTCCGTTTCCAAAACTGTTTTGAGGAATTACTCCTTGGTATGTGACTCCTCCAATGCTCCAATTAGTTTTTGTTCTAGTGTTTTTTATTTTACAATATCTGCTACTGTTGGTGACCATGTATATGAGCTTACATGTTGAATTTGTATGGTTGAAAGTAGTTTTGATGCATGATATGGCCCCTAGATACTTGTGGGAGTTGCTATCAATTTTGTTGAGTTTTGTTCACTTTTATTTGGAGGGACTAAAAATTTCAGAATTATTTCAAAGAAAAACATGATGTTGAAAAGGTTATTGAGAGGTTCTTCGAGCCGGAGTTCCAAAGAAGCTCCGGAGAAGAAGCCCCGGTACACTCTTCCTCGCGCGGCCGAGGTGCGGCCGTGCGAATGGCCATGTGATACATTCTTGAGGGGCGCGTGAATATATGAAGATTTCTATTGTTTGGCTGAAAGAGCCGACCCTGTGCCGTTCCTCGCAGATAAGTGTGATCAGTATCTCCTTCTCACCAATACTAGGAAGAATCCGCCACCGTATCATTTCAACTTTATGATGTTTCTAGACTTGATGAATTCTATCAAATTTGCATGCTAGGGTAGTTATTTAGACCCACGTCCTAGAAATGTTGAGAGCTTTATGGCCACCATAACTATGGGGGGTCGATAGGAGTTTCCGACACTAGAGTTGCTAGTTTACATTTTCCCGTGCTGCGCTATTATTCATTATTTGGTGGGAGATGTATAATTGTAGGGGGAAAGTGGAACAATCAGTGCACCTAATCTTGCTATTTTACGCCACACGCTTTATAGTGATAGATCTTTTAGTTTGGGAGCTATTGTTGCTCGACAGTTACACACAAACCGTTTGAAGGGTGCCATCTTTGGTGCTATTATGCTGCTCGCCTCGCTAGATATTTTGAGATTCCTATTAGGCTCGTGGAGGAGGAGCTTTTGCCCGCTAAATATCTTAATTACAGCAGCATGGTTTGGCATAACTTCATTGACTCTGGTAGAGTACGGTTCCGTTATAACTTTGTATTTAGTCACGATGCTTGTGAGAAGATTATATTTCCTGCTCCTGCTTTGTTCAATGTTTTCAGCGGCACGTACACCATTATGCCTGAGGATATCTATGCTTATTGGCGCATAGCACCACCCACAACACGGGGGACAGAGCAGTGGCCGGAAATTGAGCCTGAGTGGGAGCCCGCACGAGAGTCGGTCTATCAGTGGGATCCTCAGAAGCAGCAACAGTACCCTAGATTTGACTATTTTTGATCCGTGGTCATACACCAAGTTAAGCCAAGAGCCTAATCTTGGGGGAGTATGTTTTTCTCACCGACATTAAATTCATGTACCACACATTCCAGTTGTCGGTGTTCATCCTCTTTCATTGTATAATCCATCAGTAGTTTTATTTTCGCTTTCTTTTGTGTGTTTGAAAAATATAAAAAAACCAAAAATATTTCTCGCTTCTTTTTGGTTCTTATTTCTTGTTTAATTAGTTTGCATTATTAAAAGAAACCCTAAAAGATTTTCCGTCCTTCTTCTTGTTTGTTGGAAGTTTTCCCATGTAAATAGTTTTTCTCGCCTTTTGTTTTCCTTTGTTAATTTGCTTTCTTCGGAAAACTAAAAACTCCAAAAACATTTCAGTGTTTTTCTTTGAAATTCTTTTCTTTTCTTTGAGTTTTTGAAAGGAGAAGACTATGCTATAATTCTTGAATGGCTCATATGCTATGTTGTTGATCTAACAAAGAGCCATTATTATTATTTTGCAGATTCCAGCTTAGTCCACATCACACTTGCACTATTATTAATTTCACATCATTCGGTTGTGCAAGTGAAAGGCAATAATGACGATAATTTGATGAAATGATTGCGGTAAAGGAAGCTGGTATGAACTCTTCTTGTTTTTCTGTTTTTTGTGAATATGTTTAGCTTAGTTGCTTTTGATTCATCATATTATGAGTAAACATGTTTGTGATGACAATTAGAGATTATAGTTGCTCATGCCATGCATAAATAGCTAGGAGTGGATAATGATTTATCTTGTGTGTCAACATGCATTAAAATGATTATGATGTAGTATATTAGCATGGTATCCCCCTTAGAGTAATTCGAGTAGCTTGACTTGGCACATGTGCAAACATGTAGTTGATTCAAAACCAATGCAGCCTACATGATATTTACGTTAAGAGTGTTTATATACTACTCATGCTAATTTTCAATGTTAATTATTCGCAATGCATGAATATGACCATTGTCGCTCTCTAGTTGGTCGCTTCCCGGTCTATTTGCTAGCCTTCACGTGTACTAAATGGGAATGTTTCTTGTGCATCCAAAACCCTTAAACCAAAGTTGTTCCAGATGAGTCCACCATATCAACCTATATGCGGTATTACTCCGCCGTTCCAAATAAATTTGCATGTGCCACCTCTAATTATTCAAATAAACATTTGTTTTGTGTGCTCGTACCGCTCATGTAGCGACACAACCCGAAACGGTCAAGTCTGTGTGTATCTGTACCATCCCAAGACAATGCTGGCACACACAGTACATCAATGTATATATGAAAGTTCAATCACACCTGCTTTATTACATCGAAATCTCATATAGAGTCTTATTACAATAATAAATTTGGCTGAAGGCCAACTCATGAGACAAACTACTGCCGAAGACGTAGAAGATAGCAAGTCCATCCGACTCCAGGGGCATAACACCGAGCGTAGAACGTTGCCTTACTCCTGGTCGGAATAAACCTCTGCAACATGAGACATTGCAGCTATGTAGGTCAATATTTTGAATATGCCGGCAAAGTCACAAGAGAGAACTGGTAAAATAATCATCTACATTATATGCAAATATGGCTGGTGGGGCTATAAGTTAAAGTTTTAGCAAAAAGCTGTTTCTTCTACAATAAAGGGGTCATAAGCAAAAATATTACTCCCTCCGTTCCATAATGTAGTGCATATAGATTTCTTGAAAAGTCAAACTTTGCCAACTTTGACCAAGTTTATGGACAAAACTATTTATAGCTACAATACCAAATATATATAATATGAAACTACTTATTATGAATCCAATGATATATGTTAGGCATTCTAGATGTAATTGTTTTTTCCACAAACTTGGTCAAAGTTGGTGAAGTTTGACTTTTTAAAATATATATGTGCACTACATTATGGAATGGAGGGAGTAATACAAAGTTGGTTGTTAATGAGATGGTTCCGCCAACCAATTCTCATACCCCAATTATTAATAAACCCAAATCATTATTAATAGTTGTGTCGGGAGTTCCTGATAGTTTCAGTTCCAAAGGCTCAACTTGTCCGTAACCGGGGGCACGACTAATCAATTAGATTTTGGTACTGTGCAGAGTCTTGCACACTTTCCCACAAGATTAGATCGCCTTCGTTGAAGTCCTCGCACTGCATGGTGTTTGAGAACCGGATGACCGAAACATGGTCTTCCAAAGAGTTCCTTTGTGCCACTGGCGGTGCCCATCCAGTCCTACCGTTCTTCTACATCTCGTAGCACCGTCCGTCCAGAGTCACTACGATGTCTAACCAAGCCAGAGCCCATAATGGCTTGTGGTTGTGCAGGTAGCCTCAGGTCTTGAAGTATCCATCCGTCTCTTCGTGCCTAGGTGGAACTTTCCGCTTGAATACTGACACTTCTCCAGCAACACCTAGGCTAACCAATGGTTCCTCTAGGGCGTCGTTCATCCAATTTCCACCCAGAGGTACATTGCATCATGAAGTCTTGAGGTCTTGAAACTTAAGGTCTTGATCATAATTTAACTCTCACAACTCCCATGAAAAACACTCGACCAACCCCGTCTACTAGAACGTAGCAACTACAATTTTATTGCAATCCTGGGCATTGGTGTCAAGGGAGTGGGGTTATTCCTACCTCATGATACTACTTGCAAGAACAACATATCAATGTAACCTACTAGCATGCATGGTGGAAAGTGGCAACTACTGCCATATAAAATATAGGTAAAACAATGATCAAAGTGACTTGCCTTCCTGATGATCTTGAAACGCTAACGACTCGTAATAACAAGCCTCGCACTCCGGGTAATCTATCAAAACAAACAAGACATACATAAGCATACCATCATACAAAATAACACTATAACAACAAGTAAAACTAATAATAAAGCAATCAATAAAACAATCAAAGAAAAATAAAGGCAAAACCCAAGAAATCACCGAAACTCAATTGAAAAGCTTTACTAAAGTAAAACAAACTATAAATAGTTTTCTGCAACTAATAATTTTTTAACATAAATAAAATTAAATTTTATTAGAATAACAAAAAGAAAATTTCCTACAAATTTATATGCAAAAATAATGAACTTAAAATCATTTATAAAAGTCTACTTTTGCTCAAACCAGGGTTTCTTTCAAAACAAAGAAACAAGAATAATAAAAATTACTTTCAGCAACAAATAAAATGCCTACTATTAACTAGTAGAAACTAATTTAAACCTTTTCAAAAAAATACAAAAGAAAATAATTTAAAACAATTAAAACTAATGGAAATAGCACAAATACTATAAACTACTTACACATTACTGTTTTCCCTAAAACCCTAATTTAAAACAATCTAAAAACAGCAAAATAATACCTACTGTATAAATAATTTTACTAGTGACTAGGAGCAAAAATAATCAACAAAAGAATCTATTATTAAACTCAATATATAGCCAAAATAGTGATTCAAACTAATTTGAACAAATTCAAATTCAAAATTATCAAATATAGTCAAACTTGGCATCTAGGGAAAGTGCATAAAATTCTAAACCTAATGCAAAAAGAATCACCTAAAAACATTAAATAACCTAGGAGATAAAAACAAATTAAAAACAGAAACTATTCTGTGAATTAAAACTAAAACAGAAAAAACTAGCGATCGGCTAAGGGCTATGTGGCGCAAAGCGATTGGACTAGGGGGTGGCCGAAACGAAGAACCGGGCGGGTGGCCAAAGCATAAAGGATACCGGTTCACTAGATTAAGTGATCTAATCGTGGACGTCTATCCACGATCCGACAGTGAAGGGATCTCGGGGCTTACAGCGGCGGCGGTTACGAGGTCCGGCAATGGCGTCCAACGGCGGCGGTGGCTGGGGTTGCTGCGGGAGGTGTCTCTGGCGGGTGTTCGGCGACAACGAAGGCACGGGTCGATGCGGAGGAGGACGGTGAGGGCATAGGTGGTGTCGGCGAGCATCGGGGGTGACCGGGGCGTCGACGGCGAGCGAGAATGTGCGGCGGCAGTAGCAAACTTCGGTGAGAAATGGCGGCGGCGTCGAGGCATGGAGAGAGGGGGATGTAGGGTGTTTCGGGTGCGGGAGGCAGGGGCTTTATAGGGAGGGGTGAGGGGTGAAGAATCGGCAAGGAATCGCGGCGCGTCGGTGATCTCCGGTGAATGGCAGTGGATCGAGGCGGAGAAGGAAGGAGTCCGTGGCGGCGGTGCGAGCGAGCGATGGGGCCAGGGTGTCAGTGAGAGAGATAGGGGGAACAGGGGATCGGGTGTAGGGTCCAAAGTATGTCTAGAGGGGGGGGTGATTAGACTACTTGACCAAATAAAAATTCTACCTTTTCCCAATTTTAGTTGTGGGCAGATTTTAGCAATGATAGAAAGTCAAGCACACCCTACACATGCAAGCCCTATGATCTATACAACTTCTCCCCCTTTAGCAACAAGTAACCAAAAAAGTTCAAAAGTATAGAACTAATCGTATCTCTGGGGCTGATCTCCTCCGGTTGTTGATGTAGGAGTCGAGAGAACCGCTTCGGCAAAGACTTCTGCAGATGTCATGGAAGGAGTTGGAGTAGACACTGGAGGTGCTGAAGGAGCTGATGGAACTGAAGGAACTGCAGGAGGTGCTGATGAAGATGGTCTCAACTCTGAAGCTGGCACTGTCGCAGATCTGGCCTGGGTCTTAAACTAAGTGCTGGGCCTGAGAGGGCGACTGTCATCATCATCATCTAAAGAGTGAGGAAGGGGTACTGCATCCACTTCCTTCTTGAGCTCATCAACAGTCTTTGTCAGCCCATCTACCTTGTTGTTCAGTGTGTGGAACTTGTTCTCAACTATCCTCTCCAGACTCTTCTAGTTCTTCAAAATCTCTGTGATGTCATTCTGCATGCCTTGGATAGAGCTAAGAATAAGGTCCATCTGCTCACTCCATGTCCTTGGCATTGGAGCACTAGTGGCTCTGGCTGCCTCAGCTGCTGCCTGTGCAGTAGATGAAGTGGGATGATTTGGATTCATCACCACAACATTGTCCTCAAACTCTGGCTGGAGTGGCATATGTGGTCGATCAAGTGCATATACATTCTTTTCAAGCTTTGAGTTGATAAGCATCTGAATATACGGTGCATATCCACAAGATCTTTTCTGATCAGCAGCAGTCCTCTTCACAGTCTCAACAATCAAGTCCATGACCATGAATCTGGTGTGAAGGTCAATGTGATGCAGCATGTTGATGGAGTATCCTCGGATCATCTTGTCATCTCCTCATTTGGGCATCAAAGTGTACCTCATGATGGTGTTGGTGGTCATCAGTCCTACCTGCAGATAGTATACTGATCCAAACTTATGTGAATGCACATAGTCAGCAGGAACCTCCTTGTATATCGTTGCCATGGAGTTATGATTCATCTTGGCCTCAGAGTACACATCCAAATCACCATCTTCTACCTGTGGGGCTCCTAAGATGGTAGCCCACTCTTCCACTATGGATTCATACCTGACACCTTCTGTCATCCAGACAATTCTACCATCTCCATCAAATTGAGCTGTGGAGTAGAATTGCATGATCATCTCATCATTTCAAGGGGTAAACTCTCTACCAACAAACGCATCAATGTCAATGGCCTTGAAATTCTCTTGCACATGGGGAAAATAATCTTCATTCTTCTTAATGTAGTCCCAGTCTACATATCTCATATCGCTCACAGATGGGCTCTTGTCCAGGAGAATGGTTTCATAGAAGTCTTGCTGCTCTTTGGTGTAGAATCTGTAGTCTACAACAGTCCTTCTCCTCTAAGAATATGGATCAATAGCTCTCCATTCCCTCAGCCCTGAATCCTTCCTCTTCTTCATGTCCTCAGCAATGGGATGGTTGTCATTTTTCTCTGGAAGATGAGGTCTCAGCTTCCTCAAAACAGTCATCTCATCCTCTTTAGCAGCAGCTCTGGAGGAAGAACCCTTGTTCTTTGCTGCAGCTGGGATGACTCTAGTTGTCCTCTTGGGTTTAGGAGCTGTGGGCTTCTTGGGAGCAGCTGACTTGCTCTTGGATGGGGCCTGACTAGTCATGGCATTAGCAAGCAGCTTCTTCTTCTTCTTGGGAGGAGCCTTGGCAGCTGGCTCTTCCACTTCTTCAGCTTCTTCTGGATCTTCATACATAGAAGCAGGTCTTCCAACAACATGTACAATCCTCTTTCTGCTCCTTTTCTTCACAGTTGCCTTCTTGGGCATAGAAGTCTTTGCTGGTTTAACAGACATGGTTGCCCTAGCACTCTCTGGTGCTCTCACAGCTTCAGAACTCTCATACTCCTTTCTCACTGGCCTCCTAGATGAGGTGGCCTCAGTTACAGACTTCTTTGCAGCCTTTTCTGCTTTGTCTTGCCTTTGCTTAGCAAGAACCTCCTCTGGCACAAAGTCAGAGTCCTCCTCATCTGAGTTCAACTTCCTCCTGGATCTTGCAGCAGCCTTGGGCAACCCATGAGAGCTTGGGGTGCCTGGATCTTCTGAAGAAGGAGAACTGGCCTCGGGACTAGTGCTTGGATCTGCATCAACACTGGGTTCTCTGAAATCATTCTGACTGTCTCCTGAGACTGACATACTGACCCTGTGAATGGAGCATAGAAGAGCAGTGGGGTTGAGCATCACAAAACACAGAATTTTTTGAAAGTTTGAACAAAAAAAATTCTTAGTTATAGCTTTGTGCAAAATGGATTTCGGTACCACTGAGTCAAGATTTTCGGATCCACCGAGACATATGGTCTTCTTCATAGAAACTTGGCAGTCACTTCGGTGTCACCGAAAATGACCGCTCGGTTTCACCGAGACCATTCTCAGGAACTCTAGAACCAAAATCGGTAGAACCGATTTTTGCGACTCGGTGTCACCGAGATGCGTTTTGCGGATGGCTAAACCTAAAAATTTCTCGTTCGCTAATCTAATGAACTTTCTAGTGGATTAGGAAGATTGCAAACAGTGGATTATGGATAAGAGTTCCATAATGCGCATGAGTCGGAAAGAGGAGCGCACAAGGGGGCCGAATTCATACCCTAACTCGGTGACGAATCCGCTAAGGTGACGACGGCACGAAGATTCCGTTGACAGCAGCGATTCCCAATGGCGGAGGTGCATGGGGAGGCAAGTGCGACGACCAGGGGGTCTGGAGCGGCAGTTCGGGGGTTTGGAGAAACAGACTTTTGGCGAGTGAATTTCAAAAGTCGGGTCCACCAGGTAATATACCCTAGACTGTCGGTTAAACCGATTGGAACATTTCGGTGCCACCGAGTTTCCTGACTGTCAGGTGACAGAGAAACTTGGTGAGACCGAGAATACCTGATCGGTCGTACTGAGATCAAAAACCTAGATCAACTCAGTGATTTGGTGGAACCGAGTTTGTTGGGTTGGTTATACCGAGATTCACAGAGAGGTTTTGGAATGCAGCTCTTGTCGACACGGTACTCCGAGTGCTCCTCACACAGAGGGTTCGAGAAGTGCTTGTTCAAGTTTTGTGATGTAGCATGAATAGAACTTGAGACGAGAAAGCATAGATAGCTAGAGAGGGGTCCTAGGCATTCTTGTACATCCAATTGGCAAAAGAAAACCAAACACCAAATAGCAACAATTGGATATCCTTGAATGAGTAAAGATATTCAGACCAACATGCTCACACAGTAAGATGTCAAAAGAAATCATGCCAAACATGCACAAACACTCTAGCATCTATCAAGCACTTTGGCGATGACGGAGTCATCTATATATGAGTATATTAACTTAGGAGCCAAGTAAGAATACTTGATCATAGGTCATACTCATCATTTAAGCACAAGTGGGGTTACCACTTTTACATAAAGCATTTAATGTTGTCACATTCTAAGAGATGCTTTAACTCAAGTCTTAGAGTAAAGCTCCCCCTTGATGTGACATCACCCCTAAAAGGGATAAACTAACCTTGGGTTTTGTCGTAGAAGACTTCATGTGGGTGATGTAGTGGTGGATGCTCATAGTTGATGAAGATCATCTTGAGTTGGGAGCAATCCTTTTGTTTCTTACTCTCCTCACCTACATGGGTTAGTCCCGAGCACAAGAGACAAATACAAGGATATCTATGGATATGGAGTGCAAAGCATACATGATGATGTCCATGGATTCATTAATTACCTTGTCCCTTACTTACCTTTGAGGGAATGTGTGACTCCTTGAACTATTGCATAATGTTGATGTTGATGCAACTAGTCCTTGCCAATAATGAATGTGAGTGAATTTCATTGGCGGAGTCACCCCTCAAGAACCTTTCTAGTTCTTCTTCTTGGGGACCCACATCAAGTTGATGGGGATCCCTTTAGTTGAAGTAGCATTTGTTGAAATAGAACTTGGAGTAGCCTTGGGAACCCACTTCACCATGGCTAGGGACTCATCTTCAAGTGTGTCAATGTCATCATGAAGCTTGCCCTTGCCCTTGTGGTCTTGTGGAGGAAGGTCATCTTGAGAGCTTGTTCCCTTGAGAAGAGTAGATTCATACTTCTCCCTTTGAGGAAAAAACTTAGGCTTGGGGTATTGACCTTCTTCCCATTCAACTCCATTTGCGTTGAAGTAGCCAATGCCATGGTTCTTCCGGTATCCTCCATGCTTGCGTACAATCTCTTCGAATTGCTTACATCCGGTAAGACTTTTGTAGACACCTTTCTCTATAATTCCTTTCAATAGATTGTTTTCTTGCTCAAGTGTAACTTGGCTAAGAGAACCGTTAGTGGAATCAATAGAGCTACTAGAAACAACATCATTTGATTTATCATTAGATTTGTTGTTACTAGATGAAGAACCTTTCTTGCCTTTATTACTAGATTGCTTAGTCTTAACTTGTGGAATAAATGTAGACAAGAGTAGTCGTTTGGCTAGATAAGAACAAGTCTTCTTTTGAAGATCGTCATTGATTGCTTTAAGAAACTCATGTTCTTTCTCCAAATTGAGCTTCTCGAAGCGTAGCTTCTCATGAGTTCTTACAAGCTCTCTATGATCTTCTAAAGTAGATTCATGAGCTAACTTAAGAGCGTTTAATTCTTTAGTTAGTCATTCTATTTCCTTCTCATCATCATCACACGACTTATATTGAATAGCATGATCATTATCTAGCTCATTTTGACTAATATCACTAGTTTTATCAAATAGCAAGTCATCATCTCCAAGTAAGTCATCCTCATCACTATTGAAGTCAATGTATTTGGGGTGTGATACCTTGGGGACTTTAGCCATGAAACAACTTCCACTCCCTTCATTTGGTGAATCAAATATGTCGTAGGAGTTGGAGGAAACGAGTGCAAGTGCGGCAACACCTTCATCTTGACTATAGTCGGAGTCTGAGTGATAGCTTCTCTCGGAGTGGTTGTCGGATTCGGAGCCGGAAACCCATTCACCAACATGAGCTTGATGTCTTCTTCTTGAGTAGCTCTTGGTGTACTTGTCCTTCTTCTCCGAGTCCCTACTTCTCCTTGAGGGTCTTCATTCATAACGATCATCTCTACTCCTTCTCTCTCTTCGAGATGACTCATCTCTTGAGCTTAGTCTTCTAGGTGATTCTTCTCTTCTCTTGTGGGGGGCCATGCACTCGTTGGAGTAGTGTCCGGGCCTTCCACAATTGTAGCAGTTCCGATCACGACTAGATGAACGCTTCTCTTCATATCTTGAGTTGGAGTTCCTCTCTTTGCCTCTACTCTTGTAGAACTTGTTGAATTTCTTGACCATGAGGCTTATCTCTTCATTGGTTACAAGGTTGTCACTTGATGTAGCGAGAGCATCACTTGAGGCTTTGTAAGCACCGCTTGACTTGTTGTGAAGTTCTTCCTTGTCCTTGAGTGACATCTCATGAGCAACAATCCTTCCAATCACTTTCGTAGGCTTGAGATCTTTGTAGTTTGGCATCATTTGGATCAATGTGCACACGGTGACATACTTTCCATCCAAAGCTCTAAGTATCTTCTTGATGATGAATTTGTCGGTCATTTCTTCGCTTCCTAAGCCAGCAATCTCATTGGTTATGAGAGCTAGCCTAGAGTACATTTCCGCGACTCCCTCACCATCCTTCATCTTGAACTTGTCAAGTTGACTTTGAAGCACATTTAACTTAGATTCTCTGACGGAATCGATACCTTCGTGCATATCAACCAAAGTGTCCCAAATTTCCTTTGCATTCTCAAGACGGCTGATTTTGTTGAATTCTTTGGGGCATAGGCAATTGAATAGAATGTCACATGCTTGAGCATTGTATTGCAACATCTTCAATTCTTCCGCGGTCGCTTCACGATCTGGTTCCTTTCCATCACCATAGAAATCACCTTGCAAGCCAACACGAACAACAGCCCATATGGCGGGGTTATGACCAAGAATATGCATTTTCATCTTGTGCTTCCAACTAGCAAAATTTGTACCATCAAAATATAGACCTCTACGGTGATAATTTCCCTCACTAGACACCATACTCTCCTAGGTTGTGAGACCAATGCAATGGAGACCAATGATCTGATACCACTTGTAGGATCCAAAGTATGTCTAGAGGAGGGGTGATTAGACTACTTGACGAAATAAAAATTCTACCTTTTCCCAATTTTAGTTGTGGGCAGATTTTAGCAATGATAGCAAGTCAAGCACACCCTACACATACATGTCTAAGAGTATAGTAGCGGAAAGTAAAGACAAGAACATGTAGTAGAGGGTAGGGATAGAAGATCAAACACAATTGTAGACATGAAGATTTTTCCCGTGGCGCTATCGTACATCCACGTTTATGGAGTCTTCAACCCACGGAGGGTAGCGGTCGTGAGTCCACGGAGGGCTCCACCCATAAGGGTCCACGAAGTAGCAACCTTGACTATTCCATAACGGCTTCCGTCCACGAAGGACTAGCCTCACTATGGGTAGATCTTCACGAAGTAGGCGATCTCCTTGCCCGTACAAACTTCTTGGTTCAACTCCACAACATGAAGTAGGAGGCTCCCAAGCAACACCTAACCAATCTAGGAGGCACCACCCTCCAAAACGTAATAGGCTTGATAGTGATGATGAACTCCTTGCTCTTGTGCTTCAAGATGATAGACTCCTCAACACTCAATCACTCTCTCACAGATTTGGCTTGGTAGAAGAGATTGTTTGGGTGGAAAGAAACTTGGGGAGGCTAGAAATCAAGATCCATATGGTTGGAGTGGATGATCTTGATCTCAACACAAGGGTAGGTGGTTCTCTCTCAGAAATTTGGATATGGGAAGTGGGGAACTGTTCTGAGTGCTTCTCTTAGGAGTGGGATGTGGTGGAGGGGTATATATAGGCATCTCCAAAAATCCAACCGTTACACCATTATTGACCAACTCGGTGAAACCGAAGTAAAACTCGGTCGTACCGATTTGTTCAAAATGTGTCAACTTTAGGAATCTCAGTGGCACGATACATGATTCTCGGTGGTATCGATATGAGTGGCCGAGGGAAGTTTCCAAACTCTGTGAAACCGATGCATAAAACTTGGAAATTCTGATTTTATAAACTGGGTCATCCGAAAGTTGGTCACCGAAACTCGGTTGTACCGATAAAGGACTTGGTTGTACCGAGAAGCTAGGGTTTGGCTAGGTTCTGTCTAAGATGGAAAATTGGTAGGGCCGAGTGAGAAACTTGGTGGCACCGATTTTGTGTGGTAGGGTTTAGACAGCTTATTTTTGTGGGAGAGCTTGTGGGTGTTTTTGGTGGCTAGCACTTGTGCACGTGGAGCAATTTGTTCACCAACATTACCTCACCCCCTTTTAATAGTATTGGCTTTCCTATGGACTCAAAGTGATTTCTCACAAAGTAAAATGTAGAGTCTCCTTGCTTGAAGCTCTGCCAATTCCATTCCTTGCATCTTGGGGTCTCCTCACAATCTATAGCCATCACATCATTGAACTTTTCCTGAAATATACTTAGTGGAAAAATGAGTCCAATGAGATATATGTTGTTATTAATTACCAAAATCACCAAGGGAGCAAATGTGCTTTCATCGGGCGACCGATCCAGATCTGATTCGGTGCGGCCGGCGCACGGCTGGGCGGCTGGCAAGTGGGCCGCGGCGCTAGGGTTTCCTATTAAAAGGATTTTTTCCATTTAAAAAATATAGAAGAGACAAAAGAAAGAAAATAAAATAAAAACAAAATAATATACACATATTATATACCAAAATGACCAGGAGAATAAATCCTAAAGATGGACTATTTTCTAGAGGCAAAATAAGAACTTTGTAAAAATTATTTTTCTGAAAATTCCAAATAAAACCAAATTTGACTTTCAAATATTTTGGCATTATTTTCTTCTGACTTTTGGGGTGTCATGTTACCTCCTCTCATACTTTTTGATCAAAGTATTTTGTGAGGGACTCTTGAATATAATTCAAATGCCATATTGAAATGAAGTCGAATGCAAATTGAAAATTCAAATGCCAAATTCAAATTCAATCACAATGCATAGATTCTTAGCTATAATTGTAAAACATTCCGAATTGTAAATTTGGAATGTTACAGCTCATGGAGCGACGGGGCGGTCAGTATCTTCCATGCTAAGTGGGCTATTCTCAAGATGAGCATTTATTTGCCTATCATTGCACGTGAGAGGCTGGTAAAAAGGATGCCGTGTCTTGCATAATAAAAAAACAAATTCCCCTGGAAAGTTGAATGTTGGAGGGCACCCGTGGATTCGGTGTGCCATGGCTTGTGTATATATGGTGGAGGGGAGTAAACTTTACCATTCCGCTTGGGAACCACTTATATTGTGTTTAGCATGGAAGATACCGAAATCCTTTGTCGTGACGTTGACAGGAAAGGCACACCACCCAAAATTATACTTTCACCTCTGTTTTAAACCATGAGCTCTGGCACCTCTACAAATCAATCCTTCCCTATGCAAAGGGCCTTTCTATTTACTTTCATGTTATTTACTTTTATTGTTGACTCATCATCTTCTCATTAAAGCACCAATCCTGAGAGAGCTATTGCCATTTTTATGCATTGAGTCTAGTTAATGTTGGATTTGAGCATGACTAGATCTATTCTACCCTGAATTACAATGTTTAGTCGTTGCATAAACCTCAGAGGTGCTTTGCATTTATGTTTTGCGGTCTCAAAAAGGGCTAGCAACATAGAATGTTATCATATTATATCATGATTGTTTTGACAAATTGTTGGCATCCAAGATATCTTATTATTGCTCACTAGTTAGTTATGTTATTGTCATGAGAAAATGTGAGACCTAAGTGTTATCATTGACATGGTTAGTTTATATTATTTGCTGAAAATTTCAACACTAAGTTAAGTATATATACAACAACAAGAACAAAAGAGTTTGTAAAAGTTTTCTTTATCACTTTTAGTTTGTCAACTGAATTGCTTGATGACATGCAATGCGTTAAGCTTGGGGGAGTTGATACATCCCAAACGTATCTACTTTTCTAAACACTTTTGCTCTTGTTTTGGACTCTAATTTGCATGATTTAAATGAAACTACCCCAGACTGATGTTGTTTTCAGCAGAACTACCATGGTGTTGTTTTTGTGCAGAAATAAAAGTTCTCGGATTGAGCTGAAAATTGACGAAGAATTTTTTTGGAATATATAAAAATTATGGCAAAAGAACCAGCAATGGAGGACCCACCAGGTGGCCACGAGCCAGGTGGGCGCGCCTACCCCCTAGGGCACGCCACCCTAGCTCGTGCCCCCCTGGCAAGCCTCCGACGCCCATCTTCTGATATTAGGTGTCTTCTGGCCTAGAAAAAATAAGAGAGAAAGAATCATTACATTTTACAAGATGGAGCCTCCGCCACCTCCTGTTCTTCCTCGGGAAGGCTAATCTGGGGTCCGTTTGGGGCTCTAGAGAGTGGAATTCGTCGCCGTCGTCATCACCAGCCCTTCTCCATCAACAATTCCATGATGCTCACCTCCGGGAGTGAGTAATTCCTTTGTAGGATTGCTGGACGGTGACGCGGTTGGATGAGATTTGTCATGTAATCGAGTCAATTTATTAGGGCTTGATCCCTAGTATCCACTATGTTCTAAGATTCACTACAAGAAATATGTCAACTTGTGACCTAGTGGCAGTGACCCTGGAAGAAATGGTCATAAATTTATGACCATTTGAGACCAATTGGTCGTAAGTTGTTCGGGGGGCTACAAACCCTAAACCATAACGACAATTTTGGTGAGAAAGGTTGTAATTTCCTTACACGAAATGGTCGTAAAGCAGTCAGCACTGGTCCGCTGCCTTATTTTTAGCTGATCATGACCAATATAGATGGTCATAGCCTTGTAAATTGTGGTGCATTGCTATGACTAGGCGCCACCTCATCAGTTTTGCCTATGTGTCATGTCCATGTGTCAATTTTTGCCCTAGGTTGTGAAGCAGCTTACATTTCTGTCATTCCCAAAATTCCCAAAAAATTCTCATAAATTCTTTGGATCATATCTTCCTCAAATATGTCAAAACCTTCCTTGCCTAGTTTAAAAATAATTCAGGAATATTCATTTTCCTATTATGTTTAGAACAACAGTTTGTGAAGGAAGTGCTATTTATATTTTCTTGATTGCCCTAAAAAATTTTGGGCTCTCTTTCCTATCCAAATCATTGCCTGATGAAACAATTCAGCTCCATTGCCTATTAAATCTTCCTTAGCAAATTTCCAAAGTTTTTGTTCAGCTAGAAGCTTTGTGAAGAAAGTACTATCTAGGCATATCCTAATGAATTGTATTTTTGCCACATCTTCTATATGCCTAAATCATAGCTCTCCACAAAATTTTATCCCCATCTAACAATTCATGTGAGCTCACCATCCAATCTTTATTTCTGCTAATATTTTCAGTTTGTGAAGCAACTATATTTTATATTGCTTTATAATTGCTGAAAATTTACCAGGACATGACTCTGCCTATAGAACCTCCCTCCACAAAATTTTAGCTCATTTAAGTGAGCCAATTTTACTCAATAATTTTCCCAATTTTCTGTTCAGTGGAGAGTATTGTGAAGTAAGTACTATTTTTATTTATCCAAATGGTATGAAATTTTTACAGTCCCTTCATATGCCCAAATTATCATCTTCCTCAAAATTGCAGATCTATCCAATCACCTATGTGAGCCCAGCTTCAATTTCTATTTTCTGTCCAGATTGGCACAATGCAAAGCAAGTGATATATAGACCCCTCCTATTGCCCTCAAACTTTTTTGGCACTCTTCCATATGCAAATCATTGCCACATGCCAATATTCATCTCCATTTGCCTAGTAAATCTTCCTCAGCAAGTTTCCAAAGTTTCTATCCAGAGAGTAACTTTGTGAAGGAAGTACTAGCTAGTATTATCCACATGATCTGAGATTTTTCTAACTCCTCCATATGATCATATCACCACTCTCCACAAAATTGGAGCTCTGTCTAGCAATCCATGTGAGCTGGTCATCCAATCTTTTATTCTGGTCATATTTTCAGTTTGAAAAGCAACTATATTTTATATTGCTAGATTATTGCTGAAACTTTACCAGGGCATGTTCCTACCTATATAATTTCCCTCCATCAGATTTGAGCTCATTTCATTGTGCCAATTTCCCTCAATAATGTTCCCAAGTTTTTGCCTAGAGAAGAGCATTGTGAAGGAAGTACCATTTTGGCATGTCCAAATGGTATCAAATTTTTACAGTACTTTCCTATTCCCAAATGACCATCCTCCACAAAATTTCAGCTCAATGCATTCATTCATTTGAGCCCAGCTTCAACATCCATATTTATGTCTAGTGTGGTACTTTGCAAAGCAAGTACCACCTAGGCTCCTTCATTTGAGCTGAAATTTGCCAAGACAATCTCCTTAGTAGATGATCATCCTTAGCCAAAACTGAGGCCCATTGGCCATGTGCATTTCCTCCACCGCTAATCAAACACTTGGCCGCTAATTCATATTTGAGCTTAGGTCAGTCTCCTCGTGAGATTCTTTTGTTGTCTTCTTCTTCCTAACACCTACCGGTGGAGTGACCAACCCACCAGACATGCCTAGGACGCCCAGAACATGTGGCAACGCCACGGTCACGCGGTGACCACGCGGCTGGCATGCTAGTTTACGCGCTCTGGAGTTGGGGCCCTTGGCCACCGTCCAAACCTCGACATCTGGCCACCACACCATGTATCTCTTATTAAATATATACTTATGTACCTATAAATGATTTTTGCAAAAAATAAAGAGCAATCTATGAGGGAACTGTAGTTCAAATTTGAGCCGCTTCCACCTGAATCACAGGAAATTTGTCTTTTTGACAAGAGGTGGATGGAAAGATTTTGACAACCAACCGTTTGGTCAATTGTACATTAAATGTGGTATAATGATTTCTAAAAATGGTGTGGTGCCATCTTGCAACAAATATTTGGTAGGTCCTTCACAAAAAAACTCATTTTGGGCACTCGAAAAATGGAAAATGAATTTTTCGTCCGAAGAAAATGAAAACTTACTTAGGCAACATTTTTTGCCATTCCAAGATGCACCTTTGTGCACAATATGAGATCATTTGAACAAAGTATGCCATGAATGTGGCCATAAGATTGATCATTTGGCATGAAAGCCATGAATCTTCACACATGATAGCTCATTTCCTAGAACACTTTTTCAAAATAATTGCCGTAGTCCAAGTTTATTATTTTTCCTAATAAATTGGTCACATATAATGACATAATTCGAAGATTTTCCAATTTTTTGTTTTTTTTTGCAATTTTTCATGCCCATTTCAAAATGCGATCAAAACGACGGGAATGACAGTTCATAGCTAGTGGTTGAATCTTGAATAAAATTTGATGTTTATATGATTAAATAGATACTTATTTACCTAGAAATGATTTTTTCAGAAAATAAAAAGCAATCTATGAGGGAGCTGTAGTTCAAATTTGACCTGCTTCTAGCTGAATCGAAGGAAATTTGTCTTTTTGACGAGATGTGGATGGAAATTTTTTGACAACCAACCGTTTGGTCAATTGTACATTAAATGTGGTCCGATGATTTGTAAAAATGGTGTGGTGCCATTTTGCAACAAATATTTGGTAGGTCTGATATGTCTCCAACGTATCTATAATTTTTGCTTGTTCTATGCTGTTATATTATCATTCTTGGATGTTTTACAATCATTTTACTACAACTTTATATTATTTTTGGGACTAACCTATTAACCTAGAGCCCAGTGCCAGTTTCTGTTTTTTCCTTGTTTTTGAGTTTTACAGAAAAGGAATATCAAACGGAGTCCAAACGGAATAAAAATCTACGGTGATTTTTTATGGACCAGAAGAAGCCCAGGGAGCATTGGAGTTGGGCCAGAAGAGCCATGAGGCCACCACAAGCCTGGGGGGCGCCCCCCCTAGGGCGCGCTCCCCTGGCTTGTTGTCACCTCGTGGCCCCCCAGGACTTGTTTCCGCCGCCAAAAATTCCTATAAATACAAAACCCCCCAGTAAAAAACCTAGATAGGGAGTTTCGCCGCCGTAAGCCTCCAGAGCCACGAAAAACCAATCGGGAGCCCGTTCCGACACCCTGCCGGAGGGGGAAACCATCACCGGAGGCCATCTTCATCATCCCGGCAGTCTCCATGACGAGGAGGGAGTAGTTCACCCTCGGGGCTGAGGGTATGTACCAGTAGCTATGTGTTTGATCTCTCTCTCTCGTGTTCTTGAGATGGCACGATCTTGATGTATCACGAGCTTTATTAATATAGATGAATCATATGGAGTTTCCCCCTCTCTATCTTCTTGTGATGAATTGAGCTTTCCCTTTGAAGTTTTCTTATCGGATTGAGTCTTTAAGGATTTGAGAACACTTGATGTATGTCTTGCGATGGGATATCCGTGGTGACAATGGGATGTTCTATTGATCCACTTGATGTATGTTTTGGTGATCAACTTGCGGGTTCCGTGACCTTGGGAATCTATGCATAGGGGTTGGCACACGTTTTCATCTTGACTCTTCGGTAGAAACTTTGGGGCACTCTTTGAAGTTCTTTGTGTTGGATTGAACATGATGAATCTGAAATTGTGTGATGCATATCGTATAATCAAGCCCGTGGGTACTTGTGGTGACATTGGAGTATCTAGGTGACATTAGGGTTTTGGTTGATGTGTATCTTAAGGTGTTATTTTAGTACGAACTCTAGGGCTGTTCGTGACACTTATAGGGATAGCTCATAAGATTGATCGGAAAAGATAACTTTGAGGTGGTTTCGTACCCTACAATAATTTCTTCGTTTGTTCTCCGCTATTTGTGACTTTGGAGTGAACTCTTTGTCGCGCGTGAGGGATTTACATATGATTCAACTATGTCAGTATTGTTGAGAGAACTTGCACTAGTGAAAGTATGAACCCTAGGCCTTGTTTTCAAGCATTGCAATACCGTTTTTGCTCACTTTTGTTACTTGCTACCTTGCTGTTTTTATATTTTCAGATTACAAAAACCTATATCTACCATCCAAATTACACTTGTATCACCATCTCTTCGCCGAACTAGTGCACCTATACAATTTACCATTGTATTGGGTGTGTTGGGGACACAAGAGACTCTTTGTTAAGAGACTCTTTGTTATTTGGTTGCAGGGTTGTTTGAGAGAGACCATCTTCATCCTACGCCTCCCACAGATTGATAAACCTTAGGTCATCCACTTGAGGGAAATTTGCTACTGTCCTACAAAACTCTGCGCTTGGAGGCCCAACACGAGTCTACAAGAAGAAGGTTGCGTAGTAGACATCAAGCTCTTTTATGGCGCCATTGCCGGGGAGGTGAGTGCTTGAAGGTATATCTTTAGATCTTGCAATTAAATCTTTTAGTTTCTTGTTTTTCACTAGTTTGGTTTTATAAAATAAAACTACAAAAAAATGGAGTTTAGGTTGCATCATTTGGTTCGTCTTTTTAATGTCTTTCGTGAAAATAAGGATTCAGAAAATTGTGCTCAACTGGTAGAGGAAGAAATTATGATAATACTTAATGAGAATTCTTTGAATGAAGAGCATGATTGTAATGTTGTTAGTATGAATTCTCTGAATATTCATGATGCTAATGATATGCAAAGCCACAAGCTCGGGGATGCTATGTTTGATGAATATGATATTTTTAGTCCCCCAAGTTTTGATGAGCAAAACTATTATGATGATGGCATGTCTCCTATCTATTATGATTATGATGATGACATGTATGCTATAAAGAGTGATAGTAACCATGAAACTTTTCATCATGATTTTAATATTCAAAGTGGTTATGTCAATCAAGTATCTCATGATAGTTATTTTGTTGAGTTTGCTCCCACTATTATGAATGAGAAGAAATTTTCTTATGTGGAGAGTAGTAAATTTTCTATGCTTGTGGATCATGAAGATAATGCTTTATGTGATAGTTATGTTGTGAAATTACTTCATGATGCTACTGAAAATTATTATGAGAGAGGATCTTATGCTTCTACATATTGCAACAATATCAAGTTTCCTCTCTATGTGTTGAAAGTTTTGAAGTCATGCTTGTTTTGCCTTCCTATGCTAGTTGATTCTTGTTCCCATAAATTGTTTTCTCACAAAATCCCAATGCATAGGAAGTGTGTTAGACTTAAATGTGCTTGTCATGAGATTCATGATGCTCTCTTGCATGTTTCAAATACTATTCCTATGGGAGCATCATTGAAATCATCATGCCTAGCTAAAAGGCATTAAAGAAAAGCGCTTGTTGGGAGACAACCCAACACTTTTAATTTATGTTTTTGAGTGTTCACATGATTAAGCTACTGTATTAATCATGTTTTATAGCTTTTGTTTCAATAAAGTTCGAAGTAAAGCCTGTGGGATAGTGTGGATGATAGTTGACTTGATTCTGTGCAAAAACAGAAACTTTTGCTCTCAGTCCAGGAATTTTGTAAATTCACTGGAACGTGCTTTTGATCTTAATTTTTTACACATGATTCATATACAAATTTCCTAGATTGTCCTAATTTTTCAGAATGTTTAGAGACAGGGAAGTATGGTTACACTACAGATCTTCACAGACTGTTCTGTTTTTGACAGATTCTGTTTTGCATGCATAGTTTGCTTGTTTTAGTGTTTCCATAGCTTATATTTAGTGGTATAAATTATGGGAATAATAGAATACAGTAGGTATTATTTGGGAACAATTATGAATCTTGTCTTGACAGTACCTAAGTGAATGATCTTTGTTTATTATACTAACCCATCTCACGAAGTTCCGTTAAGTTTTGTGTGATTGAAGTTTTCAAGTTTTGGGGAGACACCGATATGAGGAGAATAAGGAGTGACAAGAACCTAAGCTTGGGTATTCCCAAGGCACCCCCAAGGCAATATCCAAGGAAGACTCAAGTGCCTAAGCTTGGGGATGCCCCGGAAGCATCCCCTCTTTCGTCTTCAACACTATCGGTATATCTTAGAGCTATATTTTTATTCGTCACACAATATGTGCTTTGCTTGGATCATCATTATATTTTGTTACTTTCTGTTAGGTGTTATTTATAATCTTGTTTTTCAATAAAAAGTTCCAAGAATTGCCTTTAGGATGCTTGCATTGAATGTTTTCATGAGTGCTGTGTAAAAACAGAAACTTTGGCTGTAGTGTTTGAATTTTCATATTTTACTGGAATGTGGAAAGTTTCTGAAATTTTTACAAAGTGATGTCATATAAATTTTATAGCATGTCCTAAATTTTCAGAATTGTTTGAGTTACATAAGTACACTGTTTTCATAAATTGCTACAGACTGTTCTGTTTGGACAGATTGCTGTCATAGTTTTGTTATCTACCTATCCTATAGTTTCCATAGCCTATATTGGTAGATATAAATTGTGGAAATAATAGTATACAGTACCTAATGTTTGAAAATTATTATGCAACTTGTCTTGGCAGTACATGAATTGTTTATTTATTATTATGTGCACTAACCTATCTCACGAGTTCTTTTCAAGTTTTGTGTGGATGAAGTTTTTGAGAATAGGTGAAACCATGATATGAGAGGATTGAAAGAGATACAAAAGGTCAAGATTGGGGATGCCAAAGGCACTCCAAGTAAATATTTCAAGAATTCTCAAGCATCTAAGCTTGGGGATGCTACGCATCCCACCTCTCTTTATCAACAATTATCGGTTAGCCTATGTTGAGCCTAAATTTTTATTCGTTCACATGTTGCGTCCTATTCTTGGAGTGCTTTTTTTTCTTTTGCTTGCTGTTCAAATAAAATACTTAGATCTGAAAATATTTATTGAGAGAGAGAGAGAGAGTCCTCACATAGCTACTTAATTGTTTGACTACTCATTGATCTTCACTTATATCTTTTGAGAGTAGCTTGTCATTTCCTCTCATGCTTCACTTATACCTTTTTGAGGGATGAAATTTTTATGCTCATGTCCTTCATTTAAAATTGTTTGAACTTGTCAAAAAAAAGCAATGGCAATATATGAAACTAGTCCCAAAGTGATAGATATCCAAGGAGGATATAATAAAAACTTTCATGAAGATCATGGGACAAATTAAACTTGATTCTTTGTAATAGTTTTGAAACATGATGATAGTAATATGTGAGTCATGTTAGTGAGTAATTATGCTTTAGTAGGAATATTGGTGTTAAGGTTTGTGATTCCCTATGCAAGTACGAAAGTCAATAGTTATGCAATGAAGTTACATCCTACTTGTGGTGCATTATTCGGTGTTAGTTATGACTCAATGCTCACTTATGTGATTTTTCGTTCCTTGGTTTGGTTGCTTCCCAATCTATTTTCTAGCCTTCATTTGTACTAAGTAGAAATACTACTTGTGCATCCAAAATCCTTAAATCAAGTTTTGCCTTATGAGTCCACCATACCTACCTATATGCGGTATTTCCATGCCGTTCCAAGCAAATTTGTATGTGCCATCTCTAAATTTTCAAAATAAATTTTCTCTTTTATGTGCCCATACCGCTCATGAAATGGTGGGGAGTATCCAATATTTTTCCATGCTAGGTGTGTTATTCTCACGATGTGTGTTGATTCACTATCATTCACGAGAAAGTGGCTGGTATTCGGGATGCCCAGTTCCATGCTCAAAAATCAAATCAAAATATAATGAAACAAAACTCCCCCAGGATTGTTGTTTGTATGGACGGTACCCGTGGATTCGGCTCGCCATGGAGTGTGATTGATTGGTGGAGGGGGAGTAAAAATTTTACCATTCTGTTTGGGAACCACCTATAATGTATGTAGCATGGAAAGTATTGTGAGCTACTTTGTCATTTTCGTTGACAGGAAAAGCATGCCACTCAAAATATTTTTCTCTCTCAATTTAAACCTTGAGCTCTGGCACCTCTACAAATCCCTACTTCCCTCTGCGAAGGGCCTATCTATTTACTTTATGCAATTTTTATTTTTACTTTGAGTCTCCATCTTCTCTTATAAGCACCAACTAGGTGAAGGGTAACGCAGCAGAAAACAAAAAATTTCCGACCTACGCACCAGCCCAGGACCACTATGGAGACTGGATACAAGGTTTGATCTTTTCGTTTCCGACTCGTAGCGCAGTGGAAGAAGAGTCGGTGGAGATCGTCGGTGCAGATCCCCGCAGCTAGGATTTACAACCTCCCAACCGCGAGGATGTATACCCTCATCCGCCCCTGGACAGCCCTCCGGGAGGCGGTCTGACAGTCCCCCGGACGGTGTCGCGCACAGCCCTTCGGGAGGACCATCGAAACACGGACAGTCACTCGGACAGCCCTTCGGGAGGACCCCCGAAACACGGACAATCACTCGGACAGTCCATCGGGAGGCACTCTCAAACTAAGATCGAAACTACGATCTCTCCACAGAGTTTCACATATACGGTGTCATCTATCCGGCAGGGCTTCGCCGTCCAGAACTAGTTCCCACCGGAACCCAGACAGCCTTTCGGCTCTACGAAACTATTTCGCTGGGAGGGAGAGAGAAAGCCAGATCATGCATGGCACTTGTATGTGAGAAGGAATGAGGTTTGGGCAGCCCCCTCACCTCCTATTTATAGGAAAACCAAGTGGTAGGAAGGGTATTCAAAAATACCAAAAATGCCCATGAAGGAAACACTTTCCAAGGGCAAAAGGGGAAAGCCAAAGAACAAGTGGTGCTCCATGGAGGAGCACCACATGTGGCCGGCCACCCTCTTGGTGGGCCCCCCCAAAGGGGGTCCTCATCCATCCATCCCTTGTAGAAGCCTTTTGGGAAAATATCCCAAAAGGTGACTTTCCAAAAATATCCCAAAAAGCACTTTCACTATTCACGACGACATTTTTCAGCGTCCGTTCGAACTGAAAATATTTATGTGGTTCTAGAACATTTCCAGTACCCACTAAAATAATTTTCAACTCGTTCCGGAACAATTCCGGATTAGTGATTTTCATCTGCGAAAAGCATCCGAAGCGGTTCCGGCAGCTCCGGAACATTTCCGGTTTTTCTTCCGGAAAATTCCCAGAAGTTTCCAGAATGATTCTAGCACCCTCCAAGAATTATCAGGCATGTGCCGAAACCCATTTGACTTAATGGTATCCCCTGAAACAACTTTTCAGTTTTACCGAAACTGTTCCGGTGTTCTCTCTACGGAACTTTTCCGGTGTCCGAAACTTTTCCTGTTATTTTCTCTCAGACTCCCTGTCTAGTATTCAGCAGATAGATGACCCTTAAGCGTGTGACCCTATAGGTTCGGTGAAGTATAGACATGACCCGGAACCCCTTCCGATCAATGATCAACATCGGATCATAATGAAAGTATGGCCCTTATGTTATTCATATCACCGAACATCAAAAGTTCTCTTATGAACAACCTTCTTGCAAGATACCTTATGCAAAGGGCTAGAGTATATGAAACTCTAAAATGAATTATGAAAGTAAATACATAGGTAATACACCAATGGAAGGTATAGTAACTTTTACTATGTTTCCAGCGCGTATCAATACCTCATCCCTGGCTAGTCTTTCAGGCCATAGTAGTTCTTACATCGATTTGCAACAGAATGCAATCGAGCGGGTATCTTTGTGATCAACTCACAATACCCAAGAATTAGCGATTAACATGTTTAACCATAATTCCTAAGAACTATATCTTTGACCAGCCTTCTATACATCAAAAACTTGTATGACATTCATACATGAGCTGGATATTCCAGTCTTCTCTCTTTTTGCCTTTATACTTGTAACAGTTTAACTTTTAGTATTTCTCCTACTCTCAGAAGAAGCACCCAACTTGAGAGTGGAGTTAGCCCCGGACTTCCTAGGCGTGAAAGTTTCACTAACACCCTTCGGACACTTCCTTTCTCTTTAAGCTGTTGTTTTATTCACCTTCATTATATGACATGCGTTCTTCTGGATCCCTCTCTTAACAGTCAAATGCCCAGTAAACACTTTTACTAATAGTTTGCAAACAAACATGGCTTTGGATATCTCATATCTTTTAGCCTTTGTTTGTCTCTGAAAATGATTTTCAGATTCCATGAATATCACATAGCTATCCAAACTTTCGAAGTTCGGGTCTCATGGAGGCAAACATATTTCACTTGACCGTAACGGAATTTTAGCTTTTGGATCGAAGGACGAGAGTCACATCATCCATATCATTAGCGGGAGAATACCAAAAGCATGCGATAGGAATAAGTCCTTCTCGGCACTCTTAAGGACAATCCTCACATTACGTTACCAACCATAAAGTTTTAACCAGATATTTAACAGCTATTCAATTTTAATAGGGAAGGTGGAAACGCGAGCCATTATTCTACAACTTTTATGCAAATCACACTTAGAAAGTGTTCAAAATTAATTGCACTAAGAATTAAAAGAATTAATTCTAAAGAGCGCTCCCACTCAAATCAATATCTCTCATAATTGATTGTGAGTGATTCAAGACCCACATTTCCATTCAACGCCATTGTTCGAGATGAACACTGATGGCGCGAACTTCAATTGGTAGGCAAACTTGCCAATCACATCTCCATGTGACTCTTGTTCATCTTTCGATGCGTGTGTTCCGAGCTCAGGACGATCCTGCCATGAACGTCAAGATAACCAAGTGATCTTGCTGCGAGGTCTGACCTCACCCGCCTTACACCCGTACAATCGTTCGTACCCATGTAGGTCATGGCGCACCTCGAAAGGAAGGATGATGTGACGGTGCTACACTTGGGAGAACACTAACTACTTGATATTTTTGTGAGAGATCACCCTAATAAAACCGACTACCACGCAATCAAGAAGGGTGCATCAAGAGGGATAAACATCTCAGGCAATTCATAATAGCATGATATGGTATAGCCCTTTCTGACGGAGAAGTTATCAATTTCTTCGTCTTCGGCATTCGCGTCGGTGTTCACCTTCGCGAAGTTTGCCCCCACCTTGTCGATGCACTAGATAATATTGCTATCTCTATAGCTAATAAAATAAGTGCATTACTTAAGGTTGACACGCAGGTCATTAAAGTGACAATCATATGGCTCCAGCCATCATGCTGAATCATGACACGCAAGTCATGTTAATTTACATTGTATAGTCATCTCATACATAATCAAATTAAACATGAGAACTGCTATACCACATCACATGCATACCTCATGTCATCTTGCAAAACCAAGTTAGACGCCTCTAATCGGTTTATCCAAAATTTTATTTTACGTGGCTTCTAAGGTTTCAACCAAACCACAGCTACCAACGTTTATCATCAAGTATGATAATTCAAGTTGCTAGATTAACTTTGCGGGGTGTATGAAACACGAGATAATAAAATCTCAAGCCCCATACTGAACTTCGTCATATGCATGACCCCCATGCAGATCATATCTGCATTGCCCTTTCGTCTGCGAAATTTCATCTTTCTTTTTAACTACAGTGGAATTCAATGAACTGTTAGCACTTCGTTGATCAATCAGGATCGCGGATTGCCAGAACATTGAAACTCCACCATGCTGTTAACAAGATCAGAAATATGCAAATCCCAGGGAAGCAGCAAGAACATCGGGTAACAGATTTCATCTGCTACCCGCACAAATAATTTTCAGTAATAGAACTCATCTACTACCTAATTATATTGTGCAACACCCATACATCTCTATGTATTCTAGATCGCAACCTGCATCTACGCATAGCACGGCTCATGATGCCGCTGAAGGGTAACGCAGCTGAAAACAAAAAATTTCCGACCTACGCACCAGCCCAGGACCACTATGGAGACTGCATACAAGGTTTGATCTTTTCGTTACCGACTCGTAGCGCAGCGGAAGAAGAGTCGGTGGAGATCGTCGGTGCAGATCCCCGCAGCTAGGATTTACAACCTCCCAACCGCGAGGATGTATACCCTCATCCGCCCCCGGACAGCCCTCCGGGAGGCGGTCTGACAGTCCCTCGGACGGTGTCACGGACAGCCCTTCGGGAGGACCATCGAAACTCGGACAGTCACTCGGACAGCCCTTCGGGAGGACCCCCGAAACACGGACAGTCACTCGGACAGCCCTTCGGGAGGACCCTCGAAACACGGACAGTCACTCGGACAGGCCTTCGGGAGGCACTCTCAAACTAAGATCGAAACTACGATCTCTCTACAGAGTTGCACACATACGGTGTCCTCTATCAGGCAGGGCTTCGCCGTCCAGAACTAGTTCCCACCGGAACCCAGACAGCCTTTCGGCTCTACGAAACTATTTCGCTGGGAGGGAGAGAGAAAGCCAGATCATGCATGGCACTTGTATGTGAGAAGGAATGAGGTTTGGGCAGCCCCCTCACCTCCTATTTATAGGAGAACCAAGGGGTAGGAAGGGTATTCAAAAATACCAAAAATGCCCATGAAGGAAACACTTTCCAAGGGCAAAAGGGGAAAGCCAAAGAACAAGTGGTGCTCCATGGAGGAGCACCACATGTGGCCGGCCACCCTCTTGGTGGGCCCCCCCAAAGGGGGTCCTCATCCATCCATCCCTTCTAGAAGCCTTTTGGGAAAATATCCCAAAAGGTGACTTTCCAAAAATATCCCAAAAAGCACTTTCACTATTCACGACGACATTTTTCAGCGTCCGTTCGAACTGAAAATATTTATGTGGTCCTAGAACATTTCCAGTACCCACTAAAATAATTTTCAACTCGTTCCGGAACAATTCCGGATTAGTGATTTTCATCTGCGAAAAGCATCCGAAGCGGTTCCGGCAGCTCCGGAACATTTCCGGTTTTTCTTCCGGAAAATTCCCAGAAGTTTCCAGAATGATTCTGGCACCCTCCAAGAATTATCAGGCATGTGCTGAAACCCATTTGACTTAATGGTATCCCCTGAAACAACTTTTCAGTTTTACCGAAACTGTTCCGGTGTTCTCTCTGCGGAACTTTTCCGCTGTCCGAAACTTTTTCGGTGTCCGAAACTTTTCCGGTGATTTTCTCTCAGACTCCCTGTCTAGTATTCAGCAGATAGATGACCCTTAAGCGTGTGACCCTATAGGTTCGGTGAAGTATAGACATGACCCGGAACCCTTTCCGATCAATGATCAACATCGGAGCCGTGGACACCCATATTGACCCCTATACCCATACGAATGAATATTCGAGTGAACCTCCATTTGCCGTGTGCTATTCCTGTTGCTTCGCGATATGTTACAAATACCCGAGGTGAGACATGTTGGCATGCCCGTGGATCAACAACTTGTCCACTATGCCAGTTACCTCGTTACCAGTATTGTTCTCTTTTCTCGTTCCCGTGTTCCGGCATCCCCGTGATCAAATCACAAAGTGTCTGTCCAGACGATGATGGATACCGAAACACCGAGAGGGCCCAGAGATATCTCTCCATCGTCGGAGGAGCAAATCCCAATATTGAGCTATCAAGTTACTTGACATACTTTCCCATGAACCCGTAAGCCGCCGTAATAGCCATGCAGTTACGAATGACGTTTAACAAACCCCAAAGTTCATGAATCAAGCATGAAGAAACTCGATACTCTCATGGTCTGAGGAATCATGCAAACGTTAACCATCTCTGTGTTATTAACCATTTAACTTGTGACGAATGTATCTCATAGCATAACATCAATTCGGGTTGATTCAACACAAATGTTCTTCCTAACATTGTGCCCTCAAAGTTGCTGGCATAGACATGCCCATGATCAGGAAAACAGAACCATCATGCAACACTTGAGCTAGTCTTAGAGGCTAGACTAGGAATACATTTTACCGTTTATTATTCCACACGTGCATATGAGTCTTCCTCCGAGCCTCGTGGTTATTGCAGACTTGAGAACCATAGCAGTTATAGCATGGAACATAAACATAATTATGAACATTGAGATAATCAATAACATTTATTATTGCCTCTAGGGAAAATCTCCTACACTAGGGGGCACTATGATCGTACTTGAGCATTGGGCATAGCTAATATTTGAGTGTGTTTCATGAATGGATCAATGATTGAGCATGATGGGCTAGGGATAACTTTCTTTAGTGTTGATATTTTGAAAGACATGGTTGCTTGTTGACATGCTTGAGTATTGAAGTCATTATGTTAAAACTAGACTATTGCTTTGAATCATTTACTAGTCCAAATGTCCATGCTATACAAAGAAGATAAGAATGTGATGAACATGTTAGGTAGCATTCCACATCAAAAATTCTGTTTTTATCATTTACCTACTCGAGGACGAGTAGGAATTAAGCTTGGGGATGCTGATACGTCTCCAACGTATCTATAATTTTTGCTTGTTCCATGCTGTTATATTATCATTCTTGGATGTTTTACAATCATTTTACTACAACTTTATATTATTTTTGGGACTAACCTATTAACCTAGAGCCCAGTGCCAGTTTCTGTTTTTTCCTTGTTTTTGAGTTTTATAGAAAAGGAATATCAAACGGAGTCCAAACGGAATAAAAATCTACGGTGATTTTTTATGGACCAGAAGAAGCCCAGGGAGCATTGGAGTTGGGCCAGAAGAGCCACGAGGCCACCACAAGCCTGGGGGGCGCGCCCCCTGGCTTGTCGTCACCTCGTGGCCCCCCCGGACTTGTTTCCGCCGCCAAAAATTCCTATAAATACAGAAACCCCCAGAAACAAACCTAGATAGGGAGTTCCGCCGCCGCAAGCCTCCCGAGCCACGAAAAACCAATCGGGAGCCCGTTCCGGCACCCTGCCGGAGGGGGAAACCATCACCGGAGGCCATCTTCATCATCCCGGCGGTCTCCATGACGAGGTGGGAGTAGTTCACCCTCAGGGCTGAGGGTATGTACCAGTAGCTATGTGTTTGATCTCTCTCTCTCTCGTGTTCTTGAGATGGCACGATCTTGATGTATCGCGAGCTTTATTAATATAGATGAATCATATGGAGTTTTCCCCTCTTTGTCTTCTTGTGATGAATTGAGTTTTCCCTTTGAAGTTTTCTTATCGGATTGAGTCTTTAAGGATTTGAGAACACTTGATGTATGTCATGCGATGGGATATCCGTGGTGACAATGGGATGTTCTATTGATCCACTTGATGTATGTTTTGGTGATCAACTTGCGGGTTCCGTGACCTTGGGAATCTATGCATATGGGTTGGAACACGTTTTCGTCTTGATTCTCTGGTAGAAACTTTGGGGCACTCTTTGAAGTTCTTTGTGTTGGATTGAACATGATGAATCTGAAATTGTGTGATGCATATCATATAATCAAGCCCATGGGTACTTGTGGTGACATTGGAGTATCTAGGTGACATTAGGGTTTTGGTTGATGTGTATCTTAAGGTGTTATTTTAGTACAAACTCTAGGGCTGTTCGTGACACTTATAGGGATAGCTCATAAGATTGATCGGAAAAGATAACTTTGAGGTGGTTTCGTACCCTACAACAATTTCTTCGTTTGTTCTCCGCTATTTGTGACTTTGGAGTGAACTCGTTGTCGCGCGTGAGGGATTTACATATGATTCAACTATGTCAGTATTGTTGAGAGAACTTGCACTAGTGAAAGTATGAACCCTAGGCCTTGTTTTCAAGCATTGCAATACCGTTTTTGCTCACTGTTGTTAGTTGCTACCTTGCTGTTTTTATATTTTCAGATTACAAAAACCTATATCTACCATCCATATTACACTTGTATCACCATCTCTTCGCCGAACTAGTGCACCTATACAATTTACCATTGTATTGGGTGTGTTGGGGACACAAGAGACTCTTTGTTATTTGGTTGCAGGGTTGTTGGAGAGAGACCATCTTCATCCTACGCCTCCCACGGATTGATAAACCTTAGGTCATCCACTTGAGGGAAATTTGCTCCTGTCCTACAAAACTCTGCGGTTGGAGGCCCAACACGAGTCTACAAGAAGAAGGTTGCGTAGTAGACATCAAGGTCCTTCACAAAAAAACTCATTTTGAGCACTCGAAAAATGGAAAATGAATTTTTCGTCCGAAGAAAATGAAAACTTCCTTAGGCAACATTGTTTGCCATTCCAAGATGCACCTTTGTGCATAATATGAGATCATTTGAACAAACTATGGCATGAATGTGGCCATAGGATTTATCATTTGGCTTGAAAGCCATGAATCTTCACACATGATAGCTCAGTTCTGAGAACACTTTTTCAATATAATTGTCGTAGTCCAACTTTATTATTTTTCCTAATAAACTGGTCACATATAATGACACAATGCAAAGATTTTGCAAATTTTTGATTTTTCTTTCAATTTTTCATGCCCATTTCAAAAATGCGGTCAAAACGGCGGGAATGACAGTTCCTAGCTAGTGGTTGAATCTTGAATAAAATTTGATGTTTATATGATTAAATAGATACTTATGTACCTAGAAATGATTTTTTCAAAAAATAAAAAGCAATCTATGAGGGGGCTGTTGTTCGAATTTGACCCGCTTCCAAGTGAATCGGAGGAAATTTGTCTTTTTGACAGGAGGTGGATGGAAAGATTTTGACAACCAACCGTTTGGTCAATAGTACATTAAATGTGGTGTAATTATTTGAAAAAATGGTGTGGTTCCATTTTGCAACAAATATTTGGTAGGTCCTTCATAAAAAAACTCATTTTGGGCACTCGAAAAATGGAAAATGAATTAGACATACAACCATTTGGCCAATTATACATTAAAGATGGCCTAATATTTTAGAAAATTGATTTGGTCCCAAGTTGCAACAAATATTTGCTAGGTTATTCACACAAAAATCCATTTCGGCTACTCGAAAAATGGAAATTGATTTTTTTGTGCAAGAAAATGAAAACTCCCTTTGGGAACATTGTTTGCCATCTCTCCCTCACGTACCCCTCTCTATCTCGCGACTTCTCCCTCTCCCCATAGAACCAATCTCTCACACCGCCACCCACCATCTACATCGGCTAGTTTCAGCGAGCTCCGGCGACGCGCATCACACCCCTGAGCTCCCCTAGGTCCGTGCCTCCTTCCCCTCCGGTCAGAATCGAGGCTCAAGCCGTCCACTGGCCCTCGTGGCTAGTTAGGGTTTCGGTTGCCACCCATTATTTGGCCGAGATCCGCCACATCTGGCGACATCGAGGCCATCGGGCGCCGGATCCAACATCCAACATTGCCTGATCAATGATCATGATCAGCAGGTGATTCAAGATTAATAGAAACAAGAATAGCACCAAGGTGAAATGAAATAAAGAAAGAAAAGAAGGGAGAAAAAAAGGGCCAGCAAGGCGGTGATCAAGTGCGCGCACCCAAATGAAACTGAAAATGTTGGTGCCAACAAGCGCGCGCGCCTAAGACCCAGCCCGCCCTCAACTTCAAAAGTGAATCTGAAACAAAAAAATGAAAATGAAAAAGGAAACCCCCACCCACCCTGATCCCACACCTTCCCTCGTCTCCCACCCACCCAGATCCCATCCCCCCGTCTCCCACATCGCCGCCGCCACCCACCCGCCGCCCCATCCCTCCCAAACATTGCCGCCGGCGACCTCTCCCCCTCCTCTCCGCTTCCCTCCCACCTTAGGAGGAGACCCCCACCTATCCATCTCTCTCTCCAGCGACCCCTCTCTCCCCAGGACACATCTTCGCCGCCACAGATGCCCGACGATTCCCGCGTTCTCCGACAACTCTCGCCATCGCGCGGTAGAATACGAGCTCGTCTCGCTCCGGTGGGTCTTTTCCTCCAGCGGGATTTGCCGTTCCCGGCCTCCAACGCTCACCCGCAGCCCTCCCCGTGGCTAGGGTTTAGGCTGCACGGCTCTGGCGACTCTGGTGCCTCCTCCTCGACATCTACTACGCCCCCACATGCGGCTCCTCCGCTCGACACCGTGCTGAGATAGTCACGTCCCCGACTCGCTGCTTCCCCGATGGCTGCTGCTAGGCCCGACCCCTCCTCGTTGCCTGGATGCATCCTTGACTCTCCCTCCTTCCTGAAAAGGCCGCCACTGGATACCTTCTTCCCTGACAGGGCCGGTTGCAGATCCACTCCTCCATTTTCTTCTCGCGGTTATCCGCGACATAGACGACTCAGATCTGACGTTTTTGTTGTGTGACTCATTTTTCAGGATGCGGGTGGTGCAGTGGCTCAAGAACACGCTAGACAATGTCTAGGCCAGGTCGACTAGAGCGGCAGCCTCGGCCGACAGCAGTGGCTACTTCCTGTAGAAGGACTACAAGCTCGCCCACGACTACACGGCATTCCAGGTCTCGTATCCCTCCTCCTCGCCTCACATCTCGAAGCAGGGTGTGTTTGTACTGGATAGTACCTGTTTAGGCTGCAAGCGGACTTGACATGCTTATGAGTTCAACATATGAGCTTTCTAACATTTACCATGCGCTGTCTTATGTTCAGCTTCTTATGTGTCATGGAAATGTCCATGTGTTGCACAGTAGGCTTCGAATTATACTTATGTGGTTTGCTCTCTACTATTGTTGGCGATGAGCTATCCCTGTTTTGCTCTCTACCGGACAATTATGCTAGAAATCAAATACCTAGTACGCATAACCCACATCACAAAAGCACAATATTATAGCTCTGCAGTAAAATACAAAAACATACCAGCTGCTAAAAGTTACTAAATCTGGGTGACAATAGTTCTGGTGGCTATCAATATCATGGTCTCTCTGATTAATAGCTAATCCATTATGAGGTTTTCTACATGGTACTACTCCATGTTTGATTTATAAAAGCTTGCAAAACATGAAAAGCTTCCTCCTCAGAATCTACGCGTATAATTTCAAGGGAGAACACCGCCTGCTCCTACAAACCACTTTGCACAGAATCCAGTGTCCACGTCCCAAATCCCCAAAAAAACCAAGCGCCTCCATCCTACCATCAGTTCCATCACTGTTCATTCCCTCTCCACGCTCGCGTCTCGCTTGTAGTTAGTTGTACATGATGACCATCATAGTGTATATCTGGAATTCTTTTGACGTTCTCTCATTTTCTGGTTACAAGCGGTAGTTACTAGTATCAATTCTAGAATAATCTGCCTGGTGATATGTTTACTGATTCTTTGTGAACTGCAAAGTAGCATGATTGATTGATTTTTATATCCTGATGATTCATTTTGCACCCTTATAGCCATTGTTGATCTGTTCACACCTTCATTTAAATAAGTTGTGGTTGGCTAACGGATTGCATTGGAAATGTGTTGTTTTCATTACCTAATGTTCTTGTTGCCGATACTAGGACCTATAGATAGCAAGTTATGACTTTTTTGATGCTTATAGTATACTTGATCAGGGCAGTGCTATTTCCTGTGATCTTTCCTATAATTTGCTAGTGTGATGCTTCAAGATGAGAAATTTTAAAACCCAAGCTTTCTGCATCTTTAGGATTAATTATTCATGATATCTAAATGGTGTAGTTGATCATGAATGTTGCTAAATGCTATTGCGTGATATGATATAAGTATGAGAACTCAACCATTGTACAGCTGTTTGCATATTTGTTCTGTATTTTTTATGAATGATGATAGTTTGCACAAGATGTGCACATGTTAACTTTTGCTGACTTGAATGTGTTATGCGTTTGTTTTTTGCCCAAGATATGCACATTATCCTCATTGTTATGTTTTCTTGTTGGCAAGTATCATCACTGCTCAACTTTCAAGTCCACTATGTGATACAAATGCATGTCTAGCTGAGATCGCCGCTCTAGCTGTAGCTGCAACTACGATTCTTAGAGAGCACATGCCCCATGTATCATCCCTGACTGCGAACACCCATCTACAGGTATGGCAGTGTCCACTGCTCTGCGCTTTTCTGCTCATATTCTCCCTGCATCTATGACAAAATTGGTGCTTAATCTGCCACTGATTTACATTCTCTGTTCGTTAACACCAAGTCTAGATCTGTTGCTTTGATTTTTCCTATTATGTAGTGTAGCAGTATTGAACTATTGGAACAATACTGAACTATTGGAATACTTTTACTTTGGCAATTCTGCGTCTCCTATTATGTATCCTAGCAGTATTGAACTATTGGAACAGTACTAAACTATTAGAATACTTTTACTTTGGATAGTAGTATTGAACTACCATGTTACTTGAAAGCATGTACTCCCTGGCAATGCTTCATGGTAATTCTGTGTCTCTATCCTCACTGTTCTGTTTTCTTGTTGGCAGATATTTTGCCTAAATTCAAGACGAGTGTTCTCCCTCTTATACTAGTGAAGCCAGGCTGAAGATATTCAAAGAAGCGATAACATATTTTGTATAGCAAGTTATGTAATGATAGCTGGGTTATCTGGATGATGTGAACTCTGGAATTTCATGTATCTTCTCTCTGTTTGTGAATGAAATATTGTATATTTCTGAATTACAATTGTTCTATTTTGTTTAAAATAGTGATTACGTACATGATTTGAAAATGTGTGAAATGGAAACCTCACAAGTGGGATCCACCTATCAAAATAATTTGAGAAAATTTGAATTTTCTAACGTGTGGGACTAATGCATGAGATTATAACATGCGGGACCCATCTGACTAGTGGGACCAGCTCTAAATATAATGGTTGAAACTAGAAAATCAATTGACTAAAAAGGCCAAGGCCTAAAAATAAAATAGGCTGGAATGTCGGGCTTGGCCCAAGTAGCTAACCAAAAATGAAGGAAAAATAAATAAATAGGATGAATTAATGGGCTTGGCCCATATAGACACCGAATTGGACTGGGCTGATTCTAATCAATGACCTTTTCATTTGGTTGTATTTTTGCCACGTCAGCTTGCCACGTCGGATCCGGCGTGGTGTGGGCAGATTGTCATTGACCAAAACAATTGGTCGTAGAACTAACGACCTTTTGTTTTTGTCGTTAGCTTCTACGACCATTTCACAATGAAGGTCGTTAAGTTTCATTAAAGACGGCCAACTTTTGACCAACTTTTTTGGGTCACAAAAAGGTCACAAGTGAAAAACAACGACCATTCAGTGACCAATATTGATGGTTGCAAGTTGACATATTTCTTGTAGTGATTGATGTTGCTATGACTTTGTAATGCTTAATGCTTGTCACTAGGGCCTGAGTGCCATTGTTAGGGCATATGTCTCCCGTGGTTTTGGTGATTGATGACAATGCGCTTTGCAAACTAATTGTGTGCATTCAACTTTCAGAGATTATTAGATGGCACGAGACGTTTTATTTACCCTCGGTGTTTAAAGAGAAGACGATTTCTTTTCGATGATTTCATTTTTGTGGTTTTGACTCGTCGAAAATTCGTACTATCAAGATGGGTTCCCATTTGGAAATGTTAGGGTGGAATCAACATGTACACATTTGCACCATCCTTCCTTCCCGACACTTTGGAGCTATTGCCTTCTCCTCAAGATCTTTTAGAAGCTCTTAAGCGCAAGTACCGCGCTGGGGAGCGGTAGTACCGTTCCAGCGGTACTGTCGCCCTCCAGTGATACTATCACTACCGCTTACATTTTCTGTTCTGGTGTTTTGGCATTTTGCATGATTCAAATGGAAAATCTTTCTCAACGATTCCTATTCTACTAACAAGAGTAGACATGCAAAATAACAAGAGTAGGCATGCAAAATTTATTTGTTATTGAAGAGAAAACCGTTCCAGCGGTTCCTGAATAGCTTCCTTCAAAAGCATTTGTTGAGGGGTAGTGCAGCGCGTTAGTACCGCTCGTGAAATTCTGCGGCTCTGTCTACTACTCCACTTCTACAGAATAACTGAACTTCAATGTGTTAACAGAATTACCGCTGCTGTGGAGCGGTAGTACCACTTGGGGGGTACTACCGTCCTCCACATCCGTGCGTACTACCGCTTATAATTTTACTTCTGGTATTTGCTGGGGATGTGTCCCAGTGTTAAGACCTGGCAATTCGTTGACCCGGCTAGGAAGGTAAAAACCTTATAGGGCACCACATTTCCGGGTTAACAAAAGGAGTTCGTCACCAAGGAAATGGAGGCCCATATGAGACCAGGCCCGTGAGGCCGGCTCACGTACCAGGCTAGGGGGCCGGCTTAGAGAAGACTTAAGGAATATCTTCCCAACTTGGGAGATACGTTTGTTGAGAGTTAGAGTAGAACACATGTTATGAGTTCGACCCGGATTCACCTGTAACCCAAGGATTCAACCTGTTATATAAAGGGGAACCCTGGGGTGAGAAAGGACAAGTTAGAAACCCTCGAGAGCTAGGTAGTAAGAGCTATACCTTGCAATCGAGATCATCATCAATAATAATCAAGTAGGACGTAGGATTTTACCTCCACCAGAGGGGTCGAAGCTTGGTAAAATCGTGTCCCTCGTTTCCGATCAACCCCGTTCAAGCGATCACCTAGCAGCGATGGCCTCACGACTTAGTCTTCTCATGAGGACATCTGCCATGACAAAACCACGATAGTTGGCGCCCATCATGGGGCCAACACACAGTGGTGTTGAGTTCTTGAATGGAGCTATTCCAGGGATCGAGAAGTACGTGATCGGACGAATGACGAAGAGACGGCGAGGGAGGCTCTACGTTGAAGATACAACTTGGGGTCCCGAGGCCGGCTCGATCGAGTCAGGGTACCGGGTCCCGTTCGGCAAGATCCACGTGTTCATCGGTAAGATTGTCCGGTCCGCTCCCGAGGGAGCCACCGTTGCCGACTCTCTTGAAGTTGCCAGTCGGGTCCAACCCCGCGGGGTTAAGGAGCATCGAGTCAGCGCTTTCGCCGGCTTCGTCAGCGGAACATCGGAAGAGCTGAATCCGGAATCCAACTCAGCGTGAGGAGGCGATACTCTCATCAATTCCAACTAGGAATCGGTGGGCGACACAGAATCAATTCTCCAGCTTTTCGATGAAAGGCTCGGGGGATACTCTGATGACCATGCCGACCCGGAATGTACGAACTGGGTCGTCGGGCCGCGATCTATATGGCTGGGAGCCAGGATCAGCCTCAATATGACGCACAAGATAACCTGGTGATGGTCCCCTCATCAAGCCAAAATCCGGCTCAGCTCACGCCGTGTCAGGTGACGGCAGCGTCGGCAGCCGCCACAGCTGCCCTGACGGGCGCCGGCTCAGGCTGCACTTTTGACGGATCTTCTAACCCCTGAGAATGCTGAGGCTCGCAACGCTGAGATTACCAAGTGTCGTGAGAAGCTAGCCAAGATTCAGGAGGATATCAATACTGAGAACACACAATTGATAGAAGCTTGTACCGAGGTCCTAAGAGAGGCCCATCACTTGGAAAACCAGGGGATCCACCTCACGTTTCGCCAGAACGAGTCAACAATAGTTCATCAGAGAAGGCATAACAGTTGGCTCCCCACGTCTTTTGAGCCGACCCGGCTCTTCGAGTCACCTCGGGCGGCAATTGCGATAGTCATACCCCAATTGACCAAACGTGTCCACCACAACATTCCGGAGTCCAACCACCGGCTCGACAGCAAATGTCGGCTCGCAGCATACGCCGGTTCAGTAGACGTTGGCTTAACAGCAAATAATGCAACCCGCCCTGAATTGACCTGACGGCTTGTCACTTCAACTGGTCACTATTCCAATCCGGTGGATAATGTCTTGGCAACTATGCATAACTTGGCGGCTATTTCCTTACATGGAAACCCCCCGATGGAGGTGGAGGCAAGGAACACGATCGAGATGTTCAAAACATTAGTTACTCAACAGGCGAATTATTCTCGAAGCCACGACCATCTCCACTCCAACCCACATCCGAGTCGAACCAGGAGTGGACACGGTGAATCTCCAGTAGTCTCCAGCAGCACTCAATGTCAAAGGGAGCCACCAGCAAATCAACAGCCTCCACTCCAGCCAGCAGCGCCAGATGCACAAACCATCATGGATAATGCTTGCACAAGACGGATGGCCGGGGCAGTAGGCCCGAGGGTCGATTATGTACCACCCCCACTGGCCCAGCCAATTTCTGGTATCTCCTCCCAAGCAGCACGGACTATTAGTACTCCCTGCTTAAGTACGACTCTTCGCAACGAGCGCATTCCTTAGGATTTCAAAGGACCTCGCAAGGTACCTAATTACACCGCTGATCTGGAACCTGCATACTGGATTGAGAGTTGTGAGATGGCGATGGATATGTTGGAAGTCAGTGATGTCGTCTGTGCGCATACTTGTTTAAAGAACTTGCCTGCAAATTCGATCAATTCATGGCAAGAACTGAAAGAGCAATTCATCAAGAATTTCCAAGGCACGTGCAAGCGTCCGACTACCATAATTGACCCTGAAAGTGCTAGTTATCGACTACAGGGGGGGGGGGTGAATAGGCGATTTTTACGAAAGGCTTCCAAACAATGAATGTATTCGAAATATGCGAAAGCGAAATAGGATGAGGTAGGGATAGATATCAAGGATCTATGCAGGGCATGCAATACAATGAAGACATACAAGCAAGTTGAGCATTATCATCGTACACACTAAGATCAGTCGAAGATAAACTTAGACTGTATGAAGATAAACAGCAGATATGAATGTCTTTGGGGTATGTCTGCAAATAGTAGTATTCAAGCAATGGCTTCACGGTTCAGAACAGAATGTAAAAGAGTGAAGGATAGAACTGTTGGGGATATTCCCCACGACCAAGACTCGGCTCATAATGATAAGGTGCCCTAAGGCTTAAGTCATTTCTGGGTTTAAGTTGCCCTGACGTTAAGTCATCTTTGGACTTAAGCATCCGAGGTGAGACCCGGCAGACAGTTATGACCCGGCAGACAGTTATGACCCGGCAGACACTTAGCCATGAAAATGAGCCGCCTGGAGATAAGAAGCCCAGGCGTTAAGAAGACCACGAAGAGAAGCCCAGGGTTAAGAAGCCCGCGATGGGAAGTCATAATAGGTTAAGTCTTAATCCGACTTGGACTCTACATGTAAACCGCCCCTTCAACTTATATAAGGAGGGCAGGTCACCCCAAGAGGGTCAAGTTTCTAGACGTCTCAATAGACAGGTCTTAGACAAACAAGTCTTAGACAAGATCAAAGTAGATGCTCTCGAGATAGAGGTAGCGAAACATCGCCCTTGTAACTGAGATCATCATCATTATCAATATCAATCAAGCTGGATGTAGGCTTTTACCTCCACCGTGAGGGGCCGAACCTGGGTAAAATCTCGCGTCTCTCATCCCGCTCAACCCCGTTGAAGCTACCACTTAGATGAGTTGGCCTCACGACTAAGTCCTCACACTAGGACATCTGCCGTGACAAAACCATGATAGTTAGCGCCCACTGTGGGGCGTACGCACGGTGGTATTATGTTCTTGAAGAGATCTATTCAGGGATCGAGAAGCTCGTGATGTGCCAGATGAAGAAGAGCCAGCGCAGAAGGATCACATCATCAACGAGCAGTCGGAACAACGTGTACAAGTTTAAGACTGAGAGATTCTAGGGTTGCGTGTTGTGCGACCGTCGCACGCGTCATGATGATCCGCCGAATCCGAGACAAGAATATTTTATGGTGGCCGTTTTTGACGATCCGTCGATCGCAAGCTGCATCGAGACATACATAAAATTTTTGTGGCAGTCGTTCTATATGATCCGCCGAGTTACGGGTGCAACTCCATGCCCTTACATCTACCTCAAGTCACGAGCAAAAGAAAAGAAAAGTGGATCGATCCAGCTGGGCAAGCCGGCTGTCTGGTCAGGTTGACCTCGTTTCATCATCTTTGAGTCTGCAAAGCCGAGTTGCATCACGACATCTTCAGGTGGTCGGATGGGGATAAAAGTTGTCCCTCTCTGAGCCGGCCACGTCTAGTCACAACCTCGCCTCGGCTCGAGCCGCCGCCCCCGCCGGCGCCTGCCTCGCCGTCGTGGCCTCGGTTCTGAGCTGGCCTTGTCTCCAGGTCGACCTCGCATCGCCTCGAGCCGCCGCCCCTGCCGGCGCCTGCCTTGCTGTCGTGGCCTCGTCTCTGAGCCGGCCCATCTCGTTCGCGACCTCGCGTCATCACTAGTCGCCCACCCCCGCATGACGGCTCCGTCCGCTCGCCTCACTGGCATCCGCTGCCGCGGGTCCGAGACGCCTCGCCTCCGCCTCCACCTCCGCCGCGCCGCACCTCGCTCTGAGCTGACCCGCCTGCCGCCATCTCCCACCTCGCGTCGCTCTGAGCTGCCGGCACCTCTCCATCGCCTCTGCCGGACGCCTCCGCCTCAAGCTGCCTGCTGCGTCGTGACGCCTCTGCCGCGCGTCGCCTCGAGCCGCCCCCGCGCGGACCTCGCGTGAGCCGCTGATTCGTCTACGCCTCCGAACACCCCCTACGGCGTCGCCTCCGCGGCCTCAAGCCGCCGCCCCCGCCGCCAAGGCCTCGCCTCCCTGCCGTTCCATTGACCCGCCTCACCTCGCCGAGGGGCCTCCTCAACCACTGCCCTCGCGGCAGTAGTTGCTGCTCCACCCCGACCCGCCTGCTATGCTGCGCCTTGTGCCGGCTTGCCCCGCCGCACCGGCCTCGCCACAAGTAGGCCGGCCTCGAGCTGGGCCTCCGTGCTCCCCACTTGCCCTGGACTCCGCTGCGCTTTGCTCCACCACCCGTGGCGCCGCCTCGCCCACGCCACAGCAGCCTCGCCCCGCCGTGCTTTGAACGCTGCGAAGCCAGCCGCTACCACGCCCCGTCAGCCGGCTGCCCCGCGGCCAGCTCCCCTCGCCCCATGGCCGGGTCGGGTTCCCTCTACGGCCGGGTCGGGCTCTCCCAACGCCTGCCGGCTCGCCGCCCCTCGCCGTTTCCTCTGCTCATGTGGGGAAGGAGGGGAAGTGGGAAGCCGGCTGGATAGGAAGGAAGGGGGGAGTCGGTTAGAAGAAGATGTGATGAGCTAGTTAAAAAAAAGTGTGGCCAACTCAAAATTCATCAAAGTACACACGCCAATTATTACGAGTATCTTCGACTCGCCCGCGGTTGACTTCAACTCCACTGCAGTCATCATCCGACAAAACATATCAGGTGAAGTTCATCCGATCTATTTTCATTGGCACATTTTTATTCTTCCGAGAACAATTCGTCTGGCTGGCGATGTTTTTATGTAGGACAATTATTCACTGCAAGAGCGATCGTCGTGCCATGGATATAGAGCTCGCCCCAACATTATCATGCGCCAGCATCCGACCATGCCACACTGCTCGATGAATGTATATGCAGACCGCCGCCTATGGAGATCGGTTTATACCAACGCGTGGTTGACTCACGTCATCTTATAATGTCATGGACGGTTATGCCACGACCAAGTACGAAGAATTTCAAACCGATTCCTCGAGTCGTCTTAAGACTTGGGGGCTACACAGACATGACTCGGCAGAATTGGCCTTTGTCATAAATTCAAGAACCCCGGTCATTAAAGGGAAGACACCCAGTCCTGGAGACTACTCCCACATTGGTGAAAGTTTAAAGGATGTCAGAAAATTTCCGGCTCAAAAAGTGCCGGGCAGTCAGAAAGTCCGGTTCAAAATCCGGCTCAAGGGAAATCTGTTTCTCGCAAAGTTTTGAGCTCTCAATATCCGGCTCAACAACCGGTTCAAGAAGAATCCATATCTCGCAAGTTCGAGTTCTCAGAAAAATTAAAGGTTGCCAAAGAGAACTTGCTGCCATGATGCGCGATTGAAACATGGGTATCCTGCCTTATGGGCTTATCATATTATGATCAATATAATAAAGCCGGCTTCCCTGAAATTCGAGGCCTCTGTCGCTTCATCTCTATGCATATGAGTCTTTATTAGTTGATCAGAAGGTCACTTGGGGGCTTCCAACCCACCGGGTTTAGCTTTCATACCCTCTTGACCGGCATGAAATGCCATATTATGGGTTAAACCTGCCTGTTTGCAACTTGCTACTCCGCCAGGTGACCCGCCGAACTCTTGACAAGTCAATCTTTTTCAAGACCCTGAACTCGTCAAGGTTAAAACGGCGGTTTTGTGTCACGTGAGAGCCGGCTTACAGAGAGCTAGGATAAACTCACCTGTCTGTTTAGTGCTACTCCGCTATATGGCCCGTCATACTCTTAACAATCAATCTTTTTTAAGACCCTGAACTTGTGAAGGTTAAAACGACGGATTTATGTCATGGGAGGCCGGCTAACAGGGTAAAAACGGCTATGCGGCCATGACAGCAAACATGAGGCCTGTGAGCCAACTTTTTTTGGTCGTGTCTTAAAAGCGGGCCAAACAAATATTTGAGATTTGCATGTTCTCTATTTTTGTTTCTCAGAGCTAGTCTCTTTTTGTCGAGCCTTAAAAGCCGACATTTTAATACTCTGTTGTCATACATTGCATCATACATTGCATCATCATTGCATCATCTTACCATGCATCATATATGCATGGATATCCTGGTTTATATTGTAGGAACCGGTTTTCAAACCGGGTTACATATTCCAATCCTTAATAGCCAACATGGCTGGATTTTCATTATGGTTGTTATAACCAGTATTGAATAATTGAAGTTTTCAAACCGAGTTATATTATTCAAATCTTAAATAGCCAACATGGCTGGATTTTCATTATGGTTGTCATAACCAGTATTGGATGATTGAGGTTTTCAAAGCCCCTTCTGAGTAATGGCTATTATTCCTTCATCCAAAAAATACTAGCTTACAGCAAGGAGCATGGTTCAACATTGATATGCAAGGCTTTCAGCAACATCATCTAGACAGTGGATAGGATTTTATTCTGCAATGGAAGGAATAGTCCCGAATCGTTGCAGGCATACGACCGACACTTGGGGGCTACATTATTCAAGTCCAGTTTATATCAAGTATGCAAGTCCCATGTCGCTGCAAGCATGCACCACGGCACTTGGGGGCTAATGCAAGTTGTTTTTCAAATCATTACATTGTCAACAAACCCTGTTATCTCAAGGAGATGAGCCGGCCTTTCTATCTTTTTCTAAGTCCCAGCCTAGTATTGTCTTACTGAGTCGGCCCTTGGGGGCTACACATTGCTCCTCAAGTCTATATGATCAGATCTACAAGAAGTTCCTGCACATTATTGCATAATGATGACCCACAAGTATAGGGGATCTATCGTAGTCCTCTCGATAAGTAAGAGTGTCGAACCCAACGAGGAGCAGAAGGAAATGACAAGCGGTTTTCAGTAAGGTATTCTCTGCAAGCACTGAAATTATCGGTAACAGATAGTTTTGTGATAAGGTAATTCGTAATGGATAGCAAGTAACAAGTGTAACAAAGGTGCAGCAAGGTGGCCCAATCCTTTTTGTAGCAAAGGACAAGCCTGGACAAACTCTTATATAAAGCAAAGCGCTCCCGAGGACACATGGGAATTTCTGTCAAGCTAGTTTTCATCATGCTCATATGATTCGCGTTCGTTACTTTGATAATTTGATATGTGGGTGGACCGGTGCTTGGGTGCTGTCCTTACTTGGACAAGCCTCCCACTTATGATTAACCTCTCTCGCAAGCATCCGCAACTACGAAAGAAGAATTAATATAAATCTAACCATAGCATGAAACATATGGATCCAAATCAACCCCTTACGAAGCAACGCATAAACTAGGGTTTAAGCTTCTGTCACTCTAGCAACCCATCATCTACTTATTACTTCCCAATTCCTTCCTCTAGGCCCAAATAGTGGTGAAGTGTCATGTAGTCTACGTTCACATAACACCACTAGAGGAGAGACAACATACATCTCATCAAAATATCGAACGAATACCAAATTCACATGATTACTTATAACAAGACTTATCCCATGTCCTCAGGAACAAACGTAACTACTCACAAAGCATATTCATGTTCATAATCAGAGGAGTATTAATTTTCATTAAGGATCTGAACATATGATCTTCCACCAAGTAAACCAACTAGCATCAACTACAAGGAGTAATCAACACTACTAGCAACCCACAGGTACCAATCTGAGGTTTTGAGACAAAGATCGGATACAAGAGATGAACTAGGGTTTGGAGAGGAGATGGTGCTGGTGAAGATGTTGATGGAGGTTGACCCCCTCTCGATGAGAGGATCGTTGGTGATGATGATGGCTTCGATTTCCCCCTCCGGGAGGGAAGTTTCCCCGGCAGAACAGCTCCGCCGGAGCTCTAGACTGGTTCTGCCCAAGTTCCGCCTCGAGACGGCGGCGCTTCGTCCCGAAAGCTCCCTTATGATTTTTCCAGGTCAAAACCCTCCATATAGCAGAAGATGGGCACCGGAGGCCTGCCAGGGGGCCCACAAGCCACAGGGGCGCGCCCCCCAGGCTTGTGACCTCCTGGTGGGTCCCCTCTGGTATTTCTTCCGCCCAATATTTTTTATATATTCCAAAATAATTCTCCGTAACTTTTCAGGAATTTTGGAGTTGTGCAGAATAGGTCTCTCATATTTGCTCCTTTTCCAGTCCAGAATTCCAGCTGCCGCATTCTCCCTCTTCATGTAAACCTTGTAAAATAAGAGAGAAAAGGCATAAGTATTGTACCATAATGTGTAATAACAGCCCATAATGCAATAAATATCGATATAAAAGCATGATGCAAAATGGACGTATCAACTCCCCCAAGCTTAGACCTCGCTTGTCCTCAAGCGAAAGTCGAAATCGACAAATATGACCACATGTTTAGAGATAGAGGTGTCGATACAATAAAATACAGACATGAAGGCATCATGGTCATCTTTAGAACAGCAACATATATTGACATATAATTTCTTATGCTAAAGTAACAATTCATTCACAACGTAAAGTATGAATCAAGAACTCTATTGAGAACCAACAAACTATGATCTTAGTCATTGAAGCAATTCCAATTTATCATAACGTCGGAAAGAGTCAATATAAGAGCTTGTAAAGCAAATCCACATACTCAATCATCTTTTTGTCTTTCATAATTGCTAACACTCACGCGGTACCTATGAGGTCAAAGCTTCAATCAGACACAGAGGAAGATAGGGGCTTATAGTTTTGCCTCCCAACTATTTACCTCAAGGGTAATGTCAACGGAAATAACTCATGCTCACCCACATCCGAGTGGATATATGTGTCTAGATCATTCCCCAACACATGACGCTTGCCAAGAGATAAAGGCAAAATAAAGGAAGTGGTGAAGATCACCACGACTCTTGCATGAAGGTAAGTACTAGAAGGTAAAGGTAACAGATAGGCCCTTCGCAGAGGGAAGCAGAGGTTGTCATGCGCTTTTATAGTTGGATGCGCAATCCCTTAATGCAAAAGAACGTCACTTTATATTGCCCCTTGTGATAAAGAACTTTATTATGCAGTCTATCGCTTTTATTTCTTCCATATCACAAGTTCGTATAAAGTTTATTTTCCTCACACTAATAGATCACACATATTTAGAGAGCAATTTTTATTGCTTGCACCGATGACAACTTACTTGAAGGATCTTACTCAATCCATAGGTAGGTATGGTGGACTCTCATGGCAAAACTGGGTTAAGGGTGTTTGGATGCACAAGTAGTATCTCTACTTGGTGCGAAAGTTTTGGCTAATATGGGGTGGAAGCAAGCGTCACATGTTAAAGGATCTATAACCATATAACTTCTATTCGGAAATAAGCAAACATAACCCATTATGTTGTCTTCCTTGTCCAACATCAACTTCTTAACATATAATATTTTAATGAGTGCTCACAATCATAAAAGATGTCCAAGATGATATATTCATATGTGAACCTCTCTTTCTTTATTACTTCCTTTTAATTGCAACAATGACCAATAGCTTTGTTTGTCAACTCACAACAAATTTCAATCGACATACCTCTTATATGTGAAGTCATCACCCCCCATAAGATCATCATATATACTCTTTGCTTTTATTCTATACTTCTTTCTATTTCTTTTTCTCAAGATCATAGCAAGCAAGCAAAGCCCTCAACTCAAAACTACTCTTTATTATATAACTCTCGGACTTGCTTACATAGGGGGAACATAAAGCAAAACTCAAAGATAGATCACACTAAAGACTTTATTGTACTAGATCAAGATATAACCAAAAGGATCGAACTAAAAAAACAATAAAAGTAAAAGATGTGATGGTGATACGATACCGGGGCACCTCCCCCAAGCTTGGCACAAGCCAAGGGGAGTGCCCATACCCATGTGTTTAGTTGTCTTTCTTCGGAGGTGGCGATGTTGGAGTTGTTGATGAGGTTGGAGGCTTGTCCTCCGTATTCCAAGGCATGGGCTCACCATCGTAAAAAGATGAACGAGTCTCCGGGATCCTCAAATCTGCAGCCAAACTCATTCTCTTAAATCTGTATTCATACTCACAGTTTTGGTTTTGCAGGTCATAGATCTGGGCTTGGAGATGCTCGATTTTCTCGTAAAGCTTGAAGATGTGCTCCCCGATGTCCTTGGAGTCTAGCTTGTGCTTATGGGTAAACTCCACGATCATCATGTGATTGGAATTGAGTCCTCGTTCCACCATCCCTTGGCACTTGAAGACTTGTTGCTCCATTGCTTCGAGCCTTGTCTCCACGCTTCCGGTCTTCTTTGGCCCCTCAACATCACGGATGTGCAGCACCCCCTCATGCATCTCAATGGTTTGAGGGTGTCGCATCACCTCCGCAAGGTAGGGGTTGATGACCTTCTTGAAGAACTTGTCCTTCGAAGCACTTGGGGACGTCATGTCGATCTAAATCTGCTGCAGAAACAGCTCAAAACGAAAACAGGAGGTATTGTCGTGTTACGAAGGTCAAAACCTTCGGGAGATTATATAATGAATTTTTACCGACCTGAAGGAGTATACCACAAGAAAACGGAGTCCGGAGGGTACACGGGGTGGTCACAAGCCACAGGGGCGCGCCCAGGGGGTAGGGCGCGCCCCCCTGGCTTGTCGCCTCCTCGTGTACTCTTCGAACTACTTTAAATTTTCCTAATTTATGAAATATTCCAAAACGGATAAAAATTGCCATTGGAAAAGTTTTGGAGTCGATTTGCTTACCGTAACACATACCTATTCCTTTTCGGAGTCTGAAACGTTCTGGTAGGTCTCCCTAATGTACTCCTCCGGAGTTATGGTATTGATAATATTGGTTTCAACATTTATGGGAGTACCTGAGATATAATGTTTGATTCTTCGCCCGTTTACCACCTTCGGATTTGTGCCTTCGGCGTTGCTGATCTTGATGGCACCGGAACGATATACTTCCTCGATAATGTAAGGCCCTTCCCATTTAGAGAGAAGTTTTCCTGCAAAAAATCTTAAACGAGAATTTTATAGCAAGACATGGTCACCTACATTGAATTCACGCTTTTGTATCCTTTTGTCATGCCATTTCTTAACCTTTTCTTTAAACAACTTGCCATTCTCATAGGCCTGGGTTCTCCATTCATCAAGTGAGCTAATGTCAAATAACCTCTTCTCACCAGCAAGTTTGAAATCATAGTTGAGCTCTTTAATTGCCTAATAAGCTTTATGTTCTAGCTCTAGAGGTAAGTGACATGCTTTACCATAAACCATCTTATACGGAGACATACCCATAGGGTTTTTATAAGCAGTTCTATAAGCCCATAATGCATCATCAAGTTTCTTAGACCAATTCTTTCTGGATCTATTAACAGTCTTCTAAGAGATCAATTTAATTTCTCTATTGCTCAATTCTACTTGACCACTAGACTGAGGGTGATAAGGGGATGCAATTCTATGATTAACATCATACTTAGCAAGCAATTTACGGAAAGCACCTTGAATAAAGTGTGAACCACCATCAGTCATTAAATATCTAGGGACTCCAAATCTAGGGAAAATAACTTCTTTAAGCATTTTAATAGAAGTGTTATGATCAACGCTACTAGTTGGAATAGCTTCTACCCACTTAGTAACATAATCAACAGCAACTAGAATATGAGTATACCCGTTAGATTGTGGAAAAGGTCCCATATAATCAAAACCCCAAACATCAAATGGTTCAATAACAAGAGAATAATTCATAGGCATTTCCTGACGTCTACTAATATTACCAATTCTTTGACATTCATCACAAGACAAGACAAACTTACGAGCATCCTTGAAGAGAGTAGGCCAATAAAAACCAGATTGTAGTACCTTATGTGCAGTTCTATCTCCAGCGTGGTGTCCTCCGTAGGCCTCGGAATGACACTTGTGAAGGATCTGTTCCTGTTCATGCTCAGGTACACAATGTCTAATAACACCATCTAGTCCTTCTTTATAAAGGTGTGGATCATCCCAAAAGTAATGTCTTAAATCATAGAAGAACTTTTTCTTTTGTTGGTATGTGAAACTAGGCGGTATAAATTTAGCAACAATGTAATTAGCATAATCAGCATACCATGGAGCATTGCGTTAAGCATTTATGACAGCTAATTGTTCATCAGGTAAGCTATCATCAATAGGTAGTGGGTCATCAAGAATATTTTCTAACCTAGACAAGTTGTCTGCTACAGGGTTATCAGCACCCTTTCTATCAATAATATGCAAATCAAATTCTTGTAGCAGAAGAATCCATCTAATAAGTCTAGGTTTAGCATCTTTCTTTTCCATAAGATATTTGATAGCAGCATGATCAGTGTGAACAGTTACTTTAGAATCAACAATATAAGGTCTGAACTTATCACAACCAAACACAACTGCTAAAAATTCCTTTTCAGTGGTAGCATAGTTTCTTTGAGCACTGTCTAGAGTTTTACTAGCATAATGGATAACATTTAATTTCTTATCAACCCTTTGTCCTAGAACAGCACCAACAGCATAATCACTAGCATCACACATAATTTCAAAGGGTAGGTTCCAATCAGGTGGTTGAACAACAGGTGCGGAAATCAAGGCATTCTTAAGAATTTCAAATGCTTCTACACAATCATCATCAAAAACGAATGGAACATCTTTTTGCAAAAGATTAGTGAGAGGCCTAGAAATCTTAGAGAAGTCTTTAATAAACCTCCTATAGAAACCAGCATGACCTAGGAAACTTCTTATACCTCTGATATCCGTAGGACACGACATTTTTTCAATAGCGTCAACTTTAGCTTTATCAACTTCAATACCTCTTTCGGAGATTTTGTGCCCCAAGAAAATACCTTCATTAACCATAAAGTGGCACTTTTCCCAATTCAAGACAAGATTAGTTTCTTCGCATCTCTGCAAAACTCGATCAAGGTTGCTCAAGCAATCATCAGAAGAAGTTTCGTAAACGGAAAAATCATCCATGAAAACCTCAACAATCTTTTCACAAAAGTTAGAGAATATAGCCATCATACATCTTTGAAAGGTAATAGGTGCATTGCATAAACCAAAAGGCATACGTCTATAAGCAAAGGTACCGAAAGGACAAGTAAAAGTGGTCTTTTCTTGATCCTCTTTTGACACAGGTATTTGAGAGAAACCAGAATAACCATCTAGAAAGCAAAAATGTGTGTGCTTGGATATTCTTTCTAGCATTTGATCAATAAAAGGTTGAGGGTAATGATCTTTCCTAGTAGCTTTATTTAATTTCCTAAAATCAATTACCATTCTATATCCTGTAACAATTCTTTGCGGGATCAATTCATTTTTATCATTAGGAACAACGGTAATACCTCCCTTTTTAGGGACACAATGAACGGGACTAACCCATCTACTATCAGCAATAGGATAAATTATACCTGCCTCCAGAAGCTTTAGTATTTCATTTCTTACCACTTCTTTCATTTTAGGATTTAACCGTCGTTGGTGATCAACAACTGGTTTAGCATCAGGCTCCATATTAATTTTATGCTGACATAGAGTGGGACTAATGCCCTTAAGATCATCAAGAGTATATCCAATAGCAGCACGGTGCTTCCTCAAAGTTTTCAATAATCTCTTTTCTTCCTGCTCTGAAAGGTTAGCACTAATAATAACAGAATATATCTCCTTTTCATCAAGATAAGCATATTTCAGAGTATCAGGTAATTGTTTAAGCTCAAACACGGGATCACCCTTGGGTCGAGGAGGACCCCCAAGTATTTCAACAGGCAGGTTGTGTTTCAAAATAGGTTGCTGATCAAAGAAAATCTTATCTCTTTCATTCCTTTCATTCATATGCATATCATTTTCATGGTCTAGCAAATATTGTTCTAAAGGATCCGTAGGAGGCACAGCAATAGAAGCGAGACCAATAATTTCATCTTTACTAGGCAATTCTTTGTCATGGGGTTGTCTATGAAATTTAGAGAAATTGAACTCATGAGACACATCCCCAAAACTTACAGTAACAGTTTCTTTCTCACAATCTATCTTAGCATTAACAGTATTCAAGAAAGGTCTACCAAATATAATGGGACAAAAATCATCTTGTGGGGAACCAAGAACAAGAAAATCAGTAGGATACTTTATTTTCCCACACAAGACTTCAACATCTCTAACAATCCCAATTGGTGCAATAGTATCTCTATTAGCAAGCTTAATGGTAACATCAATTCCCTCTAATTCAGCTGGTGTAGTATCATTCATAATTTCTTGGTATAAGGTAAAGGGAATTGCGCTCACACTAGCACCCACATCACATAAGCCATGATAACAATGATCTCCTATTTTAACAGAAACAACAGGCACACCAATAATAGGTCTATGTTTACCTTTAGTATCAGGTCTAGCAATTCTAGCAGCTTCATCACAGAAATGAATAACATGCCCATCAATATTATCAACCAAGAGATCTTTAACCATAGCAATACTAGGTTCAACTTTAATTTGTTCAGGGGGCATAGGTGTTCTAGTACAACTCTTACGAACCATAGTTGAAGCTTTAGCATGTTCCTTTATTCTAACAGGGAAGGGTGGTTTCTCAATATAAGCAGCAGGAATAACAGGATCAGCATTATAAATAATAGTCTCTTCTTCAACTTTAATAGGTTCAACTACTTTAACTTCAATGGGAGGATGATATTTAAACCACTTCTCCTTAGGGAGATCAACATGAGTAGCGAAAGATTCATAGAAAGAAGCTACTATCTCAGAGTCAAGTCCATATTTAGCGCTAAAATCACGAAAAGCATCGGTGTCTATAAAGGATTTAACACAATCGAACTTAAGGTTTATACCTGACTCCTTACCTTCGTCGAGTTCCCAATCTTCAGAGTTGCGTTTAATTCTTTCCAATAAGTCCCATTTGAATTCAATATCTTTCTTCATAAAGGAACCAGCACAAGAAGTATCGAGCATGGATTGATCATTACGAGAAAGCCGAGCATAAAAATTCTGAATAATAATTTCTCTCGGGAGCTCATGATTGGGGCATGAATATAACATTGACTTAAGCCTCCCCCAAGCTTGAGCGATTCTTTCTCCTTCACGAGGCCAAAAATTATAAATATAATTCCGATCACGATGAACCAGATGCATAGGATAAAACTTCTGATGAAATTCCAATTTCAATCGGTTGTAGTTCCATGATCCAATATCATCACATAGCCTATACCATGTCAATGCCTTCTCCTTCAAATATAAAGGAAAGACCTTCTTCTTGACATCATCCTCGGGCAAACCTGCAAGCTTAAATAATCCACAAACTTCATCCACATAGATTAGATGCAAATCAGGATGTAGTGTTCCATCTCCTGCATAAGGATTAGCTAGCAGTTTCTCTATCATACCCGAAGGAATTTCATAATAAATATTTTCAGTAGGTGCAGTAGGTTGAGGAGCATATCTTTGTGCTTCCGGTCGGGGTGAAGATACCCCGAACAAGCCCCTCAAAGGATTATTTTCCATAGTAACAGGTGACAGTAAATTTCAGCACACTATATAAATTTTTCCTTACCAAGTTCCATTCACCAAAGGCGCTTCACTCCCCGGCAACGGCGCCAGAAAAGAGTCTTGATGACCCACAAGTATAGGGGATCTATCGTAGTCCTTTCGATAAGTAAGAGTGTCGAACCCAACGAGGAGCAGAAGGAAATGACAAGCGGTTTTCAGTAAGGTATTCTCTGCAAGCACTGAAATTATCGGTAACAGATAGTTTTGTGATAAGGTAATTCGTAACGGATAGCAAGTAACAAGTGTAACAAAGGTGCAGCAAGGTGGCACAATCCTTTTTGTAGCAAAGGACAAGCCTGGACAAACTCTTATATAAAGCAAAGCGCTCCCGAGGACACATGGGAATTTCTGTCAAGCTAGTTTTCATCATGCTCATATGATTCACGTTCGTTACTTTGATAATTTGATATGTGGGTGGACCGGTGCTTGGGTGCTGTCCTTACTTGGACAAGCCTCCCACTTATGATTAACCTCTCTCGCAAGCATCCGCAACTATGAAAGAAGAATTAAGATAAATCTAACCATAGCATGAAACATATGGATCCAAATCAGCCCCTTACGAAGCAATGCATAAACTAGGGTTTAAGCTTCTGTCACTCTAGCAACCCATCATCTACTTATTACTTCCCAATGCCTTCCTCTAGGCCCAAATACTGGTGAAGTGTCATGTAGTCGACGTTCACATAACACCACTAGAGGAGAGACAACATACATCTCATCAAAATATCGAACGAATACCAAATTCACATGATTACTTATAACAAGACTTATCCCATGTCCTCAGGAACAAACGTAACTACTCACAAAGCATATTCATGTTCATAATCAGACGAGTATTAATTGTCATTAAGGATCTGAACATATGATCTTCCACCAAGTAAACCAACTAGCATCAACTACAAGGAGTAATCAACACTACTAGCAACCCACAGGTACCAATCTGAGGTTTTGAGACAAAGATCGGATACAAGAGATGAACTAGGGTTTGGAGAGGAGATGGTGCTGGTGAAGATGTTGATGGAGGTTGACCCCCTCGCGATGAGAGGATCGTTGGTGATGACGATGGCTTCGATTTCCCCCTCCGGGAGGGAAGTTTCCCCGGCAGAACTGCTCCGCCGGAGCTCTAGATTGGTTCTGCCCAAGTTCCGCCTCGAGACGGCGGCACTTCATCCCGAAAGCTCCCTTATGATTTTTTCCAGGTCAAAACCCTCCATATAGCAGAAGATGGGCACCGGAGGCCTGCCAGGGGGCCCACAAGCCACAGGGGCGCGCCCTGGGGGGTAGGGCGCGCCCCCAGGCTTGTGACCTCCTGGTGGGTCCCCTCTGGTATTTCTTCCGCCCAATATTTTTTATATATTCCAAAATAATTCTCCATAACTTTTCAGGACTTTTGGAGTTGTGCAGAATAGGTCTCTCATATTTGCTCCTTTTCCAGTCCAGAATTCCAGCTGCCGGCATTCTCGCTCTTCATGTAAACCTTGTAAAATAAGAGAGAAAAGGCATAAGTATTGTACCATAATGTGTAATAACAGCCCATAATGCAATAAATATCGATATAAAAGCATGATGCAAAATGGACGTATCGCATAATCTCCCGGCCCTTGGGGGCTACACTGGCTGAAGTTTTATGAGCATAAGACATTTACATGTCCCAGGTTGTTGCAGGCAAGACAACCCGGTACTTAGGGGCTACATATGTGGAACATTCAACTTATGACTGGTGACTCAGATGAATAATCCGGATTTCTCTAGGGTTGCAATATTTATATTGAAGCAAGTCTTAAAGCTATCACTACGTTCCCCTCTTAAGACTTGGGGGCTACAGAAGTTTGCAAAGGTCATCTCCTCCGAGCTATTCAGACAAGTTAATATCATACGGATTTTTTCATCGAAGTCTGAAGTATTGAAAGTTGGCACAACATCATACGAATTTGATCAAGCCAAGAATTTTCAGGAGCTGGTTAACTGGTATTTTTGAGTGAACCGGTCCCTTTACTTATTCTTATTTCAAGAGTTTAGCATGAATAAATTCAAAGCTAAACTGGGGGCTAATGTTGGGGATATTCCCCACGACCAAGACTCGGCTCATAAGGATAAGCCGCCCTAAGGCTTTAGTCATTTATGGGTTTAAGTTGCCCTGACGTTAAGTCATCTTTGGACTTAAGCATCCCAGGTGAGACCCGGCAGACAGTTATGACCCAACAGACAGTTATGACCCGACAGACATTTATGACCCGGCAAACAGTTATGACCTAACAGACAGTTATGACCCAGCAGATAGTTATGACCCGGAAGACAGTTATGACCCGGCAGATAGTTATGACCCGATAGACAGTTATAACCCGACAGACACTTAGCCATGAAAATGAGCCGCCTGGAGATCAGAAGCCCAGGCGTTAAGAAGCCCACGAAGAGAAGCCCAGGGTTAAGAAGCCTGCGATGGGAAGTCATAATAGGTTAAGTCTTAATCCGACTTGGAATCTACATGTAAACCACCCCTTCAACTTATATAAGGAGGGGCAGATCACCCCAAGAGGGTCAAGTTTCTAGACGTCTCAATAGACAGGTGTGACGCCCTGGTTTTGTGCTACAGTAATCTCTGTAATTAAGCTACAGTAATCCCACGCTAATGTTGCCACGTCACCACGATTACTATTGTTAATCCCACGTTGATTCAAAACCGAGTCAAATTCAAATTTAAAATAAAGTCAAAAAATAAAAGTTTTCAAACGTTAAAACTAAAATGTGCTAAAGGTGACAAATAAATCGTCAGAATTAATGGTGGAGAAACCACAGTTTTATAAAATATTTAGATGCACTAAAATAATTAAAACAGGGGCAAAACAATTATTAAATGCCCTTTTGAATTATAAGAGTTTCAAATAATTTCAAAAGGCTTTCAAACTTTTCGTGTCTCTGCCTTTATTGCAAAGCAATTATTTGGGCCATGTGGCATATTTTTTTAAGGGGATTTTCTAACTCAAGTAATTGAAAACAAAAGTAACTGAAAAGAAAAAGAGAAAAACAAACAAAATAGAAATAAAAATGAAAAGGTCCCAAACCCCCCCGGCCTACTGGGCCTCGGCCCACCAACCGGCCAGCCCACCCCGGGGGCTATAACCCCTCCCCCACCGAAACCCTAACCCTACCCCCGGCGCCCCCTACTCTCCCCGATCCCCACTCTCCCTCTCCTCTCGATCTGGTTCGGGCCGTGCCCGCGCCCCCGTCGCCACGTCGGCGCCTTCCCCCACCAGCGCCACGCCGGTGCCGGCCCGTCGCCGCCCCACTCCTCCGCCGGAACCCCCCCTCATCTCCTTCTGGCGCCCGTGGCCGAGCCGCCCCAGCGCCGCCCGACGCCGACGCCGGCCCTCCCCGTCGGCGCCACAGCGCCCCTGCGCACCGCCGCCCGTCGCCGTCGCCACTGCGCCGCGCCGCCGCACCTCCACGAGCATGCTGCCGCCTCCCTGCACTCGCCTGTAAGCCGCACAGCCGCCTCTGTCGCCGTCGCCGCGCTCGCGCTCCGCCGCCCGGCCTCGCCCCGCTCGCGCTCGCCCCCCTGCCCTCGCAGCGCGCTCCGGTGCCCCCCCTTCGCGCCCGCGCCTGCAACCCGCGATCGCCCCCATCGCCACGCACCGACCGCGCCCTCCCGCACGCGCTGGCTCCGCTCGCCCCGCGGCCACTCGCCGGCCTCCGCCTCCCCCTTCGGTCTGCCGTCGCCCCACCGGGGCCTCGCGCCCCTCCCACCGGCCGCTCCGGCCCTGGCCGCCGGTGCCTTGTGCCGGCGAGCCCGTGCCCCGGACGTCCCAGGCCTGATCCGGCTTAGTGGGGGGGATTAACCCCCCCACTAACCCCCACTCCCGCTGTGGCTGACATGGGGGGCCCACGCCCCCCTAATGACGTTTAAAATAAATAAAAATAAATAAATAAATGTTAATTAATTAATTAGTTAATTAATTAAATACTAATTAACTTAATTAATTATGTTAATTAAACTAATTATCTAATTAGCCTAATTAATCTATAATTAAATTAATTAAACTGTTAATTAACTAAACAGTCACTGACAGGTGGGACCCACCTGTCAGGTTGACCAGTCAACGGTCCTGTTGACTGCTGACGTCATGATGACGTCACGATGACGCAATAAATTAATTTTTGAATTAAATTAAATAATAATAATTTTCAGAAATGATTTAAATCTTTGAAAATTAATATAAAATAAACCGTAGTCCGGATTAAAAAGTTTTGTACATGAAAGTTGCTCAGAACGACGAGACGAACCCGGTTACGCTACCCACATGCTCGCCGGATACCTCTAACTATCCGAACCTGGAACATTGCCCCCTCCGGTCATCTGTCTGACAGATGTCCGGAACCGGGAAAACTTTCCCGGATGGGTTCCCCCTTCATCGGTAACGTGAAACCCTACGTTAGAACACACCCGGCACTGCCTATTGTCATGTCATACTTTGTGTAGCATTGCTTGCTTTATATTTATTGTTTCTTCCCCCCTCTTCTTACCGGTAGACTCCGAGACTGACGCTGCTGCCGGGTACGACTACGCCGTTGACGATCAGACCTTTGCCGCAGAGCAGCAAGGCAAGCAACCCCCCCCCTTGGGCATTCCGATATCGCCTATTCCTCTCCCTCTTATTCTTGCATTAGATTTTGCTACTGTATTAGTTAGCTCCTATTCTGATGCATAGCCTGTTTTGATAAACTGTTACTATACCTGCAATCATATCAACTGCTTAGTAAAGGTTGATCAATGAATCCCCTGAGACCCCCCTTAGTCCCAGTTGCCCCTGCTTCTTCATCGACGACTCGAAGACCCAAAGACTCGGTCAACCGACCGACGAGCCAGACCCCTCACATCACCGCACACCCCTTAAGTATGGCACTACAGAGCTACTACTGAGTGCCGAGGGTGATACCTCACTTAGCACTCCCGGTGTTAATTCTGTAGCGTAGCTAATCGGTCGTGGGTATCGAGGGTGATTCCTCCTTCCCATTTATCGATAGCGACTCTTGTCATACACATACCTCGAGTGAGATCCATCGAGGGTGATTCCTCAGATATCCACTTGGTGTATAAACACACAGTTACTTCAACTTGACTTTGTTTACATGTGAAAGACGGGACTGGAGGGACAGGCGGTATCACCCTGGTTGAGGTGGACCTGAGTTCCCGACAGTCTTGAGACGGGTCGGCCCCAAGGGTACCCGTGTGTGAGATGTGGTGGGATGCGCCGGTAAGGCATCCGGGTTATGTTGAGGCGTGGATGGGCAGGAGAGGCCCTTGCCACACATCCTCGAGGCGGGGCGACAAGACCGCACTTTGAGGGTCGCGATTGCCCCGCATTAATAAAATGCTAACGGGTTGGGTATTTGATCTGAGTTGGGTCGTTGGCCTTTTTACGCACCAAACCATCGCGTGGGAGAAGTTATGGGTACTCAGCGTCGTTGTATCAGCCGAAGTTCTTCGGACGTCAGCAATGGAGCGGCACACGACGGATTGGACTAGACGGTGCAGCTCTTGGACTGGAGTGTACTAGGTCTGCTTCCGGCCGCGTACGCATCGTGCAGGAGTGCAAGGGCAAGTGGGCCCACGAACCTGCGCGCTTAGGATTTAGACCGGCGGGCTGGCCTCTTCGTTGAGCCTAGGTGGGGCGACGACGTGCTGCTATCCCGAGGCCGGGCATGACCCAGGAAAGTGTGTCCGGACGGAGGTGATCAGGCATGTTGGAAATGCGGTGCACCCCTGCAGGGAAGAACAAACTATTCGAATAGCCATGTCCACGGTAACAGGACGACTTGGAGTTGTGCCTTGACCTTATACAACTATAACTGTGATTTAAATTTGAAATGAATTGTGGCTCCGAGATTGCTTCCTCGCAGGGAGTTGAGGAAGAATCTCTGGGCGTGGTTACTTAATAAAATTGCTACAATAATATGACTATATATGAGTTACAAGTCTACTCTCTTCTAATGCTGCAAGATGCTGAAGATGCTAGTCTTTGATAGGACTAGGCCTTCCCCCTATTCTTGCTTTCTGCAGTCAGTCCAGATATAACCCCTCCCCTTGATAATGTTGCATACTTAGCATAGTTCTGATGTCAGTCTTGCGAGTACTTTGGATGAGTACTCACCGCTGCTTTGCTTTCCCTTTCCCCCTCGATATGATGCCGCGTTCAGACGATGGAGCCCAGGAGTTGGAGTACGCCGGAGACGACTACTACACCACCGTTGGAGCCTACTACTACGTGGAGAACGCTGGCGCTCAGGAGTAGTTAGGAGGTTCCCAGGCAGGAGGCCTCGCCTCTTTCGATCCGCTGCTTATGTTTGTGCTAGCCTTCTTAAGGAAAAACTTGTCTAACTTATGTCTGTACTCAGATATTATTTGCTTCCGCTGACTCGTGCTTGTCGAGCTTTGTATTCGAGCCCTCGAGGCCCTTGGCTTGTAATATGAAGCTGTATGACTTTAATTTTGTGTCTAGTGTTGTGTTGTGATATCGATCAGCGAGTCCCTAATCTTGGTCGTACGCATTGCGTGATTGATTAGCGTACGGTCGAGATTGGGGGCGTCACAACAGGTCTTAGACAGACAAGTCTTAGACAAGATCAAAGTAGATGCTCTCGAGATAGAGGTAGCGAAACATCTCCCTTGTAACTGAGATCGTCATCATTATCAATATCAATCAAGCAGGATGTAGGCTTTTACCTCCACCGTGAGGGGCCGAACCTGGGTAAAATCTCGCGTCTCTCATCCCGCTCAACCCCGTTCAAGATACCACTTAGATGCGTTGGCCTCATGACTAAGTCCTCACACTAAGACATCTGCCATGACAAAACCACGACAAGAACCATTAGCTTGATGAAGACACAAGATTTGTTGGACCAGTTCTAGTTGCTGTGAGAACTGTACGTCTGGTTAGGGAGGCTGAGATTGCACTCAGAAGACCTCGTCTTCACCTTGTTCCCCTTGAGCCGAAGTCACTTAGACAACGCCCAGTCACTCAGGTAAGTCTTCAGGGGAGACGTCCGAAACCCGTACAAACTTGGTCACCCGGCAATCCACAATGACTCTTGGATGCTCTAGACCCAGACGCCTAACCGTCTGGAAGATCACAGTCTTCAAGTGTAATAAGTGTTTAGTTCACTCAGAATATAAGGACTTCGGTGATGCTCAAACACTCTAGCTCTAGGTGTTTAGGTTTATCCTCGCAGGATATTTCTCCCTCAATGTCTTCGAGGTGGGTTTCTCCAAAACGACAACAGCCATATCTCTCTCTGAGCAGCCACCTACTTATGGTGGAGGGGGGGAGCTATTTATATCCAACATGCAACCCGACCTGATATGACCAAACTGACCCTGGGTCAATGGCCAACCGACATGTGTCACAATGGTCGGATTTCAAACACACGCGAAAACTTTACTTGGGCTACAAGTAAAGCTGACTCAACCAACTCTAAAAGAGATTTCCTCTCATTGTCTTCACTCAAAGAGACAGGTATGGGTTGTGCAACACGTCAGCGTCTGACTTCAATCACATCGACCCCACTTAACAGTACGGTGGTTCCTATGACTCAGGAAAGAAGAAACAAAACTACCAAAAGACTTCGTCTTCGCGTTTCATTATCTTCAAGCGATTATCTTCGCGTACCACCAATGGCTTCGGCCATCATCAATGTCTTCGGACATTTTTAGGGGTCATCTTCGACGGTTAAACCGAATCTCCAGGGACTTCTATCTGTGTTATCCTGTGAACTCTCACAAACACATTAGTCCCTCGACCATGTTTGTCTTCAATACTCCAAAACCAAACAAGGGTGGCACTAGATGCACTTACAATCTCCCCCTTTTTGGTGATTGATCACAAATTGGTTGAAGTTTTCAACTGCGATAAAATATGTGGAGATAAAAACTTGGAGATTATGATTGCAAGATATACAGAGCTCCCCCTTAAGATGTGCTTATGAAGATTTTGCTTGGAATACAAAAGCACATGGCAGGTTAGAGTTTGTGGAGATCTCCCCCTATATGTTATAATCCAATCACTATGCATTTAAATGATATTTCGAAGATAATGAAATGCATAATGAAAAATGGTTGTCTGCAGTATGGCTTCGGGAGCATATGATAAAACTTGAAGTAGCGCAAAAAGCACGATAAACATAAAGTGTGCAGACGTCCATTAGGACTTAAGTTTTACAACCCAAATAGCAAATGTTCAGAACAGGAGTTGTAAACTTAAAAAAAGTAGCAGCACCCAGCCCATATAAATAGACCCGTTTGAAGACTATCATCCAATGCATCCAGTGCTTCTCCCCCTTTGTCATCGCATGACCAAAAAGGGACGAAGACACTGAGCACTACGCGTCCCCAGCATGAGTTGAGGTCGACGATGCAGTAGGGTCATGGTGCGTTGGTGTAGATGAGCTTGGTGCTGTGCCACGTCGCTGAGTTGATGGAGGCAGAGAGGTTGCACCATCAGCTTCATCTGCAAGCCTGACGTTGACGGAAGGTGCCGAAGAGGAGAAATCATTGTCTTCGAGCGATGGAGTCTTGCGCCACTTCTCCGTGCTGGGAGGTGGAGCACCAAATTTTTAGCATTGGTTGAAGCCATCCTCTCGAAGATCTTCCTCAGGAGCCATCATGGTCAAAGTCTTCCATGAGCGACGACTGGTTTCATAGGCCACAAAGGCATTCTGGGTGGTGAGATTTCGAATAAGGCTGATATCTTGAACCATAGAGTGCATTGTCTTCGCGTCCATTCATAGTGCCGATCCTGCTTCTGAATCAGAGATACTAGAAGTTCGTGATCTGTTTGGGCACGCTCCCTTCTAGGCAGGTTCTGGCGAGGCAGAGTGCTAGCAGTAGCTTCAGTAGCAGTGGCACATGGTCGAGGATGGCGAAATGAGACAATCAATCTTGCCTTGGTGAGGTCATAATGTAGGACCGAAAGTATGTCTAGAGGGGGGTGCTTAGACTACTTGACCAAAAAAAAATCTAGCCTTTTCCCAATTTTGAGCGTTGGTAGATTTTAGCATTCATAGCAAGTCAAGTACACCCTACACATGCATGTCTAAGAGTATAGCAGAGGAAAGTAACAACAAGCATGAGTAGAAAGGAAGGGTTGGAGGATCAAACGCAATTGTAGACACGATGATTTTTCCCGTGGTTCCGATAGGTGGTGCTATCGTACGTCCACGTTTATGGAGTCTTCAACCCACAGAGGGTAACGGTCGCGAGGGTCCACGGAGGGCTCCTCCCATAAGGGTCCACGAAGTAGCAACCTTGACTATTCCATAACGGCTTCCGTCCACGAAGGACTAGCCTCACTATGGGTCGATCTTCATGAAGTAGGCGATCTCCTTGCCCTTACAAACTTCTTGGTTCACTCCACAACACGAAGTAGGAGGCTCCCAAGCGACACCTAACCAATCTAGGAGGCACCACCCTCCAAAAGGTAATAGGCTCGGCAATGTCGATGAACTCCTTGCTCTTGTGCTTCAAGATGATAGACTCCTCAGGACACAATCACTCTCTCACATATTTGGTTTGGTGGAAGAGATGGGATTGGTGGAAATCAACTTGGGGAGGCTAAAGATCAAGATTCATATGGTTGGAATGGAATGGCATGATCTCAACACATGAGTAGGTGGCTCTCTCTCAGAAAACTGGATGAGGCAAGTATGGAATAGTTCTGAGTGCTTCTCTTTCGAGTAGGTTGTGGTGAAGGGGTATATATAGGCATCTCCAAAAATCCAACCGTTACACCTAAAATGACCAACTCGGTGACACCGATGTGTGAATCTCGGTGGTACCGAGTTGCTCCAAAGCTAGCAACTTTTGAATCTCGGTGAGACCGATATATAAAACTTGGTTGCACCGATAAGGTGACCAACGGTCAGATTGCCCAATCTCGGTGACGCCGATTCAACAAACTCGGTGGTACCGATTTTGTGAAACTGCATAGCATAAAGTTGGCAAGCTGAACTCGGTGGCACCGAAGCAGAATCGGTTGCACCGAAAGGCTAGGGTTTGGCTTAGGTCTGTCTGAGTATGGGAATCGGTGGCACCGAGTGGAAAGTGTTGGTTGCACCAATTTTGGATATTTGACTTTGGACAGACTTTTGTGGAAGAGCTTGTGGGTGTTTTTGGTGACTATCACTTGTGCACGTATGAGCATTTTGTTCACCAACAATACCTTACCCCCTTTTAATAGTATTGGCTTTCCTATGGACTCAAAGTGATTTCTCACAAAGTAAAATGTAGAGTCCTCTTGCTTGAAGCTTTGCCAATCTATTTCCTTGCATCTTGGGGGTATTTCCACAATCTCCACAATCCTTTTGCCAATCCTATCATTGAACTTTTCCTGAAATATGCTTAGTGGAAACATTAGTCCAATGACATATATGTTGTTATTAATTACCAAAACCACCAAGGGAGCAAATGTGCTTTCAATCTCCCCCTTTTTGGTAATTGATGACAACATATAGATCAAAGCTTTGACATATGATATAATCAATGAATATAATTGTCGCTTTGAGAAGTATGTGATAAGCAAGAGCTCCCCCCTAAATTTGTGCATTATTTTAAGATTTGCGTTTGAATGCAAATGCACAATCGATTAGGTACATGGGGCACTTCTTCCATGTCACATACAACTTGGTGGTGTGCGAGAGTAATAAGAGTTAACAATCATGGCACAACACAATCAAGCAAAGGTGAATGATCATCTCATAAGCAACATAATGATAGGAAATAGTAGCAACACACATTAAGCGTATGATCAAAACACCACATAGTTCAACACAAACAAAGCAAAAGATCAAATGTTTTTGAAAAAACGATAAAAACCAAACGCTCTCTCACTCGAAGCCTAAAGATCTATATACACTTCTCCCCCTTTGGCAACAAGTTACCAAAAAGTTCAAAGAGATATAGCTAAGCGTTCTTGGGCAGATCTCCTCCGGTTGTTGATGAAGGAGTCGAGAGAACTACGTCGGCGAAGATCTCAACTGATGTCCTGGATGGAGTTGGTGTGGCAACTGGAGGAACTGGAGCTGATGGAGCTGAGGTGACAGTAGCAGGTACTGATGAAGATGGCCTCAAATCTGGAGCTGGCACTGTGGCTGATCTGGCCTGGGTAGTAAAGTGTGTGCCTGGCGCCTGAGAGGAGAGTCATCCTCATCATCATCATCATCAGAAGAAGACTGAGGAAGAGGCACAGAGTCAACTTCCTTCTTGAGCTCATTGACTGTCTTGGTCAGCCCATCTACCTTGTCATTAAGGGTTTTGATCCTGTTCTCAAAGATCCTGACAAGACTGTTCTGGTTGTTCAGAATGTCCTTGATGTCCTTCTGCATGCCTTGAACTGATGAGATCAGGAGATCCATTTGCTCATTCCTGGATCTAGGGACCTGAGCACTAGTGGCTCTAGCTGCCTCTGCCTCTGCCTGTGCTTGAGCTGCAGCTGATGTGGGATGTTCCGGGTCCATCACCACAACGTTGTCCTCTAAATCTGGCTGTAGGGGCAAATGGGGTCTGTCCAGAGCAAAGATGTGCTTCTCCAGCTTGGAGTTGATGAGCATCTGAATGTAGGGTGCATAGCAGCATGAGCACTTCTGATCAACAGCAACCCTCTTCACTGTCACTACTATCAAGTCCATCACACGAATCCTGGTGTGTCTGTCAAGATGGATCAGCATGTTGATGGAATGGCCTCGAATCATCTTCTCATCTCCTGACTTGGGCATCAAAGTATGCCTCAAAATGGTGTTCATGGTGCGGAGGCCAGCTTGGAGGAAGTAGATAGAACCTAACTTGTGAGATTTCAAGTTAGCAGCAGGGATAGCATTGTACATGTCCTTCATAGCATCATGGCTCTCCTTGGATTCAGAGTAGACATCCAAGTCACCATCCCGCACCTCTAGGACTCTTAAGATGGCAGCCCATTCATCAACAGTAGACACGTATCTTGCTCCTTCTGTCATCCATACAATTCTACCATCGCCATAGAAGTGAGCAGTGGAGTAGAATTGCATGATCATCTCGTCGTTCCATGCAGTGAACTCTTTGCCAACAAACTCATCCAAGCCAATGCAATGAAAGTTGTCTTGAACATTTGGAAAGAAATCTTCATTAGCCTTGATGTACTGCCAATCATAATATCTCATATCGCTCACAGCTGGACTCTTGTCAAGCAGCACAGTCTCATAGAAATCCTGTTGCTCCTTGGTGTAGAACCTATAGTCCACAACTGTCTTTCTCCTCTGGGCATATGGATTAATAGCTCTCCATGCCCTCAAACCAGAATCCTTCCTCTTCTTCATGTCTTCAGCAAGTGGATTGCTGGCATTGTGTTCAGGAAGGTGTGGTCTAAGCTTCATCAAAGCAAACATGGCATCCTCATCCTCAACTCTAGAGGTAGTCCCTTTGTTCTTCTCAGAAGCTGGAATCTGCCTGGATGTCCTCTTGGGTTTTTCAGCAGCAGCCTTCTTGGGGGCAGACTTGGTGCTCTTGGAGGGACCTTGCTTTGGCATAGCATCTGCCAAAAGCTTCTTTTGCCTCTTCTTGGGAGGGGCCTTGACAACCTGCTCTTCCTCCTCCTCCTCAGCAGCAGCACTAGCAGTCTCCTCTGGGTCCTCATACATGGATGTTTGCCTGCCAGTGACATAGACAATCCTTTTCCTGGCCTTCTTCTCTCCTGCCTTCTTAGGCAATGACTTCCTTGGGGGCTCAATGGTCATGGTAGCCCTAGCACTCTCAGGTGCTCTCATAGCTTCAGAGCTAGCATAAACCTTACTAACAGTCCTTCTGGAAGATGTGGCTTCATTAGCAGACTTCTTAGCAGCTTTCTCTTGCTTCTTGGCAAGAACTTCCTCTGGAATAAAATCTGAGTCCTCCTCATCTGAATTCAGCTTCTTCCTGGCCCTAGTAGCAACCATGGGCAACCCATGAGAACTGGGGGTGCCTGGATCTGAAGAGGAACTAGACTCAGGACTAGTGCCTGAATCCATCTCAACACTCTGCTCTCTAAGATCATTCTGACTGTCTTCAGTATCTGACATACTGACCCTGTGAATAGAGTATAGAGGAGCAGAAGAAGATGAGTCATCACAAAATGCAGCCAATTTGAAAGTTTGAACAGAAAAATCTTAGATGTAGTTCACAGCAAAAAGGGATTTCGGTGTCACCGAGTCAATAATTTCGGTGCAACCGAGACTCACAATACTCTTAACAGAAACTTGGCAGCAGTTTCGGTGGGACCGAAAACTACCACTCGGTTTCACCGAGTACTGTCCTTAGTAGCACAAAAACAAAATCGGTGGAACCGATTTTTCTGACTCGGTATCACCGAGATGCGATTTTGCGGGCAACTAAACCTAAAAAATTTCAATTCGCTAATCTACTGGAACTTTTAGAGGATAGAGAGGTTTGCACATGGTGGATTATCTATGGAATAATTTCAATGCGCAAGATTCGGACGGGGAGCGCAAAGAAAGATCAGATCTATACCCTAACTTGGCGACGGATCCGCTACGGCGGCGACGGGGGTGATGATTCCGTCGGCGGCGGCGATTCCCAGCGGTGGAGACGCACGGGGAAGCAAGGACGACGACCAGGGGTCACGAGACGGCAGCATAGGGTTTTGGAGGGGGCGACGGTTTGAAGGAATTTTCAATGGTCGGGTCCGCCTCTTATATACCCTCGGCTGTCGGTGACACCGATTCTAAATTTTCGGTGTCACCGAGTTCCTCAACTGTCAGCTGACAGAGAAACTCAGTGTAACCGAGAATATGGAATCGGTAGTACCGAGATAGAAAACCAGATCAACCCTAGGCATTCGGTGAGACCGATAATTTTGGGTTTGATTCCACCGAGATGCACTTGGGAGGTTTTAATGGTTAGTCCTTTGTCGATACGGAACTCCGAGTGCTCCACACACAGAGGGATCGAAAAGTACTTGTTCAAATTTTGTGATGCAGCATGAATAGAATATGAGGTGAGAAAGCATAGATAACTAGAGAGTGGTCCTAGGCATTCTTGTCCATCCAATTGGCAAAAGATAAATCAAAAACCAAATAGCAACAATTGGAGGTCCTCGAATGGGAAAAATAAATGCAGACCAACATGCTCACACAATAAGATGTCAAATGAAGTCATGGCAAACATGCACAAACATACTAGCATCTAACAAGCACTTTGGCGATGATGGAGTCATCTATATATGAGTATATTGACTTAGGAGCCAAGTAAGAATACTTGATCATAGGTCATACTCATCATTTAAGCACAAGTGGGGTTACCACTTTTACATAAAGCATTTAATGTTGTCACATACTAAGAGATGCTTCAACTCAAGTCTTAGAGTAAAGCTCCCCCTTGATGTGACATCCCCCCATAGGAGGGAAAAACTAACCTTGGGTTTTGTCGATGAAGACTTCATGTTGGTGAGGTAGTGGTGGATGCTCAAGGTTGATGAAGATCACCAAGAGTTGGGAGCATCCTTGTTGTTTCCTTACTCTTCTCACCTACATGGGTTAGTCCCAACACACAAGAGACAAATACAAGGATATCTATGGACATGGAGTGCAAAGCATGTGTAATGATGTCCATTGATTTATTGATTACCTTGTCCCTTGCTTACCTTTGAGGGAATGTGTGACTCCTTGAACTATTGCATAGAGTTGATGTTGATTGCAAATAGTTCTTGCCAATAATGAATGTGAGTGAATTTCATTGGCGGAGTCACCCCTCAAGAACTCTCTAGTTCTTCTTCTTGGGGACCCACATCAACTTGATGGGGATCCTTGGTGTTGAAGTAGCATTTGTAGAAGTTGAGCTTGAAGTAGCCTTGGGAACCCACTCAACCAAATCTAGGGATTCATCTTCATATGAGTCAATGTCCTCTTGAAGCTTGTTCTTGCCCTTGAGCTTGTGGTCTTGTGGTGGAAGGTCATCTTGAGTGTTTGTTCCCTTGGGAAGAGTATTTTCATACTTCTCCTTTTTAGGAACAAACTTGGGCTTGTGGTATTGACCTTCTTCCCATTCAACTCCATTAGCGTTGAAGTAGCCAACACCATGGTTCTTCCGGTATCCTCCGTGCTTGCGTACAATTTCCTCAAATTGCTTACACCCGGCAAGACTCTTGTAGATACCTTTCTCTATAATTCCTTTCAATAAAGCATTTTCTTGCTCAAGTGTAACTTGGCTAAGAGAATCATCATTAGTGGAATCAATAGAACTACTAGAAGCAACATCATTAGGTTTAGCATTTTTATTGTTGCTACTAGATGAAGAACCTTTCTTGCCTTTGTTACTAGTTTGCTTAGATTTAACTTGTGGCATGAATGTAGACAAGAGTAGTCGTTTGGCTAGATAAGATGAAGTCTTCTTTTAGAGATCGTCATGGATAGCTTTAAGAAACTCATGCTCTTGCTCCAAGTTGAGCTTCTCAAAGCGTAGCTTCTCATGAGTCCTTACAAGCTCTCTATGATCTTCTTGAGTAGATTCATGGGCTAACTTAAGAGTGTTTAGTTCTTTAGTTAGTTGTTCTATTTTCATCTTATCATCATCAATTGACTTATCTTGACTAGCATGAGAATTATCAAGTTCATTTTGACTAACATTACTAGTTTTATCAAAGAGCAAGTCATCATCACAAAGCAAGTCATCTTCCTCACTATCAAAATCAAGATATTCGGGGTGTGATACCTTGGGGCCTTTAGCCATGAAGCAACTTCCACTCCCTTCGTTTGGTGAATCAAATAGATCATAGGAGTTGGTAGTCACTAGTGCAAGTCCGGCAACACCTTCATCTTGACTATAATCGGAGTTGGAGTGATAGCTTCTCTCGGAGTTGTTGTCGGAGTCGGAGCCGGAAACCCATTCACCAACATGAGCTTGATGTCTTCTTCTTGTGTAGCTCTTGGTGTACTTTTCCTTCTTCTCCGAATCCCTACTTCTCCTTGAGGGTCTTCGTTCATAACGATCATCTCTACTCCTTCTCTCTCTTTGAGGTGATTCATTCCTTGTGCTTCGTCTTCTAGGTGACTCTTCTCTTCGTTTGTAGGGAGCCGTGCACTCATTTGAGTAGTGTCCGGGCTTTCCACAATTGTAGCAATTGCGGTCACGACTTGACGAACGCTTCTCATCATATCTTGAGTTGGAGCTTCGTTCTTTGCCTCTATTCTTGTAGAACTTGTTGAATTTCTTGACCATGAGGCTTATCTCTTCATTGGTGACAAGGTTGTCGCTTGAAGTTGCGGGAGCATCACTTGTGGCTTTGTAAGCACCGCTAGACTTGTTGTGAAGCTCTTCTTTGTCTTTGAGTGTCATCTCATGAGCAACAATCCTTCCAATGACTTCCGTAGGCTTGAGATCTTTGTAGTTGGGCATCATTTGGATCAATGTGCACACGGTGTCGTATCTCTCATCCAAAGCTCTAAGTATCTTCTTGATGATGAATTTGTCGGTCATTTCTTCGCTTCCTAAGCCGGCAATCTCATTGGTGATGAGAGCTAGCCTAGAGTACATCTCCGCGACTCCTTCACCATCCTTCATCTTGAACTTGTCAAGATGACTTTGAAGAACTTCTAACTTGGATTCTCTCACGGACTCGGTTCCTTCGTGCTTATCAACCAAAGTATCCCAAATCTCTTTTGCATTCTCAAGACGGCTGATTTTGTTGAATTCTTCAGGGCATAGGCAGTTGAAGAGAATGTCGCATGCTTGAGCGTTGTATTGCAACATCTTCAATTCATCCGCGGTCGCTTCACGATCCGGTTCCTTTCCATCACCAAAGAATTCACCTTGCAAGCCAACACGAACAACAGCCCATACGGCGGGGTTATGACCAAGAATATGCATTTTCATTTTGTGCTTCCAACTAGCAAAATTAGTGCCATCAAAATACGGACCTCTACGGTGATAATTTCCCTCACTTAGACGCCATACTCTCCTAGGTTGTGAGACCAATGCAATGGAGACCAAAGCTCTGGTACCACTTGTAGGACCAAAAGTATGTCTAGAGGGGGGGGGTGATTAGACTACTTGACCAAAAAAAATCTAGCCTTTTCCCAATTTTTAGCGTTGGCAGATTTTAGCACTCATAGCAAGTCAAGTACACCCTACACATGCATGTCTAAGAGTATAGCAGCGGAAAGTAACAACAAGCATGAGTATAAAGGAAGGGTTGGAGGATCAAACGCAATTGTAGACACGATGATTTTTCCCGTGGTTTCGATAGGTGGTGCTATCGTACGTCCACTATTATGGAGTCTTCAACCCACGGAGGGTAACGGTCGCGAGAGTCCACGGAGGGCTCCACCGATAAGGGTCCACGAAGTAGCAACCTTGACTATTCCATAACGGCTTCCGTCCACGAAGGACTAGCCTCACTATGGGTAGATCTTCACGAAGTAGGCGATCTCCTTGCCCTTACAAACTTCTTGGTTCACTCCACAACACGAAGTAGGAGGCTCCCAAGTGACACCTAACCAATCTAGGAGGCACCACCCTCCAAAAGGTAATAGGCTCGGCAATGTCGATGAACTCCTTGCTCTTGTGCTTCAAGATGATAGACTCCTCAGCACACAATCACTCTCTCACAGATTTGGTTTGGTGGAAGAGATGGGATTGGTGGAAATCAACTTGGGGAGGCTAAAGATCAAGATTCATATGGTTGGAATGGAATGGCATGATCTCAACACATGAGTAGGTGGCTCTCTCTCAGAAAACTGGATGAGGCAAGTATGGAATAGTTCTGAGTGCTTATCTTTCGAGTAGGTGGTGGTGAAGTGGTATATATTGGCATCTCCAAAAATCCAACCGTTACACCTAAAATGACCAACTCGGTGACACCGATGTGTGAATCTCGGTGGTACCGAGTTGCTCCAAAGGTAGCAACTTTTGAATCTCGGTGAGGCCGATATATAAAACTCGGTTGCACCGATAAGGTGACCAACGGTCAGATTGCCCAATGTCAGTGACGCCGATTCAACAAACTCGGTGGTACCGATTTTGTGAAACTGCGTAGCAGAAAGTTGGCAAGCTGAACTCGGTGGCACCGAAGCAGAATCGGTTGCACCGAAAGGCTAGGGTTTGGCTTAGGTCTGTCTGAGTATGGGAATCGGTGGCACCGAGTGGAAAGTGTTGGTTGCACCGATTTTGGATATTTGACTTTGGACAGACTTTTGTGGAAGAGCTTGTGGGTGTTTTTGGTGACTATCACTTGTGCACGTATGACCATTTTGTTCACCAACAATACCTTACCCCCTTTTAATAGTATTGGCTTTCCTATGGACTCAAAGTGATTTCTCACAAAGTAAAACGTAGAGTCCTCTTGCTTGAAGCTTTGCCAATCTATTTCCTTGCACCTTGGGGTATTTCCACAATCTCCACAATCCTTTTGCCAATTCTATCATTGAACTTTTCCTGAAATATGCTTAGTGGAAACATTAGTCCAATGACATATATGTTGTTATTAATTACCAAAACCACCAAGGGAGCAAATGTGCTTTCACATAAGGAAGATGAAGACCTTCATCTTCAGCAGTGCCACTGGTGCCTTCCACGATGGGGTTCTTGCCTTTGGAGGGATAGAGATCTGCTTGGACAATTTCAATGTCTGGAAGATAAATGCTGTGATTGCGTGTAGAGGGCAGACACCTCGTGCAGGTTCTGTACTTGATGAAACGCATAATCCATGGGGCATATATCTTCGGATCAAAGAGATTGATGCCATTTTCTGCCAGATTGCGGAGGAATAAATCTTGAAGATTAAACCTGATGCCATAGACAGTGTTGTAGACCAATGTCTTCAGAACCCCTTCAAGCTTGCGAGTTGAGTTATGCCCTTTGATTGGCCAGATGGTATGCCGAAGTATATGATAGATTGTCCTTGGCAGATACTGAAGATCATCAACAAAGAATGACGTGGCAGATCTGCATCTGAAGACAAAGGCTTCATCAATGTAAGCATAGCAGCCATATTGGGCTCTGGCATTTGAAAAATACTTGTAGTGACAGCAGCATAGGCTTCAGATCAAGGATCTAAGTCTTCTCCGGAGGCAGCAAGAGGTGTGGCAGGGAAGAAGTCCAATGCAGAGGCAGTGATGTGCTCATCACGGATCATGAAATCCATCTTCCAAGTGTTCAAGTCTCTGCCAAAACCAGAGATGTGGAGAGTTGCATAGAACTGGAGGATGAGTTCCTCATTCCAGTCTTCATGGTCAGTGACAAATGGCAACAGTCCAACACCCCGAAGACAATCCAGTGCTTGATCAAAATAGGGAAGATCTTTCATAGCTTCAAAGATGAGATGCTTGTGGGGAAAGATCCTGTTTTGTCCATAGAGCACACACATGTAGTACTGACATTGTGGAGCACTCGAAAATCTGTCAGATTGTATGGGACGGTTGTATGGATTGCGGTCTGAGTCAAGACAGGTGTTCTTTAGTCTGAATCGTCTGACATCAAAGGCCAATGGTCTAGCAGGGCCGGACTGTCGAAGACTTGGAAGTCTAGGCATTGGGTTTATGACACTGGGGCGGCGATGGATGCTGCATTCATACTGGGGCCCCATCCTTGGTGGAGCAACGTGCCTGAGCCATCTTGTAGGCACCATCTCTCCTTCCCTATTGTGAGCCATGACGATATTTTCAGCATTGTCATCGGTCGATGGCGTGGCATGGACAAGAGGACCAACAGGGGCATTGACTTCGCCCACAATGTTGGCAGCTGCAATATCTTCAACAACTTTGGCTTCATGCTCAGATTGCTCTCTAACAACATCTTCAATCATGATCACGTCATCAACTGGTGCAGTTGGTGATACATGAGCTTCATCTTCAGGAATGCTATGCATTGAAGCCATAGCAGGTCTTGGTCCATGACGAAGCCTTCTAAGATGTGACACACGAGCAGTGGTTTCTATCTCCTTGGCGACGAATGGCGATTCAGGTGATCTTGGTGTAGGGGGAAAGAACGACGGTGAAGGAGTACCGGGATCAGCTTCAGGAATTTCGAGCCTGATTGGAGTGCCAATGTCCACGTACCCGCTTTCTTGTTGGGGCGATGATACCATCGGTGCATCAATTTGAGGCACCGGATCTTGCATAACATTGTCTTCATGAACAATGTCTTCAGCTGCATTGGATTCAGCAGCTAGAATGTCTTCAGTGGTCTGAGCCTCTATGGGAGTAGGCTCATGAAGAATAACTTGCCTCTCAGTATTTGCATCAGCTGGAGGGGCCACAGAGATAGGCGTCACACGGAGGGGTTCCTCTGGAGTAGGCGGTGTGACTGTCAAACCTTGAGCAGGTCGCGAAGACTTTGGTTTCTTTGGCTTCGGCTGAGTCGTGTGTTGGACTTCAGCGGGCTGAGCTCTCTTGCGTTTTCGGGCTTCTACTTCGGCCTTCTTTGTCTTCTTGCTGGATACAACAGAGGAAGGAGGAGGTGACCTAGAGCCTGAGAAGCCAGCTGGGAAGACAATGCCTCGAGACTCTGGTCTTGAGGGAGCGGTTTGGCTCAAAGACATTGAAGCCTGTTTGGATCTCTCAATGATCCTTGGATCAAGAGCAGGCTGTCCAAGAGCTTTTCTCTTCAGCATGTCATTGTGTGCTTGAACCATAATAGCAGCTTTCTTCTTGAGACGCACTAGGGCGCCTTTGACAGCCTCACACCTCTTTTTAAACTCAGCTTTTGAGGTCTTTCATCATAAGTTGATAGCCATGTATTTGGTCAACATTGAGCTTGTGAACATTCTTGAAGACATTCTTCTCATGGCTAATCTTAGCCTTTTGCTGTATGACCTTTTGTGCTACAGTAAGCTCCTCATTCACTAGCCCTTGGAAGGTGACACTCATGCCAATGGGAAGCTAAAGGGCGTCGATGGTGAGGGAGGGATCAGCAAACCATTCATCAATGAAGTGATCTAGAATGGATGGATCAAAGAGAGGTAAGTCTTCAAGATGTTTAGCTTCCTCTTCTTTATGCTCGATGAGCTTCGCTAGAGCTTCATCATCAAACTCATCATCTGATAGTTCTATCATATTGGCAGCGTCCATCAAAGAGACAGAGGGCCTCGGACCCCGGGCAACAACATCTTTCCTTTTCATTCGCCTGACAAGGCGAGATTCGTCCTCAGTTTCTTCTGGATCAACAGAGGGTGACCGTGAAGCCTGAGATGTTGTGTCAACAGGCTTTGAAGCCTTTGCAGCTTTTGTCTTTGAAGTCTTTGCCTTCTTCTTAGGCTTTGGTTCAGAAACTGGAGGATGATCTGCATCTTCTTCATCAACCTCTTCAGGTTCTAGGCATCCTTGAATGCTAGATGAATCGGAATGTCTTGGCATTGGGGGCCTAACCATGCAAGGAAAGAAGCCAATTTTTCTTGCTTCGGCCTCAGTCTTCAAGTGAAGGTTTTTGTAGATGATATCAGTCCACGGTGCTTTCTCAACATTCTTTTCTGCGTACTCATCTGTGGCAAACTGATAGTTGAACCACTTTTCTGCCCAGTATCTTCGGATGCACTGCATTCGAGTCTTGCGCTGTGTATAGTTCTCATCTTCATCAGACTTGTATCGTTCATAGAGCTCTGGAGGAAGATCTTTGGCAGTGTTCAAATGCCTTTGCCTGCCGCCTTTCTTTGAAATATTATCTCTGGCCATTGGCTTCGGCTTCGACAAAGGCTTCGTAGGTGAGCGCAAGTAGGAGCAGACTCCAGACGAGTCCAGATGAATCTGCATGTAGTCAACAAATGAATTCAGACTATGAGATCCAAGCGATTCTGCTGCGGACATGTACATGTGAAAGAGTTAGAGACGCGAGGGAGGAGAAAATGTCATATGCATTCTCAGAAGATTTTGAAGATAAATCAGTGTTTGAAGACATTGACCTCGTTCACCGAAGACATTCACTTTTATAGAGGATATGGTGGTTTCAGATTTGTACAAGTCCGAGAATTTGTACAAGTGAGAAATCAAACCAACTTAGACCATAAAGTGAAAGCATTTGGTAGATTGAGTTCAAGATCTGAGTGCTATCGAAGGAAAGGTGGAAAAACAACAAATCGAAGATTTTTGGTAACTTTTCAGATCAAATGAACGGTAAAAATAGCGATTTATTTACTGCGGTGAAGAACTCGATGAACAGCTCGACGAGGCGGGGAGGCTGAGGGGTTCGATCTTCCACACCCTAACTCGGTGGTGGCAGACAGCTATGACGGCGGCCAGATGGAGATGATCGCGGCCGGCGTGAGTACGTCGTGGGAGAAGTCATGGCAGCTAAGCACTTCGTCTCCGGCGGCGATGAAATCCAGTGACGGCGCTAGGGTTTTGGAGCTCGAGCGGTGGAGGTGGCGAGGAAGAGTAAGTAATGAGCAAGGGGATATGCATTTATAAGGACTGGAACATCCGATATTTTTGGACGGATATGCCCCTGACTCTTTGGTTTAGTGGGACACGTGGTGTGCATGCACATGTTTGATAGCCCACTACATGATCAGAGGCGACGACGCGGGGAGTTGTTGCGATAAGTGCGGTAAAGACAACAAATTGGAATTTTAAACGTTTGGTTGAGTTTGTCTTCGACTGGCAAGGATGCAGTGAAGACAGTCAACACGTGTCAAGTAGAATGCATAAGATTGGAGTTGAACAGAGTTAGATGAGATTAGAATAGAAGAGGATTGTGGGTCCGATCACATTGGCCTAGGTAAAACTCGAAGATATAGCTATAGGCCCAATGCTGTAGAGGACAAAACTTCACATTGTATGCAAGGTATATTCAACTGAAGTATATGCAACATTTGAAGAGAACATTCTACTTGAAGACAAACACGACATCCTCAAGACATAGACAAAATGAAGATAAAAGCAAAGTCTTCAGGATGGGTGGTGGCGTTACCTACCGTATAAGAATGTTTGACCCAGACACGACACACAATTATCGTGGCGCTCTGTAGTCATATTCTTCGTTAATATTTTCACACTTAGAGTGTAAGTCTTCATGAGATTGAAGACATATGTTACTTCGTGTGTTGTGCATCAAAGTCATCAACATGCATAAGCGTTAGGATGTATTCCCATTCAAAGGACATTTGAGGATTCTAAGATATTTACCTCACACCGCAACTCGCAAAATTTCTTCTCATCCAAATGCTTCCTGAAGATATCCGTCAACTGATCTTTAGTGTCTGCATGCTTGATGTTGATGTCTCCCTTCATCACATGATCCTAAAGAAAATGATGTCGTATCTAAATATGCTTCGTCTTCCAGTGCTGTACTGGGTTGTAGGAGATCTTAACTGCACTCTCATTGTTGCAGTAGAGAGGAACATACTTCAGGTTGATGCCGTAGTCCTTGAGGGTCTGCTTCATCCAGAGAAGCTGAGTGCAGCAAGCGCCAGCAGCAATGTATTCAGCTTCAGCAGTGGAGAGTGGTACACAGTTCTGCTTCTTCGAAGACCAACATAAAAAAGATCGTCCCAGAAAGTGACATGTGCCTGATGTAGACTTGCGATCAACTCTGTCGCTAGCAAAGTCAGAATCTGAATAGCCAATGAGCTCAAACTTCGAACCCTTTGGATACCATAATCCTAGTGTTGGAGTGTGAGCCAGATATCTAAGTATTCGCTTCACCGCTAGGTGATGCGACTCCTTTGGTGCCGCTTGAAACATGCAAACGCTAAGCATTATATCTGGCCTAGATGCACATAGGTACAATAAAGAGCCAATCAGGGAGCGATATACCTTCTGATCGAAATCTTTAAAAATTTCGTCAGTGCAGAGGTGACCATTGGTAGGCATTGGCGTCTTGTAGCCTTTGGCTTCATTAATGCCAAATTTCTTGAGGCAGTCCTTAAGGTACTTCTCCTGAGATATAAAGATGCCATTGAGTTGTTGTCGAATTTGAAGCCCTATGAAGAATTTCAGTTCTCCCATCATCAACATTTGATATTTCTCTTGCATCATGAAAGTAAACTCATCACTGTATCGATTGTTAGTACAACCGAAGATAATGTCATCCACATAGATTTGACATACAAATAGTTCACCATCATAGGATTTAGTTAAGAGAGTGGGATCGAGTGAACCAGGTTTGAAGCCTTTCTTCTTCAGAAACTCCTTGAGTGTGTCATACCAACCTCTTGGTGCTTGCTTGAGGCCATATAGAGCCTTGTTGAGCTTGTAGACTTTGTCGGGATGCTTTGGGTCTTCAAATCATGGTGGTTGAGCAACATATACTTCTTCCTCAATCTTACCATTGAGGAATGCACTTTTGACATCCATTTGATATAAGCATATGTCATGATGGTTAGCATAAGCAAGCAGTATACGTATAGCTTCGAGCCTAGCAAGAGGTGCAAATATTTCACTGCAGTCAATACCCTCAACCTGTGTGTAGCCTTGAGCCACAAGTCGAGACTTGTTTCTAACTACTCAGCCAGACTCATCTTGTTTGTTGCGAAAGATCCACTTCGTGCCAATGATGTTGTGCTTCGTTGGATTAGGGCGCTTCACGAGTTCCCACACATTGTTGAGCTCGAACTGGTGAAGCTCTTCTTGCCTGGCTTGAATCCATTCTGATTTCTTGAAGGCTTCATCTACTTTGGTGGGCTCTGGGATAGACACAAAAGCAAAGTGCCCACAAAACTTAGCCAGTTGAGTAGCACTTGAGCGAGTGAGTGGACCTGGTGCATTTATGCTGTCAAGCATTCTCTCAATTTGGACTTCATTAGCCACGCGTGGATGATCAGGGCGAAGACTTTGTTCTGGCTGCTGAGCATTGTCTTCTTCAGCAGCATTGTCTTCAGGTTCAACATTGTCTTCGCGCTGAGTGGATGGAGGAATGATGACTTCCTCAACCTCTGGTTCTTCAGGCATGATTTCTCCAGTGCCCATCAATCTGATAGCTTCGTCAGGTGGAAGTTCATCTAGCACAAGAGGTAGGTGCTCTCTTTGTGAGCCATTAGTTTCATCGAATTGCACATCTACAGTTTCAAGAACTTTATTTTGGAAAGTGTTGAAGACTCTGTAGGTGTGCGAATCCTTTCCATAACCAAGCATGAAACCCTCATGTGCTTTCGGTGCAAATTTAGAAGTGTGGTGTGGATCCCTTATCCAGCATCTTGCACCGAAGACTTTGAAATAACTTGCATTGGGTATCTTACCGGTGAGAAGCTCATATGATGTTTTCTTGAAGAACTTGTGAAGATATACTCTATTGATGATGTGGCATGCAGTAACAATGGCTTCAGGCCATAGCTTCTGTGGTGTCTTGTATTCATCAAGCTTAGTGCGAGCCTTCTCTATGAGAGTCCTATTCTTGCGCTCCATGACGCCATTCTGCTGAGGTGTGTATGGAGCAGAGAAATCATGAGTGATGCCAAGAGTATCAAGAAAGGTACCCAGGCCTGTGTTCTTGAATTCAATGCCATTGTCACTCCTGATGTGCTTGATCTTGATGTTGTAGTTGTTCATACACCTATTGGCAAAGTGCCTGAAGACATCCCGCACCTCAGTTTTATAGAGTATAATATGCAAATCATCAACAATTACGAAGCCATATAGATTTGAAGTGGTGGAGAAGGTGGAATACTGAGTAGGGCCAAATAAGTCCATATGCAGCAGCTCGAAGGGACGAGTGGTTGTCATAATTGTCTTCGAGGGATGCTTGGCCCTAGTCATCTTCCCGGCTTCACAAGCACCACAAAGGTGGTCCTTCTTGAACTTGACACCGTCGACGCCAATGATGAGCTTCTTCTTGGCGAGTGTGTGCAAGTTCCTCATCCCATCATGTCCTAGCCTTCTATGCCATAACCAGCATTCCGAAGCCTTTGCGAGAAGACATGAATCAACTTGTGATCCTGTAGAGAAGTCTACCATATACAAATCACCTCTTTGAAAACCTTCGAGGACTTTAGTTTTGTCAGAGGCCATTAGCACAACACATTGAAATTTGCCAAATATGACAAGCATATCTAAGTCATAGAGCATTGAGACAGACATTAAGTTGTAACCAAGGGATTCTACAAGCATGACGTTTTCCATGTGCCGGTCCCTTGAGATAGCAACTCTACCTAGTCCCAGTACTTTGTTGCTGCTCTTGTCAGCAAAGACAAATGTGGTCTTTTGCTGGAGGTCGAAGAGTTTGCTCCATCAATAGGCTTCGATCACCAGTCATATGACTGGTGCATCCACTGTCCATAATCCATTCAGTCGCATTGGATTTGTCTTCCTGCATTGAGAATTAGTCTAGTTCACCAAGGCATGCAACTGTAACATGCATTGATGAAGATATTGCAGTACACAATTATAAGTAATTTTGGACGATATAAATGGTAACACCATTTGCATTAATTATCTTGCATCCAGACAAGACTGTTTTCGGGTCTCCGGAGATAATCTTCAAGATAGGCTTCATCCCATCTGGAGACCCGATGCTGCATGAAAATATTAGTTCTTCTTAACCACCCACATGCGTAGGGGTGGCTTAGAAGCAATAAGACGTAAGGCAGCATCACAGAATTTAGGCAAAGATGCCCTAGTAGTACGTTTTACAGGAGGGTTAGAATACTTGAATGAATATGCAGAGAAATTCTTAGTGGGATGAACATATCGGTTCATGCCATAGTGCACATATTCATGAGCCCTTTCAGCTCTACCCTGCGAAACATAGGTGTTAGACTGATCATATGAAGATTTGGGTCCATATAAGGAGTTTGGTCCATATGAGGAGTTTGGTCCATATGAAGACTTTGGTCTGGGTTTGTCTTCTTCCTTGGTGGTGTCATGACATTGACAGGAAGCTTCTTGAGAAGACATTTGGGAACCCAGATCCTCTTCATAGGTGCACCATTCCTGTAGTTAGTTCCAATATACCTGGCAAACACTTCACCATTCATAGATTTGAACAACTTGTAGTTATAGTCAAATGACTCGTCAATGATGATAGGGCTAGCACAGTTAAAGCCAGATAACGTGGATGGATCCATTTATGGGCCTTTTGCAGCAACCCATCTGGTTTTGGGATACTGCTCAGGCGTCCAGTAAGAGCCATCAACATTGATGTTTCTTTCGAAACCCACACCCTCTTTCCTAGGGTTCTTATTCAAGATAGTCTTCTTCAGGACATCACAGAGAATTTGATGTCCCTTCAGACTCTTGTGCATGCCTGTTTCAAGCAATGTCTTCAACCAGTCATTGCCATCAGTAATAGCAGTGGTTTCCTCAGATAAGGGGTTAGTCACCACAGATACAGTTGAAGATATTGCATTTTCAGAAGTATGTGAACACTTAGCAGTTGAATCATTAGCTTCATGAGCAAGACATTTAAAGCATGGAGCATTAAATTCATCCTGAGCGATACTAATCTGTTCTGCTAGGAGTGAGTCATTTTCCTTCCGTAGGTCATCATGACTTCTCTGAAGATATTCGAGAGAAAGCTTCTCATGTTCAGTTGAGAGGGCATCATGAGGACTTTGGAGATCCTCAAACCTTGAACAAAGACTATGCATGTCTTCAACCATAGTTTCGTTCAGACTCATCTCTTCACGTAACAGGTCATCGCTTTTCTCTAGAGTAGTTTGCATTTTCTCCATGGCACTTTGTTGCTTGGTGGCAATCTTTACAAGTTTAGCATAGCTAGGTTTCATGTCATCATCAGATTCAGTTGCAGATTCAGAGTCACGACGTGAGGATTTTGAGAATACCTTGGAGGCTTTCGCCATGAAGCAGTAGGCTGGAGCAGAATCATCATCACTGGCTTCGATGTTGAAGAAGGAGCCATTGTCTTCGGGTTCGAAGACTGATGTGGAGACGAATGCCGAAGCCATAGCCAGACCAGCAACTTCAGCGTAAGATTCCTCCATGGATTCTTCCTCAGCCTCGGAACCAGATTTAGACTGTGAATCCATCTCCTTTCCGATAAAGGCATGTGCTTTGCCAGATGAGCTCTTGTCGTGTGATGAAGATTTTGCATACTTCTTCTTCTTCTTGTCGTCTGAGTTATAGTCCTTGCTCTTCTTATTGGATTCCTTTTCCCATCGAGGACAATCAGCAATAAAGTGGCCAACTTTCTTGCACTTGTGACAGGTTTGCTTCTTGTTGTCCCGTGAAGACATTTCACCAGATCTCTTGGAATCACGTTTTGAAGACTTTGCATAGCGTTTTGATTTGGCAAACTTCCGGAATTTCCTGACAAGCAGAGCAAGTTCTTTTCCAAAGTCTTTAGCACCATCAGAACTGCATTCAGAGCCGTCTTCAGATGAGGACACTGCCTTGGCCTTCAGGGCACGAGAGCGACTGTAACTAGGACCCTAGATATCCCTCTTCTCACTTTGTTGGAATTCATGTGTGTTCAACCTCTCGAGGATATCGGCAGGATCCAAACTCTTGAGGTCAGGGTGTTCTTGGATCATAAGTGCGATAGTGTCAAAGGAACTATCAAGTGATCTTAGTAGCTTCTTCATGACTTCATGTTTGTTGATATCAGTGGCGCCAAGTGCATTCAGCTCATTTGAGATGTCAGTGAGTCGATCGAACGTGAGCTGGACATTTTCGTTGTCAAGTCTCTTGAAGCGGTTGAACAGATTGCGAAGCACATCAATAGGAGAGTCTCTCTGAGATGAGACACCTCCATTCGCTTTGGACATCCATTCCCAGATTTGCTTTGCAGTGTTCACTACACTCACATGGCCATATTGTCCTTTGGTCAGGTGACCATAGATGATGTTCTTGGTAGTGGAGTCAAGTTGTGCGAACCTCTTCACATCAGCAGCAGTAACACCTTCACCAACTTAGGGAATGCCCGCCATGACGACATACCATAGATCGTTGTCAATGGCTTCGGGATGCATGCGCATCTTGTTCTTCCAGTAGGGGTAGTCAGTGCCATCGAAGACAGGGCACGCAGCGGAGACCTTGATAATCCCTGCAGTCGACATAGCTAAAACTCCATGTGGTTAAACCGAAACAAAGAACAAGGGAGTACCTGGCTCTGATACCAATTGAAAGTGCTAGTTATCGACTAGAGGGGGGGGATAGGCGATTTTTATGGAAGGCTTCGAAACAATGAATGTATTTGAAATATGCGGAAGCAAAACAGGATCAGGTAGGGATAGATATCAAGGATCTAGGCAAGGCATGCAATACAATGAAGACTTACAAGAAAGTTGAGCATTATCATCGTACACACTAAGATCAGTCGAAGACAAACTTAGACAGTATGAAGATAAACAACAGATATGAATGTCTTTGGGGTATGTCTTCAAACAGTAGTATTCAAGCAATGGCTTCACGGTTCAGAACAGAATGTAAAAGAGTGAAGGATAGAACCAGTAGCTTGATGAAGACACAGGATTTGTTGGACCAGTTCCAGTTCCCGTGACAACTGTACGTCTGGTTAGGGAGGCTGAGATTGAACTCAGAAGACCTCGTCTTCACCTTGTTCCCCTTGAGCCGAAGTCACTTAGACAATGCCCAATCACTCAGGTAATACAAACTTGGTCACACAGCAATCCACAATGACTCTTGGATGCTCTAGACCCAGACGCCTAACCGTCTGGAAGATCACAATCTTCAAGTGTAATAAGTCTTCAGTTCACTCAGAACATAATGACTTCGGTGATGCTCAAACACTCTAGCTCTAGGTGTTTAGGTTTATCCTCGCAGGATATTTCTCTCCCAATGTCTTCGATGTGGGTTGCTCCAGAACAACAACAGCCGTATCTCTCTCTGAGCAGCCACCTACTTATGGTGGAGGGGGGAGCTATTTAAAGCCAACAGGCAACCCGACCTGATATGACCAAACTGACCCTGGGTCAATGGCCAACCGACATGTGTCACAACGGAAGGATTTCAAACACACGCGTCAACTTTACTTGGGCTACAAGTAAACTGGCTTAACCAACTCTGGAAGAGTTTTCCTTTCATTGTCTTCACTCGAAGACATAGGTATGGGTTGAGCATCATGTCAGCGTCTGACTTCGATCACATCGACTCCACTTAACAGTACGGCGGTTCCTATGACTCAGGAAAGAAGAAACAAAACTACCAACAGACTTCGTCTTCGTGTTTCATTATCTCCAAGCGATTATCTTCGCGTACCAATGGCTTCGGCCATCATCAATGTATTCGGACATTTTTAGGGGTCGTCTTCGACGGTTAAACCGAATCTCCAGGGACTTCTATCTGTGTTATCCTGTGAACTCGCACAAACACATTAGTCCCTCAACCACATTTGTCTTCAATACTCCAAAACCAAACAAGGGTGGAACTAGACGCACTTACAGACCCAGAGCATTGTGTTCAGCAGGATGGTGAATCCGCTCATCATTGGGCAAGATGGATTGCCAAAATTGTTCATTCATCTGATAGCATTACCGCACAGATGGCGGTCCTCATTCTGAAGCGGAACTGCTATTTTCAGCCTTTGGTACAGAAACTTGGACGTATGAAGTGAAAGGTCAAAGAGATGAGTGAGCTCATGGACGTATTGGTATGCTGAGTCTGATAACACCAAAGATCCGTCTTCCGACTACGAGAAGTCTAGCAAGGGCAAAAAGAACGGTGGCAAGGGTCATCAGAACAATGGCAATTGAAACAACAATCACAACAACAACAAGTGCAAGAACTTCGAGGGAGGATCAGACCTCGTTTCTAACACCAACACGGGTTTCAAGAATCGACGCCAAAACGACAATTTCAAAAAGCCAGCGTTTCGACCTCACAATTACGAAGAAGCCCTCAAAGGTCCATGTCCGAAGCACTGTAAAGGAGATAAGACGGCCAACCACTCGTGAGAAAACTGCTATATTATGCAGGAATTCAAAAACAACATATTTGGTGGCGGAGACCTTAGAGCAGGTCCAAGCGGTCATTCACGTGGTCATCAAGCCAGCTTCCCCAATGTCGGCTTCTAGGGAGGCAATTGCCCAGGTGCTCATAACTCAAGGACCGAGTTTCATGGGCCTCGAGGCGGTGGCTCACATAATCAACGCAGTGGACCCGAGGACTAGAACCAGGCAGGAGCATCAGGTTTCCAGAGCGACCCCAAATAGTTAAATAGTGGACAGTATCATATTTTCACTACCAGCACCAACAAACTGGACATGAAGGTTCAACGATGTGCGATCAATGCAATAATGCCAGCCGTTGTAGAATACCTCAATTGGTCTGAGTATCCTATCACTTGGAGTCAAGCAGATCATCCTCCTCGAATTGATAATCCTGAGAGTCTTGCCCTAGTGGTGGCACCTCAAGTTGGTGGCTACAAACTGACCAAAGTATTGATGGACGGATGCAACATTATCAACATCTTATATTACGATACCTTCAAACAGATGAATCTGTCAGAAAGCTAGTTGAAGCCTTCCTCCACGGTTTTTCATGGTATTGTCCCATGCAAATCAGCTTATCACATTGGAGGAATTGCTCTTGAGGTTGCTTTCGGCACTGAACTCAACTTCCATTCAGAATTTCTAACCTTTGAAGTGGTCAAGATCAAGAGCCCCTATCATGCACTGTTTGGGCATCTGGCATATGCACGATTCATCGCTAGACCATGTTACGTTTATCTGCAGCTCAAGATGCCTGGGCCTAACGGAACCATCATAGTACATGGGGACCGTAAGATAGCTATCGAGTGTGAGGAAGGAGACGCCGCTTACGCTGAGTCAGCCTGTGCAGCCGAAGAGTTAAAATTCAATCAATCCAATGTGGACCATGCAGATATGACTTCGCTTCAAAACGGACCACTAAGTCTGAGTCTGTGCTTAAGTTCAAGTCGGCATGGGACACCAAGCAAGTGGATTTTACCCCTGGTGATTCATCGCAACAATTCATCATTGGGGCAAACATGGATCCTAAATAGTGAAACATGCTCATCGAGTTCACTCGTGAGAATTGGCAAATCTTTGAATGGAAGCCCTCTGACATGCCTGGGGTATCAAGAGAACTCGCTGAGCACCGCCCAAATGTTGATCCAAAAATGAAGCCTGTGAGGCAATTTCTGCATCGTTTCAATGAAGAACGGCACAAAGCCATTGGAGAAGAACTGACCCGGCTCCTTGCTGCCGGGTTTATTGTTGAACTCTTCCATCCTGAGTGCTTGGCTAACCCAGTACTTGTTCTGAAGAAAAATGATACTTGGCGTATGTGTGTTGATTATACAGACCTTAATAAGGCATGTCCCAAGGATCCATTTGCTCTTACATGAATTGACCAGATCATTGATTCAACTATTGGCTGTGAAGCCTGTGTTTCCTGGATGCTTATTCTGGTTACCATCAAATCAAGATGGCTAAGGAGGACCAAGAAAAGGTTGCGTTCATCACTCCTTTCGAGGCTTTCTGTTATATTTCTATGCCCTTTGGGCTCAAAAGTGCATGTGCAACTTATCAGTGTTGTGTTCAAAATTGTCTGCATACTTAGATTGGACGCAATGTTCACGCTTATGTGGATGATATTGTGGTATATCAGAAAATAAGGAAATTCTCCTGGATGACCTGAAAGAGACGTTCAATAATCTGCGGGTTTATCAAATGAAGCTCAATCCGGCCAAATGTGTGTTCGGGGTACCTGCAGGGAAGTTGCTCAGTTTTCTGGTGTCTGAGCTTGGCATTGAGGCTAACCCAGAAAAAATCCAGGCGATCACTTCATTGAAGAGGCCGTCCAATATCAATGGGGTTCAGAAACTTACAGGATGTATTGCTGCCTTAAGTCATTTTATAAGCCGGCTTGGGGAGAAGGCAATTCCCTTATATCAGTTGTTGAAGAAAACAGATGACTTCCTTTGGAACGATGAGACTGATGCAGCCTTTGAGGCACCAAAGAAACAGTTGTTCGACGCCCCTATTCTGGCTGCACCTCGGTTGAAAGAGCCGATGCTTTTATACATTGCCGCCAATAATAAAGCTGTCAGTGTGGCAATCGTTGTCGAGCGTAAAGAAGAGGGCAAGGAATATCCTGTTCAACGCCGAGTCTATTATGTCTGTGAAGTTCTCACCAAATCCAAGCAGCGATACCCACATTGGCAGAAATTAGTCTTTCGGGTCTTCATGGCGAGCCGGAAGTTGAAACATTATTTCCAGGAACACCCTATTACTGTCGTCAGTTCTGCACCTTTGGGAGATATCATTCAGAATAGGGAGGCTACAAGACGAATTGCCAAGTGGGCTATTGAGCTTGGCCCTCATCAGGTGAAATATGTTCCTCGCACAACTATCAATTCGCAGGACCTAGTGGACTTCAACAATGATTGGACTGGACTTCAAGCCCCTCCAGAAAAGCCAAGCAATACATATTGGATACTGCATTTTGATGGTTCCAGGAAATTGGAGGGCTCGGGGGCTTGAGTAGTCTTAACTTCTCCTCGAGGTGCGAAGTTCAGTTACATTTTACGGCTTATGTTTACCTATACTAACAATGCAACATAGTATGAGGCTTTTCTTCATCGACTGTGGTTAGCCAAGGAAATGAATATAAGTCGAATTTACTGTCTTGGGGATTCAGACCTTGTGGCTCAACAAGTCTTTGGCACCTAGGACTCAAAAGATCCATTGATGGCAGCTTATAGGCGTGCTATTACTCTAGTGGCTGGACATTTCAAGGGATATGAAGTTGGTCATATTGACCGATGACTTAATGCGGTAGTAGATGCACTGTCTCATTTGGGCTCTCAACGCAAACCAGTTCCTCCAAACGTTTTCCTGGATACTCTTCATAACCCGTCAGTGAAATTGTCGACCGAGGAGGACTTAGCTATTCCTGATCCAGAATCAGCACTAGTGGATGCATTTCATGCCATACCAGAGTGGATGCCAGCTTATCTGGCTTATCTTACGTGGGGCAAGCTCGCAGTAGAGGAAATCATCGCTCGACAGATTACCCGGAGGTATAAATCTATGACGATAGTCAATGGTGACTTACACCAACGAAGTGTCTCCGACGTTTTTCAATGTTGTGTTTCTCTAGAAGAAGGTTGTGAAATCCTCAATGAAATATACTCAGGATATTGTGCACATCACGCTAGCTCCAGATCATTGGTTGCTAAGGAATTTTGACATGGTTCTTACTGTCTTACGGCTCATGCGGACGTGAGGACATTGTCCGTAAGTGTGATGGTTGCCAGACGTATGCACGCAGGCACATGTGCCTGCTCAGGAACTAAGAATGATACCGATCACTTGGCATTTTGCCGTCAGGGAGCTTGACATGGTTGGACCTTTCAAGCCGAATTCTTGCAAAAAGACGCACCTACTGGTCGCGGTAGACAAGTTTACCAAGTGGGTCAAAGCTGAACCTGTCAGTAATTGCGATGCTGAGACGGCAGTCAAGTTTTTGAAAAAGATAATTTTTCGCTTTGGATATCCTCATAGCACCATTACTTACAATGGAACTAACCAGTCAAAGGGAGCTATGGAACAGTTTTGTGAGAAAGAGCATATCCGTCTTAATCGCACTTCTGTTGCTCACCCGCAGTCTAATGGGTAGGCGGAACGTGCAAATCAGGAGTTGCTTCGAGGCATCAAACCAAGGTTGATGGTTCCCCTTGAGTGTACCCCTAGATGTTGGGTGGAGGAACTTACTGCTATGCTTTGCAGCATCCGGACCACTCCCAACAGGTTAACTTGCTATACACCCTTTTTCCTGGTTTATGGTGCAGAGGTTGTGTTACCAAGTGACGTTCGCCATGATTCTCCAAGGGTTGTTTCTTATGTCGAGGCTAACAATGATCAAGCTCGGAAAGATTCAATTGATGCCTTGGAAGAAGAACATGATCTTGAAGCATCAAGATCCGCCATTTATTAGCAAGACCTACGTCGCTATCAGAGTCGTAGAGTTCGAAGTCGAACTTTCCAGGAAGGACACTTAGTGCTTCGTTTGATACAAGACTAGACATGCATGCATAAGTTGTCTGCTCCTTGGGAAGGACCCTTCGTCGTCAGTAAAAACTTAACAACGGGTCATATTACAGGGTTGACATACGTGAAGGGGATAAGTCACGTACTTCTAGCGAAGAGTGCACCAGACCCTGGAACATTGCACATCCTCGTCCGTATTTTACTTACTAAATTTTGCTTAGTTCAAGTTATTCATGCTTTTCCTATGTAAATACTACTATATATTAAATAAATAAAGTTAGACCTTTCTGAACAACAGAGATTTGTGTCATCAGCTCCTTGTTGAGTTTTTATTCTTTGGTCACTTGGGGGCTTCCAACTCATCAAGTTTAGCTATAACATCCCTTTTGACCCGACTTATGCCAACAATATATTTGGTTATACCTGCCTATTAGCTTGATGCTACTCACATAAGGTGACCCGGATGTACGCTTGAAGAATGAATCACACTGGTACCTATCAAGGACTGAGATGACCCTGACTTCTTCAAAGTTAAAACACCGGCTTAAGTCACGTGAGAGCCGGCTTTCCAGATAGCAAGGATAAACCAACAGAATCGAGCCTCGAACGCAGATCTTTTTTAACGCCTCACAAGCCGTCTATTTAATTTTCATGCATATATATATATATATTTGTTTTCTTTTTCAGGTACTAAGTATAAATAATTCTGGGTCATCAGAATACTGGTTACCAGACGTCGGGTCACAAGCATGGCCGGGTCTAAAGAAAATATGTTGTTTCATTCGATTTCCACACCAGGATGTCCCAATAAAAATTTGTAGACTTATTGCAGTCACAAACTCATATATGGCCGAGGCTTTCATCATCTTATGGGACCATAGTTAATTATTCGAAGTCAAAGGGTTTTGCCAGGTTGCAAGACAGCCCGGCTTCTAGACAAACACAGTTATGATCTAAGTATCATCTTATTGAAGGCATTTCACAAAATTCCGGGTTGATTCATGCCAGGGGAGGAATTCTTCAAAAGCACAAAGTTTTTATACAAGTGCACGATGGCACTACCAGCATATCAATTTCCTACACACCACGATGGGTGGAATCAGACCATTGTTTTAAACACAAATTACATTGGAGGTGCACTGGGCGATATTTGCCGGGTCAGCAGCCTTCTGGCCTTCTTCCACTCCAGTCGCCGCCGGGTCAGGGTGTGCTGCCGCTTCAGGCGCTTCCTCTTCATCAGTTTCGCTTCTCGTTTGGGGGTCATCTTCGACCCACTGGATGGCAGCCAATCCTTCAAATATCATCTCCTCGTTTAAAACAGATGAAGTTGCAACATCTGAAGCAAAGTCTTGCCTACGTGGAGGAATTAGTTCGAATGGCTTTGGCGCTGGGGGGCTCATCCGTTTGCCGGCTTCAGTATAGCCGACTTGAAATTTCTTCAAGTCCACTTTTTCAGCAATTTGTGATTTGGCAACCCGGGTCTCTTTGATGCAGTACAGATAGTCAGCTTCCTCGAAAATTGTGTTGTGTGCCTTCAGTTCTGGGAAACCACCTACAAGAAGAGCTGGATCCATTTTCGGATGGTAAGCTTTGGTTAGGGTGAAAGCCCTCATAGCCCCTTGGCGGCATGTTGATTTCCTCAGCTCTTGGATCCATTCTGGAACGATAGAGAGCTCCTTGAGCATATCCATAATCTTGTACGGGGGGGGGGGGGGGGGCTTGGGTATTCTTCACAACCATGATGCATTTTGGCACGCCCACTACAACTACTCTAGAAACTTGTATATGACATGGAGCAATACAAGAGGACTTCCGAAAGACAGGATGGTTTTTCTGACCTTTTCATAAGACATGATATATATAGTTCACCCAGAAAATTGTTGACAATGGCAGTAAGATATACACAGGAGTACCAGACTTAACGAAAATAGCAATACCCATTTTTGAGATGTGACCTTTCAAGTCGGCAAGCTCTCGAGTCACCGGCTCGAGCTTCGACTCGGCCTCTTCAGCATGATTTACAAGAGCCGCCTTTTCCTTGTTGAAATCGGGTTTAGATTTTTCCAAAGAATTGATGCTCTTCATCAGCGATTCTTCCAAATCTGCAGAGAGCTTTTCAGCGGTCTAGCGCAATTTGTTCTTAGAGTCCAACTGTTTTTTCAAGCCGGTTGTCTTTGAGGTAGCTTGGTTCAGCATTGCGCGTACCAAACAAAACAAGTATGAAATTCAAAGTCCCCAGCCATTGCAAGCATACGACCTGACACTTGGGAGCTACACACATCAGTTCTATCATTTCTAAGTCCCAAGTCATATGCAAGCATTTTACCCAGCACTTGGGGGCTACAACTATTAGCTCATTATGCAGGCGCCCAAGGGAGTTGAGTTCTTCCTCTTGATCTTCCTCATCGACTTCTTCCACGCTACCATCCTTGGCAGGAGTGGGTACATCTGGTTCGGTTTTCCACGATTCAGAGTCTTGTTGTTCAAGCATAAGCCGACATATTTCGATAAGAGACAAGAATGCATTAATTCACAAAAAGGATTGTTTAAAACTTTACCTCTGGCGCCAGGTTGCCTGCATAGAAAGGGGCAAGGCCACAATGGCAATTTTCTCAAGGGTTTCACCAAGAAGTTTCTTCATGGCCCTCTTGAGTTCAGTGGCAGATAAATCGAGTTGGCTGAAGCGCAAGTCGTCAGTCTGTTCACCGCTATATTCATGCATGAGCCGGTTCCTGATGCTAAGAGGCTGGATCCTCCATTTCGTCCCACGCCTGGTCAGATCAACCCCAGAAAGCCCATGAGTGGTTAAGGCATAAATCTCGGGGCATAAAGATTCCAGGATTTTCCTTTCCTCTTTGGTGCCAAAGGCCCGAAACTCCTTTGTGGCTTCAAGTCGGTCTATCCTATAACCCGACATTTGTTTCTGTTGATCTGGAGATGTAATTTTGCAATAATACCAAGTCTTATGCCACCCTTTGGGATGGCTTGCCAAAGCCATCTCAGGCAAATTCCTGCGCCGTTGGATGGTGACCCTACCTAGCTCCAGACTCGGCCCTCCCTTGCACTCGGTTTGGCGATTGCAGTAGAAAATTTCTTGAAACAAGCTGACTATTGGCTCCATCTGAAGGTAAACTTCACAAAAGGCCTGGAAGTTGCTCAGGTTGAGGATTGAATGGGGCGCAAGATACTATGGCCGAAGGTCAAAATAATGGAGAACATCCTGGAAAAACTTCGAACCCGGGGGACGGAATCCCCTGTCGAAGTGATCTGCGAAGACCATAACTTCATTATGAGCCAGCCGGGGACGAGTCTCTTCATCTGGAACCCGCCAGTCTATCTCGTCTTGAGCCGGCATAATCCCGACTCTCACAAATTATTCTAGCGTGAGCTGAGTTATGTTTGACTTTATCCAGCCGATAGCTTTGGAAAACTTGGGGGCCATCGCTAAGAAGTACTTAAGGATGGCTACAAATAGCAGAATTATGAAAGTAAGACGGAGAAAATCAAAGACAGGGATTTATGATTATCATGACTACGAAGGTGATACCAAGCCAGCAATTTGAACAAGCCGGTTGGTGCGCTAAAGTTTTGAGCCATCAGGAGAACTTCAAGTCGGACAAGTCGGCTTAAGGTTGAATTCCGTGATATTGGAAGAGAAATTAGCTAAGTCCTAAGATGACAAGACAAACAGTTATTGTTCAGATTCAGCTATAATTATGGATTTACAAAATTCAGAGAAAAAGGAAGGAAAAACAGCCCTAGTTACAGTGACTATCACGGTGGACTAAGATAAGGTTTATCTGCGAAACATTTGAAAGATGCGAAAATAGATCAGTCACGGGTATATTCTAGAACATGCAAAGTTTCGTGAGTCTCAAGATTAGCTACGATAAGAAGTAGGATGAATTACGAAGAACTCCGACGAACGGTAAGAACTAGGACGGCAAAAATGAGGAATGGAGAACTCACACATCTGAGGAGAAAGACTTGAAGTTCTTGAGTGTTGTAGATGCGGCTGCGACGGAGTCTGGAGAGCCTTGCAGGCAGGGTCGATGGAGTGGTTGTTGCTGGTGCTTCAAGTTGGAGAGCTCAAAGGAGTGCGAGGTAGTCGAGTTGAGAGGAGGAAGATGGACATGAAGAGGTAAAAAGTAAATCTGGAGGCCCGACGTCTTATTTATAAGGGGAAAACCCAAAGCACAGCGGTGGAAAACTGAATCGACGCAGTAACTTGTGGCTCAAATGGTGCCTCGATTCCCACGCTGACCGGATTTTGACATATTTGCCCAAAAGATACGTTGTGAGGTCACGGTCATGCACCATCATAATCACGTATGATGTCGTGGTGAGGAGCTGTGAAGTTTGTTAAGTGTCAAAAGAGTCTCGTGACCCGGCAACAGTTGAGCCTTGACAGAGACCCGACCATAAGATCCAATGAAGCAGTAATGACGAAGTTGATAGAGGTGGAGTTTAACATGGATAAATCCAAATTAAACTGGGGTCTAATGTTTGGGATGTTTCCTAGTGTTAAGACCCGGCAATTCGTTGACTCGGCCAGGCAGGTAAAAGCCTTATGTGGCAACTCATTTCCAGATTAACAAAAGGAGTTCGTCACCAAGGAACCAGAGGCCCATATGAGACCCGGCCCGTGAGGCCGTCTAACGTACCAGGCTAGGGAGCCAGCTTACAAAAAACTCAAGGAATATCTTCCCAACTTGGGAGATACGTGATGATCCACAAGTATAGGGGATCAATCGTAGTCCTTTCGAAAAGTAAGAGTGTCGAACCCAACGAGGAACAGAAGGAAATGATAAGCAGTTTTCAACAAGGTATTCTCTGCAAGTGCTGTGAGTAACAGTGGTAGATAATTTTGTAGCAAGATAATTCGTAACAAGTGACAAGTACCAATAGTAGCAATGGTGCAGCAAGGTAGCCATATCCTTTTTGTAACAAAGGACAGGTCTGAAAGTACTCTTATATTAAGAAAGTGCTATCGAGGACACATGGGAATTTCTGTCTAGTCATGTTCCTCATGTTGAGTTGATTAACGTTCGCTACTTTGATAATTTGGTATGTGGGTGGACCGGTGCTAAGGTGTTGTTCTTACTTGAACTAGCAACATACTTATGATTAACCCCTCTCGCAAGCATCCGCAACTATGAAAGAAGAATTAAGATAAATCTAACCATAGCATGAAACGTGTGGATCCAAATCAGCCCCTTATGAAGCAACGCATAAACTGGGGTTTAAGCTTTTGTCACTCTCGCAACCCATCATCTACTTGTTACTCCACAATGACTTCCCTTAGGCCCATAACATGGTGAAGTGTCAGGTAGTCGACGTTCACATGACACCACTAAGAGAAGTAACAACATACATATCATCAAAATATCAAACGCATACCAACTTCACAAGATTACTTATAACAAGACTTCTCCCATGTCCTCAGGAACAATAGTAACTACTCACACATCATCAACATGTTCAAGATCAGAGGAGTAATGATGATAATTAAGGATCTGAACATAATCTCTTCCACCAAGTAATCCAACAAGCATCAACTACGAGATGTAATCAACACAACTAGTAACCCACAGGTACCAATCTGAGGTTTTGGGACAAAGATTGAATACAAGAGATGAACTAGGGTTGGAGATGAGATGGTACTGGTGAAGAGGTTGATGAAGATTGGTCCTCCCACGAAGGATGAAGCATTGGTGATGACGATGGCTTCGATCTCCCCCATCCCGGAGTGGGATTTCCCCGGCAGAATCTCACTGTCGGAGTGCAAAAGGGCCTCTGCCCATGTTTCCGCCTCGAGACGGCAGCGCTTCATCCCGAAAGGTTGCTTATGATTTTTTCTAGGGTAAAACACACCATATAAGAGAAGAGGGGCATCGGAGGACCAGCAGGGGGCCCACAAGCCATCTGGCCGCGCCCCCAGGGGGGGCGCGGCCTGTTGGCTTGTGGCTGCTGGCAGCCTCTCTTTGGTATAGTTTTGCTCCAGAAATTCTTAAATATTCCAAAAATATTCTCCGTAAATTTTCAGGTCATTCTGAGACAGGTGATTTTTTTGCCTTTTTCTCGGTTTTCCGCTCCAGAATTCCAGTTTCCAGATATTTCCCTCCTTGTGATGTACCTTGCATATTCATAGAGAATAAGCATAAGAATTGTATGATAATGTAGAATAATGGACAAAAATAAGGTAGATAGTGGTAAGGAATCATGATGCAAAATGGACGTATCAACTCCCCCAAGCTTAGACCCCGCTTGTCCTCAAGCGAAAGCCGAACTCTAAAATAATGACCACATAATTTGAGAGAGAGATGTCGATAAAAACAGAATACGGACATGAGGGTTCCATAATATCATCATATTATCAAGTTTTCAATCATATAACCTCTCATGAACAAGTAACAATCTATTCACAACTGAAGAAATATGGGGCATAGTCTTTATTTAGAACCAACAAGCAATGCAATTAGTCCTTGAGATAATCATAGCTTTTGCAATCGAGAGAAGAGTCTATGTAAGAGCTTATATTTCTAGCAACTTCACATATTCAACTATGATGTAACCTTCTATGATTGCTAACATACATTGCATATTTTTGGAACAAGTGACTCCGCGGGACACATATGAAGATGGGGACTTTAATGTTCTTGCCACCCAACTTATTTACCTCAAGGATAATGTCAACAATAATGGAATATGATCATTTACATTCAGCTGGATATATTTGTTTGAATCTTTCCTCAACATATAATGCTTTCCACTAAATAGTTTGGAGAATAAGAACAAGGGAAATATTATTGACTCTTGCATGAAAATAAAACTGGTAAGAATGTAAAAGATAGGTCGTTCGCAGAGGAAAGCAGAGGTTGTCATGAGCTTTTATTTGTTAGATATGTTTAATCTCTTAACATAAAGGAACATCACTTCATATTGCCCCTTGTGATAGCGAACTTTGTTGTGCATTCCGTCGCTTTTATTACTTCACCATCACAAGATCGTACAAAGCTTACTTTCCCTTACAATAAAAGATCTTACATGATTAGAGGCAATTTTTATTGCCTTGTGCAACAATGACAACTTACTTGAAGGATCTTATTCAATCCATAGGTAGGTATGATGGAGTCTCATGGCAAGAAACTGGGTTTAATGGTTATGGATGCACAAGTAGTATCGCTACTTAGTGCGAATCTTTGGGCTAGCAAAAGGTCCTAAGCAAGCATCACATGTTAAAGGATTCAATACCATATAACTTGTATGCAAATGTAGACAAACATGATCATTATGTTGTCTTCCATGTCCCACTTCAACACTTGATCATTAAGTAATATTTTGATGGAAGCTCACAATCATAGAAGGTGTTCATGATAGTATATTTACATGTAAATCTCCTCTTCTCTACCACACTTTTGCATAGATCATATCAATTACTAACATTATGTTTGTTGGTTTCCAACACTTCTTATTGCTTATACCTCTTTTTCTATGTGAAGTCATTACTTCTCAAGAGATATGCATATGATTTTTTCTATTCTTTTTATTGCCTTGCTAAGATGATGGGTGCAAGTGAAGAAGGGGCACATGATCTCAACTAACTTTATTATATAACTATCACACTCGATTACAACGATAGGTAGAACTCAAAGCAAAAACTCTAAACAAAGCAAATCTGAAATTTAACTCCCTAAATCACGAAAAACTAAATATCGAACTAAGATAGATAGTGGTGGAAAAAAGTGATGGTGATATGATATCGGGGCACCTCCCCCAAGCTTGGGACAAGCCAAGGGTGGTGCCCATACCCATGTATTCAAGTGTTCTTCGGTGATGGTGGCTGTGTTGTAGTAATATTCTTCTTCTCCAATTTGTGCTTGAGGATGAAGTTTTCTTCCCTTAAATCGTCGTTCTCTTCTTCAAGCTTCAATATCCTCTTGCATAGAGCTGCCTTGCTTTCTTGCAGAAAACGAGAACGGATAAACTGGGTATTGGGTTTGTTTCGTCCATTAGGGAGGCTGGACTTCTTGAACTCCACGTGCATATCTCCAAGTTGAGGTAGTGGAGCTTCATCTTCATCTGAGCTAGCATCCGGGCCAGCATCTTCTATTTCCTCCAAGTCGGTGTCTTCTTCCTCCTCCGAGGACCATAGATAGGGGTAAATATCCCCAAAGATCTTTGGATTGGCAACATAATGGGATACATAGTTCTCTCCATCCGAATCTTGGGACGACATATTTTCCGATCTGCCAAAAAAACAGCTCGAAACAAGAACAGAGGAAAATCTCACGATGTGGTGGTCAAAACATCCGGGAGTATATATAATGATTTTTTCTATGTCAGAATATGTGTTCCAGAAGAAATCGGAGTCCAGACGCCACACGAGGGACCCACAAGCCATCTGGCCGCGCCCCTAGGGGGCGCGGCCTGTTGGCTTGTGCCTCCCTCGTGGGTCCTTCCGACTCCGTTTTATTTATGTAATTTTTCTAAAATACCAAAAATGACAGAAATTATTTTTATGGAATTTTTGGAGTCGGTTTACTTACCGTACCACATACCTACCCCTTTTTCAGGTTTCTGGAGTGTTCCGGAAGACTTCCTTGATGTGTTCTTCTGGTGTGATGACTTGGATAACATTTGTTTCTTCATTAATGGGTGCACCTGAAATATAATGCTTAATTCTTTGCCCATTCACCACTCTCAGATTCTTGCCTTCAAAGTTGTTGATTATTATAGCACCGGAGTGATAAACCTCCTCAACAACGTATGGGCCTTCCCATTTGGAGAGGAGTTTTCCTGTAAAAAATATGAAACGAGAATTGTATAAAAGTACTAAGTCTCCTACATTGAATTCTCGTTTTTGAATCCTTTTGTCATGCCATCTTTTAACCTTTTCTTTAAATAACTTAGTAGTTTCATAGGCTTGTGTTCTCCATTCATCAAGTGAGCTAATGTCAAATAACCTCTTCCACTAGTGCAGGCGCCTGCTATACAAACGGTTTTTAACCCGTTCCGTGACGTAGTTTCAAACCATCACCTTGCATGTGTGGGCGATAGGGGGGGGACCTATCGCACACGACACGAAAAACCCGTTGGCAATGCCTGCTCCCAGTCACACACGATAGGCAAAATTATGTCGTGTGCGATTGGAAGGACTATCACAAAGAGGTATTTAGGAGAAATCGTGTGAGATGTGCGTACCATCCCACACAGTGAATCCCAAACATATGTTTCCGTTCGTATTGTACATCACACACAATTTTCTCCTTAACATCGTCGGTGTTAGGGGTGGCCATCACGCACGGTGCCTAGAAGAAACTGTTTGGCATAGGGCTGTCCATCACACACACATTTTATGTGAAAACGTTTGCGAATGGGTTTTCTAACACACACAGTTTGCGCCCGGAAATCATGTGTGATTGTTCACTGATCCAACATGCCAATTTTCCAGCAAGCGTGTGGGTTTGTTGAGGTCATCGTTGACGGTGTTCTATGACAAACCGTCTGCAATATGAAACCCCAATAATCAGGCTAATTGCTCTATTATTTATAATCCAGCTAGTAAACAAATTGATACTTCAGATCAAGTGCACAATATATTTTATTTCGTATTGCGACAACTAGGATTTCATAATTGAAATACATCAGAGTACAACATCATATAGGCATATACTACCTACCTACCCAATTACACGACAGGACCGAGTTTCACATGCAACATCTAAAACCTTTGGAAAATAGCATCATATACGGTAAATAGACAGATGAATCTCGCCTAGAAAACTGTTGAAGCGGAAGGCAAATATTGAGCCTTCCCTGATGTCGAAGGTTCTTGCAACTTTACGCCAGTGCTTGTGGATGGTTGCCCTCCCATCCTTCATCCTCTTGAGGAAGACTTCAAGATTATACCGTGGGTGTTGTATGAATACCTTCCTCGCCTCTTGACCATACAGGTGGTTTGAGACATACTCATCGATGAACTGCTTTGGAAAGGACTGGAAACAAAGATATGCGTAAATTTCGTTTCTAAAAATTTAAATGTCACAAAGGGAAAAAAGACAAGGTAAAAGAGATAGTACCATCCTATAGTTCACTGATGTCTTCTTCATTGTGCAGACAAACAACTTGTTGTTTTTCGTCGCAAGTTTCTTTATCTTAACAATCTTTTTGAGTTTCTTGATTTGACTGATATTCATGAACGCATCATTTCCCCACATGCAAAATGGGTCGAACAGTGGGTCTAAACCTCTTACGGCAGAACCTACATGTGCAAGACCAAATTATTGTTAGAAACCTAAATATTAGAATGGTTCCTGCAATTGCACAATAATGTGCTATTAGCCAAAGGATCATGAAAGTGCAAACCTCGATGGTAAACCCCAGTGTCTCCCATTCTTCCCCCTGTAACATGTTTAAGAATAGATATTGATCAGTAAAATCTTTTAATGAAAGATAAACGCATTGCATATCCAACATATGAATTCAAGCCACATGGAAAAGACAAGCATGCTAAGAACTATGAAATATAGCAATTGTAGGTTTCACGTGCATAACAAAACAAAATTGTAACAACAATAATTGAACATGACATTGCAGATGATCACCAAAACAACTGAACCAAACAGTTAACTAAGCATCACATTGCACAATACAACATAGTAGTAGAAGGTCAGATTGCATAGTAGCATTACATTGCATATTTCACTAGAGTTTCTTAAGGAAAGGCAGGAGCAGCACATGCAGCAGGTAAAACAAACATGTGTAACATGCATAGCTAGCTGGACACAGGTCATTAGTAATTAAGCTTAAAAAACAAGATATTCCTCGTCGTTGGAGATATCGATAACGATGGGCTTGGACGAGGGCGAGGCCTCCACATCGTGGGTGCCCTCCTCGTAGTGGTGAGTTGCCTCAGCCTGTCCGGGCACCAACCTGCCTGCTATGGAGTTGAGGAAAGCATGGGCACGCTGAGAAAACAACACGGAGTCATCGTCAAAGGCAACAGTAGAGCCCTGGAGAAAACACAACGAGCTGTTGTTCAAAGCAGCCAACCGTGTGGCGGCGTCCGCGCGCGAGGCATCGACGGTGGTCTCGACGTCTAGATGCTGCTCCAAGATCTGGGGGTCAGCACGCATGGCAGCCATGGGGGACTCATCCGCGCGTGCGGTCGCGATTTGCTTCTCCGCTGCCAGGTGCTCCTTGAGATCCTGGCTATACTGGTGCACCATGTCTTTCGGCGGCGATTATGTGGGGGGTGGGCCAGTGATTTTGGTGGAATGTGTCACGCCGGCGGTCGGGCCATGTGTAATGGAGAAGGAGGGGGTGGAGGGGGGAGAGGGTATGGGGAAGGTTTGGATTACCTGACTATGACTAGATGGATGAGGCCGAGCAGCAGGAAGGAGCGTCACCGGCGAGGAGGCGGCGCTGCCTTCGGGCAGCGGTGGTGGAGCGTGTAGTTGTTGGCGTGCGCACACCCACCAGGGACGCCAGAGGACTGCCGCACCGACGCGGTGAAGCCTCCCAGCTGGAGCTGTCCTCTGGCAGAGTGGCTGGGCGACGACGAACATCCGGTGCCATTGGCGATTGGGGGAGAAGCAAACTAGACAAGCTATGGGGAGGGGGGGTGAAGGCAATGTGGAGTCGCCGACCGTGAGGGTTTATATAGAAGGCAGGCAAGCATTGGGGATTGCACCGAGCATGGCGGGAAGCAGAACCTTAGAACGGTATTGCGCGCGGGAACCTACGCAGTTCTGAGCAGGAACGGGATCATCGAGCGGGCGCGTGGCCAAAACCCAAAAGCGGTGCCGAAGCGTGCACTGGAATACTCGGGCGGCAACGCGGTGACAAGACGTGAGAGAGGAGGACGGACTGTTGCGGAGGCACACGCGTCAAAATAATAAATCGTCTGTGATATTAATACAGGCAAACGACACTTTCCAACATAGCGTCTGTAATGATCTCATCCATCGCTGACAATTACTTGGCAGCAACCGTCTGCCCACAACACGCACAGCTTGTCAGTATGAATCGTCTGTGTTATTTCTAGTGTTCACACACGATTCTCATTACTCACCTATTTGCTGTATATCACACACATCATGTTATGCCGAGTTGTTTGTGTTCTGCTGTATCAGCGCACACAGTTTATTTGAGTGAATTGTATGTCGTACTTCGCACACGTATGTAGTTTTGGTAACCGTTTCTGTTATCTTCTCTAATCACAAATGGTTCATAAGAACAAACTCTCTGCTGTAGATCGCACAAGCAACTACTTTCTGAATCGTATTTGATGGATCCACCTTCGCACACAGTTCGTGCCATTAGCGAAGGAGCTTGCACTATACCATTTGTGATTCATGCATCGCACACAGTTTTGTCGAAGGGTCTCTGATTGATGTGTCGTGTTTGGACCATTCTGTAGTAGTGTTCTCACCAGCAAGTTTAAAATCATACTTAAGTTCTTTAATTGCCCAATAAGCTTTGTGTTCTAACTCAAGAGGTGAATGACAAGCCTTCCCATAGAACATTTTGTATGGAGACATACCCATAGGATTCTTATAAGCACTTCTATAAGCCGAAAGTGCATCATCTAGTTTCTTAGACCAATTCTTCCTAGATCTATTAACAGTCTTTTCCAATATTAATTTTATTTCTCGATTACTCAATTCAACTTGACCACTAGACTGGGGATGATAAGGTGATGCAATCCTATGGTTAACATCATATTTAGCTAGAAGTTTACGGAAAGCGCCATGAATAAAATGTGAACCACCATGAGTCATTAAATATCTAGGAACTCCAAACCTCGGGAAAATAATATCTTTAAGCATTTTAATAGAGGTGTTATGATCAACACTACTAGTTGGAATAGCTTCTACCCATTTAGTAACGTAATCAACATCAACTAGAATATGAGTATACCCATTTGAGGAAGGAAAAGGTCCCATAAAGTCAAAGCCCCAGACATCAAATGGTTCAATAGCAAGTGAATAATTCATAGGCATTTCCTAACGCTTACCGATGTTGCCAACTCTCTGGCATTCATTGCATGAAAGGACATACTTACGAGCATCTTTGAAAAGAGTAGGCTAATAGAAACCAGATTGTAATACCTTGTGTGCAGTTCGGTCACTAGCATGGTGTCCTCCATAAGCTTCGGAATGACACTTCCGAAGAATCTGTTCCTGTTCATGCTCAGGTACACACCATCTAATAATACCGTCTACTCCCTCTTTGTAAAGATGTGGGTTATCCCAAATGTAATGTCGTAGGTCATAAAAGAATTTTTTCTTTTGTTGATATGTGAAAGTAGGTGGAATGTATTTAGCACCAATATAATTAGCAAAATCAGCATACCAAGGAGCACTATGTGAAGTATTTATAGCAGCAAGTTGTTCATCAGGAAAGCTATGATCGATAGGAAGTGGGTCATCAAGAATATTTTCCATCCTAGACAAGTTATCTGATACGAGATTATCAACTCCTTTTCTATCAATGATATGCAAGTCAAACTCTTGAAGTAAAAGTACCCACCTAATAAGCCTAGGTTTAGCATCTTTCTTTTCCATAAGGTATTTAATAGCAGCATGATCAGTGTGAATAGTTACTTTGGAATCGACAATGTAGGGTCTAAACTTATCACAAGCAAAAACAACTGCTAAAAAATCCTTTTCAGTGGTAGCATAATTCCTTTGAGCAGAATCTAGAGTTTTACTAGCATAATGGATAACATTTAACTTCTTGTCTACTCTCTGCCCTAGAACAACGCCAACATCATAATCAGTAGCATCACACATAATTTCAAATGGTAGGTTCCAATCAGGTATTTGAACAATAGGTGTAGAAATTAAAGCATTCTTAAGTATTTCAAAAGCTTCTACACAATCATCATCAAAAACAAAAGGAACATCTTTTTGAAGAAGATTAGTTAACGGCCTAGAAATCTTAGAGAAATCTTTAATGAAACGCCTATAAAAAATAGCATGACCAAGGAAACTTCTTATACCTTTGATATCTCTCAGGCATGTCATTTTCTCTAGCGCATCAACTTTAGCCTTGTCTACTACAATGCCTCGTTCAGAAATTTTATGCCCAAGCACTATGCCTTCATTAACCATAAAGTGGCACTTCTCCCAATTTAAGACAAGACTAGTTTCTTCACATATCTGCAAAAGTTGATCAAGGTTGCTCAAGCAATCATCAAAAGAAGTCCCATAGATGGAAAAATCATCCATAAAACCTCAACAATCTTTTCACAAAAGTCAGAGAATATAGCAGGCATACATCTTTGAAATGTAGCAGGTGCATTGCATAAAGCAAAAGGCAAACGTATATAAGCATAAGTTCCAAAAGGACATGTAAAGGTAGTTTTCTCTTGATCTTCTTTTGACACATGTATTTGAGAAAATCCAGAATATCCATCAAGAAAACATAAGCGGGTGTGCTTGGATAATCTTTCTAACATTTGATCAATAAAAGGCAAAGGGTAATGATCTTTCTTAGTAGCTATATTTAATTTTCTAAAATCAATTACCATCCTATAACCTGTTACAATTCTTTGTGGAATAAGCTCATTCTTATCATTAGGGACAACAGTAATACCTCATTTCTTAGGAACACAATGAACAGGACTTACCCACTTACTATCAGCAATGGGATAGATTATACCTGCCTCCAGAAGCTTTAGTATTTCAGTTCTTACCACTTCCTTCATCTTAGGATTTAAGTGGCGTTGATGATCAACAACAGGTTTAGCATCTGGTTCCATATTAATCTTGTCCTGACATAGAGTGGGGCTTATGCCCTTTAGATCATCGAGAGTATATCCAATAGCAACCCTGTGCTTCCTCAGAGTTTTAAGTAATCTTCTTTCTTCATGCTCTGAAAGGTTAGCACTGATAATAACAGGATATATCTTCTTTTCATCAAGATATGCATATTTAAAAGTATCAGGTAAAGTCTTTAATTCAAACACGGGATCTCCTTTAGGTGGAGGAGGATCCCCTAAAATATCAACTGGTAAGTTGTGTTTCAGAATAGGTGTTTCTTCGAGGAGAATCTTATCTATTTAATTCCTTTCATTAATTTGCATATCATTCTCATGGTCTAACAAATATTGTTCTAGAGGATCAGTAGGAGGTATGACAATAGAAGCAAGACAAATCATTTCATCTTTACTAGGTAATTCCTTCTCATGCGTTTGATTAGTAAACTTGGAGAATTTAAATTCATGAGACACATCACCAAATCTTACTTTAACCTTTTCAGTAGCACAATTGATTTCAGCATTAATAGTGTTCAAGAAAGGCCTACCGAATATAATGGGACAAAAGTTATCTTGTTTTGAACCAAGAACTAAGAAATCAGCGGGGTACTTAACCTTTCCACATAAAAATTCAACATCTCTAACAATCCCAAGTGGCGAAATAGTGTCTCGGTTTGCAATTTTAATAGTAACACCAATATCATCAATAGTAGAGGGTGATATTTCATTCATTATTCCTTGATATAAGGTGAACGGTATAGCATTGATACTAGAACCTAAGTCACACAAGCCATGATAACAATGATCTCCAATTTTAACTGAGACAACAGGCATGCCTACGACTGGTTTATTCTTACCGACCTCATCTCGCTCGTTTCTAATAGGTTTTGAAATTCTAGCAGCTTCATCGCAGAGGTAGATAACCTGGTCATCAATATTATCAACTAAGAGGTCCTTACTCATAGCAACTTTAGGTTCAACATTTATTTGTTCAGGAGGTGTAGATATCCTAACATGACTTTTATTGACCACAGTTGTAACTTTAGCATGTTCCCGAATTCTAATAGGAAAAGGAGGTTTCTTAATGTAAGCAGTGGGAACAACAAGATCAGCATGACTAATGGTGGTTCGATGGGAGGATGATATTTAAACCACTCTTTGGGAAGATCAACATGAGTAGCAAATGATTCACAAAAAGTAGCTACTATTTCAGAGTCAATACCATATTTGTAGCTAAACTAATGAAAGGTGTTGGTTCAAAATTAAGTTTTATACCAGACTCGTTACCTTTGTCGAGCTCCTAATCTTCAGAGTTGTGTTTAATTCTTTCCAAAAGATCCCATTTGAATTCAATAGTTTCGTTCATATATGAGCCCAAGGAAGAAGAATCCAATAATTTTTTATCATCATGAGAAGCCGAGCATAAAAAATTTGTATAATCATTTCTCTTGGAAGCTCATGGTTGGGGCAAGTGTGCATCATAGATTTAAGCCTCCCCCAAGGTTGAGCGATGATTTCTCCCTTGTGAGCCCAAATGTTATATATATAATTCCGATCACGGTGAACTAGATGCATTGGGTAAAACTTCTGATGAAATTCCAACTTCAAGCGATTCCAATCCCATGATTCAATATTATCCAATAGCCTATACCACATTAATGCTTTTCCCTACAAAGAAAAAGGGAAAACTTTCTTCTTAACTTCGTCCCTAGACAAACCTGCAAGCTGAAATAATCCACAAACCCCATCGATGAATATCAAATGGAAATCAGGATGAGTCGTACCCTCATAAGGACCAGACAATAGTTTTTCAAGCATACCCGAAGGAATCTCATAATAAATATTTTCAGTAGGTGCAGTAGGTGGAGGAATAATTTCCTCATCTTCTATTCGGGGTGAAGATGCCCCGAACAAGCCACTCAAAGGGTGACTGCTCATAGTGACAAGCAACAGTAAATTTCAGCACGTATAGAAAATGTTTCCGTATCAATTTCCACTTACCAAAGGCGCTTCACTCCCCGGCAACGGTGCCAGAAAAGAGTCTTGACGACCCACAGGTATCGGGGATCAATCATAGTCCTTTTGGTAAGTAAGAGTGTCGAACCCAGCGAGGAGCAGAAGGAAATGATAAGCAGTTTTCAGCAAGGTATTCTCTGCTGGTGCTATCAGTAACAGTGGTAGATAGTTTTGCAGCAAGATAATTCATAACAAGTGACAAGTAACAATAGTAACAATGGTGCAGCAAGGTAGCCCAATCCTTTTTGTAGCAAAGGACATGCCTAAAAGTACTCTTATATTAAGCAAGTGCTCTCGAGGACACATGTGAATTTCTGTCTTGTCATGTTCATCATCTTGAGTTGATTCACGTTCGCTACTTTGATAATTTGATATGTGGGTGGACCGGTGCTAAGGTGTTGTTCTTACTTGAAATAACAACCTACTTATGATTAACCCCTCTCGCAAGCATCTGCAACTACGAAAGAAGAATTAAGATAAATCTAACCGTAGCATGAAACATGTGGATCCAAATCAGCCCCTTATGAAGCAACGCATAAACTGGGGTTTAAGATTCTGTCACTCTCGCAACCCATCATCTACTTGTTACTCCACAATGATTTCCCTTAGGCCCATAACATGGTGAAGTGTCATGTAGTCGACATTCACATGACACCACTAAGAGAAGTAACAACATACATATCAGCAAAATATCGAACGCATACCAACTTCACAAGATTACTTATAACAAGACTTCTCCCATGTCCTTAGGAACAATAGTAACTACTCACACATCATCAACATGTTCAAGATCAGAGGAGTAATAATGATAATTAAGGATCTGAACATAATCTATTCCACCAAGTAATCCAACAGGCATCAACTATGAGATGTAATCGACACAACTAGTAACCCACAGGTACCAATCTGAGGTTTTGGGACAAAGATTGAATACAAGAGATGAACTAGGGATGGAGATGATATGGTGCTGGTGAAGAGGTTGATGAAGATTGGTCCTCCCATGAAGGAGGAAGCGTTGGTGATGATGATGGCTTCGATCTCCCCTTCCCGGAGAGGGATTTCCCCGGCAGAATCTGACTACCGGAGTGCAAAAGGGTCTCTGCCCAGTTTTCCGCCTTGAGACGGCGGCACTTCATCCCGAAAGGTTACTTATGATTTTTTCTAGGGTAAAACACACCATATAGGAGAAGAGGGGCATCGGAGGACCAGCTGGGGGCCCACAAGCCATCTGGCCGCGCCCCCAGGGGGCGAGGCCTGTTGGCTTGTGGCCTGCTGGCAGCCCCTCTCCGGTATATTTTTGCTCCAGAAATTCTTAAATATTGCAAAAATATTCTCCGTAAATTTTCAGGTCATTCTGAGACAGGTAATTTTTCTGCCTTTTTCTCGGTTTTCCGGTCCAGAATTCCAGTTTCCAGATATTTCCCTCCTGGTGATGTACCTTGCATATTCATAGAGAATAAGCATAAGAATTGTATGATAATGTGGAATAATGGACAAAAATAAGGTAGATAGTGGTAAGGAATCGTGATGCAAAATGGACGTATCAATACGTTTGTTGAGAGGTATAGTAGAACACGGGTTATGAGTACGACCCGGATTCAACCTGTTATATAAAGGGGAACCCTGAGGGGTGAGAAAGGACAAGTTAGAAACTCTCGAGAGCTAGGTAGAAAGAGCTATACTTTGTAATCAATATCATCATCAATAACAATCAAACAGGACGTAGGCTTTTACCTCCACCGAAGGGGCCGAACATGGGTAAACTCGCGTTCCTCGTTTCTGATCAACGACGTTAAAGCGATCACCTATCAGCGATGGCCTCACGACTTTGTCTTATCACAAGGACATCTGCCATGACAAAACCACGACAGTATCCTTTGCCACTCGAGCAGAAGTGGAGCAGTAGTAGCCAGCGGTAGTACTGCTTCCTGTGGTAGTACCGCCCTACGTATCTCCACTACCGTTGGTTCTCCTCTTCATACAGCGCCAAGCGGAAGTACATTGTTGATTTCTCTGCAGGTCCTTAGCCAGCCACGTGCCAACTTGCAAATGCTTTAGAATGCTGGCTTTGGAATCGATGACTTGGACATGATGGCATGAGGAATTTAAACACACTCTCCAAGAAGAAGCACGTCATTGGCAATGAGGGTGTCAAGTTCCTCAAGGTTCATTTGTGTGGGGCTTGTGAGTCTGGAAAGATGACCAGATCCAAGCATCTCACAAAAAGATCATGACTACCACTCACCCCTTTGAATAGCTTCACATGGACCTCTTTGGCCCACTCATTATGCCACACTAACAAATGCCGCATTTCTATATGGCTTCGTCATATTTGACGACTTTTGTCGTTACACATGGGTGCATATTATCATTTATAAAACTGAAGTGCAGGAAGTCTTCAAATGATTTTCTTCACGGGCTGCAATGAATTATGGCATCAAGATCAAGCATATTAGGAGTAACAATGGGACCGAGTTCAAGAACACCAGTCTCGATGACTATCTTGATGAACCTGGGATTACTCATGAGCTATCTGCCCCCCCTACACTCCTCAGCAGAATAGCATCATGGAGCGCAAGAACAAGACTCTTGTTGAGATGGCATGCACCATGCTTGACGAATACAAGACTCCTCATTGCTTTTGGCCTTAAGTAGTTAACACTGCTTGCCACATCATCAACTGGGTATATCTTCACAAATTCCTCAAGAAGACTTCATATGAACACCTCACTGACAAGAAACCGAATGTGAGTTATTTGAAAGTCTTTGGTGTTAAATGCTGGATTAGAGATCCTCGTCACAATTCCACATTTGCACTGAAAGCACATGAAGGTTTTATGCTTGGTTACAGAAAGGACTCGCACACCTACAGAGTCTTCAACACCTATTACAACAAGTGAAATTGTAGATGTGCGGTTCGATGAAACTAATAGCTTGCAAAGAGTGCACCTACCTCCTATGTTAGATGAAATGCCTCCCGGGGAATCTATAAAGTTCAAGGGTACTAGTGAAATCATACCCACTGAATAAGTGGTTGTCCCAAATCATGAAGACATTCATGACGATGAACAAAATGATGTTGAAGAAAATGGTGCTAGTGAAAATGCTCAGCCCCAACAAGGTCGTCGACCTGCCCATCCAAGAGTGACAAATGAAGTGCAGCTCGACAAAATTATCAGCAACATCAACTCACCAGGTCCTCACACTCACTCAAAGGCTTCACATCTGGCTAGCTTTTGTGGGCACTACTCTTTTGTCTCTATCAAAGAACCCACCAAAGTTGCTGAAGCATTTCTGGAGCCTGAGTGGATTCAAGCTATGCAAGAGCAATTGCATCATTTCGAGTTCAACAATGTGTGGGAGCTTGTCAAGCGTCCGGATCCTCACAAGCACAACATTATTGGCACCAAGTGGATCTACCACAACAAACAAAGTGAACATGTCCAAGTGGTGAGGAATAAGACCCGTCTTGTAGCTCAGGTCTACACGCTGGTTGAAGGGATTGACTTTGATAAACTTTTGCACCTGTTGCTAGACTTGAAGCTATTCATATACTACTTGCTTATGCTAACCATCATAACATCATCTTATATCAAATGGATGTGAAAAGTGCATTCCTTAGTGGTAAGCTTGAGGCAGAAGTATATGTTTCTCAACACCCAAGTTTTGAAGACCCTAAGTACCCTGACAACCCAAGTTTTGAAGATCCTAAGCACCCCGACAAAGTATTCAGTCTCAAAAAGGCCCTCTATGGCCTCACGCAGGCCCCACGAGCTTGGTATGTGATACGTCTCCAACGAATCTATAATTTTTGATTGTTCCATGCTACTATATTATCATTCTTGGATACTTTATATGCATTTATATGTTGTTTTATATCATTTTTGTGAACTAACCTATTAACCTAGTGCCCTGTGCCAGTTGTTGTTTTATGCTTGTTTTTGGCCTTTCAGGAATACTGTACTAAACGAAATCCATATGCCCCGAAACTTTTTGATGATTTTTTCTAGACAAAAATAAGACCTGGAAGCTTCGGAGGGAGACCGGAGGCCACACGAGGTGGCGCCAAGCCAACAGGGCGCGTCCAGGGGGGTGGCCATGCCCTGATGGCTTGGGGCCACCTCCCACGACCTCCTGACCTAATTCTGCCTTTATATATTCTCTAAACTCGGGAAAACACCCGAGAGTCAGCCAAAATACTTTTTTCACCGTCGCAAGTCTCTGTTCTGCCGTGTCCCATCTGGAGCTTTGTTCCAGTGCACTACCGAAGGGGGGATCAATCACTGAGGGCCTCTACATCAACCTTGTTGCTCCCATGATGATGTGTGAGTAGTTCACCACAGAGCTACGGGTCCATATCTAGTACCTAAATGTCTCTCACTCGCTATGATCTTCAATACAACATTCATCGCATCTTCGCGTTGATCTTTTTGATATAATCTTCTTTGCGGTGTGTTTGTTGGGATCTAATGAATTGTGGGTTTATGTTCAGATTACTCATGAAAATATATTGAGTCTTTATTGAATTCTTATATGTATGAATATTATAGCTTCGTATTGCTCTCTCATCTATCGGTTTGGTTTGGCCAACTAGATTGATTTATCTTCAGCGAGAGTGGTGCGTTGTGATGCGTTTAATCTTGCCGTGCTCTATCCTCGTGACAGAAGGGGTCAAGACATGTATTGTATTACTGCCATTAAGGGCAAAACGATGGGGTTTATTCATATTGATTGGATTTACTTTGTCTACATCATGTCATCTTGCTCCAAGCATTACTCTATTTTCACTTAATACTCTAGATGCATGCTGGATAGTGGTCGATGGATGGAGTAATAGTAGTAGATGCAGGCAGGAGTCAGTCTACTTGTTTATGGACGTGATGCCTATATACATAATCATTAACGTGAATAAATATTGCATAACTATGCGCTTTTCTATCAATTGCCCAATAGTAATTTGTTTACCCACTGTATATTTTCTTCGAGAAAGAAGCCTCTGGCCAAAACTATGGCCCCGGGTCTTCACAAAATATATTACAGAAACACCAAAATTTTACTGCCATTTATTTACTGTTATTTTATTTTATATTCATATTATCTATCTACCACTACTTATCGCTTGCAAGTAACGAGTTCAAGGGGCTTGACAACCCTCTTGCTCGCGTTGGGTGCAAGTGTGTGCTCTTTTGTGTGTAGGTGCTGGCGAAAGGAAGTTTCATGGTCCTCCTATTGGTTCGACAACCTTGGTTCACACTGAGGGAAATACTTATCTCTACTATGTTGCATCTCCTCTCCTCTTTGGGGAAAATCCCAACGTAGTTTACAAGTAACAGGAAGATTTTTTAGCGCTGTTGCCGGGGAGTATCACCAAATTCTTATCAAGTACTGATGACCCACAAGTATATGGGATCAATCATAGTCCTTTCGATAAGTTGAGTGCCGAACCCAATGAGGAGCAGAAGGAAATGATAAGTAGTTTTCAGCAAGGTATTCTCTACAAGTGTTGTAAGTAACAGTGGTAGATAGTTTTGTAGCAACATAATTCGTAACAAGTGATAGGTAGCAAAAGTAGCAAGTATGCAGCAAGGTAGCCCAATACGTTTTTTAGCAAAGGAAAGGCCTGACAATTCTCTTATACGAAGCAAAGTTCTCTCGAGGACACATGGGAATTTCTGTCTAGTCATGTTCATCATGTTGAGTTGATTCGCGTTCGTTACTTTGATAATATGACATGTGGGTGGACCGGTGCTAAGGTGCTATTCTTACTTGAATAAGCAACCCACTTATTATTACCCCCTCTCACAAGCATCCGCAACTATGAAAGAAGAACTAAGATAAATCTAACCATAGCATGAAACATGTGGATCCAAATCAGTCCCTTATGAAATAACGCATAAACTAAGGTTTAAGCTTCTGTCACTCTAGCTACCCATCATCTACTTATTACTCCACAATGCCTTCCCTTAGGCACAAAATATGGCGAAGTGTCATGTAGTCGATGTTCACATGACACCACTAAAGGAAGCAACAACCTACATATCATCAAATATCGAACGATTACCAACTTCACATCATTACTTATAACAAGACTTCTCCCATGTCCTCGAGAAAAAAAGTAACTACTTACAAATCATCACCATGTTCAAGATCAGAGGTGTAATAAATATGAATAAGGATCTAAACATATTATCTTCCACCAAGTAAACCAACAAGCATCAACTACAAGATGTAATTGATGTCTACTACGCAACCTTCTTCTTGTAGACTCGTGTTGGGCCTCCAAGCGCAGAGTTTTGTAGGACAGTAGCAAATTTCCCTCAAGTGGATGACCTAAGGTTTATCAATCCGTGGGAGGCATAGGATGAATATGGTCTCTCTCAAACAACCCTGTAATCAAATACAAGAAATCTCTTGTCTCCCCAACACACCCAATACAATGGCAAATTGTATAGGTGCACTAGTTCGGCGAAGAGATGGTGATACAAGTGCAATATGGATGGTAGATATAAGTTTTTGTAATCTGAAAATATAAAAACAGCAAGGTAGCAAGTAACAAAAGTGAGCAAAAACGGTATTGCAATGCTTGCAAACAAGGCCTAGGGTTCATACTTTCACTAGTGCAAGTTCTCTCAACAATACTAACATAGTTGAATCATATGTAAATCCCTCACGTGCGACAAAGAGTTCACTCCAAAGTCACAAATAGCGGAGAACAAACGAAGAAATTATTGTAGGGTACGAAACCACCTCAAAGTTATCTTTTCCGATCAATCTTATGAGTTATCCCTATAAGTGTCACGAACAGCCCTAGAGTTCATACTAAAATAACACCTTAAGATACACATCAACCAAAACCCTAATGTCACCTAGATACTCCAATGTCACCACGAGTACCCATGGGCTTGATTATACGATATGCATCACACAATTTCAGATTCATCATGTTCAATCCAACACAAAGAACTTCAAAGAGTGCCCCAAAGTTTTTACCGGAGAGTCAAGACGAAAACGTGTGCCAACCCCTATGCATAGATTCCCAAGGTCACGGAACCCGCAAGTTGATCACCAAAACATACATCAAGTGGATCAATAGAACATCCCATTGTCACCACGGATATCCCATTGCAAGACATACATCAAGTGTTCTCAAATCTTTAAAGACTCAATCCGATAAGAAAACTTCAAAGGGAAAACTCAATTCATCACAAGAAGATAGAGAGGGGAAAACTCCATATGATTCATCTATATTAATAAAGCTCGCGGTACATCAAGATCGTGTCATCTCAAGAACACGAAAGAGAGAGATCAAACACATAGCTACTGGTACATACCCTCAGCCCCGAGGGTGAACTACTCCCTCCTCGTCATGGAGACCGCCGGGGTGATGAAGATGGCCTCCAGTGATGGTTTCCCCCTCCGGCAGGGTGCCGGAACGGGCTCCCGATTTGTTTTTCGTGGCTACAGAGGCTTGCGGCGGCGGAACTCCCGATCTAGGTTTGTTTCTGGGGGTTTCTATATTTATAGGAATTTTTGGCGGCGGAAACAAGTCCAGGGGGGCCACGAGGTGACGACAAGCCACGGGGGCGCGCCCCCCAGGCTTGTGGTGGCCTCATGGCTCTTCTAGCCCAACTCCAACACTCCCTGGGCTTCTTCTGGTCCATAAAAAATCACCGTAGATATTTATTCCGTTTGCACTCCGTTTGATATTCCTTTTCTGTAAAACTCAAAAACACGGAAAAAACAGAAACTGGCACTAGGCTCTAGGTTAATAGGTTAGTCCAAAAAATAGTATAAAATTGTAGTAGAATGATTGTAAAACATCCAAGAATGATAATATAACAGCATGGAACAAGCAAAAATTATAGATACGTTGGAGACGTATCAGTAATCAACACTACTAGCAACCCCGAGGTACCATTCTGAGGTTTTGAGACAAAGATTGAATACAAGAGATGAACTAGGGTTTGAGATGAGATGGTGCTGGTGAAGATGTTTATGAAGATTGGTTCTCCCACAAAGGAGGAAGCATTCGTGATGCCGATGGCTTCGATTTCCCCCTCCCGGAGGGAAGTTTCCTCGGCAGAATCTCTCTACTGGAGAGCAAAAGGGCCTCTGCCTAGGTTTCCGCCTCGAGACGGCGGTGCTTCGTCTCGAAAGTATCCTCTTGATTTTTTCTAGGTCCAAACCCTTCATATAGCAGAAGAGGGGGGTATGGGCCTGCCTGTGGGCTTCCCAAGCCATCAGGGCATGCCAAGGGGGGTGGTCGCGCCCTATTGGCTTAGGAGCCACAGGTGGCCCCTCTCTGGCACTCATTTGGAGTCCACAGAATTTTCAGCCTTTTTCTTGGTTTTCAGGTCCAGAATTCCAGTTTCCGGCAACTTCCCTCGTTGTTATGTACCTTGTAAATTAATATAGAAAAGGCATTAGAATTGTATCATAAAATAGAATAATGCCCAAAAATAATATAAATATCAATAAGAAATCATGATGTAAAATTGACATATCAACTCCCCCAAGCTTAGACCTTGCTTGTCCTCAAGTGAAAGCCGAACTTGATAATAATGACCACATAATTAGAGAGAGAGAGGTGTTAATAAAAAAATACGAACATGAGAGCATCATGAATATTATCATAGTAGCAAGCTTTCATCATATAGCTTCTCATAAACAAGTAACAATCTATCCACAACACTGAAGATGAAGCATAAACTTTATTGACAACCAACAAATTATGTTCTTAGTCAATGATACAATCACAATTCACCATATTTCAGAGAAGATAAGAGCTTTCATTTTAGCAAGTTCACATACTCAACTATCATTTAGTCTTCTATGATTGCTGACACTCAATGCATATTTTTGGAGCAAATGTTTCCATCGGATACAAAGGAAGATAGGGGATTTATTGTTCTCGCCACCCAACTTATTTACCTCAAGGATAATGCAACAATAATGAATCCTAATCATCTACATCCAACTAGATATATGTGTCTGGATCTTTCCCCAACACATGATGCTTGCCACTAAACAATTAATAGATTGGAATAGGAATAAATATTATTGACTCTTGCATAAAAGTAAATACAAAAGTAAAGGATAGGCCCTTCCTAGAGAGAAGCATAGGTTGTCATGCACTTTTTATTTTTGGACGTGCAAGCTCTTAATGTAAAGGAACGTCACTTTATATTGCCCCTTGTGATAGCAACCTTTATTATGCAGTCCGTTGCTTTTATTTCTTTGCCATCACAAGACCGTACAAAGCTTATTTTCCCTTACAGTAAAAGGTCATACATATGTAGGAGCAATTTTTATTGCTTTATGCGTCGATGAGAAGTTACTTGAAGGTTCTTATTCAATCCATAGGTAGATATGGTGGACTCTCATGGCAAGAAACCAGGTTTAAGGGTTTTTGGAGGCACAGGTAGTATCTGTACTTAGTATGAATTTTTGGCTAGCAAAAGATCCTAAGCAGGCACCACATGTTAGAGGATCCATGACAATACAACTTCTATGTGTATGTAAACAAACATAACTCATTACGATGTCTTCCTTGTCCAACATCAACTATCCAATCATTATATAATATTTTATGGGGGCTCACAATCATAAAAGATGTCCAAGATAGTGTATTTGTATGTGAATCTCCTCGCCCCTTTCATAATTTTGCATGGATTGTATCAATGACTAATACTATGTTTGTTAACTCCCAACAACTTTTATCAAACACACTTCTTTCTATGTGAAGTTATTACTCCCCATGGGATTAGAATATGATCTTTTTGTTTCTTTTATTTCATTGTTATGATTGATGCATGAGATTAAAACAAAGAACTCAAACTAATATTTATTACATAACTCTCACACTCGATTACAAGGATAGATAGATCACAAAGCAAACACTCTAAGCAAAGCAATACTAATATTTTTTCATGTAGATCACAAAATAACTAAGGATCGAACTAAGATAGATGATAGTGGTAAAAGTGATGGTGATACGATACCGGGGCACCTCCCCCAAGCTTGAAACAAGCTAAGGGTGGTGCCCATACCCATGTACTCAAGTGTCCCTCTTGGGTGGTGGTGGTGATGAAGTGATATTTTTAGCAATGATGCTCTTTAGGATACGTATTTCCTCATTAAGTTTATCAAACTCTCTCTTAAGTTCTAGGTTCTCCTTGTGAAGTCTGTTGGTGATGATCATTGCTCCGTCCATCAAAGGAAAGATTTTGATAGTGGAGGCAGCAGTAGTATCTACCTGCGTACGACGATAAGGGGTAAATCGAGTATTGGAAGGTGTAACCTTGTTTGGTAAGCTCGACTTTTTGAACTCCACATGCATATCTCCAGGTTGAGGTAGAGGTACTTCCTATTCTTCTTCTTCACTTGAAGGTTCAATCCTTTTTATGATCAGCCTCCACCTCTTCCTCCGTTGACTACCCATAAGGATCAATATCCCCATAATGTTGGGGATTGGCGATCAGATCTGAAACATAACTCTCTCCCTCTGAATCTTGCGATAAAATATTACTTCTAAATCAGTGAGAAAAAACAGCCCGAAACAAAAACAGAGGAGAAATTTGTGATGCGGTGGTCAAAACATACGGGAGTATAGATAATGAATTTTTCCAGGTCAGAATACGTGTCTAGGAAGAAAACGGAGTCCGGGAGGCACACGAGGTGCTCCCAAGCCATCAGGGCGCGCCCAGGGGGATAGCCGCGCCCTATTGGCTTGGGACTCCCTTGTGGGTCCCCCTGGCTGGTTTTTATTTTTGTAATTTTTCAAATATTCCAAAATTGGCAGAAATTATTTTTATGGAAATTTTGGAGTCGGTTTACTTACCGTATCACATACCCACCCCTTCTTAGTGTTCTGGAGGGTCTCTCTTATGTGTTCCTCCGGTGTCATAACTGGAATAATATTAGTTTCAACATTAATGGGCATACCTGAAATATAGTATTTAATTCTTTTCCCATTAACCACTCTCGGATTTGGGACTTCGGCATTGTTGATCTTAATGACACCGGAGCGATAAACTTCTTTGATGATATATGGTCCTTCCCATTTGAAGAAAAAATTTCCTGCAAAAAAATCTGAAATGAGAATTGTACAAAAGAACTAGATCACCAATTTCAAATTCTTGTTTTTGGATTCTTTTGTCATTCCATCTTTTAATTTTTTCTTTAAACAAGTTGGCATTCTCATAAACTTGTGTCCTCCATTCAGCTAGAGAGCTAATATCAAATAACCTCTATTCACCGGAGAGCTTGAAATCATAGTTAAGTTCTTTAATAAGCTTTATGCTCTAACTCAAGAGGTAAATGACATGCTTTTCCATAGACCATTTTATATGGGGACATTCCCATAGGATTTTTATAAGCAGTTCTATAAGCCCATAATGCATCATCAAGTTTCTTAGACCAATTCTTCTAGATCTATTGATAGTCTTTTGCAAGATCAACTTTATTTCTCGGTTACTCAACTCAACTTGACTGCTAGACTGAGGATGATAAGGTGATGCAATTCTATTGTTAACATCATATTTAGCTAGAAGTTTACGGAAAGCACCATGAATAAAATGTGAACCGCCATCTGTCATTAAATATCTAGGGACTCCAAACCTCGGGAAATTAACATATTTAAGCATTTTAATAGAAGTATTGTGATCAACACTACTAGTTGGAATAGCTTATACCCACTTAGTGATGTAATCAACAACAACTAAAATATGAGTATACCCATTAGAGGAAGGAAAAGATCCCATATAATCAAAACCCCAAACATCAAATGGTTCAATAGCAAGTGAATAATTCATAGGCATTTCCTGACGTCTACAAATGTTACCAATCCTTTGACACTCATTGCAAGAAAGGATAAACTTACGAGCATCCTTGAAAGGAGTAGACCAATAAAAACGAGACAGTAGTACCTTGTGTGCAGTTCTGTCACCAGCGTGGTGTCCTCCATAAGCCTCGGAACGAAACTTTCGTAGGATATGTTCATGTTCATGCTCAGGTACACAACGTCTAATAACACCATCTACTCCTTCGTTATATAGATGTGGGTCATCCCAAAAGTATTGTCTTAAATCAAAGAAGAACTTTTTCTTTTGTTGGTATGTGAAACTAGGTGGTATATATTTAGCAACAATGTAATTAGCATAATGTGCATACCAAGGAGTACCGAGGGAAGCATTTATAACAACTAATTGCTCATCAGGAAAATTATCATCAATAGGCAGTGGGTCATCAAGAACATTTTCCATCCTAGACAAGTTATCTGCTACATGATTCTCAGCTCCCTTTCTATCAATAATATGCAAATCAAACTCTTGAAGTAAAAGCACCCACCTAATTAATCTAGACTTAGCATATTTATTTTCCATCAGAAATTTAATAGCACCATAATCAGTCTGAATAGTAACTTTGGAATAAAAAATATAAGGTCTAAACTTGTCACATGCAAACACAACTGCTAAAAATTCATTTTCAGTAGTACCATAATTTCTTTGAGCACTGTCTAGAGTCTTACTGGAATAATGAATAATGTTCAATTTCTTGTCTACTCTTTTCCCTAGAACAGCACGAACAACATAATCACTAGCAACACACATAATTTCAAATGGTAGGTTCCAATCAGGTGCTTGAAAAATAGGTGCATAAATTAAGGCTTTCTTAAGTATTTCAAAGGCTTCTACACAATCATCACAAAAAACAAATGGAATATCTTTTTGAAGAAGATTAGTTAATGGCCTAGAAATCTTTGAGAAATCTGTAATGAAATGCCTATAGAAACCAACATGACCAAGGAAACTTCTTATACCTTTAACATCTTTAGGACACGAAATTTTCTCTATTGCATCAACTTTAGCTTTGTCTACCTCAATACCCCGTTCGGAAATTTTATGTCCAAGTACTATACCTTCATTCACCATAAAGTGGCACTTCTCTCAATTCCAGACAAGATTAGTTTCTTCACATCTCTGCAAAACTAGATCAAGGTTGCTCAAGCAATTATCAAAAGAAGTTCCGTAAACAGAAAAATCATCGATGAATACCTCAACAATCTTTTTTCAAAAGTCAGAGAATATAGAAGTCATACATCTTTGAAAGATAGTAGGTGCATTGCATAAACCAAAAGGCATACGTCTATAATCATACGTTCCAAATGGACAAATAAAAGTAGTTTTCTCTTGATCTTCTTTTGACACAGGTATTTGAGAAAAACCAGAGTATCCATCAAGGAAGCAAAAGTGTGTGGGCTTAGATAATCTTTCAAACATTAGATCAATTAAAGGCAAGGGGTAATGATCTTTTCTAGTAGCTTTGTTTAATTTCCTAAAGTCAATTACCATCATATAGCCAGTTACAATCCTTTGTGGAATAAGTTCATTTTTATCATTAGGAACAACAATTATACCTCCTTTCTTAGGAACACAATCAACATGACTTACCCATTTACTATCAGCTATGGTATAGATTATACCTGGCTCCAGAAACTTTAATATTTTAGTTCTTACCACTTCCTTCATTTTAGGATTCAAGCGGCATTGATGATCAATGACAGGTTTAGCATCCGGTTCCATATTAATTTTATGCTGGCGTAGAGTGGGACTAATGCCCTTAAGATCATCCAGAGTATATCCAATAGCAGCTCGGTGCTTCCTCGGAGTTTTGAGTAATCTCTTTTCTTAATGCTCTAAAAGGTTAGCACTAATAATAACATGATATATCTTCTTTTCATCAAGATAAGCATATTTCAGTGTATCAGGTAATTTATTTAGCTCAAACACGGGATCTCCCTTAGGTGGGGGAGGATCTCCTAGAATTTCAATAGGCAAGTTGTGTTTAAGAATAGGTGTTTGTCTAAACAATATTTCATCTATTTCATTCCTTTCATTCATATGCATATCATTTTCATGGTCAAGCAAGTATCGTTCTAACGAATCAGTATGAGGCACGGCAATAGAAGCAAGACCAATAATTTCATCCTTACTAGATGACTCTTTCTCATGTGGTTGTCTACCAAACTTAGAGTAATTAAATTCATGAGACGCATCACCAGAACTTACTTTAACCTTTTCTGTAACACAATTGATTTCAGCATTAACGGTATTCAAGAAAGGTCTATCAAATATAATGGGACAAAAATTATCTTGTTGTGTACCAATAGTAAGAAATTAGTAGGGCATTTGATTTTTTCTCACAAGACTTCAACATCTCTAACAATTCCAAGTGGTGAAATAGTGTCTCTATTTGCAAGTTTAATAGTAACATCAATGTCTTCCATCTCAACAGGTGCAATATCATTCATAATTTCTTGATATAAGGTCAAAGGAATAGCACTAACGCTAGCACCCATGTCACACAAGCCATGATAGCAATGATCTCCAATCTTAATAGAAACAACAGGCATCCCCACAATAGGTTTATTTTTATCTAACTCATCCTCTTTGTTTCTAACAGGTTTAGCAATTCTAGCAGTCTCATCACAGAAGTAAATAAGCTGACCATCCATGTTATAAACCAAGAGATCCTTAACCATAGCAATATTAGGTTCTACATTTACTTGTTTAGAAGGTCTGGATGTTCTAATATTGCTTTTATTAACCACAGTTGTAGCGTTAGCATGCTCCTTAATCCTAACAGGAAAAGGTGGTTTTTCAACATAAGTAGTGTGCACAACTGGATCAACATTATAAATAATAGTTTCTTCTGTAGAAATAATAGGTTCCTCTAACAATTCTTCAATGGGTGGATGATATTTATACCACTTCTCCTTAGGGAGATCAACATGAGCAGCAAAATTTTCACAAAAGGAAGCTACTATCCCAGGGCCAAGTCCATATTTAGCACTAAACTTATGAAAAGTATTGATTTCCATAAAAGATTTAACACAATCAAACTCAATTTTTATACATGACTCTTTACCTTCGTCGAGCTCCCAATCTTCAGAGTTGCGTTTAATTCTTTCCAAAAGATCCCATTTGAATTCAATAGTTCTCTTCATGTAGGAGCCAGTGGAAGAAGAATCGAGTATTAATTGATCATCATAAGAAAGCCGAGCGTAAAAGTTTTGTAGAATTATTTCTCTTGAGAGCTCATGGTTGGGGCAAGTGTGCATCATAGATTTAAGCCTCCCCCAAGCTTGAGCGATGCTTTCTCCTTCATGAGGCCAAAAATTATATATATAATTTCGATCATGATGAACTAGATGCATAGGATACAACTTCTGGTGAAATTTCAGCTTCAACCGGTTCCACTCCCATGTTCCAACATCATCCAATAGCCTATACCAAATCAATGCCTTTCCCTCCAAACATTAAGTGAAAACCTTCTTCTTAACTTATTCCTCGGATAAACCTCAAGCTTAAATAATCCAGAAATCTCATCTATGTATATCAAGTGCAAATCAGGATGAGTTGTTCCATCTCCTGCATAAGGATTAGCTAGCAGTTTCTCAAACATACCCGAAGGAATCTCATAATAAATATTTTTAGAAAGTTCACTAGGTTGGGGAGAAGCTTTTTCCACATCCATTCGAGGTGAAGATACCTCGAACAAACATCTCAAAGGATTATTATCCATAGTGACAAGCAACGGTAAATTTCTGCACGTATCGAAAATGTTTTCTTACCAAATTTCACTCACCAAAGGCGCTTCACTCCCTGGCAACGGCGCCAGAAAATATTCTTGATGACCACAAGTACAGGGGATCAATCGTAGTCCATTCGATAAGTAAGAGTGTCGAACCCAACGAGGAGCAGAAGGAAATGATAAGCAGTTTTCAACAACGTATTCTCTGCAAGTGTTGTAAGTAACAGTGATAGATAGTTTTGTAGCAAGATAATTAATAACAAGTGACAAGTAGCAAATGTAAAAAGTATGCAACAAGGTAGCCCAATCCTTTTTGTAGCAAAGGACATGCCTAACAATTCTCTTATATGAAGCAAAGTGCTCTCGAGGACACATGGGAATTTCTGTCTAGTCATGTTCATCATGTTAAGTTGATTCACATTCGTTACTTTGATAATTTGATATGTGGGTGAACCAGTGCTAAGGTGTTGTTCTTACTTCAAAAATCAACCTACTTATGATTACCCCCTCTCGTAAGCATCCGCAACTACGAAAGAAGAATCAAGATAAATCTAACCATAGCATGAAAGATGTGGATCCAAATCATCCCCTTATGAAATAACACATAAACTAGGGTTTAAGATTATGTCACTCTAGCAACCCATCATCTACTTATTACTCCACAATGCTTTCCCTTAGGCTCAAAATATGGTGAAGTTTCTTGTAGTCGACGTTCACATGACACCACTAAAGGAAGCACCAACATACATATCATCAAAATATCGAACGAATACCAACTTCACATGATTACTTATAACAAGACTTCTCCCATGTCATTGAGAACAAAAGTAACTACTCACAAATCATCACCATGTTCAAGATCAGAGGTGTAATAAATATGAATAACGATATGAACATGTTATCTTCCACCAAGTAAACCAACAAGCATCAATTACAAGATGTAATCAACACTACTAGCAACCCCCAGGTACCAATATGAGGTTTTGAGACAAAGATTGAATACAAGAGATGAAAAAGGTTTGAGATGAGATGGTACTGGTGAAGATGTTGATGAAGATTGGTCCTCCCACGGAGGAGGAAGCATTGGTGATGACGATGGCTTCGATTTCCCCCTCCTGGAGGGAAGTTTCCCCGACGGAATCTCTCTACCGGAGAGCTAAAGGGCCTTTGCCCAGGTTTCCACCTCGATACAGCGACACTTCGTCCCGAAAGTATCCTCTAGATTTTTTTTCTAGGTCAAAACCCTTGATATAGCAGAAGAGGGGGGCTTGGGCCTGCCCGTGGGCTTGCCAAGCCATCAGGGCGCGCTCGGGGGGCGCCCTATTGGCTTGGGAGCCACAAGTGGCCCCCACTAGCACTTATTTTCTCCATAAATTCAGATATATTCCACAAAAAACCCTCGTAAAGTTTCAGGTCATTTGGAGTCCAGAGAATTTTCAGCCTTTTTCTTGGTTTTCAGGTCCGGAATTCCAGTTTCCGGCAATTTCCCTCTTTGTGATGTACCTTGTAAATTGAGAGAGAAAAGGCATTAGAATTGTATCATAAAATAGAATAATGGCCAAAAATAATATAAATATCAATAAGAAATCATGATGCAAAATGGACGTATCAAGTACCTTCGCACAAATTATCATTCACTTGTTCTACTTTTTATTTTCTGTTATCTTTTACTTTATATAAAATATAAAATAAAAAATTATTTCTATTTGCTTGTTTTCTTAGTTATCTAGTTTACTATCTAGTTTACTCGTTTGCTTGCTAGTTTAATTGCTTGTTCGTCTTTATGGCTAGTTCTTGTATCGTTTCGTGTACTCCCGAGAATGAAGTGCTTAATTTCAAACAAAGGGGAGGAGAAAGTTTAAAAGATGTGTGGTATAGGATTTGCAATGCTCAAAATAGGTTAACTCATAAGCGATATATCTACCCACATTTTGCTTCAGAACTTTTATGCGGGTGTGACTACTTGGTATAGATTCGTTCCTGACACCATTACCAGTTGTAATTTCTTAATGAGTCACACTCCGGATGCTCATAATGCTATTGAAAATCTTGTAGGATCACCTTCTATTTTTGTTAATGGAACCGTTTTGACACTGGAAGATGTTATGTGTAGGCTAGATGCTATAGAAAATAAGATGCCTACTATTGAGCACATTGAAAATCTAGACAAGAATGTCCAAAATCAAGTTACTCAAGTTGGTTCTAAAGTAGAAATTATTCTAAAGATGCTAAAAGAAAACGAGCCAAAGATAACAAAGTAGAAACACAATGAAACTTTATGGTGATTTTTTCGGGACCAAAATAGACCTTAGAATGTCTGGGAGGACACCAGAAGACGTTCGGGTGAGCCACGAGCTCACAGGGCGCGCTGTTGCGGGTAGGGCGTGCCCCCTGAGCTCGTGACTCCTCTGTACACCATTTTTACCTAATTACACTTCTATATATTCACATATATTCCTAAACCACCAGAGAGACACCAGAAACACTTTTTTTATGCCGCAAGCCTCTGTTCTTCTGCGATCCCATCTGGAGACCTTTTCCGGTACTCTGCCGGAGGGGGGGATCAATCACGGAGGCCATCTACGTCAACCTTTCTACCTTCATGATGATGCGTGAGTAGTTCACCACAGACCTACAGGTCCATAGCTATTAGCTAGATGGCTTCTTTTTCTCTCTTTGATATTCAATACCATGTTCTTCTTGATCTTCTTGGAGTTCTATCCAATGTAATCTTCGTTTGTGGTGTGTTTGTTGGGATCCGATGAATTGTGGGTTTATGTTCAGATTATTCATTGAAAGTAATTGAGTCTTTTTTTAACTCTATTATGTGTGATTGTTATAGCTTTGTATTTCTCTCTAATCTATCTGTTTGGTTTGGCCAACTAGATTGATGTATCTTCAGTGAGAGAGGTGCTTTGTAGTGGGTTCAATCTTGAGAGAGATGCTCTATATCCTACTGACAGAAGGAAACAAGATATGTATTTGCATTGTTGCCACTAAGGATAAACTGACGAGGTCTGAACATATTGCTTGTCTTACTTTGTCTACATCATGTCATCTTGCTTAATGTGTTATTCTGTTTGTCATGAACTTAATACCATAGGTGTAGGCAGGAGTCGGTCGATTGGTGGAGTAATAGTAGTAGATGCATCATCGTTTTGGTCTACTTATCACGGACGTGATGCCTATATACATGATCATTGCCATGAATAACATCATAACTATGCGCTTTTCTATCAATTGCCCAACAATAATTTGTTTACCCACCGTGTGCTATGTGTTCAAGAGAGAAGCCTCTAGTCAAAACTATGGCCCCCGAGTCTATTTAATCATATTACTAAAAACAAAAATACCTTGCTGTAATTTATTATTTCCTTTTTTACTTTTCCTTTTTATATATCTATCACTATCATAATTAATCCTTGCAAGTAACGAGTTCAAGGGGATTGACAACCTTCTTGCCTATGTTGTGTGGAAATGTTTGCTTTTGTGTGTGTAGGTGCTGACGACGAGAGTTTGCTTGGTTCTCCTATTGGTTCGATAACCTTGGTTCTCACTGAGGGAAATACTTATTGCTACTATATTGCTTCACCCTTCCTGTTCAGGGAAAATTCCAACGCACCTCACAAGTAGTAGTCAAGTGCAAAGGTTAGGAGCAAGAGGCTTTTACTCTCACCTCGAATTACCCCCACATCCTAGCCCTTTACAACGAGAGTGATATACTTCATGGCCATAAGGCACAAATGTTAGCCTTCACAACATTCACGGAGTTATTAAACTAAGCATTCAACAGGGAATCTCATATCCAAAATATTGTTTCAGATCCTACACATACCAAGGTTCATCCATATCCCTGAGAACTAGGATTCTACTACACATGAGGAAAACAAACATCATGAACAGAGTGATGGAATACATGGATGGATGATTCATATAACACACAAGGTTCTTGATGTTACAATGAGAAGGATGTGGATGATGATGACGATGACAGTGGTGATGATGATGACTATGATAGTGGTGATCATGTTGAAGCCCTTGTATGCGCGGTGACGAAGATGTCCCTCTTCTCCTTGCGAACCCCTCCTTTGGATGAACCCCCGAGGCTAGGGTTCTGCCTTCTCGATGAGTTTTTGGTGTCTCTAGGCGTCTGATCAACGATCCGATTTCACGGGGTGGAAATAGTTGATCTAGTGGTGGCGGCGGCACTCCATACGATCGTCCGTACGAGCAGGCACAGTTGTATGGATCTCCGTCTTTTGATCTGGAGCCTCTGCGACGTTTTCTTCTTTGGCCAACTTGCTTGATTCTTTTATGGTAGGTGATTATCACTTTAAATACGTGATTTCACTATCATTTCTGAAGATCTTCTCCATATTATACCAATTGGTCCAAAAGGCGTTACCTGAGGGATTATCAACAAAAAGAGGCGCGCGAACGTGATTAAACTCCACAAAGCCTACTATGTAGGCATAAAATACTTAGTAAAATTATCGCATAAATTGGAATCATCAGGACCCAGGTAGAACCACACGCCAAACACTCGAGGGAGCCTACTCTGAAAACCGTTCGGCAGAGCGGCAACGGTGATGGTGATGCCGACAACCACACCAAGTACTTGCAAGGAGTCGAGCAACAAAGGATGTTAAGCCGACGATAGCGGCTACGTGCACCAACCACAGGCTCTCGACATGGGCACGTCCATGGCCGTAGCTGTCGTATAAGACCTTCCCGAGGAGGGCAGGCACGAGAAATGCCAGAAGACATACTAATACATCTCAAATGTATCTATAATTTCTAATTGTTTCATGCTATTATATAATATCAATTTTGGATACTTTTTATGGCATTTTATTTTATTTTTCGACTAACCTATTAATTCAGTGCCCAGAGCCAGTTGTTTTCTGCATCTTCTTTTATTTTTTGGAAAATCCATATCCCCGAAAGTAAAAAAAATGATGATTTAATATGATTTTTTTCCAGGTCATGAATGTTCCAGAAAGTGTCGGGAGGCCACCCGAGGCCCCCACATGGCTAGGTGGCACGTCCTAGGGCCCACCCGCGTTGTCCTCGTTTTGTCATGACAGACGCCATGGGGTGGTGTCGGTGTCAAAACCGGCGGATCTCGGGTAGGGGGTCCCGAGCTGTGTGTCTTGGATCGATGGGTAACAGGAGACAAGGGAGACGGTGTTTACCCAGGTTCGGTCCCTCTCTATGGAGGTAATACCCTACGTCCTGCTTTGTTTGTATTGATGATGGTGTATCGAGTACAGAGTTGATCTACCACGAGATCGTATGTAGTGGTCTAAACCCTAAGAGCTATGCTCGTATGATGATATGATCTATGATGATCTGATTGTCCCTAATGACTAGCCTGGCCTCGGCTTATATAACACACCAGAGGCCTAGGATAACAAGAGTCCTAGTCGGCTACGTCGGTGGAGAGGAGTCCTTTTCTTGATCACCAAGTCTTTTGGAATCTTCCTCATATGCATCATGGGCTGTCCGAACTGGCCCATTAATGAACCGCCCTGGGGGTCCTCGGCCCGACCCACTGGTCGGGAGACGACGTGGTGAGTACCCCCTAGTCCAAGACACCGTCAGTAGCCCCTTGAACCGGTCTTCAAGTTAGGGACGCTCCTCTGTTCTTCCGAACAGTTCTTCGTCTTCGGCCGTCGGTCTTGAAAACTGGTTCAAAAAATCTTCCCATCACTGATCTTGAGGATCGCCGAGGTGAATCCGAAGAGTTCACAAGTCGGGCATCCGAGGAGCCCCTTTAAGTTATCGACCTGTATTAATGCCTCATTATTTTGATGCCACAACTCGGCTTCGAACTGTTTCCCGTGTGGCGGTATCCTCTTGTGTCCGAGCTCCAACGCCGAACTGTATCCGAGGTGTCTTTCTGAGCCCGAGCTCCAACGCTGGTCGGCATCCGAGGTGTCATAAACTACCTCAGTCTTTAAAAGATTGAACGAATTCAGCCGAGCTTAATACCGGAAATGCCCTCTATGGAGCCAGCCACTTGCGCCCGAGCTTTATGTCGGACTGCTTTCGAGGTGGTGCACCACCCCGACCGCGGACTGATTTTTTGTGGATATTTTCGATTGGTGCAATTTATTCTCTGCCGAGATATATAGCCAGTAGTCCTCAAGGCGCGTGTCGGTCTAAAACCCGCGATGCACCTGAAGGATAAAAGAAAACCACTAGTCCCAATAGCCCCTGAGACTTAGGTCGATTTGCAAAATCGGCTTGAGGATCAAGTTCTTGCTCGGCGGCATACGTTAGGGATGGAAACGTGGTACGCAGTAGTTTCCGAAACTCGGGTTGGGTGCGGCCGACCAACCTGAGGATCAAATCTCCTCGGGAACCATATTGCACTTTGGATTTGCTGCATTGAATAGGCAATGCAGTAGCCCCCGAGCCTTAATTTAGGCACGGGTGGTCGAATTAAGGATCAATATTTATGTGACACAAACTTTGTTATGTTTGACACAATTTATGTGTAATGATTCTATGTATCCAAGCACTTTACATCATTAATGCTCGGATCCGCATTGTACAAGACTTTGTTGACCGACCATCGGCTTCAACCTCCTTGGCCAGTAGCCGAGGAGTGTTTGTCCTACTTTATAAAGCCTTTATAAGGGCAAAGATTTACGGCAAACAAGGCAATCCGGCCATACGGTTTCATAAACAAAGGTACGCGGAGAGCTATGTTATATTACGATTTAACGTAAGAAACATCTTCTGGAAAAAATAGTTCATTTATAAGTTCCTTTTCCCAGGATATCATGTTAACCATGATCGTGAAACCTCAACTCCGATCAATGTGGGAGGAAAATATTGAGGATTTAGTTCGAGGAATGTTCCCGAACTCTGTGGTCTTTAATGAACCAAAATTTTCACTTCCGTCGTTGCTGACCAATTATATTCTTAAGATGGCTAGCTTTTGGCTTCACCCAGTCTGAGGTACTAACCCGGATGACCCAGAAGTAACAATCGCAGAGGTGCTCCCTTTACCCCCTAGCCGAACAATCGGGAACGTAGGGGGTAAGCACAGGAGCTAGGCAACCCAGCTTGGCCAAAATCTTAAGTCAAATTGATGCATATTTATGGCTTTATAACGATCACTATGGAAGGCAGCGTTCGTATATTAAATACAACCGCTGATGATATGTTGGGCTCTCCAGGAATCCCAATGTATCTATGCCGAGGTGCCACAAGGAACCCTCGGTATGGTTTATTTTGACTCCGTCGCGACTGTTTATAATCTGAAAGTGACCTATCGTCGGCTTCCACCCCTTTGTAGATGCTACGTAGGGTGTTTCCGTACAAACAAGACAACCCTTAGCCGACGTCTCGGTGCCCGGAGGCGGTTGTGTTAGTGGAAACAAGGCAATCAGATATTTAGGCTTTATAACTTTCACTTAGTCATAGGGCAACTTAATAGCCCCCGGTATACGTCGACTCCTCGGATTATTCGAGGTCGAACCACCCAAAACTTGGCCTTTTCAACAAAGAAATGCACTTCGTTTTACTCGGATAACCTCGATCGGCTATATTTGGTTGAACACCGCCTGCGGTTCGCTGACCGATTTACTCTTGTTGTGACAGTCAGCTTTCGGCTTTCTCCAACTGAGGCACTTAACCAGTTAAACCGGAAGTGACAATCGCAGTGGTTCTCCCTTTACCCCTTAGCCGAACAAAGCGGAAACGTAAGGGGTAAGCACAGGAGCCGGGCAATCCAGCCATAGACCAAAGACACAACTCGAAATCAATGCATATAAATGCGAAATACCGAGGACATTTTGCCGAGGACTGCATGGAGTACCACGGTGTTTGGTGGGCTCGGTGTTAACCGCAGACCACTTTAATACTGTCGATGCGTGAAATGCATTTGGCATTGTACTGCAAGAGTTATGCTCGAAAATACCAAAAAACTTATGCAAAAAACTTTATGTTTAGATAAAAGAAAATTGTGCCAATCCAAAATTGGTCTAAAATTTAATTTGTGCTTCGGTCGTGTTTTAACCTGATACATCCGATCTCCGGACTCCAAGCGGGTCAGCCTTTGGCTTCAACCTCCATATCCCGACGGCGGAGTGTTTCTCTGAGGCCTGTTTAGCGAACTAAACTCGAGCGGCCTTAGAAAGAAACCAGGCTATCCGGCTATTGACCACATGCTATTGTCGGAAAAAGGAGTAGTAGAAAAAGACTTTGCAATGACTAAGAAGAAAACACAGTTATTATAAAACGGCTCATACAAATCTAAGAGCCCCCGGTTAAATCAGGTAAATAAATTTTTAACAAACAAAGTTTTTTTGTTTAACAAAAAATATAATGTTTGGTTGCACCGAACAAAAAATAAAATTTCAAAGAGAGCTGAGCACGAAAACGACTTAGCTGGTTAATGTGCTCGGTGCGGTTCGGGGTTGTGGCATGACGAAGACGTAGTCCTCGGCCTGGCAGAGGTCCCAGCCCCCAAGCCCAAGGTAATCGAGCGAAGTGCTCGAGTCGAGAAGTGGCAACGCAACACGGTTGCTGCAGTGAGGCGAAGCCCCCGGTCCAGCCGAGGAGACAGAGTATTCAGCAGCATGACGGCGAAGCCCCCAGTTATCATGGGAAAAGTAAGTGTTTTTAGCAAACAAACTTTTTTATTTAACACAAATATAATGCTTGGTCGAACCGAACAAAATTTTTAAAAATTTGAGCATGAAAGCGACTTAGCTAGTTAATGTGCTTGTGACGTGTGTCGAGCTTGTAGTGGGTCAAGGTCCCAGCCCCCAAGCCGGTCACGAGGTAGCCGAAGAAGAGCTCAGCTTGATGAAGTGACAACACAACGCTTCCGAAGGGCCGAGGAGAAACCCCCGGTCTAGTCGATTAGACGGAGTAGTTTGGCAGCGTGACGATGAAGCCCCCACGTTAGTCGACTATGTCGACGAAACAATTTGGTTGATGAAGGCGAGACGACGATGTAGGCACGCCAAGGTGACCGCATGACACAGCCGAAGTTGATTACCTGTGCACACAATATAGTGCAAGCCCAGAGTAATAACAAATAAAGGTAATAATATACTTTTAAAAAAAATCTTCTACTTAGTTAATTTAAGTGAAGCAAATAATTAAAGGAATATGGCCTAGGTGCCGAGGTGCCTGAGCGAAGAGTTCGGCTTGACGAAGTGGCGACGCTGGATGGTCGATGTGGCGAGGCGAAGTCCTCGGTCTAGCTAACATAGCGAAGCTGGTCGGCTGGTGACGCCGAAATCCCTGGAGCAGGTTGATGAAGAGATGCCAAAGCCCCCGGTCTAGCCGAGGTGACGGAGCAGGTCGGCTGGTGACACCGAAGTCTCATGCCAGCCGAGGTGTCGAAGCAGGTTGACTGGTGACGCCGAAGTCTCACGCCAGCCGAGGTGTCAAAGCTGGTCGGCTGGTGATGCCAAATTCTCATGCCAGCCGAGGTGTCGAAGCTGGTCGGCTGGTGACGCCGAAGTCCTCGGAGCGGGTTGATGAGGAGATGACGAAGCCCCTGGTATAGCCGAGGTAACGGAGCAGATCAGTAAGGTGACGCTAGAGCTCCATGCCAGCCGACTTGTAAAAAGAAGGTCGGCGTGGTGGACGTCAGCTTGAAAAAGTAACGGCGCGACGATGCCGACGCAGGTCGGAATTTGTGACGAGGTCAATGCTGGCTTAATGAAGCAACGGAGCGCCCGACCCGTACAACCCGCGGATGTTGAGGTTCTCTTGATGATTATTCAGCCCTCGCGATGCCAAACTCTTGGTCGGTTGACCGAGGTGATGAGAAAATTTCCTTCAAAAAGGACGCCTCACAACCCGTTCATGAAAAAGATGAACTCGGGTCGGATTAGTTTTCGCGCACAAAATAGATCCAAAATTCGTTGTACTCATCTGACGTTTTCCGAAGTTTGGACGGTCGGATCGAGCTGAAATTTTGAGGCGTGATCGGTATAGGAATTCCGCAGCCGATGAACAGTGAGATTTTCCAACGGATATCCGAGCTAGATACTGGATACCTCGTCCTAAACTCATCCAGATTTCCGTCCAGATTCGATAGGGCTCCGGTATATTGGAGATTGCCGGAGATTCCTCCATCGGAACGTGACGAAATTTTGCAGGGTTGTTGTAGATATAATTCCGCACAATTCCACCGAAGCAATCGTCAAAACGACGCTCGACGAAATGGGGACGACAAACACAAATTCGCTGTCCAGAAAAAACTGCAATATGCAGACAAGCCATCGATCCTTCAAGCGATCCCACAGCCGAACTCTCAATGAAAGCACCAATGTCGGTGTCAAAATTGGCGGATCTCAGATAGGGGGTCCCGAGCTGTGTGTCTTAGATCGATGGGTAATAGGAGACAAGGGAGACGGTGTTTATCCAGGTTCGGGGCCTCTCTATGGAGGTAATACCCTATGTCCTGCTTTGTTTGTATTGATGATGGTGTATCGAGTACAGAGTTGATCTACCACGAGATCGTATGTAGTGGTCTAAACCCTAAGAGCTATGCTCGTATGATGATATGATCTATGATGATCTCATTGTCCCTAATGACTAGCCTGGCCTCGGCTTATATAACACACCAGAGGCCTAGGATAACAAGAGTCCTAGTCGGCTACGTCGGTGGAGAGGAGTCCTTTTCTTGATCACCAAGTATTGTGGAATCTTCCTCGTATGCATAATGGGCTGTCCGAACTGTCCCATTAATGAACCGCCCTGGGGGTCCTCGGCCCGACCCACTGGTCGGGAGACGACGTGGTGAGTACCCCCTAGTCCAGGACACCGTCAGGTGGCTTATCGAACGTGGTTGGGGCTGAATGGACGTCGATGGGCTCTGGAGACGGGATCGGGGACAAGCAGTGCGAGACACACGATGTACCCAGGTTCGGGGCCCTCCGTGGAAGGTAACACCCCTAGTCCTGCTTGTCTAGTTGACAATGGAGAGGGTTTACAGGGTTGCTGCTTGAGCTGTTTGCTAAGGGAGGAAGAAGGAGCTTGCTAGCTTCCTTTCCCTCACTATGTGTGTGTGAAGAGCAAAAAGGGTCGACCCCTTGCATGGGGAGACGCCAGGGGGGTTTTATAGGCCAGCCCCCTGGCTTACAATACGCATGTATAATGTGGGTGGGACCCGGCTGGCGGCCTCTCTAGCCGGCCAGGGGTCCCATCGGCTGGGAAGTCTTGTCGCGTGCGGGGCCCGCCGGCTATAGGGTCCCAACGGAAGTGGGGGCCCGCCGGCCAGCCATCACCATTGGTGCGTGCCCGTCACGCCGCGACATGGGCTGCACTGTGCGGCGTCGCCTGGTCGCAGTCGGCCGTGGTCTGCTGTACGGCCGGCTCCACTGTAGCCACGAGGGGCCAGGTCATGGAGTGGTTGGAGGTGTGTCGCCACTGTGCCGCCTCACCCGGTCGCAGTCGGCCGAGGTCAGCTGTACGGCCGGCTCCACTATAGCCACGCGTGCCCTGGTCAGCGGTACCAGGAGCACTATTGCCACGCCCCACTAAATCGTCGTCGTCCCGTAGTACAGGCTGTTGGGAAAGGCGCTGACCCGCCGGCTGGTGGGTTGCCTTGGAGCCGGACTGTGGGGGTCCTTGCCTCGAGCCTGTCCGTGACGGGGAGCCGGCCCTGGGGAGCTGGCCCTCCAGAGACGTCGCTCGCCCGATAAAGTTTTTCAAAGGGGCTGAGGCCCGTTTGAGCCTACCCCGGGATTATCCCCCCGATAGTAGTCCCCGAAGCCGGGGAGGCCCACCGGCTCGGAACGGTGGACCTCGCCAGTTTGCCGCCCGCGCTTGCTGGCAGTGGGGACCTGCGTGCTAGTGCTAGCTGGAGCGCCTCGCGTCGCCGGTCGCGGGATGGGGCCCTCCAGGCCGCGCGGGTGACAAGACCGGACCGCGGGGCGGGGCCCACCCGGCCGCTGCCTCGGCCCGCACGCGAGAATCTTATGCGGCCCGGGCCGTCGGTTGAGCTTCCTATGTGCAGTAATGCCGCCCCGCACGGGGCGGGGATAGTGGAGATCGTGCGCGGCAGGTCCGCCCCTTACTGCCCCGCGTGGGGTGTTTCAATGGAGGGGAAAGGGCGTGGCGCAGCTCATTCGCCCCCATGCCCCTGCCCCTTGCCCACTCCGCTGCCCTTCCTGCCTAGAGAAAGAGCGAGGGAGCTCGAGTGTCTTGAGCACGCCGCGCCGTTGCGCGCTCCCAGCGATCTCCGCAGCCTCGTTGGGTGGCCTCTTCTCCCGCGCCATCCGACCCACCGCCAGACCCGAGTCCGCGTCAAGCCCGACGATTGGGAGCAAGGGCGCATGGGAGGAAGCGACGTCGACGAGGGCTACATCGAGCACCTCTGCTATCACCGGAAGCTGCCGCCGGCGGGGATCGTGGAGGCGCGCCTCGCCGGGGCGGAGTGCGTCCCGACCCCTCGAGTCGGCGAGGTGGTGGTCCTCGCCGAGCAATTTGCCCGCAGATTCGGGTTGCTGGCGAGTACCTTCTTCCGCCGGTTCATGACCTAGTTTGGGCTACAAGCGCACCACCTCGGCACCAACGCCGTCCTGCAGCTGGCCGCCTTCGTTGTCCTGTGCAAGGGGTACCTCGGGATCCTGCCGCGCCAAGATCTGTGGTGCCAGCTTTTCTTCCTCATGCAACAGACGATCGACGACGCGAGGATGGGGGAGAGGAGCATGACCACCTACGGGGCGGCCCTCATCTACCACCGGAAGGGAGCCGGCTTCCCCTCGCTCCTGCTATAGGATTCGGTGAAGAATTGGCAGAAGGGGTTCTTCTACGTGAAGAACGCGATGGCGGAGCTGGATTTCATAAACCTGCCGCCCTTCGTCAACCGGCCGCCCTACGAGCAACTAAATTGGGGAATGAACCCGCGGCAGTTGGTTTAGATCGTGAACCATATCTGCAGCCGGCTCACCGAGCTAACCGGCTCGGAGGAGCTCAAAGCCGTCGACCACATCATCACAATGGTAGAGCGCCGGGTGGCGCCGCTGCAGTGCCGCCCGCACCTCATTTGCTAGATGGGCAGGCGACACGACCCGTGCGGCTCTCCACGAAGAGGCTCAAGACGATTGCCGTCGCGAGACGGAATCTGGTCATCAAGGTCAAGCTGCCAGAGGAGGGGTGGCAGTGGGGCAAGACCCCTTACAGCCGGGCGGAGCCGGCTCTGATGGTAAGTGCCACCCTGCCTTGTGGCCCTTCGTGGCTTTCGCCCTTGGCTAACTGCTGGCCCATCCTGGCTGCAGTTGTTTCCCCTACTGCAGGTATATGGGGAGCCTGCGGACGACATGGTGGAGTCCGACGCCGAGGAGGTGGAGGACGTCGACGACGTGGAGCCGGAGGAGGCGGCCAGAGTCGGGGTTGGGAGCCGGCGGGTCGGAGGCCGGGGAGTCCGAGTCGGTTGGTTAGTTCCCCTCTACGCATTCTTTGCACGACTGAACGGACGACGACAGTGCTGATCTTGGTGGGGCGCGCGATGTAGTGGACCCGGGGGACCCGGAGGACCCAGAAGACGATGCCACCGCGCCGAGGACAAGGCTCCGGCGAGCCGGCCGAAACCCGTAGCAAAGTGAGCCAGACATCGATGAGCGCGTGCAGGGTAAGAGGCCAGCTAGCTCGTGGCCGGCCGCTAAGCGCGCGGCCGGTGGGCAACCGGGCGGCAGCCGCGGAGGCGGCGGGAAGAAGCCGTGGGTCGCCCCTTCGGGCCCCGCCAGGCAGGCGGGGTCCACGAGCGTCGGGTATGTGGCCTCTGGCTTTTTGCCTGATTTGATTTGTTTTTCGCCGTCCTGCCCTTCCTAGCCTTTCCTCATCATCTCCACGCGACACAGGACCGCGCGTGCCTTGGGGAAGGCGACCACGGCGGAGGAGCCCGTGGGCGGAGGCGCGACGACGTCGGGGGAGAGGGAGCGTGCCCGGTGGCGCGATTTGGAGGCAGCCGAACAAGCGCTGATGACGGAGGAGCGTCGTCGATGGGAAGACGCCTCCAAGGAGAAGGCGGCTGCGGCGACTCGTGCCGCCGCCGAAACAACCGGCTGGTCGACATGGGGAGATGGGCGGGCGCCCCCGCCGCCACGTTCGGAGAGGAGGTCCAAGGCGGTGCACGATCCCGCACGGTGAGCGGAGACGGACGAACGGGCCGAGGAGGAGGCGCGCGCGGCTGCGAGCGTGGAGGCGGCCGCTGACGACGCGGCACCAAAAGCCAATGTCGTGCCGCCGGAGCTGGAGGCTCTTGAGGCGGGAGGAGGTGATGCGAGCGGAGTGGTCGATGAGGGGACCACCGTGGGCGGAGCGGGAGACGGTGATAAACCGGAAGCTGAAGACGCTTCCCCAAAGGGGCCTTGCGACTGGCCCAACGGCTGAGCCCGCTGGGCCCAACGCCGCCGGGTCCAGGAGCGCACCGCGGACCGGAACCGGTCCCCTGATGGTGACCATGCGACGTCTGGCAGTAGCCGGCGCTAGCTCTGGCTCCAGGACCCAGCCGCAGGAGACCTGGGCGGTGGCCAGCGACGCCACCAGCGGTCGCGCCCCCAGCCTCCTCGAGGCCGCGGTGAACGCGGTCCGCGCTGAATTCACCGACTGCCAGGAGAAGGCGTAGCAGGCCGCCTAGGAATCCCAGGGCCGTATGATCCGCCTTGAGCAGTCCGCGGCGGTGAGCGCTTCATCCTTCGTTTCTTTTTTCTTTCTTTTTCCCCTTTGCTTGAGGTTTTCCAGGGGGGCACACCAGGGCACCCACTTGGTGTAGCCCCCGAGACTCGGGCCAGCTGTGAGACAGCTGGGTCGAGTCTAATGGCTCTCCATGACCGTCAGGTGATTGCATACAACGTACTGCTAGGCCGGTACCGAGACGCCGAGAGCCGGCTGGCTGCCACGGAGTCGGACCTACAGCAGGCGCGAGGTATGTGTGTCTTTAATTTTCCAATGGGGGCGCGCCAGCGCATGCATTGGGTGTAGCCCCCGGGATTCGGGCCGGCTGTGCTGCAGGCAGGTCAAATCCCTTCGCTCTTGCGTCTTTTAGTCATAGTTTTTTTGATGGCTCATCTTTTTATGATTTCGATGCTTCCACTGGTGAGTCAGCTGATACCCGGCGCCGGCTGGCACGAGCCAGCCACCAGCGCGACCTTCTGCATGCGGAGTGTGGCCGGCTCCGCGAGGAGGCGGGCCGCTTGCTGGCGGAGAGAAACGGGCTGGAGGCGGCCCACCGCGGAGAGCTGGATCGCCAGGTGGCGAGCCACCGCGAGGCGCCGAAGGCCAAGGATGTCCTGTTGGAGAGGGTGGTTGAGGAGGCGCGTCTCATGAAGGAGGAGTACGACCGCCGTGCCTGCGATTGGTCAGTGAGGGAGCAGAAAATGCAGGAGGAGGCGCAGGCGGTCGACCGGCTTCTTGCTCGTAAGTTCTTCTTGCCTGGTCCTTTCTCGTGTCGCTTGGTTGCCTTCTGGTCTTATTTGCGTCATTCTCCTTCCCTCCTCCCCCCAGGGCTCTTTCCTGAGACGCAGGAGGCCGCGGAGACGACTGTGAAGGCCCACCGGGAGGAGGAGCGCGCGCAGGGCATGCACATCAGGATGCTCGCCGCCCGGACGGTGGCTGAGGTGAATATCGCAGTTGAGGCTCATCTGAACATGGTGCTGCGGGCCGTGCAGCGGCTTCAGAACGCCGGCGTGGGACTAGTTCGGGCCCTTTAGTCGGCAGTGGTGCAACCCCGCACCATGAGTCGGCTCGCACGGTGGCTGGAGGCCGGATGGGCGCGGGTCGACACCTTGAGGGCTTCAGCTGCGCGAGCCGGCGCAGGGATGGCGCTCCGCATCATGAAGACCTGGCACCCGGACCTGGACCTGGGGCTTCTGGCCACCTAGCGTGCCGGTGCGTATGTGGAGCTGGTTGCGATTGCCGACTCGCCGGCCATGCGGGCCAGCGACCTTGCGTCCTTTGCTCCGTAGGATGAGTACGTCCCGGAGGAGCAGTACGCGCTGGCCTTTGACGATCCGGAGGGTAGCACCGTCGATTCGGAGGACGAAGGTACCATCTCCAGTGCCGATGCATACGTCGACGCCGGGTGATACTTGTGATCTGCGTTGGTTTTTCCATGAAGAGGAACGGGTAATTGCAGCACAAAGTGGGTAAGTATTTCCCTTAGTTATGGAACCAAGGTTTATCGAACCAATAGGATTATCAATCCTCAATCATCTTCAGCGGTTGCACACAAATGAACAAACAACTTGCACCCAACGCGGGCAAGAGGGTTGTCAATCCCCTTGATCTCGTTATTTGCAAGCAAATGAGTTGTGTAGATAATTATTGATAACTATAAATTGCAAAATAAAATAAAAGGTAAATAAAGGCAGAAGGGTAATTGTCGCGTTTGTAAATATATAAGTGAATATACCCGGGGGACATAGTTTTCCCTAGCGGCATCTCTCATGTAGGCAGCATACGGTGGGTAACAAATTACTGTTGGACAATTGATAGAAAAGCGGATAGTTATGCGATTTTCACGGCAATGATCATGTGTATATAGGCATCACGTCGATAAATAAATAGGCCGACTCCTGCTTGCACCTATTACTATTACTTCACTCACTGACCGCTATCCAGCATGCATCTAGAGTATTAAGTAAAACAGAGTAATGCTTGGAGAACGATGACATGATGTAGACAAAGTAAACTCAATCAATATGAATGAACCCCGTCGTTTTATCCTTAGTAGCAAAAACATAAAGACACATCTTGTCCCCTACTATGTCACTGGGATATAGAAACTCGCAAGGTTGAACCTACCACAACGCACCACACCCACCGATGAAATATCAATCTACTTGGCCAAATCACATCAATAGACCAGAGAGCATTACGAAGCTATAATGATCATGCAATTAAGAGACAATATATATCAGAGGTATCTCAAATACTTTTCATGAATAATCTGAACATAAACCCACAATTCATCGGATCCCAACAAACAAACCGCACAATAGGATTACATCGGATAGATCAAAGTAAGATGCGATGACCATTGTATTAAAGATCATAAGAGAGAGAGATTGCCATCTAGGTACTAGCTATGGACCCGTAGGTCTGTGGTCAACTACTCACACATCATCATGAGGGTAGCAAGGTTGATGAAGAGGCCCTCCGTGATCGATCCCCCCTCCGGCAGGGTGCCGGAATGGAGCTCCAGATGGCCTCGCGACGGAACAGAGACTTGCGGTGGCGGAAAAAGGGTTTTGGGACTACCTCCAGGGTTTTTTCAATATTAGAGAATTTATAGGCCGAAGAGGGACGTCGGGAGAGACACGAGGGGGCCACCACATATCAGGGTGCGCCCCCCTAGGGCGCGCCCTAATGTGTGGTGGGGCCCTCGTGCGCCTCCCGACCTCCTTCCGAAGCTTCTAGGTCTTCTTTTGGTCCAGAAAAAATCATCAAAAAGTTTCGTGGCAATTGGATTTCATTTGGTACTATAAACCTGAAAAGGCAAAAACATGCAGAAAATAGCAACTGGACACTCGGCACTTGGTCAATAGGTTAGTGCTCAAAAATATTATAAATTGGTAAATAAAGACCCAAAAAGTATTCTAGAATGATAATATATCAGCATGGAACAATCAAAAATTATAGATACATTGGAGACGTATCACCGGGGCGGAGGCGGACACGGGCGCCACGGGGACCAAGGATGGCGCCTCCACTAGCTAGGGTTCCTTTCTGCTTTCCTGTTTTGTTAGGTTAGTTTGCAGTTCCACCCACTGGGGGTGTAAATTCGTGCAATGAACTTGTGGCCGTGGGCCTTTATCTTTTGTTATGATCAAATGCATGTTGCTGTCTTGCCGAAATCTTTGTGTGCGTGTCCCTTCGTCCATTACCTTTGCCCCTTGGTTCCCTTCTTTCTCAAGCCTCCCCCTTGCAGTTTCGGCCCCGCCAGCCGGACAGCCGGGAGTCGGTCTGTGGCTAGGACGAATACGACAGAGGCCGGCTGGCAATTTTGGTTTTGAGCCGGCGGACCCGAGCTGATTGCTCCTTCACAGGAGTTTGTTCGTGTGGGAGTGGCTTTAGCCACCAGGCTGTTGCCAGCCGGCCAGCTAGGAGCCGGTCTGTAGCTGGGCGCAGAGGGAGGGCTTTGCGTGTCCCACATTACTTAACCTTCCCGGAAGGAGGGGACCCGGGCTAGCCGGCGAGCCCCAGAGTCCGGGGAGTTGGACCCGGGCGCTCGTGCGAAGAAACAAGAAACATGAAGAGGTGATAGAAAGGTGGACCCCCAGTGACGACTTGGGGGCACCTGTTTGCATTCATTGAGCCCAAAAGGTGGGGGATACATACATACATTGGTTCCTTAGCAGTAAAACGGGCGTAGGAGCGCTGCGTTCCACGGGTGCTCTGTTTCCTCGCTGGAGGCGTCCCTCTTGTGCTTTTGTGACTTCTGCGCGTCTATCAGGTAGTACGCGTTGTTGTGCAACGCCTTGCTGACGATGAATGAGCCTTCCCTTGGGGAGGACAACTTGTGCTGGCCGGCGGTTTGCTGGACCCGTCGGAGCACCAAATCGCCCTCGCGGAAAGCGAGGAGCCGGATCCTCTTGCTATGGTAGTGACGCAGCTTCTGTTGATAGATGGCAGACTGGCTCAAAGCCAGCTCGCGTGCTTCCTCAAGCAGGTCGATGCCGTCTTCTCTTGGTTCCTTTGCATCCGCCTCTGTGTACAAGGTGACGCGAGGCGAGTTGAATTCAACATCCGTGGGGATGACCGCCTCAGACCCGTACACGAGGAAGAACGGGGTGAAGCCGGTTGACCGGTTGGGTGTGGTACGGAGGCTCCGCAGGACCGCTGGTAGCTCATCGATCCAACAGCCGGCTGATCGCACCAACGGCTTGATGAGCCGGGGTTTGAGGCCGGCCAAGATCAGGTCGTTTGCCCGCTCCGCCTGACCGTTCGACTGGGGGTGGGCCACCGACGCGAGGTCGAGCCGGATGCCCTCTGTGCCACAGAAACGCGCCAATGCGCCCTTGGCAAAGTCGGTGCCGTTGTTGGTGATGATGCTGTGAGGAACGCCGTAGTGGATAATGATGTCTTTGATGAACCGGACAGCCGTCGGGCCGTCCAGCTTCTTGATGGGCCTGACTTCGATCCACTTGGTGAACTTGTCGACGGCGACTAGGAGGTGAACCATGCCGCCGCGTGCGGTTTTGAAGGGCCCCACCATATCGAGCCCCCAGACGGCAAAAGGCCATGAGAGGGGGATGGTCTGGAGGGCCGCGGCCGGTAGGTGGCTCTGGCTGCTAAAGCGCTGGCATCCCTCGCATTTGTCGACCAAGGCCTTGGCGTCCTCCAAGGCCGTGAGCCAGTAGAATCCATGGCGGAAAGCTTTGGCCAGCAGGGTCCTGGAGGCGGCGTGGTGGCCGCACTCGCCCTGATGGATGTCTTTGAGGATCTCATACCCCTTGTCCGCCTCCACGCAGCACTGGAAAACACCGGTTACGCTACGCCGGACCAGCTCGTGGTTGATGATGGCGTAAGCGGGAGCCCGGCGATGTATTTGTCGAGTCGTGGTCTCGTTAGGCGGGAGCTCGCCGCGTGTGAGGAACGCCAGGATGGGCTGGGCCCAGCCGGGAGCCGACACCGAAGATGGGGCCGGCTCGAGCTGGGAGCCGGAGATCGTCGTAGCTGGGTCAACTTCTTCTGGAGCCGGGTCCGAAGTCCCCGGGCCCGAGCCGACAGCCCCCAGGGCCGCTGTGGCTGGGGGCGCGCTCTCTTCCACCAAGACGACTGCGTGCTCGGAGCCGGCGTCGCCCGGAGCCGGGTCGACGATCCGCGAGGCGGGATCCGGAGCGGTCGGTGGGGTCGACATGACCGGTTGAGTCCCCGGGCCTGGGGCGACGGCGGTGGAGTCGGCCGGTACAAAGATGGACTCCGACTCGGGGGAGGGCTTGATTGATGGCTGGATCAGCCACTCCAGGGAGACGCCAGCCGGACTGGTCTACCGGGTGGAGCCGATCTTGGCTAGCGTGTCAGCCGCTTTGTTGTCCGCTCGGGGGACGTGATGGAACTCACAGCCCTTGAAGGAGCCGGTGAGCTGCTGGACGAGAAAGCGGTAGCTCACCATGTTGGCGTCCCTGGCGTCCCACTCGCCAGAGACCTGCTGCACCACAAGGTCCGAGTCGCCGAATTACAAGATGCACCGGATGCCAATTTCTTTGGCGAGCCGGAGTCCGTGGACGAGTGCCTCATGCTCTGCTACGTTGTTGGAGGCGGCGAAGTGGACCTGGAGGGCGTATTTCAGCTGGTCCCCCTTCGGGGAAGACAGGACGATGCCGACGCCCAAGCCGATGCGCATCTTCGAACCGTCGAAGTGCATGCGCCAGTGCGTGGAGTCGGGGGGAGGCGGCACGAACTGAGTGTCCGCCCGGTCGACCAAGAAATCAGCCATCGCCTGAAACTTGATGGCCGTGCACGGCTCGTACCGGATGTCGTGGTCTACGAGGGCGATAGCCCACTTGGCGATCCGGCCGGTGGCATCGCGGCTGCCCATGATCTCCGAGAGTGGAGCCGTGCTTATCACGGTGATAGTGTGCTCCTGGAAGTATTGCTTCAGTTTTTTGGCGGTGAAGTCCACGCCGTAGCACATCTTCTGGTAGTGGGGTTATTCTGCTTGGAGGCGGAGAGGACCTCGCTCACGTAATAGACGGGGCGTTGAACCGGCAGTGCCTTGCCCTCCTCTGGCCGCTCCACCACCAGAACGACGCTGACCATGTGTGTGGTTGCCATGATATACGCGAGCATGGGTTCCTTCCCAGCCGGCGTGGCCAAGATGGGCGCGGTGGAGAGGGCGCGCTTGAGGTTACGGAACGCCTCGTCCGCCTGATCAGTCCACTCGAACTTGGTGGTCTTCTTCATGAGCTGGTAGAGGGGCAGCGCCTTCTCGCCCAGCCAGCTGACAAACCGGCTGAGTGAGGCGAGGCAGCCGGCGAACTTCTGGACATCGTTTAGCTTGGCCGACTTGCGCATGCGCTCGATGGCCCTTATCTTCTCTAGGTTGGCTTCGATCCCGTGGGCGGAGACGAAGAAACCCAGGAGCTGGCCGGCTGGCACGCCGAAAACGCACTTCTCTGGGTTGAGCCGGACCTTGTACTCGCGCAGGTTGGAGAAAGTCTCCCGGAGGTCGTCGAGGAGGCTGAAATGCTTCTTGGTTTTCACGACGATGTCATCCACGTAGACGTGCACGTTCCTGCCGATCTGGGGAAGGAGGCACTTCCGCATGCACTGCTGGAACGTTGCACCGGCGTTCTTGAGGCCGAACGACATGGTGATGTAGCTGTAGGCCCCAAAGGGGGTGATGAAGGAGGTCTTTAGCCGATCGGCTGAGTCCAGCTTGATCTGGTGGTAGCCAGAGTAGGCGTCCAAGCAGGACATCAGTTCGCAGCCGGCGGTGGAGTCGATCACCTGGTCGATCCGCGGTAGGGCGAAAGAATCCTTGGGGCACACCTTATTCATGCTAGTGTAGTCGATACACATGCGCCAGGTCTTGTTCTTCTTCAGCACCAGGACTGGGTTCGCCAATCAGTCCGGGTGGAAATCTTCCATGATGAAGCCGGCTGCGAGCAGCCGAGCGATCTCTTCACCTTTGGTGCGCCACTTCTCCTCGGAGAAACGGCGTAGTGGTTGCTTGACCGGCTTCGTGTCCGGCCGCACATGGAGTTTGTGCTCAGTGTACTTCCTCGGGACACCTGGCATGTCTTTGGGAGACCATGCAAAAATGTCCTGATTCTCACAGAGGAAGTCGACGAACTCGCCTTCCTATTTGCTGCTGAGGTCCAGCGGGACTTTCTTGGTGTCCTTGGATGGCTAGAACGCCGCTTCGTTGTCCGACTAGGAGTGGGGAGCCGGCACGCCCGACTGCTCCGCGGCCAGGGCCACGAGCCGGTCGGGCTGGCGCCTTTCCTTTGCGATGACCAGGGACTCGGCCAGCCGGCTTCTGTCGCGCGCGCACTCAATAGACATCTTGTAGTCGCCATCGATGGTGATGATGCCCTTAGGACCCGGAATCTTCAGCTCGAGGCAGCCGTAGTGGGGGATCGCCATGAACTTGGCAAGCACCGGTCTGCCCAGCAGCGCGTGGTAGGGACTGTTGAGGTCCACCACCTCGAACCACACTGGCTCACGACGAAAATGTCTCTTGTTGCCGAAGAGGACGTTGAGCCAGATCTTGCCGATGGGGGAGCAGGATTGCCTCGGCACGATGCCATGGAAAACCGTCTGGGTCGGCTGCATGTCTTTCTCCTTGAGCCCTAACTTGAGCAGCGTATCGCGGTAGAGAATGTTGATGCTGCTACCTCCATCGATCAACACCCGCGAGAACCGGCAGGTGAGCCTGTCGGAGACGATGGTGGGGTCGAGGACGAGGGCGTAGCTGCCCGGGTTTGGCATCACGGTCGGGTGGTCCACCCGGCTCCAGGTAATCGGCTTCTTGGACCAGTGCATGTACTGGAGTACTGAGGGAACCGTGGCATTCACCTCATGCCGGCGCCGACGCTGGCTATGCTTGTCATCGGCTTCGCTGGTGAAGACGACGTACGCCTCATCTTGGTCAGGGAACTGGTGATGGAGGCGACCGTTGTTTGGAGCCGAGAGCCGGAGCGCGTGGAGCCGGAGGCGGGGGAGCTGGAAGGCCCTCGCCCCGGACCAGCCGCTGAGAGAAACTGCACTGTCGAAGCGTGCGAGTTGCTGGCTTCGCCCCAGTGTGCATCTCGCAGGGCATGTCGAGCATCTGCTCGAAGGTGAGCTTGGGTTGCCAGGCGGCCTTGCCGGTTCGCTGTCGCTGGCTGGCGGCCTGGGCAGCCGGCTGCTCCTCCTCGATGCTGGCGACCTGCTTGCTCCCGTAGCGGGGATCCGGCTGGTCGGTTTTCTGCTTGTTGTTCTGCTGTTGCCGGTTATCTCCAGTCGGCCGCGAGGCGGCGGGCGGAGCTAGGATGGCCTTGCCGGCAGCATTGACCTTGATCCGCATTGCAGAGTCGGTCGTGGTGTATTTGTTCGCCTTTGCCATGAGCTCCGCCAGGGTGGCCGGTTCGGAGCACATGACCTCGTGCTTGAGCAGGGTGTCGTCTCGGTAGCCCTCGGAGAAGTATTGGATCGCATGTACCTCGTGCACCCTCTCGCAGGAGTTGCGGAGCTTGGGCCAACGCGTGAGGTAGTCGCGGAGGGACTCGTCCGGCCCCTGAACGCATATGGCCAGCTCGCGGGGATGGCCGGGCCATTTGTAACTGCCGGTGAAGTTACGCATGAACGCCTCTTCAAAGTCCACCCATGTATTGATGTTGTCGGTCGGTAGGCTGTTAAGCCACATCCGGGCCGAGCCAAGCAGCATGAGGGGGATGTAGCGTACTGCTGCGCGCTTGTTGCCCCGGGCGATGCCAACTGCGGTGGTGTAGTCGATGAGCTAGTCCTCCGGCTTGGCAGACACGTTGTACTTGGGGGTGTCACGAGGCAGTGTGAAGCCGGCCGGGAATGGCTCGTTGCGGATGCGCGGGCCGAAACACGCCAGACCGATCGGGCCCTCTTCGTCCATAAGGAGGGATTCTACCAGCCGGTCGAGACGGCGGCGGGCGTCATTGGCGCTGTGGGGGACGCGAGGTCCAAGCCAGGCGGCGAGCTCTGGACGTACCGCCGGCTCGGGGGAGGGCACCCGGTCCCGCCATGGAGGCGGAGCGCGGGGGTCCATCCGGAGGCGGCCAGCCGGGTCCTAGTCGTCAACCCGCTAGCTAGTGGTAGCCGGCTGCTCACCCTGGCACCGAGACCAACCATCGCGGCTCTGGCCGGCTCGGTGGCCCGTGCCAGGGGAGAGGATGATCGTTGAGTCTGCCACCAACCGTCGGCGGCGCGCCGGTCGTCACCCTCGGGGCAGGGAGATTCAGAGCTGGAGTGGGCGAGGTTGAGTTGGATCAGTTGCGTGTTGGCGGCGGTGATGAGCTCTTGGATGTGGCGCTCCTGCAGCTCACACTCCTTGCCCTCCAAGCCAGCCAGATCAGCCATGGCCGCCTGGGCGGCCCTCCTGTTGGCAGCGGGCGTGTCGTAGGTGGGCAGGTTCCCGCCGAGGATGGCTGCGACCACGCGACCGCGGTTGAGCACGTCTCCGCGCCGGCTGGGCTCGGTGCCAGTCGGGGTGAGGCCGTAGGCGGAGTTGTACTTGCGCTGGGCGGACTCTATCCGATGGCGCACGGTGGCCTCCACAAACAGCTGCTTGCGGGTTGCCTCCAGCTCAGTCCTGGTAGCAGCCGGACCGGCCGAAGGCGCGATGGGAGTACGCAGGCCCTGCAGGGCGGAGAGCAGGGGGTCGGACTGCCCGGCCTGAGCCGCGGCCGCCTCCGCCTCGGCCTTGAGGCGCCCAGAGCTCATGGAAGAGTCTGTGACCATCACTTCGACGCACACGTTGTCGCCGTCAGCGCTATCCGAGGCATTGTAGCCAATGGACGACGGTGGGCCGGGGACGTCGAGTACCTCACTGGGGTACTCGTCGACGGCGAACGCACCGGAGATGCGGAGCTCCGCAAAGAGCACGCAGAGGTCGTCTAAGTCGCCAGGGGTCGCACCGCAAGATGAAGGCGGCGGGCCGGCAACGATGAGCACCTTACTGGGGTGCTCGCCGAAGGCCGGCGTGTCGCTGAGATGTAGCTTGCCGAAATGCGCGCAGAGGCCGTCGATTCCAGCGGGGTCGCCGTCGTGGCATGGTTTGTCGGTGACGGCGATGGCGCCGCCTGCGAGGCAGGTGGGGTCAGGGCCGGGGGCCGTGAAACCTTCCGTGTAGGCGGAAGCCATAGGAGTGCCAGGTAGCCCGGGCGCGATGCGCTCGCTGGAGTCGGCGAAGGGTCCTGCCCGGAGCGTGGCTCCAGCCGACGCCGCGGCCGGCCCCACTGTGGGCGCCAACTGTCATCGTTTTGTCACGACAGATGCCATGGGGTGGCTTATCGAATGTGGTTGGGGCCGAATGGACGTCGATGGGCTCCGGAGATGGGATCCAGGACAAGCGGTGCGAGACACACGATGTACCCAAGTTCGGGGCCCTCCGTGGGAGGTAACACCCCTAGTCCTGCTTGTCTAGTTGACAATGGACAGGGTTTACACGGTTCCTCCTTGAGCTGTTTGCTAAGGGAGGAAGAAGGAGCTTGCTAGATTCCTTTCCCTCACTATGTGTGTGTGTGTGAAGAGCAAAAAGGGTCGACCCCTTGCATGGGGAGACGCCAGGGGGGTTTTATAGGCCAGCCCCTGGCTTACAATACACATGTATAATGTGGGTGGGACCCGGCTGGCGGCCTCTCTAGCCGGCCAGGGGGCCCACCGGCAGGGAAGTCTTGTCGCGTGCGGGGCCCGCCGGCTGCAGGGTCCCATAGGAAGTGGGGGCCTGCCGGCCAGCCGTCACCATTGGTGCGTGCCCATCACGCCGCGGCATGGGCTGCATTGCGAGGCGTCCCCTAGTCGCAGTCGTCCGTGGTCAGCTGTACGGATGGCTCCACTGTAGCCACGCGAGGCCAGGTCATGGAGTGGTTGGAGGCATGCCGCCACTGTGCCGCCTCGCCCGGTCGCAGTCGGCCGAGGTCAGCTGTACAACCAGCTCCACTGTAGCCACGCGTGCCCTGGTCAGCGGTACCTGGAGCACTATTGCCACGCCCCGCTGAATCGTCGTCGTCCCGTCATACAGGCTGATGGGAAAGGCGCTGACCCGCCGGCTGGTGGGTTGCCTTGGAGCCAGACCGTGGGGGTCCTTGCCCCGAGCCGGTTCATGACGGGGAGCCGGCCCTCTAGAGACGTCGCTCGTCCGATAATGTTTTTCAAAGGGGCTAAGGCCCGTTTGAGCCTACCTCAGGGTTACCCGCCCGACATGCGTGGCGAGGCCACCACCTTCCGTCAGTTTTCCGCTTATAAGTTCCATATTTTTGTAAACCCTTCACAAAAAAAATCTCCGATGTTTTCCGCCGCTGCAAGTTCATGTTTCGAGGTGATCCAATGTGGATTCCTATTAAGGCGCTTTGCTGGAGGGGGGGTCCATAGTTGGAGGCTTCTTGATCAAACTTGTTGCCTTCGTTCCCATGTGTGAGCAGCTTCTGTAGGACCTTAGGGTCCATAGCAGTAGCTAGATGACATCATTTTTACCTTGTGATTGAAAACCTTAGGCTCCATCACCGGAGCATCATCGCAAAGCGTCGCCAGCGGCCACCACTGTCCACAACTGTGTTGAGCAGACGCGGCCAGAAGTATGCTTCGGCCCATGGGCCACCACCACAGCAAGGTCCAGTTCGCCTTTTCTATTCCATGTGTGAGACGCCTCCTCGCCTCGACGTGCAACTGACGACCCAGTCTGCTATAACCCGTCATGGAGCCGGCCTAGCTGCAATGTGAGTGCTGCAGCACTATCTCACGCCTAGTGCGCTGCTTAGCCACTTTCGCCTATTGGGCTTTGCCCAGTACGCGCTCCGGAGGATGTTCTCGCCCGTGCGCAATTTAGTTATCTAGCGCCCACAGATTCGACTCAGGTGCTATTATATTTCTTTGCGAATTTATGAATTTCTTGAGAACAACAATTTTATAGAAAAGAAACCGAACTTGTTGCATATTATAAATTTTAAACCGTTTGTCGGATTGCAATGTGTTCCATACAGAACTTGCTTAGTTTTCCGTGTAGATTCTAGATATGTGCCTCTCACCTATGTTAAAATGGTTAACTTTTTTTGCATGTAATTAACATAACTGACTTGTTAAAATGGTTTAACTGATAACTAATTAACTGTAACTTGGATTAAAATAAATGATATGTTTAATTGGACCTGAAAATGCATAGATTGCAATGATGCACTTACTTTTACTTTGAACAACTACAAAATATTGTTTAGGGTATAACAATAATTAAACCTTTAATGGCATATGAAGCTTTGTGGGAATTGTGTATATGGTTTCCCCGCCTCATTTAATTGACTAGAAGGATAGTTTACTTCCACTTCACATCTTGTCATGTTAAACAACATTTAAACTTGCCGTGTCAATAAACGCGATTGAACCAAATAGCTAAACGTGGAGTTTCGTCCATATACAACTAGTTGCATATCGAGCTTCACTTAATATGTAGTAATTGCTTGTCTTGTCTATGTCATGCCATGTTTGTTTATGTCCGTGCTTCAATCGCAGAGTATATGTTCACCGTATTGTTTGCTTATTTTTGGTTTTGCTTTTTCTCGATAACTTCCGCTAACGATACAAAGTGCTTGGATTTTGTTCAACTAAACTTCTGAAGTTTGGATAAATTTTCTTCTTCAAAGTGGGATAACATGCAAGGATGATCATTACCTTGGATACTATTACTAGCTTTGCTTGCTAGATGTCACGGTGCTATTATTTGGTCTCATTACCTACCATGTTTCAACCCTCCCAATTGCCATAATATAGCCTCTAACCTCTACTACCTAGCAAAATCTTTTGACTCGCTATGTTACTGCTTGTTCAGCCCATGTTATAGCTTTGCTCGTCGTAGGTACATGGTTTTGCATGTGACAGTATGGATATCTTTGGGATATCATTATTATTTTGCTTATTGTTTAATCTTGACTATATAGTTAACTAAGGGTGGAAGGCTCAGGCCTATGCACCAGTGATTTGTTCCACTCTGGCCAACCTTAGTTCCCGAGAACTGGCTATTATGTTCCTTAATAATCGCACCCTACCGTGTGTGGGTTATTGTGGCCCCCCTTGAACTCTTTTATTTAGCGGTGAACTATTCCAGAGGACCCAACATTGGTACTATCATTTGAAAACATAAACTTGCATAGGGAGCGATCAACCTGAGGTATCTTAAAAACAACTTGGGTAGCACCCAAAAAGCGTTGGTCCACAATGAACATCCTCCCCCGGGGGGGATACCTGGGTTGGCTAGACATAGTATTTTCCCATTAGGCCGGGACAGGGTCTAGAGATACGTTCGGCTCTAATCTGGATGTCAACCCACCGGGAGTTCTTCTGAATTAGTTTGACATTAGCTCGAGGAACTTTTTACCCCCGAATTTCTGAGTCGTATTGTGTTTACGCGGTGGTTCCTACGTGCCATGTACTGGGAGAAATGGGGTGTGCAAGTGAAATCTATAATTGATAGTTGGAGCACCCCTGCATGGTTAAATCTTTTGAAAAGTCATGTCCATAATTACAGACGACTTGGAAATTTATAATGCCGGAAGTAGACAACTTGAACTAACGACTAATACTTGATCAACGTGTGTGTACCGTGATTGCCTCTTCTTGTGGATATGCAAGCAAGAAGAGTACACGGTGGGGTGATGATTGAAATCATAGACAGGTGTTCATGATCACTTAGTGGTCAACTAGTTTGCGACCCTTTTGTGTAGGTTGTTCTCATCTCATTTAGTATGTGTGGGACTAGTTGGTTTACATTCATTAACTGGTTGCTCCAACCTCACCACTTATCCATATCCAACCTATGAGTATTGTTAGTCTTGGTACCATTGGTGATGAGACTTGCTGAGACCAAAAGATTCACAAACACCACAACAACCACATGTGCAGGTATAGCTCAAGGTAAAGTTTTTCTCTAAGGTGAGAGCATGGAACGTTCTACGTGGAGTTCTTCTTTGACGGCGACTAGTAGAGTAACTAGAGTTAAGGGTCCCGGCCGGCAGCCTGGAAGCAGTTGGTTATGGGGCGTTTGCTTATTTTCTAGCCTGTTTTGGTTCTTCCGTTGCATGAATGATGTAATGTTGGGTTTTGTTGACCTCTAACTCGTGTACAACTATGTATCGTATTGGCATATGTTTGCGTTATTGTTCACTCGTATTAGACTCGTTTGTCTTGTTAGTTGTATTTGTTGTGATATTTCATCTTTGTTCATTGGCATATGACAGTGTGTATCTTATGAAGTCATATGCTGGGGCGACCAATATGCGCTCTAGCCTTAGCGAGGTTTGTACAATCTTCATTGAGACTAGGATCGCATGTTGGGCGTTACATCTAGTCTCTCTAACTTTTTAGTTTCCTCTTGTAAGGACCTTTGTATCGAAAATGCTGGGTGGGGCTCGGCCTCCTTGAAGGCCGAATTTATAATAATTAAAATTACCAAACAAGACCAAATGTTCCCTATTGTTATCGGGAACGAGACTAAATGTACGGTCATATTTGTATGTTCTATTTTTTGAAACAAATACACATATACTTATAGACATAATGTACAAGTGCGCTAATTTTCAAGACGAAATACGTTAAAATGAGTGCTACACACAAAAAAAACTGTGGCTTTCTATTACATGCACTATTCATGCTCGAAGTCCATGATTTTGTAAAAAAAAATCACAGCTCGCATTTCAAGGTATTTCATCCTGAAATTTTACACACATACACATCACATCCTTGTATGCTTGTACATAAAAATTCAGATTTTTTTGAAACTGTGAAGTTTAAATTTTGAGTTTTTGGAAATTCCGGCCTCCATGGAGTCGGAGCTTCAAAACGCCCTACTCACATTGTATTTGTTTTACTCCTGCTCAATAAGCAGATGACCTGCCAGTTTCTCAAAAATAAAAATTACGCTTGTTTGGCAAAAGCCAGATGCCCACATGGAACTAAGCTAGTGGGAATCGACTTGTGTGCTAAGAAATCCTAATGATAATCGACAAGGCACAAGAAACAGATAACACTGAATCTCAAAAGAGAAAAGGAAGGAGAACAAAACGGAGACAACCCTTTTCTCAAAGAACGAGGCATATGTTTGTCATCTCTAGCACAAGAACACTGTGCACGGTTTCCTTGTCCAGCTTTAAGACTTCAACTCTGATATTCAACAAGATGACCTAGATAGTTATCCTAAAGCTTGACTGGATTGATGAAAAATGGAATCTATATCTGCCCACATAATTTTCCATCATTTTTTCTGCGAGGAAATCAAAGTCTGATCTTGTTTATATGATATTAAACAACCTAGTCTTACTCTTAGTGGCCCTTACCTCATCATTTGAGTGTTCATTCGAAGCAAGTTACTTCTTGAAGCTGAGGTATGACTCCTTTCCCAGGCTCCAGATTGATTGGTCCGCCAGGACGCAATTGCATGGTGGCCACATTGCAAATGAATTAAAAAAACATCATGGTGGCTTGGGACAAATGACTCAAGCATAACTTGCTGGATTTGAACATGGTAAACAAGTAGACGCTGGATTTGAGAAATGGTATTTGTTGGTTGGGGTGCTATCACTGAGCTGGTCTGGTCTTGCTACCTGGCTCGTAATAAAGGAGGTGACAGCCAATTTGGGTTGGCATGTGCCAAGTGGGCTCGAATTGCTATTATCCAAGACCAGAGGAGGGCCTACATATTTTCTGAATTCTTTTGTTTTGGGAATAGCTGGCTTTATTGGACAGAGTTGGCTATTTTGGCCAACAAAACAGGTCCCTGTTTTTTTCAGTCAATGCTTCACTAAAACTAAAAAATGCACGAAAAATATATTTGGAACCGCATAAATCTCTTTCGTCGCAAGTACTGTAGCAATGATCTACGCCTCTACGGGCTTGTCCATCGATTATTGGCTGTGATCTATTAAAGATATACTCGTACAAAATAGCCACTTGGCTCGTCGCCCACATCAAATACATGGTCGCTTGGGAGTTATACCAGAAAAACCAAAGCTAAAAGAGATGGACAAGATCAGTTCCCCGAAACAATGAGGTCACTGTGTGTTCATGGCGTACGGCCGACGTGGCAAAATACTTTCATCGCTGGCCTAGCGAAATGCTGGTGGTCACTTGCGAAATGAGGGAGGAGCTGTCATGCTGGTAGAGGTACCACTCATGCCAGCACGTTGGAGTGCTGCCCCTGCATTGGGTTTTAATTAGTTAGCCAGCCGCGAGAAGATTCCAAGCCCCAAACATTATAAAACAACCAGCGGATCGGCCGGATTTTTCTTAATTTTGTCTAATCTGGCACTCAGCGACAGAAAATGGGATTAGCTAGCCATGCTAGCTGTACTGGTTTCGGTTCTTCAGACTTATGGTTTTTAATCATGCTGTCTTTCTCCGAGGATGAGCTCTGTGATTGGCCGGGGGCGTTGCTTCTTTGAGGAGCTCACGGTACCGTCCCTGGGGTGGGCCCGCGGGCAAGCAAGTGTGGGCCACACGCAAGGATGCCAAGTGGTGTGACCTGGCCGTGCTTGATCTCTTGTGGAGCGAGGGCGTGCGGCGTGTCATGGTGCTCCTCCTCCTGTGGGAGTAGGTTTGTATGGAGGTAGGATGATTCGATGGATGTGGACGCTATTTCACTGCTCTAGAGATGGAAAATGACCTGTCTAGAAATGAGATCACGACTTGGAATATTCAAGAGAATATTTGTTTATTTATTTATTTATTTTAGTTTGTTCTTTTATGATCATGAAATGAATTGTTGGAATTGGTATGTTCTTTTTTTTTGCGGCAAAATTTTCGATCTATTCATCTTCAATCATGGCAGTACAACGAATACCAGAAATAATAAAAATTAAATCTAGATCCGCAGACCACCTAGCGACGACTACAAGCACTGAAGCGAGCCGAAGGCGCGCCGCCGTCATCGTCCCTTCATCGTCGGAGTCGGGCACAACTTGTTGTAGTAGACAGTCGGGAAGTCGTCGTGCTAAGGCCCCGTAGGACTAACACACCAGAACAGCAACCGTCGCAGATGAAGAATAAGATAGGTCAGAAGGATCCAACCCGAAGACACACGAACGTAGATGAACAACGACGAGATCCGAGCAATTCCACCAAAGATAGATCTACCGGAGACACACCTCCACACGTCCACCAACGGTGCTAGACGCACCGCCAGAACGGGGGCTAGGCGGGGAGACCTTTATTCCATATTCAGGGAGCCGCCGCCCGTCTCGTCTTCCTGAGAAGGACACAAACCCTAGCAAAACTAAAAGAAACGACTAAAAACGAAGCCCTCCCGCCGGCCCTTGCCGAGATCAACCGAGCCCCCATGGCCCTAGGGCCACCGGAGTGGAGGCGGACCTGCGGCAGCGCCGGCGGGAGGCAGGAACCCTAGCTTTTTTGTGAAGGAGGAGGAGGCAGCTAGGCTGCTATTATTCGTAGATTGGGAAAAAATGGTATGTTCTTTTAGACATCAAGTTATGTACTTTTACTCTCTCCATTCTAATTATAGTATGTACGTTGTTTTATCTTCGGCTAAGATTAATGTTTTGGCCAATATTTTCTTACTTGATACGTGGTCTATACATAACACAATTTATATTACTAGATTTGTTTTCAAATTAACTTATTGAACACGGGAAAGTCAATGTCACATCTTGGCTCAACCAAGCTTCCATGCCATCTCCCAAGCGATCTAGGGCGCAAACTTCAGCCCATGCGACGGCTCTTCCACGTGCTCCCTCCTCCATCACCACCACCGTTGGTTTTGTCTGCGGTGGAGATGGGACCCTAAATGGCGGGCGAGAGTCCTTTGGCCGCACTCGGCTCGACGTAGACGTGGTGCAAACTGTTGGTCGTGATGACGCGAGGTGGTGCAGCTGTAGTGGTGCCGCTTCGCGGTGATGCAACCGACCAACTCCTCAAGTGATTCACATATATTGGTAGCCAGGTCGGCGGCGCATGGCTTCAACTGCGCGATACTCTGACAAGTGGTAGAGGAAGAGACAGGTGACGAATGGAGATGGTGCGATCCGTCGATGCTTTATGGATGCGCTCCACCTCGGTCCGATGTGCGCAGTAGCAGTTGTCCTCCGATTGAGAGGGTGTCGATCTTGCTTGGGCGAACAATAGTTGAAAGTCAAGGCGATGGCCCAAAAGGGGTGAAGGCGGTCTCGAAAGGGTGTGGTAGGGCTTTCAGACGCCAGAACGACATCCCGCAGTTATGGTGGTCTTCAGAGCTTTATAACTAGTGGATGACGCAGGGGTCTTGATGAGTGTTTTACATATGCCGAAGTCGGGGGTGTGTCAATCCCGCTCCTCCAATAACATGCCATCAACTGCGACAATGTCTTCAATTTCCACATTATTACAGCTCCACGAAATCTTGCACAACATGACTATGTTGGATGAAGGCGAAGGGGCAACGCGCACACATGATTTTAAGAATTCCAGAGTACATATCGGCCTCCCGGGGGACTCGTGACCTAGCTGTCGCGACTCGCGACCTAGCGTTGCTGCCGCCCAGCAACGTCGCTGGATCCCCTACCCCCCCCCCCCCCCCCCGTGCTGCACCTTCCTCCCCTCACCGCCGCCTGAGGCGCCCTCCGGCAAAGTTTGGATGGCTCCGGGGAAGGCGGCGACAGGGCCCTTCTCCGACTGGTTGCGGGCGGTCATGGTGGTGTGTGGCCTGCGGATCGGCCGCGGATATGTCGGGATAGGTAGGGTGGAAAGGTCGGGCGTGCAGCGCCCGCCGTCGAGTTGCGGCTCACGGCGCCGGTGTGGCCTGGCTTCGGCCTGGAGGGAGGGGATCGGCCAGCGATTGTTGACCCAGATGTTGATATATTGGCGGCCTACTCGTCAGCGCGACACGAGGTCGCATTTGGCTGACCAAGAGACAACGCGTGTGGGATTCGGGCCCTAGTGCCCGTATCTGACAGTCGCGGTGGCGGTTGCCATTGTATGGGCGACGACAGCGGATGACGTGATGGTGGGTGCTCCTTTAGCGCCTGGAATCGGGGCGGTGACCCTTCTTCTTTGGCGGCGGCAGACTCTGTGATCAAGTGGGTGACTCAGACTGTATCTTGAGGTGGTGACAGCCTTTCTGAGGCTGGCGCTGTATGGGATGTCCCCTCCATCAACAGATCGGGTTTGATGCAACTCGCCTCGTGACACATGCGTCTCTTCTGGACACATCTGACAATGTGTGTCGCCGGCAGGTGAAGGTGTTGGCGGATGAGCCGCCGGTGGAAGCTACACACGACGTCTCATGCGGAGGCGTCAAGTCATGGCTGCTATCGGCAGGTGATGCACGGTGTCTCTTGCGGAGGTGTCACGTTTAGCCTGTTACTGCTGGATCGAAGGTGGTTTGACCGTGGCGGGAGGTAGATGGTATGGGGCGTCATTGTCTTCCGGTGCCTTCTCTAAAGGTATCTGGTTATCGAGGCATCGGTTATCGCATAAGGGATAATGGCACAAACGGCTTCAATGACGAGTTTATGCACTCTGGTGGAAACACAAGATCTCTGATCAGGCTATGTCGACGCGCGCCTGTGTCGTGACCTTGCAGAAGGTGATGGACCGAAGCTTGGCATTGGGGATGAGAATCCGGAATTCAACCTTTAGTTGGACTCGCCATCAACGGCGCACGTACGGTGATTCCTTCTTGAAGGCATAGCCTAGGAGTTGTGTATTTTTCGTTCCGATGTTGTCTTGTAACATAGGTTAGTGGCTATGTGGTGGAGTTACCATCGCGAGGCATGCGGCCTAAGGTTTTCTGTTTTTGCTTTATTCTGGGTCGTTGTTGTTCGGTTGCTGGATTTTGCATCTTAATAATATATGATTGCATGCATCCTCCTAATACAGAGGCCAGGGTTTATCCTCCATTTAAAAAAAAATCGGCCTCCCGAACAAGATGCAGACTATATTGTGAACTTTCTAGAGATGCATCAACAACTTCGAGATCAACAGGTGCACGTATAACTACTCAATGATCTAGAGATGCATATGTTATCCCGACAGGAAAATATTGAATTTTATGTTTGAAATATGCATTGGAAAAAAATGTTTGAACTATGTATATTTCCCTACAAATAAATTTTATTTGAGCATGGTTTGTTACATGTATTCGTATCATCAAATGATCGATGTGTAAGTTATTGCATGTATTTAACATTTTGAAAGTGCGGGATGTGGTTGCATGACAAACATTGAGGGGTTGTCGCGCGATGTCCGGGGATGCGTCCGCGGACATATAGTAGGTCAGATTTATATATTGTTGTAGATGATCTAACGTGTTGGAAGAGAACAAGTATATATTTGTATTCCAACATGCTTAGGTAAATTCCATTTTGAGAATATTTTTGAGGTGATAATAGAGGATAAATATTTAAGATTCTAGTATTTCACAACTTTTTTTGCGTGATCCATTTAACAACAAAAATTAAAAAGATGTATATATTTCTCAAAATACAGCAAGTTTTTGCCGGTAGGAATTTTTAATTCTTGACAGCTCTCCCATCCAATTATATAAAACAAATAAATCATTAACCGTCTCAAATCATTTGTGCAACTTGCATGACACTTAATCAGATTATCAAAGTCATAGCACAGAGGATCCTAACAACATGTCCTACAATCGCTGTAGCCTGCAGCCTGTACCCCTCCAGCGCAGCTTGCAAGCCTCCACGACCCATTCATCATTTTCTGGCTGCTCTGGCTTAATGACACCCTTTCCATAACCTTCTCCTCATTTGACGTTGATGCCCCTGCCTCCCTCCAACAACCAGTCCCGCGCCACCTCACGCGGGGGCACCCACGTAATTTCCTGCAGGGCCAGGGCGGCCTATCTGGCCAACCCATTATATATCGCTCTCATGGCACCGTGGCTCATGTACTGCTGCCCATTGATAGGCTGGTGATCACTGCTGTCGAGAGGAACCACGCATCCATCTCTTCAACCTCCAGCTATCCGCTGCACGTAAGTTTCCGCTCCTTCTAGCTTCTCTTGTTGCCTCCTTGGTTTGTCCTTCTGATGAGAAAACATCTCATGGAGTTTTGTGCTTCTGTTCTTGTGTTGGAATAGACATCGTCTTTGAAGGAGAGGAAGATGACGAGTGTATGGAAGACCAAGGTTCTCCCCGGGCTCAACAAGATCTTCGACAAGGATGGCAAGAAGGCCGCCGCCGCCGAGTTCTTGAAATCCTTCAACAAGGTGCGTCGAGTCCCGGGTTCTTGTAAAGTTCCTGCGAGATTCTTGTGAAATTTGTGCGGTCTGAAAATTTGAAATGGTAGACGATGTCCACACGTGTTTTGTCTGATTGTTGATTGTGTGGGTGTGCTTTGTGTGTGTAGGAGGAGATTGACAAGGAGATTGAGGACAAGAAGACAGAACTAGAGCCCAAGGTTGCGGAGACTATTGAAGCATCTCCTCCAGAAATTAAGGTGAAAAGATTTCTTCATATATTAATTTTGTGGGGTTGCTTAGCACATAACAGTAGGAAGTGGCCACCTTAGTGCTAATCATACTGTTATCTTGTTGTAGGGCTTGATAAAGGATAAGAAAACATCCAAGATCAAGAAGAACTCAGTTGCCATCACCAAGTTCCTCGACGATTTGGCCAAGATTGGTAATTTATTTATTTTACTTAATTTTTGCAAGATAAAATAGTGCGGAAATAAGTAAAAGGATTGAATACATAAATAGAATAGCTTTTAGCAATCTTATCTGGTAATTTCTTAGGGTCCATATCTTAAATAACCTTTATTCCTTGCCTTTTAAACAAAATAACCCTTGTTATATCCTGCTTTCACACAATTTAACTTTAGAGGAATCTTCTTAGAACAAAAAGAAGAAAAAGTAATGGAATCTTCTCACATATGTTTCTTCCTACAGAAGTTCACATCCAAACAGTACCGTTACTTTTAGGCGATGCAGACAAAACCATAACATGTGCAATTAACAAAAGATGAACAAATTAACAGTAATAATTAATTAAGTTGCCCAATTTTTCATTGTTGCCACAGGTACACGAAGCTCTCAGGCATACTGCTGCTGAGGGTCTTAATCAGTAGTTAATCGAATTAATTATCTAACGGGCATATGCTAATGAAATTATATATGGAACTAATGAGTGTTGGTTAATATGCAGATTTCCCCGGAGCCAAGCTGGTGAGCGACGCGGTGGCCAAGTCCGGCACCACGCCCCTCTGCCCCGCCATCGTCTTCATCTTGGACAAGGTTGCGCCTTTCGTCCCCGCGCCCAAGGAGGAACCCAAGGCCGAGCCCGAGGCCGCCGCCCCGGCAGAGGAGACCACCACCCGCGATGTCGCCGTGGAGGAGAAGAAGGAGGAGGCTGAGCCCTCCGCCGCGCCGGCAGAAGCAGCCGCACCGGCAGCGGTGGAGGCAGCCGCGCCCGCTGAGGTAGTGGAGGAGAAGAAAGAGGAGGAGAAACCCGCCGAAGCCGCCGCACCTGCCGCCGCCGAGCCAGAGAAGAAGTGATCGGTCGCCGCCGGAGTCCAAGAGCAACCCAAGCTACCACCTGGCTTGCTAGCTGCTGGTAATGGAAGGAAACATTTTAAGTTATTGTGAATTTGTGGTCGCTCTCTGTGTCAAGGTAGCTGCACAAAAGTAAGCACGTACGTACACACTGCACTCGCCATGCATACCATGCACGCATGCAAACGTACACGCATGGAACATTTGTTATTCTTTCGATGGATCGGGTCTCCTCACAGTATGTACATTTTACGTGGGGCTTTCTTGCTTTTTTGTGGTGATTAAAACCTGTGTAATTATGATTATGGTGGTGTGTTAATTTGTTGGTCATGGTAAAGGAGGAACTTGTGCATTTTCCCTCTTCTTCTTTTTTCGTGCTTGAGGCGTGACGAAGATAAACATAAGCTCCCTTTAATTGCCATACAAAATTACGCCTGTGGATATATACACATCATGCATGTTACAGCTTTGTGAGGTTTTACTGGGCTTTTTTTCTTCTTCTTTTTTGCGGTTTCAATGAGTTTAATTGCGTGCATGCTGTCATGAGCTTTAGGATTAGGACATTCTTCATCTACAACCTTCACAAAGTATCAAACCATGCCTCATTAGTCATTAACCACTTTTGGGTGTTGTTACGCTAGGACTATACTCCGTTGACATGCCTCACCTAGGGTGTATATCAAACATCGGTTGGCAAACCCTGGATGAATCATACAGAGTCCGGCTCTTGATATGGTTGATTTTACTGCCATTCTCATTCACATCAGGGTGGATTAACAACAATGGCTTTGCATGCATAGGCCTCCTTCCCCTCGTCCGAAACTAGTCGACGCTCAAACGTATGTATCGAAGAAAATACTAACTACCTCGATCATTCCGGTCAAGTTTCACAATATGTAGATAAGCACGAGAGAAGTCGGCAGGAAAATGATGGAGGTGGCGTACCAAATCGTGGCACGAAACCTAGAAACCGATCGATGGAGATAGATTGATAGCTTTGGGATTATATATATACTGATATATACATATATCTCGAGTGCTTAGCCAAAGCAGTGAAAAAAATCAATCAGTGCCGGAGGGAAAGGGACGTGAGCTCAATCCTCTCGCCCGGTCACGCGACACGCCTCTCGCCCAGGCCCAGCCGCCGGAGATCTCGATCTCTCAGCCGGACGAGCAGAGGCCCCGCACGGCTGGGCCTGCGTGACGTACGTGCCTGCGTGCACCCAAATTATTACTAGTAATTAACAAGGCTCGCCATTGATCCATCCACTGATGGGTACACGCAGGATAAAGGAGATGTTTCAGTCGAAATAAAAGGGGTTGGTTGTGATCTTTCTGGGTTGGTGTTCCGTTCAGTCCGTCCGGGCAAAGCAGTGAACCACGCGCGGTGCCTTCTGCCTTTGTCCGGTACCGTGGCTTGGTCGCTGTTGCTGGGCTCTGTCACGTACGTACGATACGAACCATGGCAGCGTGACACGAAACGTGCACGCCTCAGCAATGCGGACGCGCCCACAAGGACGTGGCACGGCAGGCGCACCACAGAATATTTAATCAGGACGAGTAATTTCCAGTGGATTTTCCTAGGCATACACGTTGATTTTGGTGCTCTCCCTGAACCACGGACGTACAAGCATGCGCTTGTGGTGACAAGTGCCAACCACTGTGAACGAAGAAAGCTTTGTGGCGCCAACTGAGGTGGGAAGATTCAAGGGAATCTAGCGTGACGGCGTGAACAGCCGCGAGAATATGATTCCTGCCGTTGGTCAGCTTCGGAGCGGACGGGTGGTAGGTTTTTGGATGAGACAAGGAACGGAATCTCTTCTCCGTTTCTGTCGTTTCTTGCTTCCCACTCTATGTACCTACTCCTATTTTTTTTCCGTCGGCAAGAGAGTTGCTACATATTTCAAGTGCTGGTTCGCCATATTTATCGTTAACTACGTGGGTACGATACTCCAATGATGAATAGGAGTAAAATAAAAGGACTCGAAAATGGCGTTTTCCTTTGCGTCGTGCTGACCCGATCTCATGTTCTCGTTCTTGGCTGGGGTCTAGTAGTTGGACAAGGCTACAAAGGTTTAGCTGTCTCGAGTGATTGGGTTGCATGCATAGGTTGGCAGGTAGCTGGCTCAGGCCAGGGACGGGGCCACTTGGACAGCTAACGAGAATCACAAGTTGGAGTTTGGTTTGATATATGGACGCTAAATAGCAGTAGAACGGTGCGTTTACTATGTAAGTTATGTCGCGAACGTTTTTTACGTGGAAAAAAGTTATGGCGCGAACACTATTCTCTTTTTTCTTCTTCTCCGGCTCTTTTTGCCCCGAGATGCTGATGCTACACGGTTCCATCGTTTGCTTGCGTTTCTAAACGTGTTATCACACACGCCTACAACCTATGAGTATTCTTTGAGCTGCCTCAGAAAACCCTAGCCCAACAACCCACCTTCTCCGTGATCCCCTGATCGGCGCCGCCGATGGCTTCGGTGGCGGCAAGCGTGGTCGACGCACCCTGACGGGCCTCCTTTGCACGAGGAAGCGACGGAGCACCATAGGGAGCGCATGGAGCGGTGGAGCACATTCATGAGATCGTAGAGGAAGTACATGCGTATGGTGGTCTTCCTGGAGGCGCCGTCATGGGGGTTGGAGGAGGTGACGCGGCTGGGCCATGGAGGCAGTGGCGCAATGGAGCTGGACTAGGAGACGTTGAGCAAGCGGCGGCCGGGCGTCGCGGTGGCTGATGAGAGGTGTTGCCCTCTTGGTGGCGCCTGTGTGGAAGATGGAGACGGCGGTGCAGACCGTATCTAGGCCCATCATGGGCCCGATATGTGTCCCAGGGCCCAATTGTGAGGTTGTCCGCCTGGAGGTGGTGTGACTAGCTATTGTGTGCGGTGCCGACGGCCCCTGGTTGTGCTGGAGGTGGAGGATGGCCTGGAGCTGCAGTTTCTCGACCGTGTAGGAGATGGAAGATGGGTTGCGTGTCCTCGGTCGTGCGGAAGGCCGGTGTTCTGTGATGTTATGGTCACGATGGCGAGGTGATGCAGCAGCGGCGGTGTGACCCAACATGGACAGTGTTGCCACAGTTCGATGGGAAGGGTGGGAGGCGCACGATGCAACTCCTATAGTGTTGAATTTGATGTTGTGGATTGTTGAATTTGATGTTATTTTTGTACTATTTTCATTAGATTTGTTTTTGGATTCATTTCAGATGAGTTTGCTATTATTTCTTTCAATATTTATGCAATTCTAGTGCCATATTGCTACTTGTGAGCTGCGGTGGGATTTCCCCCGAAGAGGAGAGGAGATGCAGCACAGTAGAGATAAGTATTTCTCTCAGTGAGAACCAAGGTTATTGAACCAATAGGAGAACCAAGCAAGCTCCCTTCGACAACACCTACACACACAAAAGCAAACACTTGCACCCAACGCGGGAAAGAGGGTTGTCAAGCCCCTTGAACTCGTTACTTGCAAGGATCAAATCTTGGTAGAGATAGATGGTATAAAAGTAAATAAATAACACTAAATAAATTGCAGCAAAGTATTTTTAGGGTTTTTGTATTTATGTTTAAGGAGACCTGGGGGCATAGTTTTCGCTAGAGGCTTCTCTCTTGAACGTAGCATACGGTGGGTAGACAAATTAGTGTTAGGCAATTGACAGTTTGTGCATAGTTATGACATGTTATTCACGGCAATGATCATGTATATAGGCATCATGTCCATAAAGAAGTAGACCGAAATGATTCTGCATCTACTACTATTACTCTACCAATCGACCGACTCCTGCCTGCATCTATGGTATTAAGTTCATGACAAACAGAGTAATGCTTGGAACAAGATGACATGACGTAGACAATGTAAGACAAGCAATATGTTCAGACCCCGTTGTTTTATCCTTAATGGCAACAATACAAATACGTGTCTTGTCCCTTTCTGTCACTGGGATATAGAGCACCGCAAGATTGAACCCATTACAACGCACCACTCTCGCTGAAGATAATCAATCTAGTTGGCCAAACCAAACCGATAGATTGGAGAGAAATACGATGCTATAACAATCATGCATAATACAATTCAGAAAATACTCAATTACTTTTAATGAATAATCTGATCATAAACCCACAATTAATCGGGTCCCAACAAACACACAGCAAAAGAGGATTACATCGGATAGATCACCGCGAGGATCGCGGTGAACATGGTATTGAAGATTAACGAGAGAGAGAAAGCCATCTAGGTACTAGCTATGGACCCGTAGGTCTGTGGTGGACTACTCACACATCACCATGGAGGCAGCAAGGTTGATGAAGAATGCCTCCGTGATCGATTCCCCATCCGACAGAGTACCGAAAAAGGTCTCCAGAAGGGCTCCCGTCGGAACAGAGAATTGCGGCGACGGAAAAAGTGTTTCGGGTGGCTCTCTATTTGTTTCCCGGTTTTAGAGAATTTATGGATGTGAAATTAGGTCAGATAGAGCCACGAGGGCCCCACAAGGTAACAGGGAGCGCCCAGTTGCCTTGCCGTTTCCTCGCTTCACTTCCTGACTCCTCTCGAAGCTTCCAGGGTCTCTTTTGTCTTGAAAAAAATTGTCAAATTTTTTTGTAGTATTTGGACTTCGTTTGGTACTGATTTCCTGGAAAACCAAAAACAGGCAACTGGCACTAGGCACCAGGTTAACAGGTTAGTTCTGAAAAATGATATAAAATAGCATATAATTGCATATAAAGTATCCTAGATTGATAATATAATAGCATGGAACAATCAAAAATTATAGATACGTTGGAGATGTATCAGCATCCCCAAGCTTAATTCCTGATCGTCCTCGAGTAGGTAAATAATAATAAAAGATTGATGTGACATGCTACCCAACATGAAATATCTTTTAGGTATGATCATTGAGAAATGATGAACTAATTGATATCAACATAATAATATCCATAAACATAAATAGCATAATCATTATTTTTCAAAATATAAGATCCCTAAAGAATGTTATTCCCTACTCATTTTATCATATCAAGCATGGCATGACTCTGTCTTCACCCTCATAAGTATAAATCATGAGCACCACCATGTCAAACTAGGCAATTGGATCGTAATTCTAATGCACTTCAGCATTTTCAACTTCACGCAATACATGAGCCTGAACCATGGATATAGCATATGGGTGTAATAGAGTATGGTGGTAGAGATCAAAAGGAGTCAAAGTGGAAAGAAAGTGTCGCATCAACTAGGCGGATCAATGGGCTATGGACATGTCCATCAACGATATCAATGCAAGGAGTAGGGACTGCCATGCAACGGATGCACTAGAGCTATAAGTGTATGAAAGCCAAACGGAAGCTAAGTGGGTGTGCATCCAACTTGCTTCTCATGAAGACCTCGGGCATTTGAGGAAGCCCGTCATTGGAATATACAAGCCAAGTTCTATAATGTAAAATTCCCACTAGCATATGAAAATGGCAACTCAGGAGACTCTCTATATGAAGAACATGGTGTCACTTTGAGGCACAAGTGTGGTAAATGGATAGTAACACTCACTGGTAGAAAACAGGGCACTAGTCCTAGTTCCAGAGGGCCTTTAGTCCCGGTTCTGGAACCGGGACAACACGATTGGGACTAATGCCCAAAACCTTTAGTCCTGGTTTGCTTACGAACCGGGAACAAAGGGGCACCACGTGGCCGCTGCGGGGCGCCCAGGCAGGAGGACCTTTAGTCCCGGTTGGTAACACCAACCGGGACCAAAAGGCAGCCACGCGTCAGCAGCTCGCAGGCGCTGGGGGTTTTTTTTTGGAAGGGGGGTTTAGGGGTTTTGGAGGGTTAATTTAGGGGTTTCATATTGTGTTAGCTAGCTAATAGAGAGAAGTGACCTCTCTTTCTCCGTGCTTGGTCGACGCTAGCTACTATACATATAGAGAGAACTCGATGCTAGCTAGTAAGCAAATGAAGGAAACCATTAATTACACAAGATCGTCATGAACATATATAGAGAGAAGTGACATCTAGCTCTTTCTCCGTGCTTGGTCGAACAACAAGTTTTCGTATATCTATTCGACGCTACTACATATGTACAATATAACATCTCTTAGAATCCTTAACACCTAAGATCCATTTGCAATTTCACATGGTATTCTCCGTGTTCAGGTATGACGTGGTCAAGAAAGAATCCCGCCAATTCCTCTTGAATTGCTCGTATGCGATCATGTGGTAGGAGTTCATCCCGCATCTGCCAGATCTAATTTAAAGAAGGGGGTCAATACATATATATGAATGAAACTCAACACAATTGATGGTAATATGTAAAATAAAATTGTGAATATTGTTTACGTACTTCAAATTGTTTCTCAAAGAAGCCCCACTCAGAGGTATAGTGGCGAATGAACTCGCATACGTAGTATCCACATAAATGAGTCCCGGGTGCCTGGTACAAGCACTTTACGAGAATAGAGTTCAATCAAACTGATAAGCAAGCATGATAATGGTATTGATGAAACTAGAATCAATGAGAGATGCGCGGAACTAGCTAGTACTACTTACTTTGGGGTGTGTAAATCACAGCTCTTTCTTTAGACCCGGAACCATAGTGGTGAACTTTTTCCAAACCCTGGCAGGCAAAGAAAATGATTACTTGATATCAGGAAATGAACGAAAGTTGCCGATATGGTCCCGGTATTGATTGAACTTACTTCTGGAGCATTGCAGTCATGTCCGCATAATACTTGGGATCTTTACGGAGCGAGTCTAAGACAGTTACTAATGCCCCGTCAAGGTTAATGGATAGCAGAATATAGTGGAAGCTGCGCACGCATAACTCATCAATTACATTACTTAACCTCGAGTAAGCGAAACCGAATATGCACAAGACAGTAACACTCACTTGAAGTTGTAAGGAAAGAGTATTTCTCTTTTGTTTTGATGTCTAAGGAACGCTTCTAGCAAGTTGTCCTCGGTATCTTCGGCCTCGTTTTGTACCGACCATTCATTTACGGTATTTGGGCTAATGAACCCAATGTCATAGATTTGTTCTTTTTTGCATTCGACCATCTTCAATCTGCATAATATAGTGAGGATAATTATATATACATGCAATGAACGAGCTGAGCTAGAGACTTAATTATAGAAGTAATACTTGCAGACAGTAGCAAGTCATGAGTTGTTTGTCGAGGGCCTTTTGATTGTATAACTGAAATAACTCCACAAATTCAACAGGCAGCAGGTCGACTCCAGGGAAGTCGTGCTCTTTTTTAATTCCGCCAAACAAACTGTCGGTCCCGGACTTCCTGCAGGTTTCCATGTACCACTCATGCAATTTTTGCATCATCGTTGTTAGACGAGGATGATCAGGTTTGACGAGAGGCTTCCCGTACTCGTATCTAAAGTCGTCTACTACCTCAGCCGTTTCAAACTATACATCATCGGGCAGGTAATCATCAAGAGTGGTACCGGGCAGTAACACCGGATGATTAGCGATATCGCTAGACACCTTGAGCGGGGGGCACGATTGCTTCTCCTGTTCCCCGAGCTGGGGAATTGTTTTCCCACTTCTTCGTTTTTTCTCTATGGAAGCACTGGAAGTACTTCCCAACCGCTGCGCTTCAGCATGTGTCTTAGTAACTATGCGGTCATAGTTGGATAGCCGAGTCCGTGGTGGTCGCTTCAGGGCATGCAGAGTGCGCTTCGCTTTCACCGGATCTACCGTTTCCTTCGGAGGTGGATCTTTCCGTGCAAAATGGGCCTTCACTTCGGCTGCACTGATTTCAGCGTTTTCCTCTTCGGTCCTGTCATATGGTAACTTCGGAAGAGGCTTGAGGCTTGGACCAAATTTGAATTTCTTCCCTCCTATTGTACTGCTAGCCACCGGAGCGGCGGCAGCGACTCTCTTCCGTCGTTGCTGACGCGCCGGAGGAGGCGTAGTGCCCTGACGCGCCGAAGGAGGAGGAGGAGGAGGAGGCGGAGTGCCTTGACACACCGGAGGAGGCAAAGGAGGAGGCGGAGTGCCCTGACGCGCCGGAGGAGGCGGAGTGCCCTGACGCGCCGGAGGAGGAGGAGGAGGAGGCGGAGTGCCCTGACGCGCCGGAGGAGGCTAAGTTTGCTGAGGCGTCCAGTTTGGAAGCTTGATGTACTCTTTTCTCCATAGACAGGTACTCCTCAAAGCATTTTCCAAAAGAATAATATCCTCTTCACCTGTAGGGTTGTCAAGCTCCAGCCCCTCAAATCCATTCATTATTTCATCCACCGTCACAACAGCATAGCCATGTGGAATCGGACGGCAATGGAAAGTTCCCTCAGCTCGAGGAGGTACAACAGAGCCGACCGCCGCCTTGAAGGTCAGGTTCTGGCATTTCGTCATTAGCTCGCAATGTTCAGCCGCTGTGATACTATCCACGGGGTAGCGAGGAGCCATGAAATTAGGCTGAACGAGCTCCGTGGAAGCCACGCTGCTTCTCCGCTGAGATGGTGGGGTAGTGTCGAAGGAAGGATCTTCGTGCCGCTCAGATGGTTGGCCGGTAGCTCGCTGGCTCTCAAGTTCCTCTCGTTTTGCTAATCTTGCACTGAGCTTCTGCATTTCGCTTGCTTCCTATTTCTTTTTTCTCTCTCGGCTTCTATAACCACCGCTGTCGGTAAACCCATGCTTCCACGGAACGGAGCCTGGTGTGCCTCGTGTTTGTCTAGGGTGTTCAGGATTCCCGTGGGCCTCTGTCAGCTCGTCCTTCTCTCTGTCGGGAATGAACGTCCCTTCCTGCGCTGCCTTGATTACTGCCTGAAGCTTCCGGAAGGGTATTGCAAGTTGCTCGTCAGTCCAAACACACTCCCCTGTTTCTGGGTCCAAAGTTCCCCCAACCCCGAAGAACCAAGTCCTTGAACGATCTGGCCAGTGCAATGTCGCTGGTTGGACATTCTTAGCAAGTAGGTCTTGCTCAACTTTGTCCCACAACTGCCGGGCTTTGTAGTAGCCACCTGACCCCGTGTGATGGTGATACTTCTTCCTTGCAGCATTTTTCTTGTTTGTCAGTGACCATTTCTTACCCTTCTCCGATTTCTTGTAGGACACAAATTCGGGCCATTGATCTCTTATCTTCTCATATCGACCAACGAATTTCGGAGTCTCCTCTTTCTCGACAAACTTTGTGTTCAACTCTTTCTTCCAGTTCCTGAATAGTTCTGCCATCTTCTTAAGAGCAAACGCCTTGACCTTTCGCTCTATAACTGGGTTATTCGGATCCTCCTCTCGCAGTAAGCTGAAATTTGCCATCAGCTCGGTCCAAAGATCATCTTTCAGTCTATCATGGACATAAGAAACTTCTGGGTCCTTATTATTCTTATTCCATTGATGGGTGTTGATCGAGACATGGTCCCTAACAACAACTCCACACTGATGTACAAATGCGTCCTTGGTCCACTTGGGAGCAATCGGTTGGCCATCTTTCGCGACTTCTGTGATCGTGAACCTTTCATCCGGGCGCAACCTTTTCTTCGGGCCTCGTCTCCTTACCTCGTTGGACTTTGAAATAGTTGAGGCTCCCTCCTCCGTTCGGTCACCGGAGCCGTGATCATGATCTCCTTCCTCCGCCATTCGGTCACCGGAGCCGTCATGATCTCCTTGATCCTCCATTGTTGGATCACCGGAGCCGTCATCCTCTCCTTCCTGATAATCGGTGTCGTTGAGATACGACAAGGGATCACCTCCGGCGCGGATTATATCCCCCAACAACTGTTCTTTTTCTAAGTCTCTTTGATCCATAGTTTCTGCAAATATTATACAACATGGCAATATACAAACATGAGATATGCAAATCAATAGAAGGCAATGCAACAATACGATCATATAATATCACTAATACATCATCGAATAGTATTATATAATATCACAAATACAGATATAGTTGACGTCTCGCGGCGCAGGCGGTGGGCTCCCAAAGAGAAGGAACCATGACAGGATCATAGCTCGGGTGAGATCCCTGAAGAACCTGTCAGGTATTGGAGAACCTGGCGTCCAACGCAACCATGTAGCGTCGGACATGCTCGTCCTCCTCCCTGACACGGCGACGTACCACCTCCGTGGGGGCCGGCTCCCTCTGCACCGACAGTGGTCCACGTGACCGCCACCAAAGAACCTCCGGGTCGACGACGGGACCCTCATTCCTCACCAAGCTGGGCACCCCGGAAGACAGCACCTATCAGTGCCAGCCCGGCGGAGCCCAGTCCCGGACATGGCGCCTCTCAAGCAGGTGGTCGCCGGCGCCAAGTCGACGACGAGGATGCGGGCCGGGCATTGTCGACGCCGAGAACAAATTCTACAACTATTTAAATTCCTACTATTTAATAAACTTTAATAAAGATGATTGCATTTGACAACTATGACAATAATAACATATTTAACAACAATGACACATTTTCTACTTAAGCGATCGTCGGGGACTCCTCCCCGGCGATCCTCGGGGACTCCTCGGGTTCGCCGACTAAAACAACTAAAACTTTTTTACAACTAAAACAACTAAAACAATAAATTAATAAAACAAACTAAAACAACTAATAAAACAAACTAAAACAACTAATAAAAATAGTAAAACAAACAAAAAAATAAAACGCGTGCGAGGGCCGGGGCAGGCCAGCGGCGCCGGCGCACGTGGCCGCGGAGGAGGGGGCAGGAGCTCACCGGCAACGACGGGCTCGGGGAGGAGGCGCGGGCGGCGACGACGGGGCTCGGGGAGGTGGCGCGGGCGGCGTCCGGCGTCGGGGGCGGCGACGACGTCGACGAGGACGAGAAGGCACGCGGGGACGGGCTCGGGGCGGCGGCGAGGAGAGGCGCGGGGACGGGCTCGGGGCGGCGGCGAGGTCAGGCTCGGGGGCGGCGGCGACGACGGGCTCGGGGGCGGCGGTTACGGCGGGCTCGGGGGCAGCGGCGAGGACGAGGACGGGCTCAGGGGCGGCGGCGACGACGAGGACGGGCTCGGGAGCGGCCGCGAGCTCCGGCAGCCTGGCGGCGTCGGGGCAGGGCGTCGGCATCGGGGCGAATGGGAGAGATTGGGGGAAATTTCGACAAGTCCCGCCTTATATGCGAACACCTTTGGTCCCGGTTGGTGTCTCCAACCGGGACTAATGCAGCCCTTTCGTCCCGGTTGGTGCCACCAACCGGGACCAAAGGTCAATTTCAGCAGCCCAAAGGGCGGGAAGCAGAGACCTTTGGTCCCGGTTGGTGGCTCCAACCGGGACGAAAGGGGGGCATTAGTCCCGGTTGGAGCCACCAACCGGGACGAAAGGGCTGCATTGGTCCCGGTTGTAGCCACCAACCGGGACTAAAGGGTTGGTCCTGGCTGTGGTGGGAGTTTAGTCCCACCTCGCCAAGCGAGGGGCGCTCGCACCGTTTTATAAGCCTCCCCTCTCTGCCTTGTTGAGATCCTGTCAAAGTGAAAATAGATGCCCTTATACGGGAAATTTGACCTGAAATCAAAGTGAATTTCACTCTGATTATAGGTCGAATTTTCCCTATAAGCGCATCTATGTTCATTTTTGCTATTTTTTATGTTATTTTTTTGCATATTAAAAGTTCTTAACAAAAAAAACTTTATGAATATTCTTTTTGCTATTAAAGTTTTTAACAAAAATAACTTTTGGAAGATGTCTATCTCGGACCGCATCGTCTATTACAAATAACCTTGGGAAAACACGTCTATTACAAAGGGATTTCAATTTTTTAAACATATTTTAACTCAAGACTTTTTCTGCATTCAATATGCACCATTCAAAGCCACATCATCACTTTTCAACCCTTTTCTGACCTCATTTACTATTTTTCATGCATTTCATGATTTATTTTGAGCTAAAATGACCCTCAATTGAAAAGCACTGCAAATGAACTCTGAAATGGTTGAAAGTTGGCATGGTATCATCATTTCACCCACATAGCATGTGCTAAAAAGTTGAGAGGGTTACGGCAAAAACTGGATGCACTTCGTGTACAAAATGAACAATCTCTTTCGAAGTGTCAGGGTTTTGGACGAAAACTCATCAGTTACAAAAGGATTTCAAATTTTTAAACATATTTCAACTCAAGACTTTTTATGCATTCAATATGCACCATTCAAAGCCACATCATCACTTTTCAAACCTTTTCTGACTTCATTTGCTATTTTTCATGCATTTCATGATTTATTTTGAGCTAAGATGACCCTGAATTGAAAAGCACTGCAAATGAACTCTGAAATGGTTGAAAGTTGGCATGGTATCATCATTGAAAACCACATAGCATGTGCTAAAAAGTTGAGAGGGTTACGGCAAAAACTGGATGCACTTCGTGTACAAAATGAACAATCTCTTTCGAAGTATCAGGGTTTCAGACGAAAACTCATCAGTTACAAAAGGCATTTCATTTCTTGACATGTAACTGCAGTGATATTCTAGATCAAAGCCATCATCAGAATAGTTGTGGAGCGAAAGCCTTCACTTTTTCTTCGCGTGTGTCCCTTGCTTATTGCGCCGTAACCATGGATAATCTTCTTCGTTTAATAGGGTGCTTGGGTCAGCCTTCACTTTGAAGGGAGGAATTTCATGAAACTTTTCATAATCTTCAGACATGTCTGTCTTGCCCTCCACTCCCACGATGTCTCTTTTCCCAGAAAGAACTATGTGGCGCTTTGGCTCATCGTATGATGTATTCGCTTCCTTATCTTTTCTTTTTCTCGGATTGGTAGACATGCCCTTCACATAGAAAACCTGCGCCACATCATTGGCTAGGATGAATGGTTCGTCTGTGTACCCAAGATTGTTCAGATCCACTATTGTCATTCCATACTGCGGGTCTACCTGTACCCCGCCTCCTGACAGATTGACCCATTTGCACCGAAACAAAGGGACCTTAAAATCATGTCCATAGTCAAGTTCCCATATGTCCACTATGTAACCATAATATGTGTCATTTCCCCTGTTGGTTGCTGCATCAAAGCGGACACCACTGTTTTGGTTGGTGCTCTTTTGATCTTGGGCGATCGTGTAAAATGTATTCCCATTTATCTCGTACCCTTTGTAAGTCAATATAGTCGAAGATGGTCCCCTGGCCAACGAGTACAGCTCATCTGCAACAGTGGTGTTACCCATGAGATGTGTTTGCAACCAACTGCCGAAAGTCCTAATGTGTTCACATGTAATCCAGTCGTCACACTGCTCCGGGTGTTTGGAGCGCAGAATATTCTCGTGTTCATTGACATACGTGGTCACCAAAGTAGAATTCTGTAGAACAGTGTAGTGTGCTTGAGACCAAGAATGCCTGTCCCTACATATTATTGAATTCGCTCCTAGCGTGCCTTTTCCAGTCAGTCTCCCCTCATACCGCGATTGAGGGAGACCAATCGGCTTAAGGTCAGGAATAAAGTCAACACAAAACCCAATGCTTTCCTCTGTTTGATGGCCCATGGAGATGCTTCCTTCTGGCCTAGCACGGTTACGAACATATTTCTTTAAGACCCCATGAACCTCTCAAAGGGGAACATGTTGTGTAGAAATACAGGGCCCATAATGCCAATCTCATCGACTAGATGAACTAGGACGTGCGTCATGATATTGAATAAGGATGGTGGGAACACCAGCTCGAAACTGACAAGACATTGCCCCAAATCACTCTTTAACCTTGGTAGGATTTCTGGATCGATTACCTTCTGAGAGATTGCATTGAGGAATGCACATAGCTTCACAATGGCTAATCGAACGTTTTCCGGTAGAAGCCCCCTCAATGCAACCGGAAGTAGTTGCGTCATAATCACGTGGCAGTCATGAGACTTTAGGTTCTGGAACTTTTTCTCTGCCATATTTATTATTCCCTTTATATTCGACGAGAAGCCAGACGGGACCTTCATACTGAGCAAGCATTCAAAGAAGATTTCCTTCTCTTCTTTGGTAAGAGCGTAGCTGGCAGGACCTTCATACTGCTTTGGATGCATGCCGTCTTTTTCGTGCGCACGTTGCTGGTCCTCCCGTGCCTCCGGTGTATCTTTTGTCTTCCCATACACTCCCAAGAAGCCTAACAGGATCACGCAAAGATTCTTCGTGATGTGCATCACGTCAATTGCAGAGCGGACCTCTAGGTCTTTCCAATAGGGTAGGTCCCAAAATATAGATTTCTTCTTCCACATGGGTGCGCGTCCCTCAGCGTCATTCGGAACAGATAGTCCGCCAGGACTCTTTCCAAAGATTACTTGTAAATCATTGACCATATCAAGTATGTGATCACCAGTATGGAGGGCGGGCTTCTTCCGGTGATCTGCCTCACCTTTGAAATGCTTTCCTTTCTTTCGACATTGATGGTTGGTCGGAAGAAATCGACGATGCCCCAGGTACACATTCTTCCTGCATTTGTCCAAATATATACTATCGGTGTCATCTAAACAGTGCGTGCATGCGTGGTATCCCTTGTTTGTCTGTCCTGAAAGGTTACTGAGAGCAGGCCAATCATTGATGGTTACAAACAGCAATGCATATAGGTCAAATTCCTCCTGTTCGTTCTCATCCCACACACGTACACCTTTTCCATTCCACAGTTGTAAAAGTTCATCAACTGATGGCCTTAGGTACACATGAATGTCATTGCCGGGTTGCTTAGGGCCTTGGATGAGCACTGGCATCATAATGAACTTCCGATTCATGCACAACCAAGGAGGAAGGTTATACATACATAGAGTCACAGGCCATGTGCTATGCTTGCTGCTCTGATCCCCAAAAGGATTAACGCCATCTGCACTTAAACCAAACCATACGTTCCTTGGGTCACCTGTAAAGTCCCCCCACTTTCTCTCGATCTTTCTCCACTGCGACCCATCACCGGGTGCTCTCAACTTCCCGTCTTTCTTACTGTCTTCCTTGTGCCATCGCATCAACTTGGCATGCTCTTTGTTTCTGAACAAACGTTTCAACCGTGGTATTATAGGAGCATACCACATCACCTTGGCAGGAATCCTCTTCCCGGTGCGCTGGCCCTCAACATCACCAGGGTCATCTCGTCTGATCTTATACCGCGATGCACAGCATACCGGGCATGCGTTCAAATCCTCGTACGCACCGCGGTAGAGGATGCAGTCATTAGGGCATGCATGTATCTTCTGCACCTCCAATCCTAGAGGGCAGACAACCTTGTTTGCTTCGTATGTACTATCGGGCAATTCGTTTTCCTTTGGAAGCTTATTCTTCATTATTTTCAGCACCTTTTCAAATGCCTTGTCAGATACACCATTCTCTGCCTTCCATTGCAGCAATTCCAGTGTGGTACCGAGCTTTGTGTTGTCATCTTCGCAATTTGGGTACAACCCTTTTTTGTGATCCTCTAACATGCGATCGAACTTCAACTTCTCCCTTTCACATTGGCATTGTCTCTTTGCATCAATAATGACCCGGCGAAGATCATCATCGGGCACATCGTCTGGTTCTTTCTCTTGATCTTCAGCTTCCCCCATTGCAGCATCACCGTATTCAGGGGGCGGATAGTTGTCATCATCCTCTTCTTCTTCGTTGTCTTCCATCATAACCCCTCTTTCTCCGTGCTTGGTCCAAACATTATATTGTGGCATGAAACCCTTCTCAAGCAGGTGGACGTGAAGGGTTTTCGAGTTAGAGTAATCCTTCGTATTCCCACAGATAGTACATGGACAATACATAAAACCATTCTGCTTGGTTGCCTCAGCCACTTCGAGAAAATTATGCAGGCCCTTAATGTACTCGGAGGTCCGTCGGTCACCGTACATCCATTGCCGGTTCATCTGCGTGCATTATATAATTAAGTGTATCAAAAACCATTACAAAATATCATGAATAGAGAAGTGACCAAATTAATAGAAGTTCATCATCACATTAAAACCAAAGTACAGTAGTGACCAAAATAAATACATAAAATTCATACTTCTAGAGCATTTGAAATGAGCTAAACTAGCAGTGAGAGATAAAACGATGAAGTCGTTAACCTTTTAGAACACTTGTGTAGTTGGTGCACCGCCAAACCTAAACAAATCATAGGGAAAATGTAGCTTGGAGGTCGAGCTTGGAGAGGAGAAAACTTAAGTGTGGCTGCGGCATTTCATCGATCACCTCATGTGCATAGGAGGTGAGAACAGAGAGCAACACACCTCCCAAACGCCGCCCGGCCAAAAAACAGAGGAGTGAGCGGGCAGGTGTTGGGGAACGTTGCATGGGAAACAAAAATTTTCCTACGCACACACAAGATCTATCCATGGTGATGAGCATCTACGAGAGGGAGAGTGAATCTACATACCCTTGTAGATCGCTAAGCGGAAGCGTTAATAAACGCGGTTGATGTAGTCGAACGTCTTCGCGGTCCAAATCGCCGAGCGTCCCGCGATCCAATCACGATCCTTCCGATCTAGTGCCGAACGGACGGCACCTCCGCGTTCAACACACGTACGGCTTGATGACGCCTTCACCTCCTCGATCCAGCGAGCGATGGTGAAGTAGTGGTTGAGTTCCAGCAGCACGACGGCGTGGTGATGGTGGTGAGGAACAATCTCTACAGGGCTTCGCCAAGCGCTACGGAGATTATGACGGAGGAACTAGAGGGTTAGGGTTGCCGCACACGGCTTGGGGAAATCTTGATGTGTCCCGTGTGCTAGCCCTGCCCCTCTATTTATATGTTGAGCCTTGGGGTCTAAACTTGGAGTAAAAGCCTCCTCCGGGTCGGTTTTGCCCGCACAAGGTCGGTTTGGCCCGCAGGGAAAGAGTCCAACTCGGATCCCTGCCGAACCGTGCACAGCCGCGCACAAGCGGTAGTACCGCTTCACACAAGCGGTAGTACCGCTTGGGCGGTAGTACCGCTTCACACAAGCGGTAGTACCGCTCGGGCGGTAGTACCGCTTCACCAAGCGGTAGTACCGCTTACGCGGCAGCAAAACTACTTTCGCACTTTCCAATACCTTGTGGGCTTTATCCCTTTGGCTCATATAAAGTGTTGCTGCACCCGAACACTTCGGTAAACATCCGGAACCCCTTCCGGTGAACTCCGGAACCCTTCCAGAGATCAAAACACTATTATCACATATATCAATCTTTACCTCCGGACTATTCCGGAGATCCTCGTCATGTCCGGGATCTTATCCGGGACTCCGAACAACTTTCGGTCACCAACATAATAACTCAATTATACTAATCGTCACCAAACGTTAAGTGTGTAGACCCTGCGGGTTCGAGAACTATGTAGACATGACCGAGACACCTCTACGGCCAATAACCAATAGCGGGACCTGGATGCCCATATTGGCTCCTACATATTCTACGAAGATCTTTATCGGTCGAACCTCTATGTCAAGGATTCAGTTAATCCCGTATGCTGTTCCCTTTGTTCTTCGGTATGTTACTTGCCCGAGATTCGATCGTCGGTATCACTATACCTAGTTCAATCTCGTTACCGGCAAGTCTCTTTACTCGTTCCGTAATACAAGATCTCGTGGCTAACACTTTAGTCACATTGCTTGCAAGGCTCATTATGATGTTGTATTACCGAGTGGGCCCTGAGATACCTCTCCGTCACACGGAGTAACAAATCCCAGTCTTGATCCATGCCAACCCAACAGACACCCTCGGAGATACCTGTAGAGCACCTTTATAGTCACCCAGTTACGTTGCGACGTTTGATACACACAAGGTATTCCTCCGGTGTCAGTGAGTTGCATGATCTCATGGTCAAAGGAACAGATACTTGACATGCAGAAAACAATAGCAATAAACTGACACGATCAAATGCTACGTTTACAGTTTGGGTCTTGTCCATCACATCATTCTCCTAATGATGTGATCCCGTTATCAAATGACATCTCATGTCAATGGCTAGGAAACCTTAACCATCTTTGATCAACGAGCTAGTCAACTAGAGGCTTACTAGGGACACAGTGTTGTCTATGTACCCACACATGTATTTGAGTTTCCAATCAATACAATTATAGCATGGATAATAAACGATTATCATTAACAAGGAAATATAATAATAACCAATTTATTATTGCCTCTAGGGCATATTTCCAACAGTCTCCCACTTGCACTAGAGTCAATAATCTAGTTCACATCACTATGTGATTTACATTGTAATGAATCGAACACCCATGCAGTTCTGGTGTTGTTCATGTTTAGCCCTTGGAAGAGGTTTAGTCATCGGATCTGCAACATTTAGATCCGTGTGTACTTTGCAAATATTTATGTCGTCCTCCTTGATGTAATCGCGGATGGAATTGAAACGTCGTTTTATGTGTCTGGTCCTCTTGTGAAATCTTGGTTCCTTGGCTAGAGCAATGGCACCAGTATTATCACAAAACAGAGTCATTGGGTTAAGCGCACTAGGCACTACTCCAAGATCTGTCATGAACTCCTTCATCCAGACACCTTCCTTCGCCGCCTCCGAGGCTGCGATGTACTCCGCTTCGCATGTAGAATCAGCTACCACGCTTTGCTTGGAACTGCACCAGCTAACCGCACCCCCATTAAGAATAAATACGTATCCGGTTTGCGACTTAGAGTCATCCGGATTAGTGTCAAAGCTTGCATCGACGTAACCCTTTACGACGAGCTCTTGATCACCTCCATAGACGAGAAACATGTCCTTAGTCCTTTTCAGGTACTTCAGGATATTCTTGACCGCCGTCCAGTGTTCCATTCCTGGATCACTTTGAAACCTTCCGACCATACTTATGGCAAGGCTGACATCGGGTCTTGTGCACAGCATTGCATACATGATAGAGCCTATGGCTGAAGCATAGGGGATGACACTCATCTTTTCTCTATCTCCTGCAGTCACTGGGCATTGAGTCTTACTCAACTTCACACCTTGCAAAACAGGCAAGAACCCCTTCTTGGACTGATCCATTTTGAACTTCTTCAAAATCTTATCAAGGTATGTGCTTTGTGAAAGTCCTATTAAGCGTCTTGATCTATCTCTATAGATCTTGATGCCTAATATGAAAGCAGCTTCTCCTAGGTCCTTCATTGAAAAACTCTTGTTCAAATATTCCTTTACGCTTTCCAGCATTTCTATATTGTTTCCAATCAGCAATATGTCATCCACATATAATATTAGAAACGCTATAGAGCTCCCACTCACTTTCTTGTAAATACAAGCTTCTCCGTAAACTTGTATAAACTCGAACGCTTTGATCACCTCATCAAAACGAAGATTCCAACTCCGAGATGCTTGCACCAGTCCATAAATGGATCGCTGGAGTTTGCAAACTTTGTCAGCATTTTCTGGATCGACAAAACCTTCTGGTTGCATCATATACAACTCTTCCTTAAGGTAACCGTTAAGGAACGCTGTTTTGACATCCATCTGCCAAATTTCATAATCGAAAAAGGCAGCTATTGCTAACATGATTCTGACGGACTTAAGCATCGCTACGGGTGAGAAGGTCTCATCGTAGTCAACTCCTTGAACTTGTGAAAAACCCTTTGCCACAAGTCGAGCTTTATAGACGGTGACATTGCCGTCCGCGTCCGTCTTCCTCTTAAAGATCCATTTGTTCTGAATGGCCTTACGCCCTTCAGGTAATACTTCCAAAGTCCATACTTTGTTTTCATACATGGATCCCATCTCGGATTTCATGGCCTCTAACCACTTCTCGGAATCCGGGCTCATCATCGCTTCTCCATAGCTCGTAGGTTCATCGTTGTCTAACAACATGATGTCTAAGACAGGGTTGCCGTACCACTCGGGAGCAGTACGCGTCCTTGTCGACCTACGAGGTTTGATAGCAACTTGATCCAAAGCTTCATGATCATCATCATTAACTTCCTCTTCAGCTAATGTAGGCTCCACAGAAACAACTTTCTGCGCTGCGCTACTCTCAGGTTGAAGTAAAGGTTCAACAACCTCATCAAGTTCTATCTTCCTCCCACTCAATTCTTTCGAGAGAAACTCTTTCTCAAGAAATGTTCCGTTTTTAGCGACAAACACTTTGCCTTCGGATCTGAGGTAGAAGGTATACCCAACTGTCTCTTTTGGGTATCCTATGAAGACGCATTTCTCCGCTTTGGGTTCCAGCTTTTCAGGCTGAAGCTTTTTGACATAAGCATCACATCCCCAAACTTTAAGAAACGACAGCTTTGGCTTCTTGTCAAACCAAAGTTCATAAGGCGTCGTCTCAAAGGATTTCGATGGTGCCCTATTTAAAGTGAATGCAGCTGTCTCTAATGCATAACCCCAAAACGATAGTGGCAAATCGGCAAGAGACATCATAGATCGCACCATATCCAATAAGGTTCGATTACGACGTTCGGACACACAATTACGCTGTGGTGTTCCAGGCGGTGTTAATTGTGAAACAATTCCACACTGTCTTAAGTGACTGCCAAACTCATAACTCAGATATTCTCCTCCTCGATCAGATCGTAGGAATTTAATCTTCTTGTTACGATGATTCTCAACTTCACTCTGAAATTGTTTGAACTTTTCAAATGTTTCAGACTTGTGTTTCATTAAGTAAATATACCCATATCTACTTAAGTCATCAGTGAAGGTGAGAAAGTAACGATAACCACCGCGCGCCTCAATGCTCATCGGACCGCACACATCAGTATGTATGATTTCCAATAAGTCACTTGCCCGTTCCATTGTTCCAGAGAACGGAGTTTTAGTCATCTTGCCCATGAGGCATGGCTCACATGTGTCAAGTGATTCAAAATCAAGTGACTCCAAAAGTCCATCAGCATGGAGCTTCTTCATGCGTTTTACGCCAATATGACCTAAACGGCAATGCCACAAGAAAGTGGTATTATCATTATCAATTCTACATCTTTTGGCATCAATGTTATGAACATGTGTATCATTACTATCGAGATTCAATAAGAATAAACCCCTCACATTGGGTGCATGACCATAAAAGATATTACTCATATAAATAGAACAACCATTATTCTCTAATTTAAATGAGTAACCGTCTCGCAATAAACAAGATCCAGATATAATGTTCATGCTTAACGCAGGCACCAAATAACACTTATTTAGGTTCATCACTAATCCCGACGGTAATCGAAGAGCGAGCGTGCCGACGGCGATCACATCAACCTTGGAACCATTTCCCACGCGCATCGTCACTTCGTCCTTTGCCAGCCTCCGTCTATTCCGCAGTTCCTGTTTTGAGTTGCAAATATGAGCAACCGCACCGGTATCAAATACCCAGGCACTACAACGAGAGTTGGTAAGGTACACATCAATAACATATATATCATATATACCTTGTTTGTTGTTGGCCGCCTTCTTGTCAGCCAAATACTTGGGGCAATTCCGCTTCCAGTGTCCAGTTCCCTTGCAATGAAAACACACAGTTTCTGGTTTGGGTCCAGCCTTGGGTTTCTTCACGAGAGGAGCAACTGCTTTGCCACTCTGCTTGGAGTTACCCTTCTTACCCTTGCCATTTTTCTTGAAACTAGTGGTTTTATTGACCATCAACACTTGATGCTCCTTCTGAATTTCAGACTCAGCGGCTTTCAGCATCGCAAACAGCTCGGCGACTGACTTGTTCATCCCGTGCATGTTATAGTTCAACACGAAGCTCTTGTAGCTAGGTGGCAATGATTGAAGAACTCTGTCAGTGATAGCCTCTGGCGGAAGGGGCATCCCTAACTCAGCCAGACGGGTGGAGTACCCAGACATTCTGAGCACGTGATCACTGATAGACCCGTTCTCCTCCATCTTGCAAGCATAGAACTTATCGGAGATCTCATATCTCTCGATCCGGGCATTCTTCTGAAAGATAAACTTCAATTCCTGGAACATCTCATATGCTCCATGACGTTCAAAACGTCTTTGAAGTCCCGGTTCTAAGCCATACAACAATGCACATTGAACTATTGAGTAATCATCAGAACGAGCCTGCCAGGCGTTCACAACGTCTAGAGACTCAACTGGAGCGGGTGGATCACCAAGCGGTGCATCAAGGACATAAGCCTTCTGGGAAGCCGTAAGGATAATCCTTAGATTACGGGCCCAGTCCACAAAGTTACTTCCATCATCTTTCAACTTAGCTTTCTCTAGGAACGCATTAAAATTCAGGGGTGCTACTGCGCGAGCCATGATCTACAACATAAATATAGCAAAGACAACTTAGACTATTGTTCTTAGATAATGAGTTTAGTTAATCATATTTAAAAAACTCCCACTCAAATTGACATCCCTCCGATCATTCGAGTGTAACATGATCCAAATCCACCAACTCAAGTCCGATCATCACGTGAGTTGAGGTGGTTTCAATGGTGAACATCTTCATGTTGATCATATCTACTATATGACTCATGTTCGACCTTTCGGTCTCTTGTGTTCCGAGGCCATGTCTGTACATGCTAGGCTCGTCAAGTTTAACCCGAGTGTTCCGCACGTGTAACATGGCTTACACCCGTTGTATGCGAACGTAGAGTCTATCACACCCGATCATCACGGCGTGTCTCGAAACGACGAACTTTCGCAACGGTGCACACTTGGGGAGAACACAATTTATCTTGAAATTTAAGTGAGGGATCACCTTATAATGCTACCGTCGTCCTAAGCAAAATAAGATGCATAAAAGGATTAACATCACATGCAAATCATAAGTGACATGATATGGCCATGAACTTGTGCTTTTGATCTCCATCTCCAAAGCACCGGCATGATCTCCATCGTCACCGGCATGACACCATGATCTCCATCATCTTGATCTCCATCAACGTGTCGCCATAAGGTTGTCGCGCTGACTGTTGCTTCCACGACTATAGCTAACGTTTAGCGATAAAGTAAAGCATTACATAGCGCTTAATGATTGACACGCAGGTCATACAATAATTAAAGACAACTCTATGGCTCCTGCCAGTTGCCGTACTCATCGACATGCAAGTCGTGATATTCTATACATCACATGATCATCTCATACATCACATATATCTCATCATGTAATTGGCCATATCACATCACAACATACCCTACAAAAACAAGTTAGACGTCCTCTAATTGTTGTTGCAAATTTTACGTGGCTGCTACGGGTTTGCAAGAACCGTTCTTACCTACGCAAAACCACAATGTGGTGTAGTGATTGCTTTTTGATCTTCTAAAAGAACCCTCTTCATTGAAATCGATTCAACTAAAGTGAGAGAGACAGACACCCGCTAGCCATCTTTATGCAACAAAATTACATGTCAGTTGAAGGAACCTGTCTCGCGTAAGTGTATGCGTAATGTCGGTCCGGGCCGCTTCATCTCACAATACCGCCGAATCAAATATCAACTAGTAACGGCAAGCAATATGTATACACCCACGCCCACAACTCGTTTGTGTTCTACTCGAGATCTCATCTACGCATAGACCTAGCTCAGATGCCACTGTTGGGGAACGTTGCATGGGAAACAAAAATTTTCCTACGCACACACAAGATCTATCCATGGTGATGAGCATCTACGAGAGGGAGAGTGAATCTACATACCCTTGTAGATCGCTAAGCGGAAGCGTTAATAAACGCGGTTGATGTAGTCGAACGTCTTCGCGATCCAAATCGCCGAGCGTCCCGCGATCCAATCACGATCCTTCCGATCTAGTGCCGAACGGACGGCACCTCCGCGTTCAACACACGTACGGCTTGATGACGCCTTCACCTCCTCGATCCAGCGAGCGATGGTGAAGTAGTGGTTGAGTTCCAGCAGCACGACGGCGTGGTGATGGTGGTGAGGAACAATCTCTGCAGGGCTTCGCCAAGCGCTACGGAGATTATGACGGAGGAACTAGAGGGTTAGGGTTGCCGCACACGGCTTGGGGAAATCTTGATGTGTCCCGTGTGCTAGCCCTGCCCCTCTATTTATATGTTGAGCCTTGGGGTCTAAACTTGGAGTAAAAGCCTCCTCCGGGTCGGTTTTGCCCGCACAAGGTCGGTTTGGCCCGCAGGGAAAGAGTCCAACTCGGATCCCTGCCGAACCGTGCACAGCCGCGCACAAGCGGTAGTACCGCTTCACACAAGCGGTAGTACCGCTTGGGCGGTAGTACCGCTTCACACAAGCGGTAGTACCGCTCGGGCGGTAGTACCGCTTCACCAAGCGGTAGTACCGCTTACGCGGCAGCAAAACTACTTTCGCACTTTCCAATACCTTGTGGGCTTTATCCCTTTGGCTCATATAAAGTGTTGCTGCACCCGAACACTTCGGTAAACATCCGGAACCCCTTCCGGTGAACTCCGGAACCCTTCCAGAGATCAAAACACTATTATCACATATATCAATCTTTACCTCCGGACTATTCCGGAGATCCTCGTCATGTCCGGGATCTTATCCGGGACTCCGAACAACTTTCGGTCACCAACATAATAACTCAATTATACTAATCGTCACCAAACGTTAAGTGTGTAGACCCTGCGGGTTCGAGAACTATGTAGACATGACCGAGACACCTCTACGGCCAATAACCAATAGCGGGACCTGGATGCCCATATTGGCTCCTACATATTCTACGAAGATCTTTATCGGTCGAACCTCTATGTCAAGGATTCAGTTAATCCCGTATGCTGTTCCCTTTGTTCTTCGGTATGTTACTTGCCCGAGATTCGATCGTCGGTATCACTATACCTAGTTCAATCTCGTTACCGGCAAGTCTCTTTACTCGTTCCGTAATACAAGATCTCGTGGCTAACACTTTAGTCACATTGCTTGCAAGGCTCATTATGATGTTGTATTACCGAGTGGGCCCTGAGATACCTCTCCGTCACACGGAGTAACAAATCCCAGTCTTGATCCATGCCAACCCAACAGACACCCTCGGAGATACCTGTAGAGCACCTTTATAGTCACCCAGTTACGTTGCGATGTTTGATACACACAAGGTATTCCTCCGGTGTCAGTGAGTTGCATGATCTCATGGTCAAAGGAACAGATACTTGACATGCAGAAAACAATAGCAATAAACTGACACGATCAAATGCTACGTTTACAGTTTGGGTCTTGTCCATCACATCATTCTCCTAATGATGTGATCCCGTTATCAAATGACATCTCATGTCAATGGCTAGGAAACCTTAACCATCTTTGATCAACGAGCTAGTCAACTAGAGGCTTACTAGGGACACAGTGTTGTCTATGTACCCACACATGTATTTGAGTTTCCAATCAATACAATTATAGCATGGATAATAAACGATTATCATTAACAAGGAAATATAATAATAACCAATTTATTATTGCCTCTAGGGCATATTTCCAACAGCAGGGGCGAGCATATATATAGGCGTTGTATAAGTCCCGGTTGGTGGCTAGCACCGGGACTAAAGGTGCCTCTTTATTCCCGGTTCCAGCCACCAAACGGGACTAAAGGGGCTCAGCCAGGAGCGAGGCCATTTAGTCTCGGTTCGTGTCTGGAACCGGGACTAAAGGGGTCACACGAACCGGGACTGGTTCCAGTCGAGGCCCGGCCAGCGCCCTGGCCTCACGAACCGGGACTGATGCACCCATCAGTCCTGGTTCGTAACACGACTGGGACTAATGCAATATTCTGGCCCGTTTCAAAGCCCTGTTTTCTACTAGTGACTGCCCCTTCTCTCTTTTCTCTCATTTTTTTCATGGTGGGCTCTTCTCTTTTTTTCCGCCTCCCCCATTTCTCTTATTTTTTTTTTCCGGAGTCTCATCCCGGCTTGTGGGAAAATCATAGTCTCCAGCATCCTTTCCTCACTGGGACAGTGCTCTAATAATGATGATCATCACACTTTTATTTACTTACAACTCAATATTACAACTCAACATAGAACAATATGACTCTATATGAATGCCTCTGGTAGTGTACCAGGATGTGCAATGATCTAGCATAACATGTAAATAATGATGAACGGTGGCTTTCCCATGAAAACTATGTCAGCCATAGGATCATGTAAAGCAATATGATGATGAACACACAAGTCGTGTGACGGATCGGTGGAAGTTGCATGGCAATATATCTCAGAATGGTTATGAAAATGCCCTAATAGGTAGGTATGGTGGCTGTTTTGAGGAAGATATAAGGAGGCTTATGTGTGATAGAGTGTATCATATCACGGTGTTTGGATGCACCGGCGAAGGTTGCATCGACTCTCGAGGTGAGAATGGGCAATGCACGGTATCGAAGAGGCTAGCAAATTACTGAAAGGTGAGAGTGCGTATATCCATGGATTCACATTAGTCATAAAGAACTCATATACTTATTGTAAAGCCTTATTAGCTCTCTCAAATAAAAGTACTACCGCATGCCCCTAGGGAGGAGGTTGGTAGGAGTTACCATTGCGCGCCCCCGATTCGAACAACACGACATATTTCATTTCACACATCATCACCATGCCATAGTTAATACTTAGATGAATAACAAATAACAAGCTTTAATTACCAATATTTCTACTAACCAACGATCATGTACTCATGCCATTTCATATTACTACATCAATATAATTAACCCATGTTTCTTCTTTAATGAGCTACATGAAAGTTTTTATTATATCCCCCTTGAATACCTATTCTTTTTGGACTAGTCTTATAACACGTGCCCATTACCATTCCTATTTCTTATACTCTCAAAAATATTTAAGTGTAGCATGAGAAGTCAATTATTTCTATAAAATCTAAACGCCGCCGTGCTCTAAAAGATATAAGTGAAGCACTAGAGCAATTGCCTAGCTCAAAAGATATAAGTGAAGCATATAGAGTATTCTAGCAAATTATGATGACCATGTGTCTCTATCAAATATGTGTGTCCAGAAAACAATGATTGTGGCAAACTAAAGGAAAAGCAAAATATAATAAACGATGCTCGAAGCAAAACACATATCATGTGTTGAATAAAAATATAGCTCCAAGTGACATACTGATAGATTGGAGATGAAGGAGGGGATGCCTTCCGGGGCATCCCCAAGCTTAGAATCTTGGGGCTTACTTGAATATTACCTTGGGGTGCCTTGAGAATCCCCAAGCTTAGTGTCTTGTCGCTCCTCATTCCTTCATCCATCATTGTCTCACCCAAAACTCAAAAACTTCAGCACACAAAACTCAACAAAACCTCGTAAGATCCGATAGTATAATAGACATATCAAATACTTTAGGTACTTTTATAAATTGATTCATATTTTATTATTGCATAATAGGTATTGTATTCTAACGTATGCATGGCTTATACCCCCCGATACAATCCATAGCATCATCAAAACAAGCAAACTATGCAAGCAAAAGTAGAATCTGTCCAAAACAGAACAATCTATAATGATCTGTACTAAAACCATACTTCTGTAACTCCAAAAATTCTGAAAAATTAGGACAGCCTGGGAAATTTTTATACCAATACTTTTTAGAAAAGTTCAGATCAAAAATACGTACCAGTGAAATCAGAGAAATTCTGCACTGGGCGCAAAAGTTTTGGTTTTGCACAACATCAATTCTACTATCTTCCAAATCATCCCAAAGGCTTTACTTGGAGAAAACACTAATTTAAACATAAAACACAATCATGACAGTAGCAATAATCATTTGAACACACCAAAACAGAAAGTAAAACAAAAATTTAAAGATAATATTGCGTTGCCTGCCAACAAGCGCTATTGTTTTATGCCCCTAGCTAGGCATATAATGCATAGTATCAAGTATTGTCATCCTTCAAATTGATTCCATAGGTGTCCCTCATAGTAGATTCAGGTTAATTCTCTTTCTAGGGAAGTGTTCCATCCCTTTCTTTAATGGAAACTGGAATCTTGTATTACCTTCCTTCATATCAATAATAGCACCTATAGTTCGTAAGAAAGGTCTACCAAGTATAATAGGACAAGACGGATTGCACTCAATATAAAGCACAATGAAATCCACGGGTACATAATTTCTATTTATTCTACCCAATGGTTTTTTAATAGTGTAATCCGTTAAATGCAAGTTAAGGGAACACTCATTTATATCGGTGAGACCTAGCACATCACATAAAGATTTCGGTATGTCAAAACGCTAGCACCAAGATCACACAAAGCATTGCATTAATAATATTAATTTTAATAGTAGATTCCCATTCATCATGCAACTTTCTAGGTATTGAAACCTCTAACTCATGTTTCTCATCATGAGCTTTTATCATAGCTTCCACAATATGTTTAGCAAAAGATTTATTTTGTTCATAGGCATTAGGTGAGATAATCATGGATTGCAACAAGGAAATACATTCAACTAAATAAATACTTTCATAATTAAAATCCTTGTAATCCAAAGTAGTGGGTGAATCACTATTTAAAGTGTTGACCTCTCCAAACCCACTTTTTCCATTTTGTCAATATGATCATCACCCTCCGAACAAACGGGACGCCTTATAGCTAAAGTTGAATCATCTACATTCCCTTTATAATCAATTTTCATATTCGTAAACAACGATTTAATAGGAGAAACACCAATCATTTTAACATATTCTTCATGATTACGATAAAAACCGAGAGGAATAACTTTTTCTAGGAATTCTCGCTTAGCTCTCAACCTAGCGGTCCTCTCCTTAATTTAATTAATAGATATTTGGATGGATTTGATATACTCATTAATATCATGCTTGGGTGGTAAAGTTTTACTTTTAAGAGTTTCCACATCATGAGCAATCATATCCATGTTTCTAGCCATATCATCAACTTTATGTAGTTTTTCTTCTACCATAGTATTGAAAATCTTTTGAGAACTGATAAATTATTTAATGGTGTTCTCAAGATCAGAGGGAATCCTATTATTGTTGGAAGAATTACCATAGGAACTACCATAAGAATTTCCATAATTATTAGAGGAAATAACGGTATACGGTCTAGGATTGAAATTACCTCCATAAGCATTGTTATTGAAATTATTTCTAGAGACAAAATTCACATCAATAGCATCATTATTTTGCTCAATCAAAGTAGATAGTGTCACATCATTGGGATCAACATGAGCATTCTTATTTGCAACCATATTCATAAGAGAATCCAACTTATCACTCAAAGTAGCGATTTCTTCAACATAATTTACCTTCTTACTAGTTGGAGCTCGTTTGGTATGCCATTGAGAATAATTTGTCATGATATTATCCAGTAATTTTGTAGCTTCTCCCAATGTAATCTCCATAAAGGTACCATCTACAACAGAGTTTAGAAGATTTCTCGACACAAAGTTTAGTCCCGCATAGAAATTTTGTATTATCATCCATAAACTTAAACCATGAGTGGGACAATTTCTAATCATCAATTTCATTCTCTACCATGCTTGTTCAACATTTATTGCTCATGTTGTTTAAAATTCATACTTTGGTCTCGGAGATATAATCTTAGCAGGAGGAAAATACTTGGCAATGAAAACACCCTTACACTTATCCCATGTTCCAATACTATTTCAAGGCAAGGATGAAAACCCAGTTTTAGCTTTATCTCTTAGTGAGAAAGGAAATTATTTCAGTTTAACCACATCATTATCCACATCTTTATTTATTTTGCATGTCACATAATTCAACGAAGGTATTAAGATGTGAAGTAGCGTCCCCATTAGGACTTCTAGCAAATTGTTCTTTCATGACAAGATTCAACAAAGCGGCATTTATATCAAAAGCTTCCACACTAGTGGCGTGTAGTATTGGAATACTAATAAAATCATTATTATTAGTGTTTGAAAAGTCACACAATTTGGTATTTCTTGAGACATAGTGACAAAGCATGTAAACTAACAAGTAAACTATATAATTAGACAAGCAAGCAAATAGAAATATTTTTTTATTTTTTATTTTTATATAAATAAAAATATAACAGCAAATAAAAAGTAGAACATGTGAAAGATAATTTTTGTGTAGGGACCTGACGAGAGTTTGATGATGTCTCCCCCGCAAAGACGCCAGAAATTCTTCCTACTACTTGTGAGTTGCGTTGGGATTTTCCCTGAAGAGGAGAGGAGATGCAACACAGTACAGATAAGTATTTCCCTCAATGACAACCAACGTTATCTAACCAATAGGAGAACCAAGCAAACTCCCTCGACAACACGTACACCCACAAAACCAAACACTTCCACCCAATGCGGGTAAGAGGGTTGTCAAGCCCCTTGAACTCGTTACTTGCAAGGATTAAATCTTGATAGAGATAGATGATATCAAAGTAAAATAAAATAACAGTAAATAAATTGCAGCAAAGTATTTTTAGGGTTTTTGTATTTATGTTTAAGTAGACTCCGGGGCCATAGTTTTCTCTAGAGGCTTCTCTCATGAATGTTGCATACGGTGGGTAGACAAATTACTATTGGGCAATTGACAGAATTGCGCATAGTTATGACATGTTATTCACGACAATGATCATGTATATAGGCATCACGTCCATAAAAAAGTAGACCGAAACAATTCTGCATCTACTACTATTACTCCACCAATCGATCGACTCCTGCCTGCATCTATGGTATTAAGTTCATGACAAACAGAGTAATGCTTGGAGCAAGATGACATGATGTAGACAAAGTTTTCGCACACGAACACGTAACCGCCGGGGGTGATGCACCGCAGCTCACGTCAAAGGATACCCGTCCGGAAGCGCGGTACGCAAGCAATTCGGCGGGTGCTTTTGTAGACCCGAAACCCCACACGCCCGGGAGGGACCACGTCAGGGCGTGCGGTGGCTATGGGCTACCCTAGGTCGACCTGATCGCCCCTAGGGCCTTGTGGATCACTGCTCTCCAACACGAAGAACTAACGAAGAACGAGAGAGAAATAACAAGGGAGAGGGATAAAGGTAAAGTTGAAAAGTGGTAGATTTATTTGTTCGATTGTTTATTGTTCAATCGGCCATCACCTCTAACATATATATGAGGTGGCTGGACTTCCCATACAAGAATAGGACTTAAAAAACCCGTCCAAAACGTCAAAACCCGAACCTAACTTGGACAGGAAACTTTGGCAATTTTTCGGACCAACTCGGAGCCACCAAGTGGTTTTTCTCGGTCTCACCGAGTTAACATGGCCAACTTTCTATAATCTTCTGCATCTTACTCGGAATTTCCGAGTGATTTTTCTCGGAATTACCGAGTCAAAAAACTCGGCGGATCCGAAATGACTCTGCAGCTTGTGTTGCTGATCTTGTTTTGGCTCCACAGGTTGCATACGACCTCCGATTTAGACGATCTTTATATCAAAATCGATCGCCTCGACGATACGGAACTTTTTCATGTTGAAACTTTTTTCATGTCAGGCCATCTTAGAGGCATAATCGTCCGAACAATACTCTGCATATGAAATCTTAGTACTTTGAGCACAATTTCGGCCTTCGAGATGAGATCGGATGACGATGGTCAAAACTTCAAAAATGTTCATGTCAACACCATGAAACTTTTTGATGTAGAGCACTTCTTTATTTGAGGCCATCTTAATCATCATTTATTCCATGCTAAAATCTAGTGTCAACACATGCCCCCTGTTTTTCGGCGAAGCTTGCGCGCCGAAAAATAACTTGCAAAAAGTTTGTTCTAAGGACGATGTCAACACTCCATCGGCCATTTTGCATATTCTTTGAACGATAAATACATATCATCCATATATACTATTAGGACGATAATTTTGTATCGGCTATTAGCAACAAAAGTGTAGCTAATCGAACGTATGATGATGTGGTAATACCCTGGCATGATGTAAGAAATTATATTGCATCCATGGATCGAAATAAGCCCATGGAGGGTAACCAATCATACCTGATGATGAATTCCATGGCATAGGAACTAATGGCATAGTTGAAGAATATGGATAATGGAATAGTTGAAGAATATTCGGCTTGCTTGTTCGGAGCTTTCACTCTTCTCCTTCTTCACCTTGGCTGCACTTTTGGCAATGGAAGCTTTCACATAATTCTTATTTTGAATACTTCCTTTGGGAACCCATGCCATGTTCCTCTTTTCAAGTTCTTGTGCACTAAGCTTTCGTAATTTCTTCTTTTGCCAATATGATAAGCCGAGTGGGCACCCTGGCTGTGATTTTGTTTGAAGCAATGGCAATTCCTTTTTTACCATGTGCACACTTAACTTCTTCTCTTCAGATTCGACACTTGGTTGGCTTGCCTCATTGCCTTTATTAGCCAATGTCAACAGTTTAATTGGCTCATTTTCATTTGAGATCAAATCTGAAATAGCACTCTTACGACCATCTCTTTTAACGCGGTACACTTGCTTGACCACCTCTTTCTTCTTCCTTGTGCTCTGGACCTATTCCTTATAATTGAAACGGTCTTTGACATGTGATTGTTCATCAACTGTTGATCTTTTTAAAGCTGCATAATGTTGGTGAGATGGTTTAACATAAGACAGAGAATGTGCCGTTGTATCATTCCTGTCCCATGATAGATACGGATCGACATGAGCATAGGGAGGTGTCCATGGCATTGGCATTGGCCGTCCAAAATATGGATATGAATATGATGCATTGAAATTTTCCCTTTGCCAATACCGGTCTTCAGATTTGCGCCTAGAGGGTAATCTTGATGCTTTTGAATTACTTGTCCGACATGCACTCTTATCCTCACTTATCTTTTGATATTTTTCCAATAGCTGGGCGAAAGTGACTTTCGGCTTTTTACTTTTGTGCTTGCCTCGGCCTTTGCTTTCTTTGATTGTGCTTGCATCGATCTCTGGATTTTCTTGTTGCCCCCCAGTACTTGGCTTCTTTATTGCAACTTTGATGGAATTTTCGCACTCAAGAATATTATCATCGTGCACTTGAACAACTTCCTTACTTGAAAGCTTGATCCCACTATCCACGGTTTTCACCTTCTCGTGTTTAAATGGATCGACTTGAAGCAGTCGATGCAAAAATCGTTTGCCATTAGGACCAATCGAAATAGATTGGTCATCCCTTGGTGTTTCAACAAATTTTAATCGTCCTTTATCAATGGCCGATTTAACTATTTGACAAAACATGTTGCAATCCTCAAAATTATGCTTGGACGAATCATGCAACTTACAATCGTCCTTGGATTGATGGCTTGACATGGCGATCAAGAATTCTAATGTAACTATTTTTCAACAACAAATCAAATATTTGATCACACTTGCTTGAATTGAAGGTATACTTCTTGTTTTTGAGCCGACTTTGGTGTGCGAACGGCTTTGGAGGTAAGCAAATGAATGGTTCAAATTTGGAATCTCCCCATTCGGCTATGCATTGTGTTTTGCACTCTATCTCCGATGTCTTTGGATAAGATATTATATTAGCATCGGTTTTCTCAAAAGAATTTTATCTTAGCTTTAAATTTCTGAAACGAAAATAGTTAGAACACACAATGTCTCAATTGAGACCAAGTGTAAGCCAAGTATGAAACAAGCAAAGCTACCCAATTAGATATAAGTTTTAAGTAAAGCAACATAGAAAGCTTTGGCTGCAATAATAAGTTGCTATCGTTCTCCTTAAATAGCACAATGTGTTGACCGATATGCTTTGCAACGGTTTTATTGCTAACAAATAAATTACCCGTCTTCACTGGTCTTTCAAGATTGCTTATAAGAATTTTTTTAATAGATGTATCAACAATAAAGTTGCGACCAAATCGGAAAACAGGTAAATCACTTGCTAGACATACCTCTTCAAATATGTTGGGAGAGCATGATGGTTGTGTGATATTAACAATAGCTTGCTCCACTTTTGGATAACTCTCCAATGCTTTATCGTCTTCCTTTAACATAATAAATTCAGCACATGTATTTGATTCGGCCTTTTTAATAACCGAATTCGTTTCTTATCCAAGTCATTATTTCTTTCATTGGTTCCTCTAATTATCAAACCTTCTTTTTCTTTAATTGATTTGGCACATGTAATGTTTGATTTGGCCTTTTTCAATAACCGAATTAACTTTGTTATCCGAATCACCACTCTTCTTTCTTTTATTTGCAAGGCTGCTTGTTCTTGTCTAAACTTAGCAAACATTGCAGCTAGACTATCTTTAAGCTTTTTTCGCCCAATTTCAACCCAGTCTTCGTCGAATTGCCCCCAATACTTTCAGACGCTTTCGGCAATGATATGTTGCTGAAATTCTGAAATTGTGGAGGGACAACATCATATGCTACGGTATTAGGTGAAAGCATTTGTGCTCCTGCAGAAATTTCACTTATTCGGCCTTGACCGTGAAGGTGCGGAGCCAAATTATGGACATCAATAGTTGCGTATGGTGCCAAAAAATTAGTAGCATGAGGTGTAGCATATGATGTTTGAGGGAAATTGGCCGAATAACTAGTAGTCGCATGGCCAATTCCCCTATCCACCGGCATGTTTGGATTAACATACTTCAAATTATTTGCCGATGAATAAAAAGTTGAAACACTTTGTTGCATGCTATTGAAAGTTCCTACTTGGGGTGTTTCAACTTGATTAACCGAACTCATAATGTTGTTCATCGGCATAGGGATTTGTGGGGTTGCCGATGCATGGGAGTTGGAATACATATGTTGCATGTTGCTAAAGTTATATGAGGTAGAAGCATGGAGATTTTGTTGCATCGGCTCTTGCACGTAATTAGATGCATGATTGATAAAGCAAGGGCTACCCGATACATTATCCTCATTAAACGATCTAGCTACAACTTATGCATTATTTGCATCTACATAAGTGAATTGGGTATTCATATTACCTTTGTAGATTACAAACCCTAGATGACGATCTCTTCGTAGCAAGAACGGGCCGGAGACCGTTCGGAGCTTCAACCCCAACTGAGTCGCCAAAAAGTGTGTTCTCACACAAATACGTCACCGTGTACCCTCGACGCCGGGGGTGACGCACCGCCGCTCACGTCGAAGGAGACCCGTCCGGAAGCGCGGTACGCAAGCAATCCCGCGGGCGCTTTTGTAGACCCAAAACCCCACACGCCCAGGAGGGACCCCTTCAGGGCATGCGGCGGCTATGGGCTGCCCTATGCCGACCTGATCGCCCCTAGGGCCTCGTGGATCGTTGCTCTAAAACACTAAGAACGAACGAAGAACAAGAGAGAAAGAACAAGGGAGAGGGATAAATGTAAAGGTAAAAAGTGGTAGATTGATTTGTACGATTGTGTGTTGTTCAATCGACCGTCACCTCTAACATATATATGAGGCGGCTGGACTTCCAGTACAAGAAAATGACTAAAAAATCCCGTCCAAAACGTCAAAACCCTAACCTAACTTGGACATGAAACTTTGGCAATTTTCCGGACCAACTCGGAGCCACCAAGTGGTTTTTCTCAGTCTCACTGAGTTAACATGGCCAACTTTTTGTAAACTTCTGCATCTCACTCGGAATTTCCGAGTGATTTTTCTCGGAATTACCGAGTCAACTCGGTGTCACCGAGTCAAAGAACTCGGTGGATCAGAAATGACTTTGCAGCTTCTGTTGTTGATCTTGTTTTGGCTCCACAAGTTGCATACGACCTTTGATTGAGACAATCTTTATATCAAAATCGAGCGCCTCGACAATACGGAACTTTTGTATGTTGAAACTTTTTCCATATCAGGCCATCTTAGAGGCGTAATCGTCCGAACAGTACTCTGCATATGAAATCTTTGTACTTTGAGCACAATTTCGGCCTTCGAGATGAGATCGGATGACGATGGTCCAAACTTAAAAAATGTTCATGTCAACACCAAGAAACTTTTTCATGTAGATCACTTATTTATTTGAAGCCATCTTAATCATGATTTATTCCATGCCAAAATCTAGTGTCAAAACAAAGTAAGAAAAGCAATATGTTCAGACCCCGTCATTTTATCCTTAATGGCAACAATACAAATACGTGTCTTGTCTCTTTCTGTTTCCCAGATATAGAGCACCACAAGATTGAACCCATTACAACGCACCACTCCCGCTGAAGATAAATCAATCTAGTTGGCCAAACCAAACCGATAGATCGGAGAGAAATACGATGCTATAACAATCATGCATAATAGAATTCAGAAAAAGACTCAATTACTTTCAATGAATAATCTGATCATAAACCCACAATTCATCGGATCCCAACAAACACACTGCAAAAGAGGATTACATCGGATAGATCATTGCGAGGATCGCGGTGAACATGGTATTGAAGATCAAAGAGATAGAAAGAGAAAGCCATCTTGGTACTAGCTATGGACCCGTAGGTCTATGGTGAACTACTCACACATAATCATGGAGGCAGGAAGGTTGATGAAGAAGGCATTCATGATTGATTCCCCCCGAGGTGGAGTACCGAAAAAGGTCACTAGATGGGCTCCCATCGAAACAGAGACTTGCAGTGGCGGAAAAAGTGTTTCAGGTGGTTCTTTGTTGGTTTCCCGATTTTAGAGAATTTATGGAGGTGGAATTAGGTCAAACGGAGCCAGGAGGGTCCCACAAGGTAACAGGGTGCGCCTACCCCCCTGGGCGCACCCTGTTGCCTTGCCATCTCCTCGCTTTGCTTCCTAACTCATCCCAAAGCTTCAAGGGTCTCTTTTGTCTAGAAACAAATCGTCAAAAAGTTTCGTAGCGTTTGGACTTCGTTTGGTACTGATTTCCTGGAAAACCAAAAACAAGCAACTTGCACTAGGCACTAGGTTAATAGGTTAGTTCCCAAAAATGATATAAAATAGCATATAATTGCATATAAAGTATCCTAGATTGATAATAATAGCATGGAACAATCAAAATTATAGATACGTTGGAGACGTATCACATATTTTACGTCAACTGTTGGAGTATTGGTGGCCTATTTTAGGAGAAACTGTTGGAGAAGAAAATTATCCGGTGCCTTAAACACTCTATTTGGTGCCCCTATAGTTGTTTTTTAAGTGCTGCCCTTACACATGAAAATCTTTTTGCCTTTGGTCAGTGTTGGCTATGACAACGACTGTGGATATCGTTCCCCTCCTTGTAGGCGTCGCTGAGGTGTGTCGGCATCTCCCCTTCTTCGCTTGGATTGTTGCCTCCAAGCAAAATCCTAGGTTTGTTGTCAGATCGGCAATGGCGGTGTCTTGTGTCGTTGCTCTGTTGGGGTCATGCGTGTGGAAACACAACTTGGAGGTTCTTTGTTGTGGTTCTCTGGTGCTTGCCACTAGTCCGAGTTGATCTTCATTGGCACTATGTACGCAATTGCGGGTGAGTCCAAGATGATGGATGATGAGGACATCCCTACTATTGTTCCATCTCTACCTCATGATGTTAAACAACCAATTGCTGCACAGAAGAAGTCCAATGATGAAATCAGAATTGGACCTGTTACAAGATCCCGTGCAAAGTTAATAGAACAACAGGTGAATTTGCTCCTAATAGATTCTGATTATTTCATTAATGAGAATTGTTTACTGCCTAAGTCTTTGTGTGTTTGCATACTCAGGTTCAAGGGAGAAGAAGGCATAGAACGAGGGAACGAGGAGTTGAAGCAGCTGGAGCAAGACGTGGTGATCGTGCACATGGACGCGAGGGAGGAGAGGGAGGCCGGCGACCAGCATGAGGAGGAGGACACCACGCAGGAGGCCACATATGGTGCACCACCAAGTGCTTGTGCGCCATACACATAAGGCCTGCGCGCCTAGTTGGCTGCACCCAACCATTGGGTCAGTTTATATCAGTTTGAGTCGAACTGAGTCGGTTTGGGCTGAACCCAAGTTGGGTTCGGATCTGGTTTGTGTGGTGGACGCCCCCACCTCTATAAGTACTCTTGGGGCGCCCACAATTAGGGTTAGACCACGTTTATGATAAACCCTAGAATTCTGTTGAACTGCTATAAGCATTCATCTTGAATCGTGTCTCCAATTCGTTTCGATCTGGAGAATTATATACTACAAGTCAAGTGTGATCTGCTGTTCCATTGGGAATTGGTATATTGCAATTCTAACCGTTTCGTGGTCGACGGCTACGTTGCGCAAGTGTGTGAAGTCGTGAATATCTGAAGGGTAGAGAGCTGCTACATTGGCATCAGGGCTCTAGCGAGGAGAGATCACTGGCGACACCAATTTATCTATCCACCATCATCATCTACGCCACCGCTTACTGAGAAGATCGAGCCACCCCATATCATCTTGGTATCAGATTTCCAGTGTTGCCTCGGTAAGCATCCACCGAATTCACCCCTAGTTTAGTTGTTTTTCTTCCTATACAGAAAAAGCCAAAAATATTAGGGTTCTTAGTTTTCGCCATAGCCTAGATTGCATCGAAGTCAAGTTTTAGTTCGCTGGTCGTTTCTTTTGCGTCGCTTTTCTTCTGTTCGGAGTCGTAGATCATCTAGGGTTTTGTTTCCACGTCGTTAGGGTTTAGGTTTTCTAGTCGGAGTCCTGGTTGAAGTCTACTCCGAGTCGGCTGTTTAATTTCCTTTTGTTGGCCGACTTTGATCTAGTCCGAGTTGGTAGTTATGGTTTTTCTGTTTCTCTTACTTTGCGTCCACATAGCGTTCTTGTGTTTTCTTTGTGAGCCATAGACACAGCCTTTCTACTAAATATTGTGTAGGCACTTTACCTACGAGACTAGCATATCCGTGTGCTCCTCGGGCTGCTCATTAGGTTTATCAGTGCATCATCTTCTGCCGTGTTGAAAAATTCTTGTCTTTTTTTAGTTTTACTGTTCACGCGACCCAAAGTTGAAAAAAAAGAGCAAAGGAAAAAGAGTCAAAAAAACAAGAGAAAAAAAAGGGGAAAAAGAAAGAAAAGAGAGAGACAGTGACCGGAAGCTGCTGCTATCTATTGCAGTGTTGGAATTGTATTATCTTGCTGTTTGCACTTGTAGAATTGAGCAATCTTGTGCCTGTTTCCATTGAGCATTGCTAGTGTCTCTCTTGTGCATTGCAACATATCCTGTTTTATAGTTGCTTTGCCACGTTTATCTCCACGTGTGTGTTTCCTTGGGTGTTTTTGTTCACACGATGAGCACTAGGACTTGTCTTCGGTGTAGATAGGGTACCATACCTACAGCTCCACCAAATATAATCCTGCTCTGTCGTGTGGTAGCTCTTATACCCTGTTATTCACTTCATCACATCCGTGCACTAGTCTTCTATCCGACTTGGAAAGTGTGCATTGCTATTCACTTTGGAACGGTAAGATTTCCTTTTCTTGTCAGTTTTCAGGGAGTTGTGAGTGTTCCACCAAAACGATTTTTGATTTAGTACACTAACCTGCTAATCATGTCTGAGAATGGTGTTGATGTGATGCAGAAAAAGGATGGTGACGACTGTGTTACATGGAAGGAATATGAAGCTCTTCGCGATCATTTGACAGGGCTTATCAATAGATCCACTGACAATATTGATGCTGATATTCAAGCTATACAATTGAAAGTGGATGCAACTGAAACTACAGTCAATGCTATGCAAACACAAGTCAATGATCTCCACACAAGCATACAGCAATTGACAACTTCAGTCAATGGGCTGCGTGTAGTTATTGAGCAACGCCAACATGAGGGCCATGGAGATGATGATAGTGTCCATGGAGACAATGAAAACATGATGGGCAATAATGGCCGTGGGCATGGCTTTCAAGGGCCTGGTCGTCCACCACCACTGGGTGCTCGGCGTGTACCACTTCAGGAGGATGATGGCTTGGGCAAGCCTAAGTTCACAATTCCCATATTTGAAGGCTCCACTGATGTAGAAGAGTACCTCACATGGGAGCTCAAGATGGAGAAATTATGGAGTTTGCATGACTACACTGAAGATAGGAAGATCAAGCTTGCTTCCTCAGAATTTGATGGTTATGCTTTGCGTTGGTGGGATAGCATTGTGCGCAATCGACGAGAAGACAATGAGTTACCTATTCTTACATGGCGCAATATGAAGGAGATCATGCGAGCTCGTTTTGTTCCCACTAATTACTTGCGGACAGTTTATGATAAATTGACACAATTGAAGCAAGGTTCCATGACGGTTGATGCATATTACATGGAGATGGAGATGTTGCTGCAGTGTGCCCGAGTTAGAGAATCTGCTGAGATGACTATGCAACGTTTTCTCCATGGGCTGAAATATAACTTCAAGGGTATTGTTAGGTATCACCAATACAATACAATGAACGAGCTGCTACATCATGCAAGAGAAGCTGAGTCCCAGTTGGCCGAAGAAGCTCACATTAAAGCCCGTTATGCTACAGCTGGGCGGTTCTCCAACAGAACACAGCCGCCCCCTTACACGCCTAGTGAGGGCGCTGCCAGCCGCCGCTCTTCTTCAGCAACAAAACCAGCCTCCATTGTTTCACACCCAACGAAACCTCCTGCTCCTGCTGCTAGCTCAGGTTCCAATATGTCTACAGCCCGTAATCGAGATATGCTATGTCATACATGTGGAGGCAAGGGACACTTCAAGAGAGAGTGCCCAAACAGAAAAGTGATGATTGTGAACGATGACAATGAATATGAGACTGGAGATGACGCTGACCCATATGCTTCCGATGATGATGGGTACACAAGTGAAGGCGGCATAGATGCCTTTGCTTCTCCAGCGCCTACTATTGTTGTCTCGCAGCGTGCTCTTAGTGTGCAGCCACATGCCGATTCACAGCGCTGCAATCTGTTCCAAACAAAAGCACTAGTTGGCCCCAACAAAGCTTGTAAGGTGATCATTGATGGAGGTAGCTGCCGCAACCTTGCAAGCAAAGAATTATGTGCCAAGCTGAATTTGAAGTATTTGCCTCATCCAAACCCATACTACATACAATGGCTGAGTGACAATGGAGAGATGAAGGTGAATCATATGGTGCGCGTGAATTTTGAGATAGGACCATACAAGGATTCCATTGAGTTTGATGTGGTTCCTATGATTGTTTGCCATCTATTGTTGGGTCGGCCATGGCTGTATGATCACCATGTGCAACACAATGGCCGCGCCAACACTTATCACTTGGAGTTTAAGGGAAAGAAAATAAATCTACAGCCTATGTCACCGCAGCAAATTGTGAATGAGTCTCGTCAGAAAACAGAAGTGAATATCGAACAGCCACCTGCACGAGAGAACAATGTAATAGCCGTGAGTGACAATATAACGAAAAGTGCGAGAGAGCCTAGTTTGCTTATATTAGCCACCAAAGAAGACATGCGAGAATTTAGAGAGGATCCTACAGCCATGCCTCTTGTGCTTATGTACAAAGGCGAGGTTTTAGTTTCTAATGGTATGCAACCTGTTTCTCTTGGTGTGTCTACTGTTTTGCAGGAATATGGCGATGTGTTTCTGAAGGAGGTACCAGCGGGGCTGCCACCATTGCGTGGAATTGAGCACCAAATTGATCTCATACCAGGCGCTAGCCTCCCCAACCGAGTGCCATACAGGACCAACCCCGAAGAAACGAAGGAAATACAGAAGCAAGTGCAAGCACTACTAGACAAAGGGTATATTCGTGTTTCTCTTAGTCCTTGTGTTGTTCCTGTTATTTTGGTGCCTAAGAAAGATGGTACATGGCGCATGTGCGTAGATTGTAGAGCTATTAACAACATCACTATTCGATATCGTCATCCTATTCCACGCTTAGAGGATATGCTAGATGAATTGAGTGGTGCTGCTGTTTTCTCTAAAATTGATTTGCATAGTGGTTATCATCAAATTAGGATGAAAGAAGGGGATGAATGGAAAACTGCTTTCAAAACTAAATTTGGTTTATATGAGTGGCTAGTTATGCCTTTTGGTCTTACTAATGCACCTAGTACATTCATGAGATTAATGAATCATGTTTTGAGAGAGTTTATTGGTCGATTTGTGGTTGTATATTTTGATGACATACTTATTTACAGCCGCAATGAATCTGAACATTGTGATCATATTAGACAAGTTTTGCAAGTGTTGCGTGATGCTAAATTGTATGCTAATCTTGAGAAGTGCACATTTGCAAAAGATAAGGTCATATTTCTGGGATATGTTGTATCTAAGCATGAGGTAGAAGTAGATTCATCTAAATTTGAAGCAATTCAAAATTGGCCTACTCCCATCAATGTTAGTCAAGTACGAAGTTTTCACGGTCTTGCTGGTTTCTATCGGCGTTTTGTGAAAGACTTTAGTACTATTGCTGCACCATTGAATGAATTAACTAAGAAAGGAGTGCCTTTTGTTTGGGGTGCTGCACAACATCATGCATTTGATGAGCTGAAACGTTTGGTAACTTCTGCACCATTACTTGTGCTACCAGATTTTTCTAAGCAATTTGAAGTTGAATGTGATGCTAGTGGTATAGGAATTGGTGGTGTGTTGATGCAAGAAGGTAGACCTATTGCTTATTTCAGCGAGAAACTTTCTAGTGCTAGACTGAATTATCCTGTTTATGACAAAGAATTGTATGCGCTTGTTAGAGTTCTTGAGGTTTGGCAACATTATTTGTGTCCAAAAGAATTTATCATACATTCTGATCATGAAGCTTTAAAATATCTGAAAGCTCAAGCTAACTTGCATAGGCGCCTAGCTAAGTGGGTTGAGTTCATTGAGTCGTTTCCCTACATAATTAAGCATAAAAAGGGAAAGATAATGTTGTTGCTGATGCTCTATCTAGGAAGAACATGTTATTGACACATCTAGATGTTAAAATTCCTGGTTTAGAGAGCTTTTGTGATTTGTATGCAACTGATCATGATTTTGCTGAACCATATCGTTTGTGTATGCTTCGAAACGCATGGGACAAGTATCACATACATGCTAGATTTTTTGTTTCGTGCTAACAAACTATGTGTTCCAGAATCGTCGGTGCGTTTGCTCTTGTTGCAGGAGTCACATGCAGGAGGATTGATGGGTCACTTTGGGCGTGAGAAGACGTTGCTCATGCTAGCTGATCACTTTTATTGGCCCAAGATGAGGCGCGACGTGGACAGGTTTGTTAGGCGCTGCATTACATGTAACAAGTCCAAGTCAAAACTGAAGCCTCACGGTTTGTATACACCACTACCTACACCTACCACACCATGGGAAGACATTAGTATGGATTTTGTGTTAGGTTTACCACGCACTAAACATGGTCATGATTCTATATTTGTGGTAGTGGATAGATTTTCTAAGATGGCACATTTTATTGCATGCCACAAAAGCGACGATGCGTCGCATATTGCTAACCTGTTTTTCAGGGACATCGTACGCTTGCATGGAGTGCCAAAGACAGTTGTTTCTGACAGGGATGTGAAGTTTATGAGCTACTTCTGGAAGACACTATGGGGAAAGCTCGGAACGAAGCTGTTGTTCAGTACTACATGTCATCCCCAAACTGATGGTCAAACGGAGGTGGTGAATAGAACATTGTCACAATTGCTGCGAGCTATGATCAAGAAAAATCTGTGTGAGTGGGAGGAGTGTTTGCCACATGTTGAGTTTGCAAATAACAGAGCGGTGCACACTACTACCCAGCTTTGTCCTTTTGAGGTGGTGTATGGCTTCAAACCAATCACACCACTAGATTTGCTGCCTCTTCCATTGTATGAGAGAGTAAATATGGAGGCATCAAAAAGAGCAGATTATGTGAAGAAAATTCATGAGAGGACACGAGAGGCTATTGAGAAGATAGGCAAGAACATTGCTGCTGCAAGAAACCAATCAAGAAAGCAAGTTTTGTTTCAGTCTGGAGATATGGTTTGGGTGCATCTGCGCAAGGATAGGTTCCCACAGCTGAGGCATTCCAAGTTGCGGCCGCGTGGTGCTGGTCCTTACAAGGTGCTAGCCAAGATAAATGACAATGCCTACTCGATTGATATTCCTATTGCTGAGTTTGGTGGCGTTAGCAACAGCTTCAACGTTGCTGATTTGTCACCATATGATGGAGAAGACCTTGGAGCATCGAGGTCGACGCCTTTTGAAGGGGGGGGAGAGATGATGAGGACATCCCTACTATTGTTTCATCTCTACCTCATGATGTTGAACAACCAATTGCTGCAAAGAAGAAGTCCAATGATGAAATCAGAATTGGACCTGTTACAAGAGCCCGTGCAAAGCTAATAGAACAACAGGTGAATTTGCTCCTAATAGATTCTGATTATTTCATTAATGAGAATTGTTTACTGCCTAAGTCTTTGTGTGTTTGCATACTCAGGTTCATGGGAGAAGAAGGCATAGCACGAGGGAACGAGGAGTTGAAGCAGCTGGAGCAAGACATGGTGATCATGCACATGGACGCGAGGGAGGAGAGGGAGGCCAGCGACCAGCATGAGGAGGAGGACACCACGCAGGAGGCCACATATGGCGCACCACCAAGTGCTTGTGCGCCATACACATAAGGCATGCGCGCCTAGTTGGCTGCACCCAACCATTGGGTCAATTTATATCAGTTTGAGTCGAACTGAGTCGGTTTGGGCTGAACCCAAGTTGGGTTCGGATCTGGTTTGTGTGGTGGACGCCCCCACCTCTATAAGTACTCTTGGGGCGCCCACAATTAGGGTTAGACCACGTTTATGATAAACCCTAGAATTCTGTTGAACTGCTATAAGCATTCATCTTGAATCGTGTCTCCAATTCGTTTCGATCTGGAGAATTATATACTACAAGTCAAGTGTGATCTGCTGTTCCATTGGGAATTGGTATATTGCAATTCTAACCGTTTCGTGGTCGACGGCTACGTTGCGCAAGTGTGTGAAGTCGTGAATATCTGAAGGGTAGAGAGCTGCTGCATTGGCATCAGGGCTCTAGCGAGGAGAGATCACTGGCGACACCAATTTATCTATCCACCATCATCATCTACGCCACCGCTTACTGAGAAGATCGGGCCACCCCATATCAATGGATTTCTTGGGACCGGATGAATCCCACCAACCATGGGCTCTCTCTTCTTAGGCATTCATGGGTGGCTGGTGCGTCGACAAGAAAAGTTCGCTTGAAGTTGTTGCTCTTCGAGGTGACCAGTGTTTGTTGAGATGCAGCTTGATGATTTGTTTAGGGCATGCCCCTTTTGCATTGTGTTTGTAATAGTTGTGGTGGCTAATATTTCATTAGCTTGGGTGTTGAATGTGAACTACACTTCTTGTTCGCAACGTGTTGTAGTCTCTTGTATTTGTCTTATGCCTTCTATAAAAATATGGTACGCCTAGTGTCGGAGTCGATTCCGGCAGTCTCGTGTAGGGGATCTTGAGCTAGTAGCCTAGATGCGATGATAACATAGACAAAGGATTTTACCCAGGTTTGGGCACTCCAAGGAAATAAAACCCTACGTCCTACTTGTATTGTATTGATTTGGGATGAAGTACAAAGTACAAGTTGATTTACCACGGGGTCAGTCTTTGTTGGATCTGATGATGTAAGTTGTAATGAATTTTTTTCTATTGACTTGCCCAACCCCGGTTTTATATAAGTTACCGGAGGCCTAGGATTACAAAAATCCTAGTCGATTACGTCGGTGGAGAGGAGTCCCCCACGGATAAGTAGTTCTTGTCTTGAGTGACAAGGCTTCTTGATTCTTCTTGTAGATTGCCATGGGCCGCCCAAAGTGGCCCATGACGGAGCTGACAAGGAGGTCCTCAGCCCCGCTCACCCTGCCAAGAGTCGACATGGTGTGAGCCCCCCTAGCTAGGACACCATCACCTAGGCGTACTCTCAAAAAAGATCTTGGTGTTGTCACCTAACTCGCTCCATCTTTCTCTTCTCTTCCCCATTTGTCGTCTCTCTCCAATATTCACCTCGAGACTATCTTCTAGTATTACTCAATTATATATATCATTCACCTCGAGATTATTTTCTAGTATTATTGCATTATCTATATATATCAATTAATTCTTGCATGTACTCCCTCATGCGTGTATATCAATATAGGAAATTTGAGCAATGAAATATGAGTTATATGCATGGCATACTTTTGTGATATATAACTCGTAGTATTGCATTTCTCAAACTGCCGAGTAGAGATGAGGGCGGGTTTTACAAAGTGAAATGAAGGTAATATGATTTAATTGCACATCTATTATAACTTAATTGGAAAATGTGTGACAAAGAGATAACATCTAAAACAATAGAGAAAGATACACTCTTTCTCTTATGTGCTCCCTTTTGAAGCTTCCAAGGCTTAGGGCCTTCATGTTGTATTTGGTCCACTTGCATATGGTGTGACTTAAGTTGCTCAGTCTCATGTCCCTTTAGTTAGCAGCACTACTCTATCTGAATGTTCTAGCGTGGCTCCATCTGGTTTATGAGACAAAGGAAAGTTCGGTAATGAGGTTGACTCTTACTCTACTACACCGCAAGTGCACAAATTGATGCATTGCTAAGTCTTGATGGTATGACTGACTCGAAGGAACATTTTGCTCCTATCAAGTTTTGTCTGTCCCATTGCAATTGTAAACTTCATCTGTCTAACTCATTTAACCCCTGATAAATTCGATTGGGGTAAAGAGTTTCCCGACATCTCAAATGTTGGGCATTATTTTGTCTAGATCTAATGGACATTGATGTACTGACATCATTATTGTTGATGTATGCCCCTTGACCTCGGCTCCTATATGCTTGCAGATTTCTCAAGAGATGGTCAGACTAATAAAGATTTCACATTCTCCACCCTCAAGGTAAAGCTCCTATAGATCGGGAAAATTTGGTGCATGCTTCTACCAGAAGTGCCTTACGCATGAAGGGGAAAATAAACGATAAGAAAATGTGGAGTCTGAGGTAAGAAGGACCCACAAAATACATCTTAACATTGGTTTCAAAAATAAAACTTGCACAAATAAGAGTTGTATGGCATGTCGTGCAAAACCACCTGATTTCACTAGGAAAGTGGTTGAAAATCTACATATTTCTTATTTCAAGGTCAAGCCCAAGGATACTTCCAGTGATATCCTTTCCAAAAACAAGGCAAGGAAGGGAGGGAAAGATGATTCCAAGAAATGGGGTTTCGCTACTTCCAAGTGAGATCAATGGAAAAGAAAGTAATGCTGTTGGAGGCTAGCTTTTGGACAACAACAACGTTTGATGTTATTTCTATCAAGTACCTATATCATAAGTGCGCTGGTAAGACTTGGAATATTATGTAATCAAACCGCTTCTGTATCTCTGAATTTGACCTCTCTTTAATGATCAAGTGGCTTTATCAGTATCTGTAATTGCTCAATCCTGGAATATGCTAAATTGGAACATCAAGGGTACCAATTCTAGTGACAAATGGTTATCCATCTCTAATAAGATTGAAGAATCTTGGTGCTCTATTGTTTGTCTTTAGGAAACAAAGAGTGGAATATTTTTTGATAGCGCTTTCATTAGAAAATTTTGTCTTAGAAGACTAAATATATTTGAGTTTGTCACATCTGTTGATGCCTCTGGTGGCTTCTTGGTCATTTGGAATGATTTCATGTTTGAGGGTCACAAATTGTTCAGCAATGAGTTTGCATTATCCATGAACTTCACTTCTACCCACTCTGGGGCCTTTTGGATCCTCACTAATATTTATGGGGCATGTGGAGGCTAGGAATAATTGTATCCTTTGGTTCAAAAACATATAGATGTATGATGACATTCATGGACTAATTATGGTAGACTTTAATTATATCGGATATCCAAATAACAGTAACTCTAGGCATGGTGACTTGAATAATACGGTGATTTTTAATGAAGCCAATAGTGAGCATGGTCGACTTGAAATTCCCCTAAAAGGTAGAAACTTCACTTGGAGCAACATGTAGGAAGCCCCCCTTTTGAAAGATTGGATTGGTTCTTTACCTTTGAACTTGGATTATAAAATTCCCTAGTACAATCGCTCTGCACCTTGCTAGAACCATATATGATCATACTCCATGTGTAATTCATATTGGAATGAATATTCCCAAGTCCAATATTTTCAGATTTGAAAATTTATAACCGTGGCATTCCGAATTCAAAGATGTTGTCTAAAGGATTTGGGGGAAGAATGATAATGAGTAAGATATTTCCAAAATTCTCACCGTCAAATTTAAAAGGATTAGGAAGGGCCTGAAAATCTTGTCTAAAAATATTTCCAAGCTTGTTGCTTCCATAAAATTCTCTAATTATCTTATCTCTCTCCAGGATACCGTTGAAGAATTCATAAGTCTTCTCCATTATTGAATGTAATGGGAGAGATATTGCTGAGGAGAACCTCCTCAAAGTTCTTGCATTTTTGTGAGCTTACTGGAAACAAAGAGCCACTATTAGTTGAGTTGATATTGGTGATGAAAATTCAATGTTCTTTCATGTTAAAGCACTATTAAGTATGGACACATAATTCTGTTATGAAGGATGAGCCTGGATCTGAATTCCATAATCATCAACCTACATTTGCTTGCTTTGGAGAGCCTTTAAGGCTAGAGTTGGGACTTCCGTGCAAACCGCAGGTCTGTTCGATTTGAACTCTCTTATTTAAATATGTGTTGATATTCACTTTCTTGAGGACCCTTTTCCAAGACTGAAATTGATGATGCTAGAAAAATTCTTATGGACAGAGCTCCTATATTACATAGATTTAATGGTGCTTTCATCAAAGTCTGCTGGAGCATTATTTCTATTCACCTATATTGGCATGCCTATGTGTACATCCAAGCCAAAGTTTGAAGACTTTAATTCTATTATGTAGATAACTGAGAAAAGGCTAGATGGCTGCTCTACCATGCTTTCATATGATGGAAGACTCATTCTGAACAAATATGTTTTCTCATGTCTGGCTACCTTCTTCATGTGCACTCTTTCCTTGCCTATGGGAGTGGTCAATCAAATTAAAAAATATTTAAGGCACTAGCTTTGGAGAAAATTTGGTATGGAAGATAAGGGTACTACGCTCATTTCTTGGGAGAAGGTTTGTAAGCCAAAAAATCAAAGTGATCTTGGTATTCTAGAGGTCCCAACTCATAACAAGGTGCTTCTCATCAAATATTTGCATAAGTTCTTTAAAAATGATGATATGCCCTTTGATTTGCATGGCATAGATGCCACTATCGCCGAGGAGGAGTTTTGGGAGGCCATCAACTAAATGCCTAGTGATAAGGTACCCGGTCCAGATGGATTCATGGGAATCTTTTTGAAAAAGTATTGGGGGTCTCATTAAACATGACGTCATGAAGGCCATCCAATGCTTTGATTCCCTTCGCACTAACAATCTTCACTGGCTCAACTCCGCCAATGTGGTCCTCTCTGCCCCAAAAAGGAGGGCGTGGAAGGCATCTCCGCTTATAGGCCCATTAGCCTTTTTCATGCCATTGCCAAAATCATCGCTAAGGTACTTTCTCTGCGGCTAGCGCCCCATATGGATGCCCTTGTCTCCAACGCCCAAAGTGCTTTCATCAAAAGGAGAAGCATTCATGACAACTTCATGTACGTTCAAAACTTTGCCTGGTGGCTCCACAAGTGTAAGACCCCTGCCCTTCTTTTTAAGATTGATATTAAAAAGGCATTTGACTCCATCAAGTTGGTGTACCTTCTTGATCTCCTGCAATGATTGGGGTTCCTTGTCTAATTTCGTGATTGGATTGAATTGCTCCTTTCATTAGCATCCTCGCATATCCTGCTGAATGGCTTGCTCATAGCCCCTATCAAGCATGGTCACGGGCTTCGGCAAGGGGACCCCCTTTCCCCCTCCTTTTTGTCATGGCGATAGACCCACTACATCAAATCCTTGACCCGGAAAATCGTAAAGGTCTCCTTCATAAGATCCGTGAGCGTGGAGCCATGGTTCGTACCTCCCTGTACATGGATGAGATGGCGTCCTTTCTGGCTCCTATCAAGAGGGACATTGACAACCTCGAGTCTATTTTGAGAGGCTTTGGTGGGGTGATGGGTCTATGCACTAATACCTATTGATGACGGACATTGATGTATCTATAATTTTTGATTGTTTCATGCTATTATTTTATCAATCTTGTATGCTTTATACATCATTTTATATCATTTTTGGGAACTAACCTATTAACGTGCCCAGTGCGAGTTGTTTTCTGCTTGTTTTTTATTTTATAGAAAATCCACACCAAATGAAGTCCAAACACGATGAAACTTTTTGATGATTTTTTTCTGGACCAAACGGACCCGTGAAGCTTCGGGAGGAGTCCAGACAACAGACTTACAAAGGCAGGGGCACGCCCTGGGGGTAGGTGCGCCCTCCCCCTTGTGGGGCCCTTGCCGCTCCATTTGACCTAATTCCTGGCCTATAAATTCACATATATTTTGAAACCCTTGGCGAAGCATCCGAAACAATTTTTCCGCCGCCGCAAGTCTCTGTTGTTCTGCAATCCCATCTGGAGGCCTTTTTCGGTACTCTACCGGAGGGGGAATCCATCACGGAGGCCGTCTTCATCAACCTTGTTGCCTCCCCCATGATGAGTGAGTAGTTCCCACAGGACCTACGGGCCCACAACTGTAGCTAGATGATTCTCTCTCTCTCCCTCTCTCTCTCTCTCTATTTTCGATTGATATTCAATACAATGATCTCTTCGGAGATCTATTCGATGTAATCTTTGCGGTGTGTTTGTTTAGATGCAATGAATTGTGGATTTGTGATCAGATTATTCATTGAAAGTATTTGAATCTTCTCTAAGATTTATTATGTGTGATTATTATAGCTATGTATGCTTTCTGATCTATGAGTTTTCTTTGGCCAAGTTGATGAGTAGATCTTCAAAGGAAATGATGCATAGTAGTAGGTTCAATCTTGCTGTGTCCTCACTCTGTGACAAGAGGAGTAGCGAGGCACGTATTTGTATTGTTGCTACTAAGGATAAAACAATGGGGGTTTGATCTTACTTTGTCTACATTATGTCATCATGCTCCAAGCATTACTCTGTTTGTTATGAACTTAATAGCATAGATGCATGTTCAACGGTGGTCGATTAGTGAAGTAATAGTAGTAGATGCGGAATCGTTTTGATCTACTTGTCATGAACATAATGCCTATATACAGATAATTCCATGAATAACATCACAATTATTCGCTTTTCGATCAATTGCCCAACAATAATTTGTTCACCCACCGTTACTATGCTCATGAGAGAGATGCCTCTAGTGAAAGCTATGGTCCCCGGGTCCATTCACTTATTATATTTGCTGAAAATACAAAAATATACTTGTTGCAATTTACCTTTTATTTTAATTTTCAATTTATAAAACTATCTCTATCATATATAATCCTTGCAATTAACGAGTACAAGGGTCTTGACAACCCTCTTGCCCGCGTTGGGTGCAAGTATTTTATTTGTATGTGCAGGTATTGTTGACCGTTTATTGCGGTTGTCTCCTATTGGTTCGATAAACCTTGGTTCTTAACTGAGGGAAGTACTTTGTGCTACTACACTACATCTCCCTTCCTCATCAGGGAAATCCCAACGCATTCACAAGTAGCATGCACCAACTTCCAAAAAGTCTCAGCCCTGCCAATTTGATGCAATCATCTTGACCTTGAGCAACTTGTTCAAAGTGTGTAGGCAACTAGGGACTCCTTCCCTATGAAATAGTTAGGGCTACCGATGTCGGTGTGGTATCTAAAGAAGGTTGATTTCCAATATCTAGAGGACAAGGCGGTTGAAAAATTGGTCACTTGGGAGGGGAAAAACATCACCACTATTGGACATATGACCCTAGTCAAATTGGTCATCTCCTCCCATGCGGTGTATTCCATCACGCCTCTCATCGTGTTGCCAAGCTCCCTAAAGAATCTAAACAAGATTGAGAGTGACTTCCTTTGGTCTAGTTCGGACAAGACGACCGGTGCCAAGTGCAAGGTCAACTTGGAGACGATTTGTAGACCGAAGGAGTATGGAGGCCTAGGGGTGATTAGTACCTACAAAGCGCCTAAGATGGCTATGGTATGAATGGACGGGGCCTCAAAAACTTTGTGAGTGGTTTACCAACCCTTGCACTGAGGAAGACAAAGTTTTTCTATGCCTCTACCACTATCATCGTTGGCAATGATGCCATGATGCCGTTTTGGGACTCCCCTTGGCTTCATAGGCCCAATCCCAAGGATACTGTGTCTCTCACCTTTGAGGCATCAAAGAGAAAGAATTGCAAGGTGCGAGAAGCATTGAAGCAGAATGCATGGATTTACAAAATAAACTACAACACCGTCGTCTCCCGTGACCACATCGGGGGATTTTTCACCCTATGGATGCTTGTTCATGGCTTCACTCTTGACGAGCAAACAGAGGATGCCATAGTTTAGAAGCATGTGAATGACGGGATCTACTCGGCGACCACCGCATATAAGGCTCAATTCCTTAGCTTGGCACTATCACCCATGAACCTTATGATTTGGAAAGTTTAGGTCCCTCTAAAAGTGAAATTCTTTGCATGGTTGGCTCTTCAAGATAGGATTTGGACTACTGATAGGTTGGAGAGGCACAAGTGGGCTAATTATGGCATTTTTCCACTTTGTAAAAGGGAGTCAGAGACGGGTGCTCACCTCTTCTTCAAGTGTCGCCACACACTTAGGATTTGGAACTTAGTCATTGTGAAGCTTGGTCTTGCGCACTTGGACACCACCGGTTGGCATCTCAAAGACTCAGTTTATGCTTGGTGTGATAGAAGGACCAACAAGCAAAACCCCATAGACATGCTATGGCCTCGCTCACCATGCTCGTCTGGCGAACAATTTGGAATGAGAAAAATGCTCGGGTTTTCCGTCATAAGTGTGCTCCGCCTGTCAGTGTCAAAACCGGCAGACCTCGGGTAGGAGGGGCCGAGCTGTGAGATTGGATCGATGGTAACAGGAGACAAGGAGCACGAGGTTTTTACCCAGGTTCATGCCCTCTCGATGGAGATAAAACCCTAGGTCCTGCTCTTGTTATATTATTGGTGTAACTAGTACACAGTTGATCTTCCTTGAGATCGTATGTTTGTGGTCTAAACCCTAGGGGTGATGATGATATGTATGGGTCTCCTCTATGGGTTGAACCCTTATATTTATATAGGCACCGGGGGTATCTAGGGTTACATGAATGTCGGTTACCATCTATGGGTTACATGCCGAACATATCGTCCCTTCTTGGAGTACACGCCAAGTCTTCGATAGAATCCGATATGCTCACGCCCCATTATAGGGCCTCCAAAGTCCTTCCTCCAGGATGGGCCTCCAGCCCGGCGCATGGACTAGACCAGCTCGGCTGGGACCCCCTAGTCCAAGACTCCCTCAGTAGCCCCCAAACTAGTCTTCGACGCCGAGTATGACAGCTTTCTTCAGACAATCTTCTTCGGACGTGTAATCTCGGATGATGGAATTTTTGGCTCGACAGACGAGCTCAACAGCCCTTAAGTAACCGTGTAACACCTTCCCTTAAGATTGTCCGCAGTGTATAAGTCCCGAGGACTAGAAATATAGGCGCATCCAGCAACAAGGCACTGCCAACTTTTTCCGAATCGTCATATAAATGACATCCTGTATATCGGTCACAACATACTCGAAACGCAGTTCGAGGTGACCCTTGTCACCGTAACAAAACAGAGATCGCGCCCCGTGTTTTAGGGGATATCATCAATCAAATACTTCACCCCACACGTCCACAATGGCTCGATCCAGCCGAAACTTGGCGATTTTATCGGCGCAGTTAAGGGGACTCTTCACATTTTTACCAACCTATACAGGTGTGGGGTTAATTAATCTTTTTCCCCATGCTCTCTTCCAGCTCCAGCGTTGAAACCTCCTCTACTTCCAGTGCTCACAAACCCTTCCGTCAAACTCCAAGCTCTTCCACCGCAATGGCAGACGTAGATCTGAAAGGGCAGTGGGTCCCTTCAAAGGTCGACGACGCTGATACTTGTGATCTGAGTTGGGTTTTCCGTGAAGAGGAACGGGTGATGCAGCACAGTATAGATAAGTATTTCTCTCAGTTGAGAACCAAGGTTTATCAAACCATAGAGTAGCACGCAACCCCCATCTTCAGCGACTGCACACAAAGAAGCAAACACTTGCACCCAACGCGGCCAAGAGGGTTGTCAATCCCCTTGGACTCATTATTTGCAAGCTAGTGAAGTACATAGATGAAAGTTGAATATTATAAATTGCAAAATAAATAAATATCATCAAGGTAATGAAAGCTTTTGTAAATATATAAGCGAATAGACCCGGGGGTCGTAGTGTTCTCTAGTGGCATCTCTCATGTAGTAGGCATACGGTGGGTAAACAAATTACTGTTGGGCAATTGATAGAAAAGCGCATAGTTATGTGATATTCACGACAATGATCATGTATATATATGCATCACGTCCATAAGCAAATAGGCCGACTCCTGCCTACATCAATTACTATTACTCCAAGTCGAGAGTTCTTATATCCTTGCCTCTCTAAGTATTAAGTTCATGACAAACAGAGTAATGCCTGGAGAACGATGACATGATGTAGACAAAGAGAATTTAATCAATTTGAATTAACCCTAATATTTTATCCTTAGTGGCAACAATACAAAGATGTATCATGTCCCCTTCTGTCACTGGGATATACAAACCCGTCAAATTGAACCCACTACAACGCACCCCTCTCACTGAAGAAATATCAATCTAGTTGGCCAAACTATTTCAATAGATCGGAGAGATTTACGAAGCTATAATAATCATGAAAATAAGAATCATACTAGAAATCAGAGAAGACTCAAATATTTTTCATGAATAATCTGAACATAAACCCACAATTCATCGGATCCCAGCAAACGCACTGCACAAAGTGATTACAACGAATAGATGACCGCGAAGATGCGGTGAACTTTGTATTGAAGATCAAGAGAGGGAGATGGCCATCTAGGTACTAACTACGAACCCGTAGGTCTGTAAGGAACTGCTCACACATCACCATGGGAGCAACAAGGTTGATGTAGAGGCCTTCCGTGATCGACACCCCCCTCGGACGGGGCACTGGAACAGGGCTCCAGATGGGCACACGGTGGAACAGAGACTTGCGGCGGCGAAAAAGTGTTTCGGGAGTCTCTCTGGGGTTTTTGGGATTTATTGAAATTTATAGGCCAGAGAAGGGGGCCGGGAGAAGCCCGATGGGGCCACCACATAACAGGGTGCGGCCACCCCCCTGGGTGCGCCCTATTGTGTGGTGGCTCCCTTGTGGAGCCTGCGGCCTAAAGTCAAAAACATGTAGAAAACAACAACTGGCACTGGGCACTGGGTTAATAGGTTAGTGCTAAAAAATAATATGAATTGGTAAATAATCACCCAAAAATCATCCTAAAATGATAATATTATAGCATGGAACAATCAAAAATTATAGATACGTTGGAGACGTATCAGCATCCCCAAGCTTAATTCGTGCTCGTCCTCGAGTAGGTAAATGCTAAAAACAGAATTTTTGATGTGACATGCTACCCAACATGTAATCTATTGCAGGTATGATCATTGAGCAATGATGAATTAATAAACATCAACATAGTAATACTTATAAACATAAGCAACATAATCATCAAGTTTCAAAATATATGATCCTTAAAGAATGTTCAACCCCTATTCATTTTATCATATTAGAATAGCATGGCTCCATCTTCACCACATAAATACAAATGTCAAGCACCATAGTGTCAAGTGAAGTAATTGGATCGTACTTCTTAACGCGCTTCATCTTTTTATTACTCACACAATATATGAGCGTGCACCATGCATATAGCATAAAGGTGAAGTAGAATATGGTGGTAGGTTTCAAAGGGGTAAAAGTGGACAAGAAATTCTGGCATCAACTAGGCATATCAACGGGTTATGGAGACGTCCATCAATAGATATCAATGTGAGGAGTAGGGATTGCCATGCAACTAATGCACTAGAGCTATAAGTGTATGAAATCTCAAATGAAACTAAGTAGGTGTGCATCCAACTTGCTTACTCATGAAGACCTTGGGCATTTAAGGAAGCCCGTCATCGGAATATAGAAGCCAAGTTCTATAATGAAAGATTCCCACTAGTATATGAAAGTGATAAAACAAGAGACTCTTTATATGATGAACATGATGCCACTTTGAGGCACAAGTGTGGAAAAGGAGGTAGTAGCACTGTCCCTTCTTTCTTTTCTCTCATTTATTTTTTCCCTTTTTCGTTCTTTTTTCTCTCTCCTTTTTTTCATTTTCATTTTCTTTTTTTCTTTCTTTCTTTCTTTTATTTTTCGTCCGGAGTCTCATCCCAACTTGTGGGGGAATCATTGTCTCCATCATCCTTTCCTCACTGACACAGTGCCCTAATAATGATGATCATCACACTTTTATTTACTTACAGCTCAACATGAAAAATATAATATGTCTCTATATGAATGCCTCTGGAAGTGTACCAGGATGTGCAATGATCAAGCGTAACATGTCTAAAAAATGATGAACGGTGGCTTTGCCACAAATACTATGTCAGCTTATATGATCATGCAAAGCAATATGACAAATGAAAGTACAAGTCATATGATGTAACGGTGGAAGTTGCATGGCAATATATCTCGGAATAGCTACGGAAATGCCATAATAGGTAGGTATTGTGGCTGTTTTGAGTTAGATATAATGAGGCTTATGTGCAACAGAGCGTATCATGTCATGGGGTTTGGATGCACCGGCGTAGGTTATTGTCAGCCCAGTGGGAACTAGGGTACCACGGCCCGTCTGCCGCTGGCCTGGAGGATGACGTGTGGGTCGGCCCATGGGGGGCGGTCCTACCGCGGCTGCCCTGGAGGAAGCTGCCTCGTGAGGAGGACGCCTCACTATCCCCCCCCCCCCCAACTTCAGCTCAGGCTCCTTTGAAGCGGTCATGCGCCAGGCAGCCTCGTGAGGCCCCCTCCCTCGCGAGGGCAGCCTCACGAGGCTTGGTATGAAGCACCAGCCACAGAACCCCATGCCCATCACATGGACAGCGTCCCGTAGTCTGGCTAAGGACGATGTGATAGGACGAAGGCCAGGTTACCTCATTGGAGATAAGGGAGCAGCAGGATACACCTCTCCAAAAGCAAGCTACCCAAAGGTTTCCGTTTCGGTGAAAGAAGATCAGGACGGATCGGCGTTGCAGGATGGAGGTCGTCGCGGAGCCCACGAACGCGTCACGAAGATTGCTCTATCAGGCGGAGACCGCCTTTAGTCAGGATAGGCCTGGCTCCTGTCCCCCTTTGAATTGCCACCCTATGGCCACCCTTTCCCGCTGATATTTTGGGGGAAGAGGACCAAGGCACTACAAAGGGGGAAGGGCCACGTTCATGTAAGGGGATCGGGCCATTCTCTCCCCCAACCCACTGTGTACCAGAGCCTCAAGCTCCTCCCTTTTCAAAGCAACAGAATCACAAGCAGGAGTAGGATTTTACACCGCGCGGTGGCCTGAACCTGGGTAGCTCAGGTGTCTCTGTCGTTCCCGGTGAGGTGTTTGTCGTGTTTGTCGTCGTGTTGCATGTCGCAAGCCAAGCCCCCCAGTGTTCGAACCTCGCTCTAGGAGAAGTTCTTGGACGCAGATCCGCGAATCCAACATTTGGCGCGCCAAGTAGGTGGACTTGCCGTTTTTACGCCTTCGACCTCAACATCAGCGTCGACATGGATGAAGCCGCCGCATGCCGGGAGCACACTGCGCACCGAGCTGCCGCCAGGGCCCCCGCGGTGCTCCGGGCCAGCGTGCCCGGGCAGCCACCGAGCCCGCCGGGGAGCGTGTGGCCTCCTCTATCCACCCATCGGTGAACAAGCACACGCATAGCCGCTCGACCACCGTCTCTTCGCTCGTGCACCGTGACCCTCCTGCTCCGCGCGCCACACTCCTCATATCTCAGGAGCTTCTGCGCTACCGCCCCGCCAACGACTGCTACGACGCCTGGCTCGTGCGCCTCACCGAGCTCGACTACTCCGCGCGTGATGCTCCGAGCCACGACGGTCAGGTGTCCTCCAGTTCCCCACTCCCTCCGCTGCCGCACACCGACCCAGCTCAGAATGATGCTCCTCTTCCTCCTCGCCCTCCGGCTCGCGACGTGCCCGAGCGGTACCACACGGCGCGCGCGGCAGAGCAATTTAACGAGTCGGCGGCACTTGCAGGTGACGGCGACAGTTGCCAGATCGTCCACCGCGCGCCCCAGGACGTGCGCATGACCCTCGAGAAGGCGCGCAACCGCCAGGATCGCGTTCTCCAAGACGTCGCCACGGTTGGGCACCAGAATTGCGCGACCCTCAACCGTGGCATCTGATAACCCACAAGTATAGGGGATCAGTTGTAGCCTCTTTCGATAAGTAAGAGTGTCGAACCCAATGAGGAGCTAAAGGTAGAACAAATATTCCCTCAAGTTCTATCGACCACCGATACAACTCTACGCACGCTTAACGTTCGCTTTACCTAGAACAAGTATGAAACTAGAAGCACTTTGTAGGTGTGATAGGATAGGTTTCCAAGAAAATAAAGAACACGTAAATAAAATCTAGGGGCCGTTTAGATAAAGTAACAATTAAGTTAATTTAACAAGTGTGGAAAAGTGGTGGTAGGAGTTGCGGAATTGTCCCTAAGAAATTGACTACGTTACTAGACCGATAGCAAGTTTTATGTGGGAGAGGCCACTGCTAGCATGTCATCCCTTACTTGGAATTCTATGCACTTATGATTGGAACTATTAGCAAGCATCCGCAACTACTAATGTTCATTAAGGTAAAACCCAACCATAGCATTAAGATATATTGGTCCCCCTTCAATCCCGTATGCATCAATTTCTATGCTAGGCTGAAGCTGCTATCACCCTTGCCCTCCAATACATAGTCCTATCAACATACAACTAACCCTATGGTGTGATCCACGCGCACGCTCATATGATGGGCACCAAAGGACAGCAACATAACCACAAGCAAATTAAACCAATCATAGCAATTCACCAATCACCAATAGGACAACAAAAATCTACTCAAACATCATAGGATGGCAACACATCATTGGATAATAATATGAAGCATAAAGCACCATGTTCAAGTAGAGGGTACAGTGGGTTGCGGGAGAGTGGACCACTGTAGATAGATGGGGGAAGGTGATGGAGGTGTTGGTGAAGATGACGGAGTTGTTGGAGTAGATCGCCGTCACGATGATGGCCCCGACGACGTTCCGGTGCCACCGGGAGAGAGGGGGAGAGAGCCCCCCCTCCTTCTTCCTTGTCCTCCCCCTAGATGGGAGGAGGTTTTCCCCTCTGGTCCTTGGCGTCCATGGCAGCGGAGGGGCGGGAGCCCCTCCGAGATTGGATCTCCCTCTCGTATTCCTTCTGTTTCTGCGTTCCCAGATTCTGGCCTTTCACCATTTCTTATATTCCCGGAGATCCATAACTCCGATTGGGCTGAAATTTTAACACGATTTTTATCCGGATATTAGCTTTCTTGTTGCGAAAGAAGGGCACCAACGGCCTTACGGGGTGGCCACAAGCCAGCCTGGAACGCCCTACCCCCAGGGCGCGCCCCTATGGCTTGTGGGCCCCTCGGGCACCGCCTTCTGTTGATTCCACTTCCCAAAATTCACATATATTCCAAAAAAAATCTCCGTAAGTTTTTATCCCGTTTGGACTTCGTTTGCTATGGATTTTCCGCGAAACAAAAAACATGCAACAAACAGGAACTGGCACTGGGCACTGGATCAATATGTTAGTCCCAAAAATAGTATAAAAAGTTGCCAAAAGTATATGAAAGTTGTAGAATATTGGCATGAAACAATCAAAAATTATAGATACGACGGAGACGTATCAGCATCCCCAAGCTTAATTCCTGCTCGTCCTCGAGTAGGTAAATGATAAAAAAGATAATTTTTGATGTGGAATGCTACCTAGCATAATCTTTATCATATAATCTAATCATGGCATGAATATTAAGACACGAGTGATTCAAAGCAATAGTCTATCATTTGACATTAAGACAATAATACTTCAAGCATACTAATAAAGCAATCATGTCTTCTCAAAATATCATGGCTAAAGAAAGTTATCCCTAGCCCGTCATGCTCAATCATTGATCCATTCATGAAACACACTCAAATATTAGCTATGCCCAATGCTCAAGTACGATCATAGTGCCCCCTAGTTGGTGCTTATAAGAGAAGATGGAGACTCAAAGCAAAAATAAAAATTGCATAAAGTAAATAGATAGGCCCTTCACAGAGGGAAGTAGGGATTTGTAGAGGTGCCAGAGCTCAAGGTTTAAATTTAGAGAGAGAAAAATATTTTGAGTGGCATGCTTTTCCTGTTAACGAAAACGACAAAGTAGCTCACAATACTTTCCATGCTAGATACATTATAGGCGGTTCCCAAACAGAATGGTAGAGTTTTTACTCCCCCTCCACCAATCAATCACACTCCACGGCGAGCTGAATCCTCGGGTACCGTCCATACAAACAACAACCCTAGGGGAGTTTTGTTTCATTATATTTTGATTTGATTTTTGAGCATGGAACTGGGCATCCCGAATACCAGCCACTTTCTCGTGAATGATAGTGAATCAACACATATCGTGAGAATAACCCACCTAGCATGGAAAAATATTGGATACTCCCCACCGTTTCTTGAGCGGTACGGGCACACAAAAGAGAAAATTTATTTTGAAAATCTAGAGATGGCACATACAAATTTGCTTGGAACGGCATGGAAATACCGCATATAGGTAGGTATGGTGGACTCATAAGGCAAAACTTGGTTTAAGGATTTTGGATGCACAAGTAGTATTTCTACTTAGTACAAATGGAGGCTAGCAAATAGATTGGGAAGCAACCAAGCCAGGAAACGAAAATTCACATAAGTGAGCATTGAACATAACTAGCACCGAATAATGCACCACAAGTAGGATGTAACTTCATTGTATAACTATTGACTCTCGTACTTGCATAGGGAATCACAAACCTTAACACCAATATTTCTACCAATCCACAATTACTCACTAGCATGTCTCTAGTATCACCATATTTATATCGCAAAACTATTGCAAGGAATCAAACATATCATATTCAGTGATCTACAAGTTTTATGTAGGATTTTATGACTAACCATGTGAATGACCAATTCCTGTTGACTCTCTAAATAGATATAAGTGAAGCATGAGAGTTTAATTTTTTCTACAAAAGATATGCCCACGCTCTAACAAATATAAGTGAAGCAAAAGAGCATTCTACAAATGGCGGTTCTCTATGTGTAGACAAACAGGCAATCCAAACTTCAAATGATATAAGTGAAGCACATGAAGCATTCTATAAAGCCATACTCAAAAGATATAAGTGAAGTGCATGAAGCATTCTATAAATCGACCAAGGACTATCTCATACCAGCATGGTGCATTATTAAAAGAAAAATAAAAAGCACACGACGCTCCAAGATTTACGCATATCATGTGACGAATAAAAATATAGCTCCAAGTAAAATTACCGATGGTTGTTTAGAAGAAAGAGGGGATGCCTTCCGGGGCATCCCCAAGCTTAGTTTCTTGGGAGTCCTTGAATATTACCTTGGGGTGCCTCGGGCATCCCCAAGCTTAGTCTCTTTCCACTCCTTATTCCTTCATCCATCGTGATCTCACCCGAAACTTGAAAACTTCAATCACACAAAACTTAACAAAACCCTCGTGAGATCCGTTAGTATAATAAAGAAAATTACCACTTTAAGTACTGTTGCAAACCCATTCACATTTTATTTTTGCATTTTAGCTACTGTAATATAAATTCTTTATGGCTTATACCACCGATAAAATCGATAGTTTCATCAAAACTAGCAAAACAATGCATCAAAAACAGAATCTGTCAAAAACAGAACAGTCTGTAGTAATCTGAACACCTACCATACGTATTTAACTCTAAAAATTCTGAAAAAAGAGGACAAAATAAACAATTTGCATAGAAGTACTGTGTAAAAATTTCAGAAACTTTTAACATTCCAGTAAAAAATGTAAATTCACGCACTACAGCCAAAGTTTCTGTTTTTGCACTGCACACACCAAACAAACAATCTAATCATCCTAACGGCAAATCTTGGCACATTATTTTTATAATACAAGGGATTTATACAAGGGGATAATTATTTTTGTTGAAAATTTTCTGTAATTAAGATTCATAAGGTTTCCATGGGCATGAACAAAGTTCAAGGCTAGCTCCCACTTTCACAATGCTCGTCCCTCTCACTTTCACTTTTCTTTTTGAAAAAGTTTTAGGTTCCCCTCTTTATTTTTTTTGTTTTTAAACTATATAAAAGCACACAACAGAATAAAATGACTCTCTAAAACTTCCGGGTTGTCTCCCTGGCAGCGCTTTCTTTAAAGCCATTAAGCTAGGCATATAGTGCTCAAGTAATGGATCCACCCGGATCCCAAGGTATATCAAAGCCAATTTTAATTAACAATGATTTGTAATTTAGTAGTAAGCACAAAGTAATATATATCATGCAATGACGAAGTCTAACTCTCTTCCTATGCATCGGCATGTCATAAAAGAACAATTCATGCACATCAAGTAAAGGCCAATGCATAGTATAAACAGTTTCTTGCAATTTTATCGTATTGGAAACATAGAGAGGTGGAGATGTAGTTCCTCTCTCATAATAATTGCAAGTAGGAGCAGCAAGCACATGCATATTATATCTATAAAAATCATCATGTGTAATAGTAAACGGCAACCCATCTATATAATCCTTAATAAGTGCAAACTTCTCTGATATAGTGTAGTTGGGAGAATTCAAAAAGATAATAGGACTATCATGTGTGGGTGCAATAGCAAAAATTTCATGTTTAACATAAGGAACTATAGCAAGTTCATCTACATAAGCATCATTCATATTGGCATCGTGGCCACAAGCATAGCAAGCATCAATTTCATCAAAAAGGGATATTTCAAACGAATCCAAGAGATCATAGCAATTATCATAGCATTCATCCTTCCGTAAGAACGAAGGGAAATTAAACAATGTATGAGTTGAAGAGTTACTCTCATTGGAAGGTGGGCACGGGTAGCTAATCTGCTCTTCCTCATTTTGTTCTTCGCTCTCCTCCTCATCTTTTTCATCTAATGAGCTCACAGTGTCATCAATTTCTTCTTCCATATATTCCTGCAAAATATTAGTCTCTTCTTGGATAGCGGAGACTTTCTCAATAAATTGATCAATATGGGCATTATATTCATAATTGGCATAACTATAATGAATCATAGCCAAATTTTGAGATCGGTAAACAACATCATCATAAGCTTCATACTTTTCAAACAAAACTTCAATTTCATAAGCACCCTTAAAAGCAACAAACTTTTCTATTTGTTCCACATCATAATAATCATATATACCATTAGCATAAGAAGCCAAGGTTTCATTATCATTAAATTTACATGAAAAGGGAAGGTGTTTAGCCTTCATCCTAGAGCAACAAGTAATATCATATCTCAAGCATAGATTCCAAGTATACCATTTCAACATATGAATTTGATCCCATAACAGTTTCCCTTTTTGAGTCAAGCGATAATCCCTAAAGTATTCACGTTGATCCAACGTGTATCCCATTATCAAGTTGAATGGGGTTTTCTCAGGATTATCAAAGTAGTGCATAATATTTTCCACATAACGAGCATCAAGGGTTTTAGGAGGTTCCCCATCTCCATAAGTAGCAAGTACACCTAATTTTTTTGGTATTTCGTGTTCCATATCCATAGCTAAAGATAGAGAACAACATAGAACAACAAATAAAATATACTTAGTGATAAAGCAAACAAGCACACACGAGAATATTCACCCCACGCTATTGCTCCCCGGCAACGGCGCCAAAAAAGGTCTTGATAACCCACAAGTATAGGGGATCAGTTGTAGCCTCTTTCGATAAGTAAGAGTGTCGAACCCAACGAGGAGCTAAAGGTAGAACAAATATTCCCTCAAGTTCTATCGACCACCGATACAACTCTACGCACGCTTAACGTTCGCTTTACCTAGAACAAGTATGAAACTAGAAGCACTTTGTAGGTGTGATAGGATAGGTTTGCAAGAAAATAAAGAACACGTAAATAAAATCTAGGGGCTATTGAGATAAAGTAACAATTAAGTTAGTTTAACGAGTGTGGAAAAGTGGTGGTAGGAGTTGCGGAATTGTCCCTAAGCAATTGACTACATTACTAGACCGATAGCAAGTTTTATGTGGGAGAGGCCACTGCTAGCATGTCATCCCTTACTTGGAATTCTATGCACTTATGATTGGAATTTTAGCAAGCATCCACAACTACTAAGGTTCATTAAGGTAAAACCCAACCATAGCATTAAGATATATTGGTCCCCCTTCAATCCCGTATGCATCAATTTCTATGCTAGGCTGAAGCTGCTATCACCCTTGCCCTCCAATACATAGTCCTATCAACATACAACTAACCCTATGGTGTGATCCACGCGCATGCTCATATGATGGGCACCAAAGGAGAGCAACATAACCACAAGCAAATTAAACCAATCATAGCAATTCACCAATCACCGATAGGACAACAAAAATCTACTCAAACATCATAGGATGGCAACACATCATTGGATAATAATATGAAGCATAAAGCACCATGTTCAAGTAGAGGGTACAGCGGGTTGCGGGAGAGTGGACCGCTGTAGATAGATGGGGGAAGGTGATGGAGGTGTTGGTGAAGATGACGGAGTTGTTGGAGTAGATCGCCGTCATGATGATGGCCCCGGCGGCGTTCCGGTGCCACCGGGAGAGAGGGGGAGAGAGCCCCCCTCCTTCTTCTTCTTCCTTGACCTCCCCCCTAGATGGGAGGAGGGTTTCCCCTCTGGTCCTTGGCCTCCATGGCAGCGGAGGGGCGGGAGCCCCTCCGAGATTGGATCTCTCTCTCTGTTTCCTTCTGTTTCTGCGTTCCCAGATTCTGGCCTTTCACCATTTCTTATATTCCCGGAGATCCGTAACTACGATTGGGCTGAAATTTTAACACGATTTTTATCCGGATATTAGCTTTCTTGCGGCGAACGAAGGGCACCAACCGCCTTACGGGGTGGCCACAAGCCAGCCTGGAGCGCCCTACCCCCCAGGGCGCGCCCCTATGGCTTGTGGGCCCCTCGGGCACCGCCTTCTGTTGATTCCACTTCCCAAAATTCACATATATTCCAAAAAAAAAATCTCCGTAAGTTTTAATCCCGTTTGGACTTCGTTTGATATGGATTTTCTGTGAAACAAAAAACATGCAACAAACAGGAACTGGCACTGGGCACTGGATCAATATGTTAGTCCCAAAAATAGTATAAAAAGTTGCCAAAAGTATATGAAAGTTGTAGAATATTGGCATGAAACAATCAAAAATTATAGATACGATGGAGACGTATTAGCATCGCCTCCATCGGGGGCTACTTGGCCCTCACTCCCGAGCTGTGCCGTGTGGTGTGGCCCGATAAGTTCAAGCCAAAACTTCCTCCTCGCTACGACGGCAGCGCAAACCCCATGGAGTTCCTCCTGCTCTACACCATCAGCATCCAGGCTGCGAGGGAGGATGACCGGGTCATGGCGAATTGGTTCCCCATGGCCCTCAAGGACGCTGCGCGTGCATGGCTCTTGAACCTCCCCAAGGCCTCCATCTCTTCGTGGGAAGACCTGTGCAAGCAATTCGTCGCCAACTTCATGGGCACGAGTGATCGCCCTCTCACGCTCAACGACCTGCGGGCCGTGCGCCAGCGCCCTGATGAGCCCCTCCACAAGTTCGTCCAGCGTTTCAGCCAGGTGCGCAACAGGATCTTGGAGGCCTCCGACGCTGCAGTTGTGTCGGCGTCACTGACGTAAAGATGCGTGAGAAGCTCTCCATCAGGGACGAGCTGGACTCCACGGCGGAGCTCTTCATCCTCGCCGACCGTTGTGCCAAGGCCGAAGAGGGGTGCATGTTCCTCCACAGCAACCCCGACAGAGCCTGGCGCGGCGAAGTCCAAGGGCAAGGACCCCAAGCGCAAGGGCCCTGCCGTGTTTGCGGTGGAGCCGGACTACAAGCATGGCCATGACCGCAGCGAGGCCAAGAAGGACGACCGCCCCGCCTGCGCCTACCACAACGTGAACTCCCATAGCACCGAGGACTGCTACGAGCTCAAGCAGCTCCGCGAGCATCACGCCGGCCGCGGCGGTGGCCGCCAGGACCACGGCAACGGAAGTGGCCGTTGGGACGACAACCACAATGATGGCGCCGGTGGCAACAATCGTCGGGGCTAGCAGAACCAGCCGTGGCAGGCCGAACCTCAGGCCAACGCCGCGCCACCGCGCCCCAGCGACCTCCCTCCCGATGAGAACGTCAGGGGCTACCAAGAGCCTCGCAGGGTGGTCTGCATCCTTGGCCCCACCGTCCAATCGCCACTTCAGGCAGTTCTCTCGTGAGGTGAACGCGGCCCTCCCGGCGTTTGGGTCCACCAGCCGCCTCAAGTGGTCCGAGCTCCCCATCGCCTTCGACGCCTGCGACCATCCCGAGTCCACGAAGGCCGTGGGCACCGTCCCACTGCTGTGCACCTCCACTATCAGCAACGTGGTTGTCACCAAGACGCTCATCGACGGCGGGGCGAGGCTCAACGTGCTCTCCGTGGAGACCTTCGAGATGCTGCAAGTGCCTTACTAGCACATGGTGCCCACCAGGCATTTCTCGAGCTTCACCGATGGCTCCACCATTCCCGTGGGGCAAGTGTGCCTTCCCGTCACCTTTGGCACCCGCAAGAACTACCACACGGAGTTCATCGACTTCAACGTGGCGCACATCGGCCTGCCCTACAATACCATCTTGGGGTACCCGGCACTCTCCAAGTTCATGGCCGTGACCCATCATGCCTACGGCCTCGTCAAGATGAGCGACTGCGGTGGCACCATCACCATCCGCTGCGACGAGAAGGACGCGGTGCACACCCTCGAGCATGCCTACAAGGCTGCCGCCACCGCTTACCCCGCCGACGAGGACATCCCCGGGCTTACCGAGGAAGCACCCCTGAAGAAGAAGCACCCTCCCCCTCAGGAGCGGGCCGAGCCCAAGAAAGCGTCGCCGAATGGGGGCAGCGCAGGCACCTCCCGCGCCGTCAGCGGCGTCCCCTCCCTCAAGTAGGAAGGCGCGCTCGTCGCCTTCCCCGGGCATGCTCTGATACGTCGTCATGGATAGCATCAGGCATGCCCGGCCTGCCGGGGGAGGTGGTCGAGCACCACTTAGCCACGCGCCAGAGTGCGTGGCCCATCCAGCAGTAGGAAGTCAGCAAGCTCCAGGTGGCAGGAACCACTCGCGAGGCCCCCACCCTAGGTGGGTTGGCAGCCCCACCCCCATATCTAGGCCGCGCGGTGGCAGGAAAATGTGCGTCGACTTCGCCTCCCTCAACCAGGCTCGCCTTGTGAGGCACTTCTTTCCGCCATCTCCGCTCATGTGCATGCCCTTCAGCTTGGAGAACGCTGTAGCCACCTTCGCGAGGCTGGCGCGCATGAGCCTGGAGTGCCACATCACGGATGTGGCGGACAATTGCCGATCGCCCCCCCGCGGCCCATGAATGACAGCGGAGGGTGTTTCGATAAGCACATGGAACGCCCTCCATCACCGTAAATTCTATCTCCGCTCCACGGATACGAGCGAGACGGAGTTGTACACGCTCCGGGGCTCTCTCTACCCACGCGCCCTCGAAACATGAGAGTCCCTTCCCACTCTCGTGGAAGCCCCATGCTCAGCGCTGGCGGATACCCCATGCTCCGACCTGGCGGACCTTTTTGACAACGAGGGCGCTTTTCAGCTGCATCAACCTCAGGCTGATCCGTGTCCGTCATGAAAACATTTATGTCATCCTTCAAGCGCGATTTTCAGCTGCACAAACCTCGCGCCGAGCCGTCTCGACTACGGCAACATGTACCTTTCTATTGTGTAATGAACATGCTTCATGCATTAGTAAAGCTCATTTTTTCGGGATTCCTTGCGCTTGCAGCTGAGTATGCCTCAGGAAGGGGCACGCGCTCGTGATCTCCCCTCTGTCCGTCACACGAGTGGGGGCTAGGCATGGTGTCTATGCTCGGGTCAGTCCCTGCAGCACTGCAAAATCCAAGCGACTGAGCTCTGGCTCGCGGGCCTACCCCTGTGTACGTCACCTCACCAGGTTCTTGGTGTGTTTATCTCCTCGTGTAACACCCACAGGCAACCTCGCGAGCGCGCCATGTTGAGCCCCTTGCAAAACTTGGTGGTTCCCCTGGTGCAGGACATCGAAGGCCTCGGGTGCCTCACCTCGAAGGCCTGCGAGTGGCGTCGCGCGAACGAAGGGCTCGCTCTGACGCCGTGCACCTTGAAGGAGCTAAGTCTAAAACCCCTCGGGTTCCCTCACCCTCATCTTCATTTCGAGGCGTCCTAGTCTCCTTGGCACGAGCCGCCTGCGCGTCAAGGGGGGGGGCGGACTCTGAGCATCACGCCTCAGGATCTCCTACCAGCCCTAAGAGCCCTGCACCTTCTGGCCTTGCTGAGCCCTCGCTCCAAGCACACCAACGATGATGCAGCCTACCTCGGGGGTTGGGACCTAGTGATGCAGGGCACAAAGGCAGCGTTAAAGGGAGAAAAGGGGGCCTCGGCAGGAAGGTGGAGATGGATAAAATATCAAGGGCATAATACAAAAGTACCATAAGAATGTATTCATGCCCCGATGGTGCCGTGCCTACTTTATTACAGGGGTGAGCAGGAGAAGGTCTAGGCACACAGGTTGCTGCTGTCGCCGCTCTCGCCGCCGTCTTTGAGGTCCTCATCATCATCGCCACTGGCCTCGGCCATGAAGGCGTACTTCTTAACAAAGCTAGCCACGTGGTCCTTCGTTGCCTCTTTGAGGCCGCCGCGGAGCTCCTCCGAGATGGGGTTCACCACTCGCTTGAAGTCGAAGTGGCTGTCCAGGCGGAGGAGGTTGCCAAAGAGTCGAATGGCCGCATGTGCCAGCAGCTCGCGGCACGCACTCTCCATGGCGGCATCGGCTTCCAGCAGCTACTTCTGGAGGTCATCGACCTTGGCCTGGAGCTGGTCTCTCTGCGCACTAAGCTCGTGCTATCTCGCCAGCAGGCGCCCCCGCTCTGCTTCCTGCATGGACGCGGAAGACGCAAGCTCGCACTCTCGGGTCTCGGCATTCGCCTCGTGAGCGGGGACCTCCGCCTCGCGCTTGGAGAGCTCGGCTTCGTGGGATGTGAGCCGGCCCGCGCGGGCCTCCGCGGCCTCCTCCCATGCCCGGAGCTGGCTATCGCGTGAGGCAGCCAGCTCCCGGAGCGTCTTCTCATGGGCGCCGGCCTCCTCTCACTGCCACTTGGCCTCCTGGGCATCTTTGAGGGCGTCCGTGAGGGACACCTTGACCTCTTTGATGAGCTGCTCATGCTGCGCATGGGCCTCCTTGCCCCTCCAGCGGTCGAGCTCCTGCGCCTCCCTAAGCTGCCTCCACCCCTCCGCGAGGAGCCGCCGCTCCTTCACGCGGAGCTCAGCCTCCCTCCTGAGTTCGCCCTCGAGGGCGTCGAAGGCCGCCCTGACGCTGCTAGGGGCATCGCCCCAGTGGGTGGCGCCGCTCTCCCCCGGCACAAGGACGCGGCTCGCCAGGGCCCCCGCGTTATCCGCGGGCCTCGCCGTGCGAGAGGGCTAGGTCTCGAACCCTTTCAACAACTCCGCTTCGTCACCCCCAGACGAGGTCGCGCTTGCCCTATGGTGCGGAGGGCTCGAGGTCGCCCCCTCCGGGGCCTGCGGTGTTGCCCCATCCCCCGAGGTCACTATGGGCGCCTCATGGGCAGGGAGCCCTGTCCCGCAGTCAGCTTCCGTTGGGGCCTCGACAGCTTCTGCCGCAGTGGGTGCGGTGCGGTGAGGGGAGGTCGGAGTCCCGCATGCCTCCTTCGCAACCTCAACCCTCATGACCGGATCCTCCTCGTGCCTCCTTCGCAGTCCCGCGTGCTTCTGCCATAGCAGGCTCAGGGAGCGCCACCTCGCCCCGTCAAGCCGTCTTTGCTCGCCCTTGGAGAGAAGCCTCTCGACTGCTTACTGCCCTGGCCTCAACTTCAGTCTTCCTCTGCCTCTTCTTGGCCTTCTTCTTCACCCCGGCGGACGCTCCTGGGCCCTTGCATATAGACGCGTCAAGATGGCAGAAGCAAAGTTGCGAGGGCTGAAGGGTGGAGATGGAAGAACTTGCGCATCTCATCGTCAACACGGAAGGAGGCGCCCCCGGTGCGATGGCTCTCTGAGGAGACCCGCAGGCTGTAGAAGGTCCGGAAGAGCGCCACGGACGGCATCACTCCCAGGAAGGCCTCACAGAGGTACACAAAGAGGGCGAGAACGAGGATTGAGTTGGGTTGAAGGTGGAGGAGACAGATCTTGTAGTGCTCCAATATGGCTAAGAGGAAATCAGAGAAGGGGGTACCAGCCTTGTGTAGAGCGAGTGGGAGAAGACGGGGACCGATCTGCTCGCGAGCTCCCGCGACAGATGCGCACCCAACCAGATCTGGGTAGCGCCTCCCTCGTAGTGCTCGGAGGCCAACAGTGGGTGCACCTTGGCCAGCCCACTATCACTGGTGACCGAGGACGGCAGCAATGACGGATCGGGCTCCTCCGCCCGGGTACCCTTGCTGGAGGAGGCTACGGTGGCCACGGGTTTCTTGCCTGGGACATGCCGGAGGAAGTGTGGGGAGGAGAATAGGAACAAAGGAAGTTGCGCGCACGCGAGACAAAGCTGGGAATCGCAAGAGGGGGAGCAGTGATGTAGCCGCGCCCACACGCACAGACTTTATTCCCCGGACGACGGTTCCAAGGTGCCGTGGGGTCTGGGCGTGTCTCACCCATTCGGAACCATCACGCGTCGCCTCCAGGCCTGGCAGGTCGATGTGCCCGCGTCGTTTCGTCCCTAACGGGCGGGACGTGCGTGTCCTGGGCCCGGAGGCTACTGTTGGCCTAGTGGAAACTAGGGTACCACGGCCTGTCAGCCGCTGGCCTAGAGGACGACGCGTGGGTTGGCCCATGGGTGGCGGTCCTGCCGCGACTGCCTTGGAGGAAGCTACCTTGTGAGGAGCACGCCTCACTAGCCCCCCCCCCACCTTCAGCTTAGGCTCTGATACGTCTCCAACGTATCTATAATTTTTGATTGTTCCATGCTGATATATTATCATTCTATGATACTTTTTGGGTCTTTATTTACCAATTTATAATATTTTTGAGCACTAACCTATTGACCCAGTGCCAAGTGCTAGTTGATGTTTTCTGCGTGTTTTTCACTTTTCAGGTTTACAGTACCAAACGAAGTCCAATTGCCACGAAACTTTTTGATGATTTTTTCTAGACGAAAAGAAAACCTGGAAGCTTCGGAAGGAGGCCGGGGCCACACGAGGGCCGCACAAGCCAACAGGACGCGCCCCAGGGGGCGCGCCCTGATGGTTTCTGCCTCCCTCGGGCGGCTCTCGACGCCCCTCTCTGGCTTATAAATTCTCATCTACCCTAAAAACACCAGAGGCAGTCTTGACACCCATTTTCCGCCGCCGCAAGTCTCTGTTCCATCGCGAGGTCATCTGGAGCTCTGTTCCGGCACCCTGCCAGAGGGGTGATCGATCACGGAGGGCTTCTACATCAACCTGGCTGCCCTCATGATGATGTGTGAGTAGTTCACCATAGACCTACGGGTCCATAGCTAGTAACTAGATGGCAATCACTCTATCTCTTGATCTTCAATACAATGATCATCGCATCTTCGCTTTGATCTATCCGATGTAATCCTATTATGTGGTGTGTTTGTTGGGATCCTATGAATTGTGGGTTTATGTTTAGATTATTCATGAAAAGTATTTGAGATATCTCTGATATATATTATGTCTCTTAATTGCATGATCATTATAGCTTCGTAATGCTCTCCGATTTATTGATGTGCTTTGGCTAAGTAGATTGATATTTCATCGGTGGGAGTGGTGCGTTGTGGTAGGTTCAACCTGACGAGTTTCTATACCAGTGACAAAGTAGGGGACAAGATGTGTCTTTGTGTTGTTGCTACTAAGGATAACATGATGGGGTTCATTCATATTGCTTGAGTTTACTTTGTCTACATCATGTCATCGCTCTCCATGCATTACTCTGTTTTACTTAATACTCTAGGTGCATGATGGATAGCGGTCGATGAGTGGAGTAATAGTAATAGGTGCAGGCAGGAGTCTGCCTATTTGTTTATGGCCGTGATGCCTATATACACATGATCATTGCCGTGAAAATCGCATAACTATCCGCTTTTCTATCAATTGCCCAACAATAATTTGTTACCCACCGTATGCTGCCTACATGAGAGATGCCGCTAGGGAAAACTATGGCCCCCGGGTCTATTCATTTATATATTTACAAACGCTACTACTACCTTGTTGTCTTTATTTACTTTTTATTTGATTTTGCAATTTACAATTATCTACACAACTCATTTGCTTGCAAATAATGAGATCAAGGGGATTGACAACCCTCTTGCCCGCGTTGGGTGCAAGTTGTTTATTCATTTGTGTGCAACCGCTGAAGACGGTTGGGGATTGATATTACTATTGGTTTGATAAACCTTGGTTTCATAACTGAGGGAAATACTTACCCACTTTGTGCTGCAATAACCCGTTCCTCTTCATGGAAAACCCAATGCAGATCACAAGTATCAAGAAGGCTTTCTGGCGCCGTTGCCGGGGAGTATCATCATCGATAATCAAGTAACTTCACACAAATTTTCATTCACTTGTTCTTATTTTTATTTTCTGTTATATTTAGCTTGTCTCATAAATATCAAAAATTCAAAAATATTTATATTTGCTTGTTACTAGTTCACTTCTTTGCTTGCTAGTTTACTTGTCTTGCTTGTTACGTTGCTTGTTTGGTCACCATATCTCAAGATACTACTAAGTTGTGTGACTTCTCAAATAATAATAACAATGATTTTATTAGTACTCCTATACCACCCGCCACTAGTGCGGAGGCTTTTGATATTAATGTTGCATTGCTAAATCTTGTCCCGAAGGATCAATTTTCGGGAAGTCCTAATGAGGATCCCGCGTTGCATCTTAATACCTTTGTTGAATTATGTGATATGCAAAAGAAAAAGGATATGGATAATGATATTGTGAAATTAAAATTATTTAATTTTTCAATAAGACATAAAGCTAAGTCTTGGTTTTCATCTTTACCTCGTAATAGTATTGGAACATGGGATAAGTGTAAATATTCTTTTATTGCCAAGTATTTCCCTCCTGCTAAGATCATCTCCCTTAGAAATCAAATAATGAATTTTAAACAGCAAGATAAAGAGCATGTTGCACAAGCTTGGGAGAGAATGAAATTTATGATAAGAAATTGTCCAACTCATGGTTTAAACTTGTGGATGATTATCCAAAACTTGTATGCTGTACTAAACTTCGTGTCTAGAAATCTTCTAGATTCTGCTGCAGGTGGTACCTTTATGGATGTGACCTTAGGAGAGGCCACAAAACTTCTGGACAATATTATGACAAATTGTTCTCAATGGCATACCGAAAGGGCTCCAACCGGTAAGAAGGTAAATTCTGTTGAAGAAATCGCTACTTTGAGTGAAAAAGTGGATGCTCTTATGAATATGGTTCCTGTAAAAAGCTCATGTTGATCGCAATGATATGCCCTTGTCTACTTTGATTGAGAAAAATAATGATGCTATTGATGTGAACTTTGTCTCACGGAATAATTTCAACAATAATGCTTATAGAGGAAACTTCAATTCTAGACCGTATCCCGGTATTTCCTCTAACAACTATGGAAATTCTTCTACAAATTCTAATAGGATACCCTCTGATCTTGAGAACACAATTAAAGAATTTATTAATTCTCAAAAGGTTTTCAACACTATGGTAGAAGAAAAATTGCATGTAGTTGATGCTTTGGCTAAAAACGTGGATATAATTGCTCTTGATGTAGAAAATCTTAAAAGTAAAGCTTTGCCACCTAAGCATGATTTTAATGAGGCTATTAAATCTATCCAACTATCAATTGATGAAAGTAAGGAGAGGACCGCTAAGTTGAGAGCTAAGAGGGAATTCTTAGAAAAGGCTCTTCCACTCGGTTTTTACTGGAATTATGATGAAGATCTTAAAATGATTGGTACTTCTCCTATTGAATATTTATTTACCTCTCTGAATATAAATGATAAAGGGACTGGATATGAGTCAACTCTAGTTGAGAAGCGTCCCGTTTGCTTGGAGCGTGATGATTTTGATGCTAAAACTGAAAAATGTGGGTTTGGAGAGGTCAAAACTTTAACTAGTGATGTACCCACTATTTTGGATTACAAGGACTTTAATTATGATAATTGCTCTTTAGTAGAATGTATTTCCTTGTTGCAATGCTCACCCAATGCTTATGAACAAAACAAAGCTTTTACCGAACATATAGTAGAAGCTATGATAAAAGCTTATGATGAGAAACTTGAGCTTGAAGTTTCTATTCCTAGAAAATTGCATGATGAGTGGGAACCTACTATCAAAATAAATATAAATAAATATGAATGCAATGCCTTGTGTGACCTTTGTGCTAGTGTTTCAACTATTCCTAAATCTCTATGTGATGTGCTTGGTCTCACTAATATTGAAGATTGTTCCCTTAACTTGCATCTTGCGGATTCTACCATTAAGAAACCTCTAGGTAGAATTAATGATGTGCTTATTATTGCAAATAAAAATTATGTGCCTGTATATTTCATTGTGCTTGATATTGATTGCAATCCTACTTGTTAGGTGCAATCATTGTCATGAAAGAGGGAAACATAAGGTTCCAATTCCCATTAAAGAAAGGGATGGAACACTTCCCTAGAAAGAGAATTAAACCACCTTATGAATCAATCATGAGAGACACTTATGGGTGGAGTGTCAAAGATGACAATACTTGAAACTATGCATTATGCCTAGCTAGGGGCATAAAACAATAGTGCTTGTTGGCAGGCAACCCAATAGTTATCTTTAAATTTTTTCTTTAAACTTTCTGTTTGTTTTTGATAACATGATTATTGCCTCTGTAATGATTATGTTTTTGTGTTTAAATTAGTGTTTGTGCCAAGTAAAGTCTTTGGGATGACTCACAACATGAGTAGAATCGATGCTGAAACAAAACAGAAACTTTTGACTCCAGTACAGGAATTTTCATTTTTTACTGTAGCGTGATAATGATCTGAAATTTTTACACAGTATTTATATACAAATTATCGAGATTTTACTAATTGTTCAGAATTTTTAGATTTAAAGAAGTATATGTTCTCTACAGATGTCTATAGACTTTTCTATTTTAGACAGATTTTGTTTTTACTTGCATAGTTGCTTGTATTGATTATGCTATGGATTGTATCGGGGGGTATAAGCCATGGATAAGATAGAATACAGTACATATTATGCATTTATGAAATAAGAATCAATTTATAACAGTACCTAAAGTATGCAATATGTTTCTTATACTAACGGATCTCACGAAGTTTTGTTAAGTTTTGTGTGATTGAAGTTTTCAAGTTTTCGGTGTTATTGCGATGGACAAAGGAATAAGGAGTAGCAAGAGCTTAAGCTTGGGGATGGCCAAGGCACCCCAAGGTAATATTTTAATGAATATGCAAGCATCTAAGCTTGGAGATGCCCCGGAAGGCATCCCTTCTTTCGTCTCAATCCATCGGTATGTCACTTGAAGCTATATTTTTTATTCGTCACATGATATGAGTTTTGCTTGGAGCATCGTTTGCTTTTGTTTTGCTTTTACTTTCAGTTTGCCACAATCATTATTTGCTGGACACAGCTATTTAAGATAGACACACCTTCTTCATAATTTGTTAGAATACTCTATGTGCTTCACATATATCTTTTGAGCTTAGCAGTTGCTCTAGTACTTCACTGATATCTTTTTGAGCACGGTGGCGTGTAGATTTTATAGAAATAAATTCACTCTCGTTCTTCACTTATATTTGTTTGAGAGTTAATAAATAGTGATGGTAATTTGCATGGCTGGTCTAAATTAGATCAACCTAAGTGAAATGGAGTCTCTGTCGTTCCACTGCAAACGCATTAACGAGTAGAAACCTTGCTTCAAGGTAGATTCTTACATGTTTGGAGTTTTGTCATAAGACTAGTCCAAAAATATTAGGTATTCAATGAGTGATAATAAAAACCATCAAGTAGCACATATAGAGAAATTGTGGGTCAATGATATTGATGTGGTAATATGAAAAAGGTGTGAGTTCATAATTGTTGATCCGTAGAAGTGTCGATATTAAAAAAGGTTGTGATACCCTTGATTCATTGCTACAATGATCATTGTAATTAAGCTACAGTAAACCAGGAGGTTAAGCTAATGCTTTTGCTAATCCAAGTTTGATCACTTTTGGAATCAATTCCTAATTCAATCTATTTTGCAATTCAAATTCATTTGAAAAGTGGATTTAAAAGTTTTGCAAACCAGGAAATAAAAATCATGAATGGGTTGCAAATATTACATAGTCTATTATAAAATTATAACCAACTTTTTGCCAAGTGTTTTGGTGCCTCAAATTAAATATAACAGAGGCCAATTCAATTATTAAATGCCCTTTTAAATTATGGTATTTTGAAAACAGATTCTAATGGCCCGCAACTTTTTGTGGCAATACCTTATTTAGCAACACAACTAATGGACGCTATCCCATATTTTACAATAGTGTTTTTGGTTACTAAAATAAATAAAACAGAAATAAATAAAAGAAAAAGCTAAAAGGAAATAAAAAACGAAAGAGTAGGGCCTCTGTGGCTGGGCCTAAGTGGCCCGAAACAGCCCAGCCCACCTAGCCCCCCATCGTCTTCCTCCTGTTCATCCGGGAAGACGTGGGGGAGCCGATGCGCGCCATCGGCCGCTCCCGTCGGCCTGGCGGCCAGCCAGTGGCTCCTTGCCGTCCGTAAGATGCCCCCAGCACCCGGTGACAAACCCTAGCCCCTCTGCCCGTCCACTTCTCCCCCCACGCGCCGCCGCTCTCCTCTCCGCAAATAGTCGAGCGTTGCCGTCGCCATGGCTCCGGCGTAACCGCGGCCACCACGTCCCCCTCGCCCCGCGATGCTACCCAGGAGCTTCGTCGTCGACCACCACATCCGCTATGCCCCCAAGCGTGAGCTCTCCGCCCCTGCATCGTCCCCGCGCCATCTTCTTCCTCCTTGGGCCGCCGCCAGTCGCCCCATTTGGACCGCTTCCCCAGGCCTCCCCCGCACCCACTTAGCTCACCTACACGACCCCGATGAGCTCCTCGTTCTCCCCCTTTCGCCTCGGATCCGAGCTCGTAGCGCTTGATTCCAACAGAGCCGAGGCTCGGCTCCGCTCGAGCTCGACGCCGGCGAGCCTCCGGTGGCCAATTGGTCACGCACGCCTCGCCATTTTGCTTCCCGCATCGCGTAGAACGTCGTAGGGTAGAAAGCGCGCTCGTTTGCTTGTGGTTTGTCGTCGCCCGCATCCACCCGAACGCCGCCGCCGTTTCAGCTCATCGCTGGCGTCAGCTCTGGCCCCCGCCGGCCAAACCAACCCCACCAGTCGATGTGCGGCTCTGCCCGCGTTCGATTCCGGCCGATCCCGAGCCAAATGACGGTCTATGGCCGAATCCCGACGCGGCCAGTGCGTCGCCGCTGCGTTTTGTGGTCGTCGACGCCACCCGCTGACCTGGCCGACCTGGGGCCACCCCCAGGGTCGCTGCCAGTGGCCCCCCGGGCCCTTGTTGACCTGTTGACTAGGGTCAACAGGCTGACTGGGCTGCCCCAGTCACTGCCAGGTGGGGCCATCCCCCCTAGGCCTATGACATGTGGGCCTAGGCTATTTAGACTTAATTAAAATTGTTTAATTAATTCTGATAATTAGTTTAAACTAAATAGACACTAACATGTGGGTCCCCCTACTAAATTAATCTGTTTTAATTAAAAATAAACATTGGTTAACCCTCTGTCTATGACAGATGGGTCCCATAGGTCAGGTTTGGCCAGCCCACAGCCATGTTGACTGTTGACATCATCCTGATGTCATGCTGATGTCATAAATGGGATTTTTGAATTAAAACAATTATGTTAATTTTAGAATATTAATAAAACTTTGACAATTAATATAAAATAATCTGTAAGTAAGATTAAAATAATTTATATATGAAAGTTGCTCAGAAAAATCCCACTAATCTGAATACGCTGTCCGTTCATCTGTCACATGCTCCTAGCATGATGAACATGGACATTTTGCGTTAGGATCATCTGTTCGGTAGTAGCCTGAGACCCGGGAAATATCGTCAAATATTTTCCCGCTCCGACTATGACGTGTATGTTGGAAATATGCCCTAGAGGCAATAATAAAAGTAGTTATTATTATATTTCCTTGTTCATGATAATCGTTTATTATCCATGCTATAATTGTATTAATTGGAAACACTGATACATGTGTGGATACATACACAACATTGTGTCCCTAGTGTGCCTCTAGTAGACTAGCTTGTTGATCAAAGATGGTTAAGGTTTCCTAGCCATAGACATGAGATGTCATTTGATAACAGGATCACATCATTAGGAGAATGATGTGATAGACAAGACCCAAACTATGAACGTAGCATATGATCGTGTCAGTTTATTGCTATAGTTTTCTACATGTCAAGTATCTGTTCCTATGACCATGAGATCATGCAACTCACTTACACCGGAGGAATACCTTGTGTGTATCAGACGTCACAACGTAACTGGGTGACTATAAAGATGCTCTACAGGTATCTCCGAAGGTGTCTGTTGAGCTGGCATGGATCGAGACTGGGATTTGTTACTCCGTGTGACGGAGAGGTATCTCAGGGCCCACTCGGTAATACAACATCACAACAAGCCTTGCAAGCAATGTGACTAAAGTGTTAGCCACGGGATCTTGTATTACGGAACGAGTAAAGAGACTTGCTGGTAACGAGATTGAGCTAGGTATAGAGATACCGACGATCGAATCTCGGGCAAGTAACATACCGAAGAAAAAAGGGAACAGCATACGGGATTAACTGAATCCTTGACATAGAGGTTCAACCAATAAAGATCTTCGTAGAATATGTAGGAACCAATATGGGCATCCAGGTCCCGCTATTGGTTATTGACCGTAGAGGTTTCTCGGTCATGTCTACATAGTTCTCGAATCCGCAGGGTCTGCACACTTAAGGTTCGGTGACGTTTCGGTATAGTTGAGTTATGTATGTTGGTGACCGAAGGTTGTTCGGAGTCCCGGATGAGATCCCGGACGTCACAAGGAGCTCCAGAATGGTCCGGAGGTAAGGATTGATATATAGGAAGTTGGTGTTTGAACTCCGAAAAAGTTTCGGGCATTTCCGGCAGTGTACCGGGAGTGACGAATGGGTTCCGGGGGTCCACCAAGTGGGCCCACCACACCCCAAGTGGGTCACATGGGCCTAAGGGTGGCGCACCAGCCCCTGGTGGGCTGGGAGGCCGGCCCAAGAAGGCCTATGCGGCTGGGCTTGAGGGAAAGGAAAGTCCAAGTGGGGGAAGGGAAGGAATCCCACTAGGAGTAGGATTGGAGGTGGACTCCTCCACCTCCTCCTCCTTGCGGCTGACTCCTAGGAGGAGATTTCGGCCGGCCAGCACCTCCCCTCCCTCCTATACATACTAGAGGGAGAGAGGGCAAAAACACTTCAACCCAAAAGGCCTTAGTGCAGCCCTCTCTCCCGATAGATCAAGTCCTCTAGTTTTCAGCAGCGCTTAGGCGAAGCCCTGCTGGAATAGTTCCACCACCACCGCCGCCACGCCGTCGCGCTGCCGGAGAACTCATCTACCTCTCCGCTCCCTCTTGCTGTATCAAGAAGGCGGAGATCGTCATTGAGCTGTACGTGTGCTGAACGCGGAGGTGCCGTTCGTTCGGCACTAGATCGTGATTGGATCGCGGGACGTTCGGCGATTTGGATCGCGAAGACGTTCGACTACATCAACCGCGTTTCTTAACGCTTCCCGCTTAGCGATCTACAAGGGTATGTACATCCACTCTCCCTCTCGTAGATGCTCATCACCATGGATAGATCTTGCGTGTGCGTTGGAATTTTTTTGTTTCCCATGCAACGTTCCCCAACAGTGTAGTACTGCGTTAGCTCATGCCTAGCACTGCATATTGCCATGCCTTGCATCGTGATGCATTTGTTTGCTTTATATTTATTGTTTCTCCCCCCTCTTCTCTCCGGTAGACACCGAGACTGACGCTGCTGCCGGGTACGACTACGCCACTGACGATCAGCCTTTTGCAGCAGAGCAGCAAGGCAAGCAACCCCCCCATTGATCATTCTGATATCGCCCATTCTTTCTCTCTCATGCTTGCATTAGATTTTTCTACTGTTGTAGTTAGCTCCTATTCTGATGCATAGCCTGTTTTTGTTAAACTGCTACTGTACCTACTGTTATATCACCTGCTTAGTATAGGATGATTAGTGAATCCCCTGTGACCCCTTAGTCCTAGTTGCCCCTGCTTCATCATCAACGACTCGAAGACTCGATCAATTGATCAACAAGCCATGACCCGTCACATTCACCGTACTCCCCCTTAGTTGTACGACTCTGCAGAGCTACTATTGAGTACCGAGGGTGACACCTCGTGAAGTACTCATGATGCTAACTGTATAGTGTATCTAGTCGGTCATGGTTATCGAGGGGGATTCCTCCTTCACCACTTCTGATAACGACTTTATCGTGCAACCCCTCAAGTGTGGGACCATTGAGGGTGATTCCTCAAGTCCACCTTGACGGCTACATCGAGCGGGAACCACTGAGGGTGATTCCACACGTTCCGCCTTGATGTTTTATACACACGGTTACTATGACTTGGTTACAGAAATATGTTGATGATGGGTCGGCCCTGAAGGATACCCATGGATTAATAACGACGAGGCATGGCTGGGCAGGTGAGGCCCTTGCCACAAGTCCTCGAGACGGGGCGACGGGACCGCACATCGTCGGTCGCGCTCGTCACCGCAATTAAAAAAATGCTAATGGGTTGGGTATTTGATCTGAGTTGGTCGTTTGACCTTTTTTGCACTAACCTTCACGTGGGAGAAGTTATGGGTACTCGGCGTCATTGTATCAGCCGAAGCTCTTCAGACGTTAGTAATGGAGCGGCGCGCGCTCGAGTGGTCTGCGACGGCATTGATCTTGTATAAGAGGTGCTAGGACTGACCTTGGCCGCCCACGCATCGTGCAGGAGTGCAAAGGGTGATGGGCCCATGACCCCTGCGCGCTTAGGATTTAGACCGGCGGGCTGGCCTCTCTGTTGAGCCTAGGTAGGGTGACGACGTGTTGATGTCCCGAGGCCAAGCATGACCCAGGAAAGTGTGTCCGGCCAGAGGTCACCAAGCGTGTTGGGAAATGTGGTGCACCCCTGCAGGGATGAATTCAACTATTCGAATAACCGTGCCCATGGTAACAGGACGACTTGGAGTTGTATCACGATCTAATACAACTAAAATTGTGACTTAAATTTGAAATGAATGTTGGCTCCGAGATTTGCTTTCTCGCAGGGAGTCGAGGAAGAATCTCTGGGCGTGGTTACTTAATAAAATTGCTACAATAACATTGTTACATATGAGTTACCAATCTACACTCTTCTAATGCTGCAAGATGTCAAAGATGCTGCTAGTCTTCGATAGGACTAGGCCTTCCCCCTATTCTTGCTTTTCTGCAGTCAGTCCAAAGATATAACCCTATCCCTTGATACTGATGCATATTCTAGTATTGTTCTGATATAAGGCCTGCGAGTACTTTGGATGAGTACTCACCGCTGCTTTACCTCCTATTTCCCCCTCGATATGATTACTGCGTTCAGATGATGGAGCCGAGGAGATGGAGTACCCCGCCGACGACTATTACACCACCGTTGGAGCTTACCACTACGTGGAGAACGCCGACGCTCAGGAGTAGTTAGGTTGGCTCCCAGGCAGGAGGTCTTGCCTCTTTCGATCCGCTGCTTATGTTAGTGGTAGTCTTCTTAAGGCAACCTAGTTTAACTTATGTATGTACTCAGATAATATTTGCTTCCGCTGACTCGTTTGAATTTGAGCTTATGTATTCGAGCCCTCGAGGCCCCTGGCTTGTAATATGAAGCTTGTATGACTTTAATTTGTGTCTAGAGTTGTGTTGTGATATCTTCCCGTGAGTCCCTAATCTTGGTCTTACGCATTTGCGTGTATGATTAGCGTACGATCAAAATGGGGGCGTCACAAGTTGATATCAGATCCGACTTCCTGTAGGTAGCCCCTTTTCCAACTCCTTGGTCGAAGTTGAGTCTAGTACTTGAAAAACTTTTACTAACATTGTTGTGTGGCTTACGGGCCCACATCTCAATTGGGTGGTATTAGGATCTTTTATTCCTCGTCTATACTCTGGGTTCTGATCTCTCTTCTCTTTCGGGTTAAAGATTTTGCTAACTCTAACATTAGGTTCTCGTGATCACATCCATCGGAGAGTTGTTTTGTCGACAATTGTTTCCTTTGAAGTTATGATGCACCCACAGTCATTTGACATATTTGAATCTCCTTGTTACAGATGCGTCCCTCTAGGCAGCTCGTTTATCTGACTATGGCTGTTGATGCGCCTGGATTCCCGGTCATTCTGATCAACCTTTTGATCAGGGTGGGATATCGCTGGTACCCCTAGTACACTGTTTCCGAGGACTATAGCGAGTTCAACCAGGAGCAGTACCGTCGTCCTAAGCAAAATAATTTTATCTTGAACACAATTTTATCTTGAAATTTGAGTGAGGGATCACCTTATAATGCTACCGTCGTCCTAAGCAAAATAAGATGCATAAAAGGATTAACATCACATGCAAATCATAAGTGACATGATATGGCCATGAACTTGTGCTTTTGATGTCCATCTCCAAAGCACCGGCATTATCTCCTACGGCAACCGGCAGGAGCCATAGGGTTGTCTTTAATTATTTTCACCGTTTTGCTTTACTTTATCGCTATGAGTTAGCAATAGTCGTGGAAGCAAAGGTCAGCGCGACAACCTCATGGCGACACGTTGATGGAGATCATGGTGTCATGCCGGTGACGATGGAGATCATGCCGGTGCTTTGGAGATGGAGATCAAAAGCACAAGTTCATGGCCATATCATGTCACTTATGATTTGCATGTGATGTTAATCCTTTTATGCATCTTATTTTGCTGAGGACGACGGTAGCATTATAAGGTGATCCCTCACTTAAATTTCAAGATAAAGTTGTGTTCTCCCCGAGTGTGCACCATTGTGAAAGTTCGTCGTTTCAAGACACCACGTGATGATCGGGTGTGATAGACTCTACGTTCGCATACAACGGGTGCAAGCCAGTGTTGCACAAGCGGAACACTCGGGTTAAACTTGACGAGCCTAGCATGTACAGACATGGCCTCGGAACACAAGAGACCGAAAGGTCAAACATGAGTCATATAGTAGATATGATCAACATGAAGATGTTCACCATTGAAACCACCTCAACTCACGTGATGATCGGACTTGAGTTGGTGAATTTGGATCATGTGACACTCGAATGACCAGAGGCATGTCAATTTGAGTGGGAGTTTTTAAGTAATATGATTAACTAAACTCATTAACTTGAACAATAGTCTAAGTTGTATTTGCATAATTTATGTTGTAGATCATGGCTCGCGCAGTAGCACCCCTGAATTTTAATGCGTTCCTAGAGAAAGCTAAGTTGAAAGATGATGGAAGTAACTTTGTGGACTGGGCCCGTAATCTATGGATTATCCTTACGGCTTCCCAAAAGGGTTATGTCCTTGATGCGCCGCTTGGTGATCCACCCGCTCCAATTGAGTCTCCAGACGTTGTGAACGCTAGGCAGGCTCGTTCTGATGATTATTCAATGGTTCAATGTGCAATGTTGTATGGTTAGAACCGGGACTTCAAAGACGTTTTGAACGTCATGGAGCATATGATATGTTCCTAGAGTTGAAGTTTATCTTTCAGAAGAATGCCCGGATCGAGAGGTATGAGACCTCCGATAAGTTCTATGCCTGCAAGATGGAGGAGAACGGGTCTGTCAGTGAACACATACTCAAAATGTCTGGGTATTCCACACATCTAGCTGAATTGGGGATGCCCCTTCCAGCAGAGGCGATCACTGACAGAGTTCTTCAATCATTGCCACCTAGCTACAAGAGTTTCGTGTTGAACTATAACATGCACGGGATGAACAAGTCAGTCGCCGAGCTGTTTGCGATATTGAAAGTCGCTAAGTCTGAAATTCAGAAGGAGCATCAAGTGTTGATGGTCAATAAAACCACTAGTTTCAAGAAGAATGGCAAGGGTAAGAAGGGTAACTCCAAGAAGAGTGGCAAAGCAGTTGCCCCTCTCGTGAAGAAACCCAAGGCTGGACCCAAGCCAGAAACTGAGTGCTTTCATTGCAAGGGAACTGGTCACTGGAAGCGGAACTGCCCCAAGTATTTGGCTGACAAGAAGGCGGCCAACAACAAACAAGGTATATATGATATACATGTTATTGATGTGTACCTTACCAACTCTCGTTGTAGTGCCTGGGTATTTGATACCGGTGCGGTTGCTCACATTTGCAACTCAAAACAGGAACTGCGGAATAGACGGCGCCGACGACTATTACACCACCGTTGGAGCTTACCACTACGTGGAGAACGCCGACGCTCAGGAGTAGTTAGGTTGGCTCCCAGGCAGGAGGCCTTGCCTCTTCCGATCCGCTGCTTATGTATGTGCTAGTCTTCTTAAGGCAAAATTGTTTAACTTATGTATGTACTCAGATAATATTTGCTTCCGCTGACTCGTTTGAATTTGAGCTTATGTATTCGAGCCCTCGAGGCCCCTGGCTTGTAATATGAAGCTTGTATGACTTTAATTTGTGTCTAGAGTTGTGTTGTGATATCTTCCCATGAGTCCCTAATCTTGGTCGTACGCATTTGCGTGTATGATTAGCGTACGATCAAAATGGGGGCGTCACAAGTTGGTATCAGATCCGACTGCCTATAGGTAGCCCCTTTTCCAACTCCTTTGTCGAAGTTGAGTCTAGTGCTTGAAAAACTTTTACTAACATTGTTGTGTGGCTTACGGGCCCACATCACAATTGGGTGGTATTAGGATCTTTTATTCCTCGTCTATACTCTGGGTTCTGATCTCACTGTTTTCGAGGACTACCGCGAGTTCAACCAGGAGCAGTACCAAGCTAAGGTTGTTATCTGGGATCGGCGTGACCGCTCCATCACAGAGCTGCACACCTATTGCGGTGTAGGGGTGACTGTTGACATGGCAGTCCATGATGCTGCCTATACTGCTATCACCCGCCTCCGTAGAGAGGACCCTTGCTTGGAGGATACTGGATTCAGATACATTTCATATGTCCCCGCTGGGGATGAGACTGGGTCCGACACCGCTGCCTTCACCCATTTCGTGCGGCAACGCAACGACCGGTCCTACACTGCGGTCTGTACCCCTTATGTGAGCCGTCGTTACAACCCATAGATTCTGGTTCAGTACATTGAGGTGCTGGATCGTGCTGTCCGAGCTCTGACTGTTGAGTTGTACGCCACTCGTACTCGTCTTTACGGCGCTTTGGATCAGTTGATACCAGTAGTCCATGCGGGGACGTATCCAGATTACATCCTTTACCCGCGCCGAACAGAGTTACCACCAAGTCTTGAGTGGCCTGCTGTTGGAGGTCATACACCTGCACGTCGACCTCTGCTCCCCGGTCCGGACCAGTATCTGCATCAGAGTGTACATGGATTGCAGAATCCTGCCCCCAGGTTTGCCATATGTGATCACCGGCAGTTACCTGGCTTCAGTAGTTGTCCCCGACGTTGATGTAGCATAGCGCTATGTCCCGTTGTTGTATCTCTCTATCGCGTGCGTGCGTGCCACCTAGTTTGTCTAAGTTATTTCCATGCCAAACTTATCACTGGTTTGTAACAGACTTATGTATGGATCATTATGTCGTGCTTGACTATTATGAGGTTGTTTGGGAACGTTGCATGGGAAACAAAAAAAATTCCTACGAACACCCAAGATCTATCTATGGAGATCAACAGCTATGAGAAGGAGAGTGGATCCACATACCCTTGTAGATCGCTAAGCGGGAAGCGTTAAGAAACGCGGTTGATGTCGTCGAACGTCTTCGCGATCCAATCACAATCCGTCCCGCGATCCAATCACGGTCCGTCCCGATATAGCGTCGAACGGACGGCACCTCCGCGTTCAGCACACGTACAACTCGATGACGTCCCCTCCTCCTTGATCCAGCAAGGGAGGGCGGAGAGGTAGATGAATTCTCCGGCAGCACGACGGCATGGTGGCGGTGGTGGTGGAGCTGTCCCGGCATCGCCAAGCGCTACCGCGACAATCTAGAGGAGAAACGATCTAGGGAGGGGAGGGCAGGGCTGCGCCATGGCTTGTAGTGCTCCATCCCTCCCTCCCCTCACATATATATAGGGGAGAGGAGGAGGTAGGCGCCCTAGGGTTTCCCCTAGGGTGGGGCGGCGGCCAAGGGGGGAGCCTTGGCCCTCAAGGCAAGTGGAGGGGACCCCCTCTTGGGCCAACCCAAGCCCTGGCCGCTTGGCCCTTAGGTGGGAGGGGCGGCCAGCCCACCAGGGGCTGGTGCGCCCCCTCTCACAGCCCATGGGGCCCTCCGGGGTATGTGGACCCCCCCGGTGGACCCCCGAAACACTTCCGGCATCTCCGTCACAAAACCGGCAAGTCCCGGAACCTTTTTGGAACTCGAATACCAACTTCCCATATATCAATATTTACCTCCAGACCATTCTGAAACTCCTCGTGACTTTCGGGATCTCATCCGGGACTCCGAACAACTTTCAGTCACAGACATATATACCTCAACAATACCAAATCGTCACCGAACGTTAAGTGTGCAGACCCTGCAGGTTCGAGAACTATGCAGACATGACCGAGACACCTCTACGGTCAATAACCAATAGCGGGACCTGGATGCCCATATTGGTTCCTACACGTTCTACGAAGATCTTTATCGGTCGAACCACGATGTCAAGGATTCAATCAATCGTGTATGCAGTTCCCTTTGTCCAGCGGTATGTTACTTGCCCGAGATTCGATTGTCGGTATCTCCATACCTAGTTCAATCTCGTTACCGGCAAGTCTCTTTACTCGTTCCGTAATACAAGATCCCGTGACTAACTCCTTAGTCACATTGCTTGCAAGCTTCTTGTGATGTTTTATTACCGAGTGGGCCCAGAGATACCTCTCCATCATACGGAGTGACAAATCCCAGTCTCGATCCACGCCAACCCAACAGACACCCTCAGAGATACCTGTAGAGCACCTTTATAGTCACCCAGTTACGTTGTGACGTTTGATACACACAAGGCATTCCTCCGGTGTCAAGGAGTTGCATGATCTCATGGTCGTAGGAACAAATACTTGACATGAATAAAGCAGTAGCAATAAACTAACACGATCAAATGCTATGCTCACGGTTGGGTATTGTCCATCACATCATTCTCCTAATAGTGTGATCCCGTTATCAAATGACAACTCATGTCTATGGCCAGGAAACCACTACAAGAAATATGTCAAGTTGTGACCTTCTATCAGTGACCCTGGAGGAAATGGTCGTAAATCTATGACCATTTGAGACCAATTGGTCGTAAGCTGTTCGGGGGGCTCCAAACCCTAAACCATAATGACCATTAGGGCCAGAAAGGTCATAATTTCCTTACACCAAAAGGTCATAAAGCACACGGCACTGGTCTAGTGCCTTATTTCTAACTGATCATGACCAATATAAATGGTCATTACACTTGAGTTCGAATGCATTAGAATGATTAGGCAGCCACCTCTGCAATCTCGCTTATGTGTCAATGTTTACGTGTCATTTTTGATGACAGGATCACACTCTGACAGGCGGGACCCATTTGACAGACGCCTTAATTCGTTAATTCGCTCGGTAAAAAGAAAGCGCGGTGGGGACTCGAACCCGCGACCCGCGGTACTGGCGTTGCGTTCCCTACCACTGGGCTAGAGAAGGTCTGTTGCCCAAGTACCAGTAGGATTGTATCTATCATATAGCCAGTAGCCGTCTTAACTCATTGATAAGTGGGACCCATTTGACAGCAGCATCGAGCGGGGACTCGAGCCAACACTTAGCAAAAATTTTCCCCCTCTCGTTTCTTAGGTCTGGTAGGCGGCGGGGGCGGGGGCCGGCAGCGGAAGAAACCGGCGGGGGCAGGGGCCAGCGGCGGAAGCAACCGGCGGGGGAGGCAGGGCCGTGGCCGGCGGCGGGGCCGTGGGCCACCAACGCTGGTGTTGCCTCCCCGCGCGGCTCGCCCACGACGGTAGAAGCAACTGGCAGGGGCGGCGAAACCGTGGCCTCGCCGCTTGGCTTGACAGGTGCGGCTCGCCGAGCATGGGGGACTCTCCGCCGCCGCCACCGCCGCAAGCAGGCCTCCCGGTATGCACCCCTCTCCTCTCCCCCCTCTCCTCTGCCCCCTCTCCTATCCCCCCTCTCTTCTGATCTATTAAAGAACCGAGCACTGTTAGGAGTTAGGATTTAGAGATGGATTTCAGTCAGATGTTCTTCAGCATAGCTGAATTTTTTTGATGCACTGTTAGGAGTTAGGAGCTAGCTAGCTTGTTTCGTAGAAACTGCATAGATGAATTTTGTTGATGCACTGTTAGGAGTTCTTCAGCTTGTTTGTCTGTAGATTGTTTGGAGCATAGTAATTGTAATTGATAGAAACTGCATAGTAATTGTTAGGAGCTAGCTAGCTTGGTCTTTCCCTGAAACAGGATCCTTCTAAAATGTTGGTTTGGTTTGATTTTATTTATCCTTGTCAGCAAATTAAATTCATGCCAATTTCAATATTGGTTTGATTTACAGTTTGGTTTGTTTCTATGTTGTGGTTAGGCAATTAGCATATAAAATTTTCTGGATTTTTTAGCTGCCATTACTGCCATCCATTTTCATTAATTAATGTTGATGCACTTAGATTGGTTGCTAAGTTGCAACAATTTGTTGTCTTTGGCAGATGGACAGAAGCTGGATTAGAAAAAGAGTTAGAAGGTTTTCCGAAGAACATATGAAGGGAGTTAATGAATTTATGCAATTTGTTCAGGAAAATTTTGGCAAGGATGCTGTCATTCTTTGCCCATGCTGCGAATGCCTCAACCGTTCAAGAAGAGCTCAAGGAACAGTGGAAGATCATCTGCTTCTTAATGGGATGGCCAACACATATGATAGATGGATATATCATGGAGAACCTTTAGATGGACAACCTCAACATATTGAAGATGATACACAGGCCCCTCATATGATGGGTGGTGGTGATGCTGGCATTGATTTTATGGAAAAGGTTTTGCGAGAGAATGCTGGTTTGGAGGAAGAGGATGGGCATGAAGATGATAGGATTCCTGACCTATTGAAGGATCTGTACAACTCTGAAGACCGTGCTGATGGACAAAAGTCGATGTTTGCTGAGGTGTTAGAGGAGGCGAAGCGCGCAGCTCATGAAGGGGGTAAATTTTCAAGATTTACCTTCACCGTGAAGTTACTCCACATCAAGTCTTTCTACCGGATTAGCAATGCTGCATTCAACGCAATACTCCGCCTTTTGACCTTGCAATTCCCTGATAGCTGTGTTCCCAGGTCTTATGATGAAGCATTGAGCATAATCCGCAGGCTGGGGCTAGGTTATGTTTCAATACATGTGTGCCCAAATAACTGTGTCTTGTTTCGGAAGGATTATGCCAAGCATGACAACTGTCCAAAATGCAATGCCTCTAGGTGGAAAGATGCTGATGGGAAGAAGTCAATACCGGAGAAGGTACTGAGGCACTTTCCGTTGATACCAAGGCTGCAGCGGATGTTTATCTCGAAGAAATCATCCCTGAAGGTACAATGGCACAAGCTGAAGCGGCAACCTGTGGACAATGAGCTAAGCCATCCAGCGGACGGAGAGGCATGGAAAGAATTTGACCGTATTCATATAGATTTTGCTGCAGATCCAAGGAACATAAAACTTGGCATTGCCACTGATGGCTTTAATCCGTTTGGGAACATGAGCACGTCTTATAGCATGTGGCCTGTTTTTGTGGTGCCGTACAACCTGCCACCATGGGCATGCATGGATCAGTCCAACTTCATGATGTCGTTGCTTATCCTGGGTCCAGAGTCTCCAGGAAAGGATTTCGATGTCTTTATGGAGCCCCTCCTAGAAGAACTGCTCCAGCTCTGGAATGGTGTACCTACATATGATGCCTCGAGTCCGGAAGAAAAGTTCAATCTACGTGCTGCAATCATATGGTCCATCCATGATTTCCCGGCGCTGCACACTCTGTCTGGGAGGATCACAGCGGGTTATCAGGCCTGTGTCCATTGTGACAAAGACCCTTGCTCAAAGAGAATAAGGAGCAAGATCTGCTATATTGGGCACCGCCGCTTTCTTCCCCGAAACCATCGCTGGCGAAGAAGCAAAGATTTTAATGGTGAGAATGAAACCCATGACAAGCCAGCTGAATTCACTAAAGAAGAGCTGGAGCAGCAACTTGAAAAGGTGAAAGATGTGAGAACAGGAAAGCTTGCAAAGAAAAGAAAGCGTGAGGAAGGTCAATGTTGGGACCGGAGGTCTTGTTTGTGGGACCTGCCATACTGGGCTGATCTGAAATTAAGGCATAATCTCGATGTAATGCACATTGAGAAAAACATATGCGAGAATCTACTAGGGACGTTTCTGAAAATTGAAGGGAAGACAAAGGACACGGTTAGTTCTAGGCTTGATTTGGAGGACATGGGCATAAGAGAAGATTTGCATCTACAGCATGATGAAGATGAAGATTCATTTGAAATGCCACGAGCATGGTATACAATGAGTAAAGAACAAAAGCTTGAATTCTGTGAATTCATAAGAGCGGTGAGATTTCCAGATGGTTATGCTGCTAACCTAGCAAAGTGTGTTACTTCTGATGGATTCAAGCTTTCAGTACTGAAAACCCATGATTGTCACATCCTCCTCCAATGGATTTTACCGGCGGGCCTCCGAGGAATCATGGACAAGGATATATATGAAGCGGTTGCTGAGCTGGGAATTTTCTTTAGAGAACTGTGCTACAAAACACTAAAGTTAACTATTCTGCAAAGACTTGAAAAAGACATCACAATTATTCTTTGCAAGCTCGAGAAGATTTTCCCTCCAGCTTTCTTCACCATGATGGTCCATTTGGCGGTGCACTTACCAAAAGAGGCAATGCTTAGGGGCCCTGTGCAATACGGTTGGATGTACCCAATCGAAAGAAGACTGCTTACTTGTAAGCGTTATGTGCGAAACACGGCAAGACCTGAAGGTTCGATTGCTGAAGCATATGTCATTGACGAGTGTTGACATTTTGCTCTAGATACTTTGAAGATGTGGAAACGAGATGGAACCGGCCGGGCAGAAATAGAGAGCGGTCTGATTCGCAAAGTGGTGATGTCTCGGTTTTCAACCATGGTGTGAAACTTCTTGGAGCCTCACAATACTTGGAGGCTGGTGATGAGTATGACAAGATGGTTTGGCATGTGCTCAGCAATTGCCCTGAGGTTCTACCATATATCGAGTACGTTATATCTTGTGCACTCATTATATATTTTTTGCTTGGGTTGGCACCAGCCTAATGTTTTAATTCACATGTTTTGTTGGCATTGTAGGAAATGCAAGGAAGAGTTAAATCAGGAAGAAAGCCAGATCCATGTTGATAAAAGGGTTGCCAAGGGATTTGCTAAATGGTTTAAGAATCATGTGAGATCTTTAGCCACATGTTTTTTGTTTTCTGTGTTATTCACCAACTGTTAAATACCATTGTTGCTAAATGGTTTATTTGTGCAGATTGGAAAGTTGCATGAGGAGAAGAAGGTCAGTGATGATCTATTTGCTTTGGCATGCTTACCGGATAAGCGAGTGAGAGTTTATTCAGCATGCATTGCTGACGGTGTCCGGTACCACACCGTTGACCGCGAGGAAAGAAGGAAGACATAGAATAGTGGAATCGTCCCTGAGGGGTCACATGATGGTGAGAACATTGACTTCTATGGTCAGCTGAGAAGCATCATAGAGTTGCAGTACAACTCTAGTGGATGCATCCATCGCTCGGTTGTCTTATTTGGCTGTGACTGGTTTGATCTTGGTGGCAAGAAGCAGAGACACTCTTTTGTCAAATATGATGGCCACTTCAAAAGCATCAACACTGGAAGGTGCTGGTATAAGAATGATCCCTTTATTCTATCAGCACAAGCAACAATGGTGTTTTATCTGCCAGACACTCTTTTGCACGGAAAATGGCGAGTTACGCAAACCTTTCAGCACAGACACTTGTGGAGTGTGACTGAAACTGAAATGGAAAAGGGCCCCGGTGGTAGTGGACTAACATACCAGGATGATGACTCTACGGAAGTTCCGGTGCAAGCTGATGATGACTCTATGGAAGTTCCGGTGCAAAGCATAGTGCGAAGGGACCGGGAACGTGTGCTCGTTGATGCTGCAACAGTTGAAGGCATTAAGAAAAGATGAAAGGTGGTAGCGGATGGACATGAGAGCGAGGATGAGGAAAACAGGACTGATCATACTATGCTGCAATATTGTAGTGACGATGAGGAAAACAGGAGTGGGCATAGAGTTCCTTGTTTTGGTATCGACGACGATGAGTAGCGAATGGACATGAAGGTAAATTTTGTCTCCTTGGTGACCTAATACTATTACTGCATGTTCCTTGTTTTGATTGGTGAACAACCTTCTCTATTGTTTTTGTTGATGTGATCCTGATGTAGTCTCTCCAGGTAGCAAAATGCATGAGACTTTGGTGATGAAGAGGCAGATGGTGAAGATACAATGCAAAATCATGTAGTTTTGGTGATCATGATGGCTCTAGTAGTTTTGGTGATCATGATTTCTTAGTTTTGGTCAGAACTGTAGTTTTGGTGCCATTTTGGCTGATGGTGAAGATGGCTGTAGAGACTGGTGATACTTTGGTGCCATTTTGGTGGCATTTTTTTGCTGTAATGTTGTTTTGGTGCTGTCTCTCAAACAAGTAGTGACTCTGGTGCCATTTTGGTGCCATTTTGGATGGCTGTAGTGACTATTTTGTCAGTACTATTTTAATGCTTGAAGATTGAGCAAAATATGGCTGCAGTGATCATTTTGAAGATGCTTTTTTGAACTGAATTTTGATGGAGCTGTTGTTTCAGTGCTGTTTTTTGTCAGTGAACATTTTGATCTTGTTTTCATCAATTTGGATGTTCAAAAAAAATGCATTTTGATGTGGCTCCATAGAGAAATGGTTGTGGTGTGATCTTGATGCAACACAGAGAAATGGCGCGCTCCATCAGACAGCCGTCTGATCCCACGCGCGGCTCCACAGAGAAATGAGCAGATGGCAAAAAATATGCGCGAGCGGGGACTCGAACCCACGACCATGCGCTCATTTCTCTGTGTTTCTACCACTGGGCAAGGAAGAGGCTACTGGTATGTAATCTATGCCATCTCTTTTGAACTCATCAAACCAGTCAAGTATCAAACACACAACTCGGTGACAAGTGGCCCACTCTACCCACTCGACTCTTTCCCCCCACCGCCGACTCCTCCTCCTCCCCACCGCCGCCGCCGTCTCATCCTCCCCGCCGCCATCTCGACCCACCGCCGCCGACGACTCCTTCCTCTCCCGCGAAGGTATGAATCTGCCGCTGACTCCTTCCTCTCCATTTGGTTTTCTGCTGCTGTTTAGATTAGGGTTTGATTCCATTGAATTAGGGTTGAACTGATTGGATTAGGGTGGTTGGATTAGGTTTTGATTAGGGTTCTTGCCGCCGCTGTTGTTTTCTATTGGATTGGATTAGGTTTTGATTAGGGTAGTTGGATTAGGTTTTGATTAGGGTTCTTGCCGCGGCTGTTGATTGTATTAGGGTGATTGTATTGGATTGGATTAAGGTGATTGTATTGGATTGGATTAGGGTTCTTTTGTAAATTTACAGTAGATTTCCTAACTAAGCTGAAAGCCCCCAACTAAGCTAAATGCTTCTGCTCAAGTCAAGAGGATATATGTTCTAGCAAAATGTAGCACATGGGTACATTTATAGTAGATATGGTTCTAGCTGTGTTTGCCTTTTATAGTAGACATGGGCACATGGGCAGATATGGTCCAAATTATAGTAGTGATGTAGATAGAGTAGTAGCAAATTGTTTTGCCATTTATAGTAGTATTCCAAATTGAGGCCCTGGCTTATTTGAGTATGCAAACAACCCTCAAATTATATGATAAAAATTCTTAAGTTTACAAACTTCTCTATTCAGCATCCATGTTAATAGAATTATATGGTTTAATTAGTGTGTATTTACCTTGAGGTCTTCTGCAGTCTTTACATGTGCTGTGATGAACTTGTTGTTTAATTACAATGCAGTAGTAAATGTTTGCTACATCGCTGCTTTTCAGAGATGAGGGGAGGCCGAAACCGCCGGCCGCGCTCTGCCACTCCAAGTGAGATGGCCGACTTGGAAGGTTTCGAGTTCTTCACGGTCATACTTGAGATATCCTCCAGCAGGCTGGTATATAAAAGAAGAGATCTCCCCTTCACCCGTCTATTTATCATAACTCTGCTATTTGCTACATCACTGCTTGACCCTCGCTGCAGATGCTGCCTGACAATTTTATGAAGATGCTGGACGGCCGTCCGCCATAGAAAATGAAGCTGCGGCAGGCCGGCAGCGGGCTTCGCAGGCTGTGGGATGTGGAGGTGGTGTTCGACACCGACGGCCACATGTACCTAGATCGTGGCTGGAAGCAGTTCGTCCGTGCCTACGACCTACGGCACGGGTACTTCCTTGTCTTCAGGTACGACGGCAACGCCATGCTCACCGTGAAGGTGTTCAGCACGACTATGTGCCGCATGCGCTACCAGGACGACGATGATGCCAGTATGCTCTGCCTCTTCTTCCTCTATATTTGGCTTTATCTCACACCGATTGTTAAATAAACCTGCTTGTTGCATTTGGTTAGGCAATGGGAGCAGCAGCAGCGACTCTGGCTACAGCAAAAGCAGCAGCGACTGTGGCTACAGCAAAAGCAGCAGCGACTCTGGCTACAGCAAAAGCAGCAGCGAGGATGAGGAGGAACGGAGTGGGGAAGAAGAGGAGCAGAGCGGGGATGAGGAGGTGGCTGACGATGACCACGCAATGGTGGTGGCTGACGATGGCCTCGCGATGGTGGTGCCTGAGGATGACCTAGCGGTGGTGGTGCCTGAGGATGACCTAGTGGTGGTGGTGGCTGACAATGGCCTCACGATGGTGGCGGTGCCTGACAATGGCCTCGCGATGGCGGTGGCGATCCCACAGCTGGGCGACAGGACCATGCCAATTGTGGTAGAGGAGTACATGCCACAGCCTGGCCGCAGGCCAATTCTAGGGCTTCGCCGCTCTAAGTGCATCAGGATGATGAAGGAGAAGGAGAAGAAGGAGGAGTGAAGATCTTAAGAAAATAAGTCAATGTTAAGTATGTCAGGTCATGTTAATCTGAACATGTCAATGTTAAGTATGTCAGGTCATGTTAATCTGAACATGTCAATCTTAAGTATGTCAGGTTTAATCTTTTTACTGTAAACCTTTTAAGTATGATAGTGTTGAACTACTATTGCACTTTCTTAATTATGTGTGTCCATCTCCATTACCTTCCAAGCTCAGTTTGGTAATTGATGGGAATCGAAATTTTGTGCATGCTCATGGATGCTCATGGATGAAAGATAAAATTGTGTGTTTTTGTGCTTGCTCATGGATGCTCATCGTTGAATAGTTTGTGATAATATGCCCAAATTTGTCCATGCCTCCATCTTGTGATGGCAAACAATGTTGCCAAAGAGAGGTTCCAACTTGTTTCACAAAAAAAACCATTTTTCATTTTTTGAATGCCAAAACACGTGTTTTTCGTGAAGCGGCTACAAAGAGAGACATTCCAAATGGCGCCATTCCATGTCTATCTCAAAGTAGACCCTATTTTACGGACGGTCGCCAAAAATCATGCATTTCCGACCCTCGTAGCTACTCCCGGCCATTCAGACAACCATCGACCGATTCAACTGGAACCGGCTGGAATTTGAACTGCGGGTCCTCCATAGCTTTCCCATTATTTTTTCTAAAAATCATTTTTAGCTTCACAGGTAGGCATTTCATCATAGAATCACCAACATATATGCATGATCAAACCCCTAGCCACGGACGGCCGACGCGACAAGTTCGACCAGTTTTTGTAAACACCGTAAAAAATTCAAAAAAAATCGAAAAAATGGGAGACCTCCGCGTCACATCATCAAATGTGGCCTACCAACTAGTAAAAATATTAAACTTGGAATACCGATGTTTTCTTCAAAAAGTGTTCTAAAAAACGACCTACCATGAACGAAGATTCATGGCTTTCAAGCCAAACGAGCAATGATATGGCCACATTCGTTGAATAGTTTGTGATAATATGCCCAAATTTGGCACATGCCTCCATCTTGTGATGGCAAACAATGTTGCCGAAGAGAGGTTCCAACTTGTTTCACAAAAAAACCATTTTTCATTTTTTGAATGCCAAAAACACGTGTTTTTCGTGAAGCGGCTACAAAGAGAGACATTCCAAACGGTGCCATTCCATGTCTATCTCAAAGTAGACCCTATTTTACGGACGGTTGCCAAAAATCATGCATTTCTAACCCTCGTAGCTACTCCCGGCCATTCAGACAACCATCGACCGATTCAGTTGGAACCGGCTAGAATTTGAACTGCGGGTCCTCCATAGCTTGCCCGTTATTTTTGCTAAAAATCATTTTTAGCTTCACAGGTAGGCATCTCATCATAGAATCACCAACAGATATGCATGATCAAACCCCTAGCCATGGACGGCTGACGTGACAAGTTCGACCGGTTTTTGAAAACACCATAAAAAATTCAAAAAAATGGGAGACCTCCGCGTCACATCATCAAATGTGGCCTACCAACTAGTAAAAATATTAAACTTGGAATACCGATGTTTTCTTGAGCTATTCGGTATGATTTTGACCATTATTTCTACAAAGTTTACAAAAATACCCCTAAAATTTTCTGCCTCCAAACCCAAAAGAATTTCCCTCCCACCCCAAAATTTTCCCTCCACTCTCCCAAAATTTCCCTCCCTCTCCCAAAATTTCCCTCCACTCCCTCTCCCACTAACAGGCGGGACCCACCACTCCCTCTCCCACTAACACGCGGGATCCCCTCCCCTCCCTCCCACGACCGCACCCATTCCCCATCCCCTCCCAAAATTTCCCCATTCCGACCGCACCGCCCCTCCCCTGCTCCGCCCCGCCGCCCCTCCCCTGCTCCGCCCCGCCGCCCCGTCCCTCCCCTGCTCCGCGCCGCTCCTCGCCTCTCCCTGACGATGGCACCATCGACGACATCGCCCGCCTCGTAACCCTAGGCCACAACGACGGCGGCCACATCGACGACGGCGACCACATCGACAACGACCACCGCTGCATCATCTACGACGGCGGCTACATCGATGACTGCGGCTACATCACCCGCCACGTAACCCTAGGTACTTCTCCCCTCGCTCCATCGACGGCGGTTAGGGTAGATTTTCTAGGGTTCGGTAGATTCCCCTCATGGGTTCTTCTAGGGTTCATGGGGATGGATCGATGGGGATAGGGATGGTTCGGTAGATTCATGGGGTTAGGGTTAGGGTTCATGGGGTACACGTTGCTCTCTGGTTCATGGGGTTAGGGTTCTGGATGGGGATGGATCTCCTGGTTTTCTTGTTCATGGGGAAGGATCGATGGTTATTCATGGGGATGATCTCCCTCTGGTTCATGGGGAACATTGTAGATAGAGTAGTAGCAAATTGTTTTGCCTTGTTATTTCACAAAGTCTGAAACTGTCAGCATAACTTGTCATTTTGCATTGATGCTATCATCATATCTGTAGATCTTTGGAGCATGTTTAGTAGGGGAGTTTTGTTAAGTACATCTAGTACAAGCCTGCCATGCTCATATTTGCCATGAACAGCTCCTGTTGCATGTAGTTTGCTAGCTCTAAACATTGCATCATGAATCTGTTTTCTGCCATGAACTGTGTTTTTCACTAAGTCTGGAAATCTGTATCACTTGTCAGTTTGCCATGCTGTTTTCCAAATGATATAAGAAGTTTTAGAAATAGTTCAGTAAGCCTGTTTTGTAGTCAATGTTATGTACTATCATTCCATGTCATTTGTTTCCTTGTTTGAGTATTTCATCATAGTTAAATGTTGCATCTAAATTGCCATGTTGATGTAGTGAAGATATTAAGAGATGCTTCATATCTTTCTAGTGTACATGCATGCTTGTTTAGTGCACTTACATGTTTGCTTAATTAATAACACTACATCACTATATTGTTGATCCATCAAGTTTGCTTCACATGTATTCCATGTATGTGCATGCTGGTCCAAATGCTTTCCTTTATTGATACAAGTGCATCATTTTACTTTATCCCTGTTGTATCTGATTGTTGTTTATTCTTTTTTGCAAGCACCACCTCAATATCATCCATGGCAAGGATGACAAGGTCAAAGATTCGGCCAACCGTTGGTATGCAACTTGCTCCTTGTGGTTATACTGTCAGTTTTATAAAATATGTGTCTTAATATGATGAGTGAAATGTATTGCTGCAATCTGAATAAGATGTCTTAATTGTGCATGTTTGCTGTTAGTTTTCCGTACCCGAATAACTAGGATTAAATGATAATAAAATCTCATAAGATATGTTTGGCTGTATGTCCATGCATTCCAACCATTCACCTAATAGTTATGTTTCCTTTATCATGCAAAGAAGAGCCTCTCACCGAGTACGAGAAGGTTAGGGCTAGAAATATGATGAGGAACAATCGGATGTTCCAGTCCCTTGGCATCGGTGCAATAGTGTCGATGATTAGGAAAACGAATGATGTACAAGAAGGTAGAACTGATGAGGTTCAAGAAGGTAGTGGAGTTATCAATGATGACCCAGAGTACAATCCTAAGGAGGATGAAGTTAATGATGGAGAGGAAGTGGATGATGTTGTAGTGCAGAAGACTGTTAAGGTGCAAACTCTGTCTTGCTTGGAGGGTTGGGGTTCTTGTATGCTCTGTGTTTCCTTGTGCTCACATATTTGTCTTGTGATCTAATGCTTTTTTCCGTGCTATTTGTACGAGGCACTGAAGGAATCTAGGAAGAAGAGGCCTGGTGTTAAGAAGACAGCCAACAAGAAGAGGAAGAGCTCAGAAACATCTGCTGCAATGCCTCCAGGAAGGGTGATGGCCCCATCTCTAGGACAAACAAAGAGGATCCTGGAACCTGATGAACCGGCCCCTGCTAGAGTCACGAGGCAGAAAGCAAAGATGCCGGCTGCGACGGACCATCAGGAAAGTCCGCTGCGCATGGACTCTGAGAACTCGGTGCAAATGGGTGATGAGTTTCCGCCCATGGATGATGAAACCACTCTCTGCATGGATGAAAGAGGCACTGTCTGCCTAGATGAAGGAGGAGCTATCTGCATAGATGAAGCAGGCACTATCCACACAGACCTCAGCCCTGTTGCACCTTCTATTGACAGGAATGCTGTCATCAGTGAAGAAGAACATCAGCTTGTGCTTCAATTAGGCAAGTTCACCTTTGCAATGCTCTCTTTTACTAGTGCATTTTTCCAAATGGAAGTGATCATGTATGGTTACCTGTTTAGCAGAACCATTCCTGCATTTGTCGATTTCTCTTCTAATTTATGAGTTCAATTTCATTTTCAGATGCAATGACTACCAAGCTTAGACAGAGAAAGGGCAAAGGGCTAGAGAGAATCACCAAGTCGCTTGGTAGCAAGATGCCTATCCAAATTGCCGAAGGGATGAAGCGTCCAGAGAAGCCTCTGCAGGCAGCAAAGCTTGCTTCTGAGTGTGGACTCGTTGCAAGAACCCATCTGCCGGTTCTTCCTCACTTCAAGGAATACAAAAAAAACGCTAATCTATTGGCGAACTACATTGGGAAAGTTGATGTAAGCTACTTGTTTCGTAGTTAATGTGCTATCTATTTTCTGTTACACCTATGTATGATCACTAATATTGTTCCTACCTTGTTTGCTGTCTTGGTAGGAAAATTTTGAGATGAACACGGACTCGGAGACTATCAAGACCGCGTGCAAAGATATTCTGCAGAAAAATTCAAAGAACAGACGCCATCAGATCAAGAAGAAGTATTTTGATACCATAGCAGCAAACAAAGTCAGCATCAAGTCTCCGGTGCCGTATCTGACGGACGGTGAATGGCAAGCTCTGGTGGAGATGTGGTCTACCCTAAGACACAAGGTTTGTCTCTGCTTTGTTTGCTGCTTTATGTTCTGCACATGATATGCTAGTGCTAGATCATGCCGACAGTATGCTTTTTTGTAGGAAACCTGTTTGTCGAACAAGATGAATCGAGAAAAAGTTGTGTACCCACAGAAAACTGGTTCCAGGCACTACACAACACACATTTTGGCCACTGTGAGAACTTTTGTCTAGAGACCTTACCGTTTGATCCTCGTTGAATAACATTTTTGATTCTTGCTGAATAACATTTTGATTTTTGTTGAAAATCATTTCAGAAAGAAGAGCGGAAGGGTGAGGAGCTGTCTGCGATTGACTTGTTCAAGGCCACCCACAACAGCAAGAAGCACGGGTTTTCGGAGCCAGTAAAGAAAGCTATAGTAAGTCACTCCATGCTTTGTCCAGCCAGTTCAAACTTTTGTCTAGAGCCTAAGATAGGTTTGGTATGCTTTGTTGCTGTTTGCTAGAGCCTAAGATAGGTTTGATGTTGTTTGATTCACACTTCTGTCATGCCCTGTTTGATTCACAGCCAGTTCAAACTTCTGTCATGCCCTGTTTGATGTTGTTTGACTGGTTTGTCCAGCCAGTTCAAATTTCTAGAGCCTAAGATAGGTTTGATGTTGTTTGACTAGTTTGTCCAGCCAGTTCAAACTTCTGTCATGCCCTGTTTGATTCACAGCCAGCAAGAACACAAACTATGTTCCATGCTTTGATGTTGTTTGCTAGAGCCTAAGATAGGTTTGGTATCTCAACAAAGATATCAGAATTTGTTGTATAGTTCTGAACAAAGATATCAGAATGTTAGTTTGATGATCGGCTCACTCGGGAAGCCATCTTATATAGAACCACCATTCTAGGCTTAATCAAGCCATCATATTGTTCCAATTGCATGTCTCCAGATCACATAAGTGTGTACACTTAATATAATGAATCTGTTATTGATAATATCTACGTGCAGATTCAAATAATGCTTTCAGGTTACTAGTCATCATCTTCTTCTGTTAGATTTTGTGTGCTGGTTTGGTGGCATTCTTGTTTGGTTTCTCTTGCTTGGTTTGGTTTGCAAAATGTGAAATAGATCTGCCACTAATGTCTATCATTTTCCTCCATATGCTAGCTTGAGATGGAAAAAAGGAAGGACGCGCCGGTACCAGAAGGTGAAGAGCCAAAGTCTGCTGCTGAAATTGTTGACGAAGTGCTCAAGACCGAAGTAAAGCAAAGCACATTCCTCAGGAATGTTGGGCTCCAGTCATCTACGAACAACTCGGGCAAAGCAACTGCTGCTGTGGCTGCTCATGTTCGTGATCTTGAGCAGAAGCTGGAGAGGTCGGAGCTTCAAGCTGAATTGATGCAAGAAGAAGTGGCGGCAATCAAGACGAAGGCGGAAGAAGCTGAAGCTGCACGCGACAAGGAACTTGAGCTGCTGCGCAAGAAGTCTCAAGAACATGATGAGAAGTTAGCCCACTTGATGGCTCTCTTTGGAGCTAAAGCAGTTTGATGGCTGTGAAGTTCTTTGGTTTTATGCAGTTTGTCTTTGAACCTGTGAAGTTATGTCGTAGTAGGTCGTGAACCGGTTTGTCTTTGAACCTGTGAAGTTATGCACTTGTGAACCTGGGAGCACTTGTGAACCTGGGAGCATTTGTGAACCTGGGAGCACTTGTGAACCTGGGAGCATTTTGCACTTGTGAACCTCGGAGCACTTGTGAAATATGAACCTGGGAGCATTTTGCAGTCTGTAGGTAGAACTTGTGAAATATGAAATATGAACCTGGGAGCATTTTATAGTTATGTGGATCTTGTTGTTTGAAGTTATGCAAAATATGAACCTGGGCTCTGAAAAGGCTGAGGCCCAAACAAGAATTATGCTAAAAAGGCCTGGGCCTGAAAGAAAAGCTGACTTAAAAAAACCTAGTCTGCATAAGCTGGGCCAGGCCAAGGCCCAAACAAGAACTAGAATAAAAAGGCTGTGGCCCAAAAAAATAGTTGACTAGGAAAAAAACTGGTCTGTAAAAGGCTCCATCCCAGAAAATAAAAGGCCAAATTATTGGGCCAGGCCCATGCAGCTAAGCAAAATAAAGAGGAAAAAAAACATCAAATGGGCTGAATTATTGGGCTTGGCCCATGTAGACGGCCGAAATGGACCGGGTTGATTCTAATTTATGACCTTCTCATTTGGTCATAATTCTGCCACGTCAGCTTGCCACGGTGGATCTGGCGTGGCGTGGGCGGATTGCTAGTGACCAAAATAATTGGTCGTTAATTCTATGACCTTTTTTTTGGTCATAAAAGTCTACGACCTTTCCAGAAGAAAGGTCGTTAATTTCCATTAACAATGGTCAGCTTTTGACCATCAGTTTTTGGTCACAAAAAGGTCACAAATGGAAAACAGTGACCAATAGTGATGGTCGCAAGTTGACATATTTCTTGTAGTGAACCTTGACCATCTTTGACCAACGAGCTAGTCTAGTAGAGGCTCACTAGGGACACAGTGTTGTCTATGTATCCATACATGTATCTGAGTTTCCGATCAATACAATTCTAGCATGGATAATAACAATTATCATGAACAAGGAAATATAATAACCAATTTATTATTGCCTCTAGGGCATATTTCCAACAATCTCCCACTTGCACTAGAGTCAATAATCTAGTTCACATCACCATGTGATTAACACCCAATGAGTTCTGGGGTTTTATCATGTTTTGCTTGTGAGAGAGGTTTTAGTCAACGGGTCTACAACACTCAGATTCGTGTATACTTTGCAAATATCTATGTCATACTGTAGATGCTGCTACCACGCTCCACTTGGAGCTATTCCAAATGACTGCTCCACTATATGTATCCGGATTGCTACTCCGAGTCATCCGGATTGGTGTCAAAGCTTGCATCGACGTAACCCTTTATGACGAACTCTTCATCACCTCCATAATCAAGAAATATTTCCTTAGTCCTCGAGTTACTAAGGATAATTTTGACCGCTGTCCAATGATCCACTCCTGGATCACTTCTTGTACCCCTTGACAAACTCATGGCAAGGCACACACCAGGTGCGGTACACAGCATGGCATACTATATAGAGCCTACGGCTAAGGCATAGGAGACGACCTTCGTCCTTTCTCTTTCTTCTGTTGTGGTCGAGCTTTGAGTCTTACTCAAATTTGTACCTTACAATACATCCAAGAACTCATTTTTTGACTGATCTATTTTGAACTCCATCAAAATCTTGTCAAGGTATGTATTCATTGAAAGTTTTATCAAGCGTCTTGATCTATCTCTATAGATCTTAATGCCCAATATTTAAGTAGCTTCATTCCAGGTCTTCCTTTGAAAAAATCCTTTCAAACAACCCTTTATGCTTTCCAGAAATTCTACATTATTTCTGATCAACAATATGTCAACCACATATACTTATCAGAAATTCTATAGTGCTCCCACTCACTTTCTTGTAAATACAAGTTTCTTATAAACTTTGCATAAACCCAAAAGCTTTGATCACCTTATCAAAGTGTATATACCAACTCCGAGATGCTTGCTCCAGTCCATAGAAGGATCGCTGGAGCTTTGCATGCCTTTTAGCATCCTTAGGATCGACAAAACCTTCCAGTTGCATCACATACAACCTTTCCTCACGGAAGCCATTAAGGAAACTCTGTTTTGACATCCATCTGCCAGATTTCATAATCGAAAAATGCAGCAACTGCTAACATAATCCCAACGGACTTTAGCATCGCTACGAGTGAGAAAGTCTCATCATAGTCAACTCCTTGAACTTGTCGGAAAACTCTTTGCGACAAGTCAAGCTTTTATAAATGGTGACATTACCATCAACGTCTGTCTTAAAGATCCACTTGTACTTAATGGCCTGTCGGTCAACGGGCAAGTCTACCAAAGTCCTAGTTGGTTTTCATGCATGGATCCTATCTCGGATTTCATGGCTCCTAGCCATTTGTTGGAATGCGGGCCCACCATCGCTTCTTCATAATTTGTAGGCTCATCGTTGTCTAACAACATGATTTCCAAGACAGGATCACCATACCACTTGGGGCAGTACATGTCCTTCTTGACCTACGAGGTTTGGTAGTAGCTTGATCCGAAGTTTCATAATCGTCATTATTAGCTTCTTCTTCAATTGGTGTATGCATTACAGGAACACCTTTCTGCGCTGTGCTACTTTCCAATTCAAGTGAAGGTTCGATAACCTTATCAAGTTCTACCTTCCTCCCACTCACTTCTTTCGAGAGAACCTCCTTCTCTGGAAAGGATCCATTCCTGGCAACAAAGACCTTGCCTTCGGATCTGTGATAGAAGGTATACCCAATTGTTGCTTTAGGGTATCTTATGAAGATGCACTTTTCCGCTTTGGGTTCAAGCTTATCAGACATAAGTGTCGCATTCCCAAACTCTAAGAAATGACAGCTTAGGTTTCTGCCAAACCATAATTCATACGGTGTCATCTCAGCGGATTTAGATGGTGCCCTATTTAAAGTGAATGTAGTTGTCTCTAATGCATAACGCCAAAACGATAGTGGCAAATCGGTAAGAGACATCATAGTACGCACCATGTCCAATAGAGCACGACTATGACGTTCGGACACACCATCACACTATGGTGTTCCAGGTGGCGTGAGTTGTGAAACAACTTCCACATTGTCTTAAGTTGCATACCAAACTTGTAACTCAGATATTCACCTCCATGATCATAGCATAGACATTTTATCTTCTTTTCACGATGATCTTAAACTTCACTCTAAATTTGCTTGAACCTTTTCAAACGTTTCAGACTTGTGTTTGATTAAGTAAATATACCCATATCTACTCAAATCATAAGTGAAGGTAAGAAAATAACGATATCCACCGCACGCTTCAACATTCCTTGGACCGCATACATAAACATGTATCATTTCCAATAAGTCAATTGCCCGCTCCATCATACCGGAAAACAGGGCCTCAGTCATCTTGCCCATGAGGCATGGTCCGGGTGTCTCAACCGATTCGAAATCGAGTGAGTCCAAAGATCCATCAGCATGGAGTTTCTTCATGCGCTTTACACCAATATGACCTTAGTGGCAGTGCCACTTTGCATCTTTTGGCATCAATATTATGAACATGTGTATCACTACGATCGAGATTCAATAAACCATTCACATTGGGTGCATGGCCATTGAAGGTATTATTCATGTAAACAGAATAACCATTATTCTGTGACTTAAATGAATAACTGTATTGCAATAAACACGATCTAATCATGTTCATGCTCAACGCCAACACCAAATAACATTTATTTAGGTTCAACACTAATCCCGAAGGTAGAGGGAGCGTGCAATGGTGATCACATCAACCTTGGAAACACTTCCAACACACATCGTCACCACGCCCTTAGCTAGTCTTCGTTTATTCCATAGCTTTTATTTCGAGTCACCAATATTAGCAACTGAACCGGTATCTAATACCCAGGTGCTACTAGGAGTACTAGTAAGGTACACATGTGTATCAAATATACTTTTGTTGACGTTGCCAGCCTTCTTATTTGCCAAGTATCTTGGGCAGTTTCGCTTCAGTGACCGTTCCCCTCATAACATAAGCACTTAGTCTCGGGTTTGGGTTCAACATTGGGTTTCTTCACTGGAGCGACAACTGGCTTGCCATTCTCGAAGTTTCCCTTCTTGTCCTTGCCCTTCTTGAAACTAGTGGTCTTACCATCAACGCTTGATGCTCCTTCTTGATTTCTACCTTTCGCGGTGTAAAACATCGCGAATAGCTCAAGGATCATCTTCTCCATCCCTGGCATGTTATAGTTCATCACGAAGCTCTAGTAGCTTGGTGACAGTGACTTGGAGAACTATGTCAATCACTATCTTACCTGGAAGATCAACTCCCGCTTGATTCAAGCGATTGTAGCAACCAGACAATCTGAGCACATGCTCACCGATTGAGCTATTCTCTTTCATCTTGCAGGCAAAGAATCTTGTTGGAGGTCTCATACCTCTCAACATGGTCACAAGCCTGAAATCCCAATTTCAGCTCTTGGAACATCTCATATGATCCGTGATGTTCAAAACGTCTTTGGAGCCTCAATTCTAAGATGTAGAGCATGACGCACCGAACTATCAAGTAGTCATCAAAAACATGCCTGTCTGATGTTCTCAACACCCAAAGACGACGCTTGAGGGGGTGGGGCACCGAGCGGAGCATCAAGGACATAAGCCTTCTGTGCAGCAACTGAGGACAATCCTCAGATCATGGACCTAGTCCGCGTAATTGCTACTACCATCTTTCAACTTAGTTTTTCTCCTGGAACGTATCGAAATATAGGGGAGCTACAGTGTGAGCTATCGATCAATGACATAATAAAGATATTTTGACTATGTTCATGATAATGAGTTCAATTAATCATATTGCTAAAGAAATCCCACTCAAATCAACTTCCCTCAGGTTGTCCGAGTGTAACATGATCCAAATCCACCAACCCAAGTCCGATCATCACGTGAGATGGGGTGGATTAAATGGTGAACATCTCCATGTTGATCATATCTACTATATGACTCATGTTTGACCTTTCGGTCTCCTGTGTTCCGAGGCCATGTCTGTACATGCTAGGCTCGTCAAGTTTAACCCAAGTATTCCGCGTGTGTAAATCTGGCTTACACCCATTGTATGCGAACGTAGAGTCTATCACACCCGATCATCACGAGGTGCTTCGAAACGACGAACCTTCGCAACGGTGCATACTCGGGGAGAACACAATTTTATCTTGAAATTTTAGTGAGAGATCATCTTATAATGCTACCGCCGTTCTAAGCAAAATAAGATGCATAAATAGGATAAACATCACATGCAAATCATATAAGTGACATGATATGGCCATCATCATCTTGTGTTGTTGATCTCCATCTCCAAAGCACCGACATGATCTCCATCGTCACCGGCATGACACCATGATCTCCATCATGATGATCTCCATCATCGTGTCGTCATGTGGTTGTCGCGCCAACTATTGCTAACACATAGCGATAAAGTAAAGCAAAAGAAGGCAAAAAAATTAAAGACAACCCTATGGCTCCTGCCGGTTGCCGTACTCATCGACATGCAAGTCATGATAATCTATACAAAAGCATGATCATCCCATACATCACATATATCACATCACGTCTTTGGCCATATCACACCCCAACATGCCCTGCAAAAACAAGTTAGACGTCCTCTACTTTGTTGTTGCAAGTTTTACGTGGCTGCTATGGGCAACTAGTAAGAACCATTCTTACCTACGCAAAGCCACAACGGTGATAATCAAGTTGCATTTTAACCTTCTGCAAGGACCGCCTCTGTCGAATCCGATTCAACTAAAGTGGGAGAGACAGACACCCGCCAGCCATCTTTATACAACAAGTGCATGTCAGTCGATGGAACCGGTCTCTCATACGTGGACGAGTAAGGTTGGTCTGAGCCACTTCATCCCACAATACCGCAGAATCAAGATAAGACTAAGGAAGTAAGCAATCACAACATCAACCCCCACAAACTCTTTGTGTTCTACTCGTGCATGTTATCTACGCATAGACCTAGCTCATGATGCCACTGTTGGGGAACGTTGCATGGGAAACAAAAAAAATTCCTACGAACACCCAAGATCTATCTATGGAGATCAACAGCTATGAGAAGGAGAGTGTATCCACATACCCTTGTAGATCGCTAAGCGGGAAGCGTTAAGAAAGGCGGTTGATGTAGTCGAACGTCTTTGCGATCCAATCACGATCCGTCCCGCGATCCAATCACGATCCGTCCCGATCTAGCTCCGAACGGACGGCACCTCCGCGTTCAGCACACGTACAGCTTGATGACATCTCCTCCTCCTTGATCCAACAAGGGAGGGCGGATAGGTAGATGAGTTCTCCGGCAACACGACGGTGTGGTGGCGGTGGTGGTGGAGCTGTCCCGGCAGGGCTTTGCCAAGCGCTACCGCGACAATCTAGAGGAGAAACGGTCTAGGGAGAGGGAGGGCAGGGCTGCGTCGTGGCTTGTAGTGCTGCAGCCCTCCCTCCCCTCACATATATATAGGGGGAGAGGAGGAGGGAGGCGCCCTAGGTTTTCCCCTAGGGTGGGGCGGTGGCCAAGGGGGGAGCCTTGGCCCTCAAGGCAAGTCGAGGCGCCCCCCTCTTGGGCCAACCCTAGCCCTGGCCGCATGGGCCTTAGGTGGGAGGGGCTGGTGCGCCCCCTCTCACAGCCCATGGGGCCCTCTGGGGTAGGTGGACCACCCCGGTGGACCCCCGGAACACTTCCGGCATCTACGTCACAAAACCGGTAAGTCCCAGAACCTTTCCTGAACTCGAATACCAACTTCCCATATATCAATATTTACCTCCAGACCATTCCGGAACTCCTCGTGACTTCGAGGATCTCATCCGGGACTCCGAACAACTTTCAGTCACAGACATATATACCTCAACAATACCAAATCGTCACCGAACGTTAAGTGTGCAGACCCTGCGGGTTCGAGAACTATGCAGACATGACCGAGACACCTCTACGGTCAATAACCAATAGCGGGACCTGGATACCCATATTGGTTCCTACACGTTCTACGAAGATCTTTATCGGTTGAACCACGATGTCAAGGATTCAATCAATCCCGTATGCAGTTCCCTTTGTCCAGCGGTATGTTACTTGCCTGAGATTTGATCGTCGGTATCTCCATACCTAGTTCAATCTCGTTACCGGCAAGTCTCTTTACTCGTTCCGTAATACAAGATCTCGTGACTAACTCCTTAGTCACATTGCTTGCAAGCTTCTTGTGATGTTGTATTACCAAGTGGGCTCAGAGATACCTCTCCGTCATACAGAGTGACAAATCCTAGTCTCAATCCACGCCAACCCTACAGACACCCTCAGAGATACCTGTAGAGCACCTTTATAGTCACCCAGTTACATTGCGACGTTTAATACACACAAGGCTTTCCTTCGGTGTCAGAGAATTGCATGATCTCATGGTCGTAGGAACAGATACTTGACATGAATAAAGCAGTAGCAATAAACTAACACGATCAAATGCTATGCTCACGGTTGGGTCTTGTCCATCACATCATTCTCCTAATGATGTGACCCCGTTATCAAATGACAACTCATGTCTATGGCCAGGAAACCTTGACCATCTTTGACCAACGAGCTAGTCTAGTAGAGGTTCACTAGGGACACAGTGTTGTCTATGTATCCATACATGTATCTGAGTTTCCAATCAATACTATTCTAGCATGGATAATAAACGATTATCATGAACAAGGATATATAATAACCAATTTATTATTGCCTCTAGGGCATATTTCCAACAGAGGTATCTATTGCACTTCTTTTTATTGCATTTTACCTCATGAATGAATACTTGTCTTTGTTGTTACTCAAAGCTAAACCACCCCTGTTGCGATTGGACCTGATGGTTAGGCCAGTTGGTCGTGGTCGTGGTGTGCTTGACCACCCGCCACCACCTAAATACATGGATGGAATGATGCGGCAGTTTGAGCTGAACCGTCGGTTTAAGCAAGGGCTCATGTATCGGTTTCCGAGGCCGAACATGAATCAGCAGCCAGCCCCAATGACTCTGCAGGACTTTATGCGCCTCAACCCTGCTGTCTACCGTAGCTCAACTCAGCCGCTTGACGCTGATGACTGGCTCCGTGACATCACCTATGAACTGGAGTCCGCAGGCGCCCCAATGGCTAGCTATGTCACCTTTGTGTCATACTTCCTGAAGGGTCCCGCTGCTTAATGGTGGGACAGTCACAGGCGCTCATAGCCTGCTGGAACCATCATCACCTGGACGGAGTTCCAAGCTGCATTCCGTGCCCGCCACATTCCCCAGGGAATTATGGACAGGAAGAAGCATGAGTTCCGCAACCTCACCCAGGGAAGCAAGACTATGGATGCTTATCAGCGGGAGTTTCTGGACTTGTCCCGCTATGCTGAAGAAGACATTGCTACTAATGCTCGTAGACAGGAGAAGTTCCGCGAAGGCCTTCACCCTGATATCAAGCTGGCGCTCCGTGTTCAGGACTTTGATAACTACGCCATCTTGGTGAACAAGTCCATTCAAGTTGAAACTGGTCTGCAGGACTACAAGGATAGCAACAAGCACAACCGTGACATGGGCTCATCTTTGGGCTCATCAGCTCAGAAGCGGAAGATCTGGATTCCCCACAACATGTACCATACACCTGCTCCTGCTCCAAGGCCGTCTTATGATGCACCTCATCTGCCTCCTCCACCAGCTAGGCAGCCGAGGCTCCCAGCTCCACCACCCCGAGCTCATGTTCCCCCTTCCCGTCCTGAGGATGGGTTGTGCTTCAAGTGTGGTCGTCCAGGACACCATGCCAAAGAGTGTAGGCAGAATCAAAATCAACTTGCACTGCCTTCCAACCAGCCCCACAACAACAATGTCAGGCATGCTCATGGTCGTGGTCATTCTAACAACATTGATCTGAATGAAGCTCAAGACCAGCCTGCTACTGTGATGGGTACACTTCTTGTTAACTCAGTACCAGCTTCTATATTGTTTGATACACGAGCATCGCATTCTTTCATGTCGGAAAATTTTGCATACATGCATGACATTAAAAGTGAAGAGATGAACGTCCCAATAGTGGTAAACACCCCTGTGGGCCAATGTCGAACCTCCGTGATTAGCCACAATGTCCCCATTGAAATTGAAGGGTTGGATCTCCTTGCCTCCCCCATAATGCTGAAGTCTTCCAATATCGATCTCATTCTCGGAATGGATTGGTTGAAAACACATACTGCTTCAATCGTTTGTGCCACCAAAACCGTCCACCTCCTACATCCTTCGAATGAGATTGTAAGCCACCATGCTCATCTTGTTTGAGATGCAGAAGCCCGACTATATGCCTTGAATGCATTAAATGCGTCATCTCTTCAGGGGATTGAAAACATCCCAGTTATCCGGGATTTCCAAGATGTCTTTCCGGAAGAACTTCTAGGGATTCCCCCTTCTAGAGCTGTCGAGTTTGTCATCGACTTTGTACCCGGTACCACTCCAATAGCCAAGCATCCTTATAAGATGCCTCCTCATGAGCTACTTGAATTGAAGCAAGAAATCGACAATTCGCTTCATCTAGGTTTCATACGTCCAAGTTCCTCTGCTTGGGGAGCACCTTCTCTCTTTGTAAGGAAGAAGGATGGAATAAATCGTTTGGTTCAATATTACCGTCCTATCAACCAGGCAACTATTCAGAACAAGTATCCTCTTCCTCGGATAAATGATCTATACGATCAACTTGCTGGTTCGCCAGTCTTCTCTAAACTCGACTTGAGGTTGGGATACCACCAGATCCGTGTTTGCGAAGAGGATATCCCAAAAACCGCCTTCGTTACTCGATATGGTTCATACGAGTACACCGTCATGTCCTTCGGCTTAACCAATGCTCCAGCAACATCCTCTCGTCTGATGAACTATATATTCATGCACTACCTCGACAAATTCGTCGTGGTTTATCTGGGTGATATCCTGGTGTATTCCAAGAATAAAGAAGAGCATGTTGAACATCTTCGTCTTGTACTGGAAAAGCTTCGGGAGCATCAGCTATATGCCAAGTATTCCAAGTGTGAGTTCTGGTTACCCGAAATGACCTACCTTGGTCAGGTGATCTCCAAGGATGTTATTGCGGTCAACCCTAAACGAGTTCAGGCTATTCTTGACTGGACTCCCCCGAAGAATGTCAAGCAAGTCAGAAGTTTTCTCGGGCTCGCCAGCTATTGCCGTCGTTTTGTCGAGAACTTCTCCAAGATTGCAAAGCCCTTAACCAATCTGCTTCACAAAGGTGTTAAATATGAGTGGACAGAAAAAATGTCAGGAGAGCTTTCAGGCACTTAAGGAAAAACTGACATCTGCTCCAGTGCTTGCTCCTTCGGATACTCATAAGGACTTTGTCATTTATTGTGACGCTTCACGGCAAGGAATAGGTTGTGTCCTAATGCAAGAGCGCAGAGTGATTGCTTATGCCTCTCATCAATTGCGTCCTCATGAAGGGAACTACCCAGTTCATGACCTCAAACTTGCTGCAGTAATACATGCACTGAAAGAGTGGCGACAGTACCTTATTGGTAATCATTGCGAGATCTACACCGATCACCAAAGTCTGAAGTACTTGTTTACTCAGCCAGATCTGAACCTCCGCCAACAAAGATGGATGGAGTGCATAGCAGATTACAACTGTGGAATTTCTTATACACCAGGCAAGGCTAATGTAATGGCTGATGCCTTAAGCCGCAAGTCATACTACAACCACCTTCAGATTCATAAGGTTCATCCCCTTCTTCAAAAGGAATTCCGCAAGCTGAACCTCCATATTGTTCCTCAGGGCTATCTCGCTCCCCCTACACCAGAGTTCCGCAAGATGAACCTCCGTGTTGATAACCAGGGTTCCCTTAATAACCTGGTTGTTGAACCAGATCTCGTGGGCATCATCAAAACTATTCAACTCTGTGACGATGAAGTCAAAAACATTAAACACTATCTTGTGGAAGGTAAACCCTCTTGCTCCACTGTTGCTGATGATGGCACCGTGTACTTCAAGGGTCGTTTATTCGTCCCAAGTAAGAAGGAAAACCTGTATATGACTGGGAAAGTGATGAAAGAAGCTCATGATACACCTCTGTCTATTCACCCAAGTAGTACCGAGATGTACTAACACATTCGTCAAAGGTTCTGGTGGTCGAACATGAGACAAGACATTGCATGCTATGTTGCACAATGTGACATGTGCCGTCGAATAAAAGCAGAACATCAAAGGCCTCCTGGAACTCTACAACCTATTACTATTCCTAAATGGAAGTGGGACCATTTTGAAATGGACTTCGTCACTGGTTTTCCCAGATCGTAGAAAGGTAATGATGCTATTCTTGTTGTCATTGACCGACTATCCAAAGTTGCACATTTTCTGGCCATCAAGGAAACTATCACTGCTAGTCAGCTTGCAGATCTATATATGTCCAGAGTTGTCTCACTCCATGGTATTCCATTGGTGATTAGCTCGGACCTTGGCAGCTTATTCACTTCAAGATTTTAGGCGAGTTTCCAGGAGGCTATGGGAACTCATCTGTCCTTTAGCACCGCTTTTCATCCTCAATCCCAGGGGCAAGTTGAACGTGTCAACCAGATTCTCGAAGACATGCTTCGAGCTTGTGTCATTTCATTCGGCAAGAAATGGGAGGAATCTCTCCCGTATGCCGAGTTCTCCTACAACAATAGCTATTAGGCTAGTCTGAAGATGGCCCCCTTTGAAGTGTTGTATGTACGAAAGTGTCGGACTCCCCTGAATTGGTCAGAAACTGGGGAACGTTCACTTGTCAGTCCGGATATTATCCAACATGCCGAAGATCAAGTCCGCGTTATTCATGAGAATCTGAAGGCTGCTCAATCTCGTCATAAGAGTCAAGATGACTGTCATCACAAGGATATGGTCTATCAACTTGGCGAAAAGGCTTATCTTCGAGTCACACCAATGAGAGGTGCACACTGCTTTGCGATCAAGGGCAAGCTAGCTCCTCGTTATATTGGTCCATTCACTATTCTCGAAAGGCGTGGAAAAGTGGCATATCAATTGGAACTACCGTCGAACATTTTTCAGGTTCACGATGTTTTCCATGTGTCACAACTTCGCCGCTGCTTCAAGGATCCTATCCAAGCAGTGGATCATGATATGCTTGAACTGCAACAAGACCTGTCTTATAAAGAGCACCTGGTCCGCATTCTCGATCAAACTAAATGTTGGACTCATCAAAAGGTTACCAAGTTCTTCAAAGTGCAGTGGTCAAATCATTCTGAAGATGAAGCCACTTGGGAACGCAAGGATCTTCTTCGTAATGAATACCCCGAGCTCTTTCCTTCTACCTCTTAATTCTCGGGACGAAAATTTCTTTTAGTAGGGGAGAGTTGTGACACCTTTGATTCAGTGCTACAGTGATCATTGTAATTAAGCCATAGTAAACCAGGAGGTTAAGCTAATGCTTTTGCTAATCCAAGTTTGATCACTTTTGGAATCAATTCCTAATTCAATTTATTTTGCAATTAAAATTCATTTGAAAAGTGGATTTAAAAGTTTTGCAAACCAGGAAATAAAAATCATGAATGGGTTGCAAATATTCCATAGGATATTATAACATTGTAACCAACTTTTTGGCAAGTGTTTTGGTGCCTAAAATTAAATATAACAGAGGCCACTTCAATTATTAAATACCCTTTTAAATTATGGTATTTTCATAACAGATTCAAATGGCCCCCAACTTTTTGTGACAATACCTTATTTAGCAACACAACTAATGGACCCTATCCCATATTATACAAAAGTGTTTTTTGTTACTAAAATAAATAAAACAGAAACAAATGAAAGAAAAAGCTAAAAAGAAATAAAAACCAAAAGAGTAGGGCCTCTGTGGCTGGGCCTAAGTACCCCGAGCCAGCCCAGCCCACCTAGCCCCCCATCGTCTTCCTCCTGTTCATCAGGGGAGATGAGGGGGAGCCGATGCGCGCCACCGGCCACTCCCGTCGGCTTGGCGGCCATCCGGCGTCTCCCCGTCGTCCGTAAGACGCCCCCAACACCCCGGTGACGAACCCTAGCCCCTCTGCCCTTCCCCTTCTCCCCCCACACGACGTCGCTCTCCTCTTCGCAAATAGCTGAGCGTTGCTATCACCATGGCTCCGGCGTAGCCGCGGCCACCACGTCCCCCTCGATCTGCGACGCTGCCCAGGAGCTTCGTCGTCGACCACCGCATCCGCTACGCCCCCAAGCGAGAGCTCTTCGCCCCTGCATTGTCCTCGCGCCATCTTCTTCCTCCTCGGGCTGCCGCCAGTCGCCGCTCTTGGACCGCTTCCTCAGGCCTCCCCCGCGGCCACTTAGCTCACCTACACGACCCCGGTGAGCTCCTTGTTCTCCCCCCCCCTTTTCGCCTCAGATCCGAGCTCGTAGCGCTCGATTCCACCGGAGCCGAGGCTATGCTCCACTCGAGCTCAACGCCGGTGAGCCTCCGGTGGCCAGTTGGTCATGCAGGCCCCGCCATCTTGCTCCCCGCATCGCGTAGAACGTCACAGGGTAGAAACCGCGCTCGTTTGCTTGCGGTTTGTCGTCGCCCGCATCCACCCAAACGCCGCCGCCGTTTCAGCTCGTCGGCGGCGTCAGCTCCGGCCACCGCTGGCCAAACCAACCCCACCAGTCGACGTGCGACTCTGCCCGCGTTCGATTCCGGTCGGTCCCGAGCCAAATGAGGATCTGTGGCCGAATCCCGACGCGGCCAGTGCCTCGCCGCCACATTTTGTGGTCGTCAGCGCGGTTCCGGCACCGCCCGCTGGCCTGGCCGACCTGGGGCCACCCCCAGGGTCGCTGCCAGTGGCCCCACGGGCCCCTGTTGACCTGTTGACCGGGTTCAATAGGCTGACTGGGCTGCCCCAGTCACTTCCAGGTAGGGCCATTCCTCCTAGGCCTATGACAAGTGGGCCTAGGCTATTTAGACTTAATTAATTTTTTTAATTAATTCTGATAAGCTCCGGCCCCCGCCGGCCAAACCAACCCCACCAGTCGACGTGCGACTCTGCCCGCGTTCGATTCCGGTCGGTCCCGAGCCAAATGAGGATCTGTGGCCGAATCCTGACGCGGCCAGTGCCTCGCCGCCACATTTTGTGGTCGTCAGCGCGGTTCCGGCACCGCCCGCTGGCCTGGCCGACCTGGGGCCACCCCCAGGGTCGCTGCCAGTGGCCCCACGGGCCCCTGTTGACCTGTTGACCAGGTTCAATAGGCTGACTGGGCTGCCCCAGTCACTTCCAGGTAGGGCCATTCCTCCTAGGCCTATGACAAGTGGTCCTAGGCTATTTAGACTTAATTAATTTTTTTAATTAATTCTGATAATTAGTTTAAACAAAATAGACACTGACATGTGGGTCCCCTTGCTAAATTAATCTGTTTTAATTAAAAATAAACAATGGTTAACCCTCTGTCTATGACAGATGGGTCCCACAGGTCAGGTTTGACCAGCCCACAGCCCTGTTAACTGCTAACATCATCTTGATGTCATGCTGACGTCATAAATGGGATTTTTGAATTAAAACAATTATATTAATTTCAGAATATTAATAAAACTTTGAAAATTAATATAAAATAATCTATATGTGAGATGCAAATAATTTATATATGAAAGTTGCTCAGAAAAATCCCACGAATCCGAATACGCTGTCTATTCATCTGTCACATGATCCTAACATGATGAACATGGACATTTTGCGTTAGGATCATCTGTCTGGTAGTAGCCTGAGACCCGGGAAATATCGTCAGATATTTTCCCGCTCCGACTATGATGTGTAGTACTGCGTTAGCTCATGCCTAGCACTGCATATTTCCACGCCTTGCATCGTGATGCATTTGTCTGCTTTATATTTATTGTTTCTTCCCCCCCTCTTCTCTATGGTAGACACCAAGACTGACGGGTACGACTACGCCGCTGATGATCAACCTTTTGCAGCAGAGCAGCAAGGCAAGCAACCCCCCCCCCATTGATCATTCCAATATCGCCCATTCTTTCTGGCTCATGCTTGCATTATATTTTTGCTACTGTTGTAGTTAGCTCCTATTCTGATGCATAGCCTGTTTTTGTTAAACTGCTACTGTACCTACTGTTATATCACCTGCTTAGTATAGGATGATTAGTGAATCCCCTGTGACCCCTTAGTCCTAGTTGCCCCTGCTTCATCATCGATGACTCGAAGACTCGATCAACTGATCGACAAGCCATGACCCGTCACATTCATCGCAGTCCCCCCCCCCTTAGTTGTACGAGTCTGCAGAGCTACTATCGAGTACCGTGGGTGACACCTCATGAAGTACTCATGATGCTAACTCTATAGTGTATCTAGTCGGTTGTGGTTATCGAGGGTGATTCCTCCTTCACCCCTTCTGATAACAACTCTGTCGTGCAACCCCTCAAGTGTGGGACCATCGAGGGTGATTCCTCTAAGTCCACCTTCACGGCTACATCGAGCGGGAACCATTGAGGGAGATTCCTCAGGTTCCGCCTTGATGTTTTATATACACGGTTACTATGACTTGGTTACAAAAATATGTTAATGATGGGTTGGCCCTGAAGGGTACCCACGGATTAATAACGATGAGGCATGGCCGGGTAGGTGAGGCCCTTGCCACAAGTCCTCGAGACGGGGCGACGGGACCGCACATCATGGGTCACGCTCTTCACCGCAATTAACAAAATGTTAATGGGTTGGGTATTTGATCTGAGTTGGTCGTTTGACCTTTTTTGCACTAACCTTCACGTGGGAGAAGTTATGGGTACTCGGCGTCGTTGTATCAGCCGAAGCTCTTCGGACGTCAGCAATCGAGCGGCGCCCGCCCGAGTGGTCCGCGACGGCATTGATCTTGTATAAGAGGTGCTAGGACTGACCTCGGCCACCCACGCATTATGTAGGAGTGCAAAGGGTGATGGGCCCATGACCCCTGCACGCTTCGGATTTATACCGGCGGGCTGGCCTCTCTGTTGAGCCTAGGTAGGGTGATGACCTGTTGATGTCCCGAGCCCGGGCATGACCCAGGAAAGTGTGTCCGGCCAGAGGTTATCAAGCGTGTTGGGAAATGTGGTGCACCCCTGCAGGGATGAATTCAACTATTCCAATAGCCGTGTCCACGGTAACAGGACGACTTGGAGTTGTATCCCGATCTAATACAACTAGAATTGTGACTTAAAATTGAAATGAATGTTGGCTCCGAGATTTGCTTTCTCGCAGGGAGTCGAGGAAGAATCTTTGGGCATGGTTACTTAATAAAATTGCTACAATAATATTGTTACATATGAGTTACCAATCTACACTCTTCTAATGCTGCAAGATGTCGAAGATGCTAGTCTTCGATAGGACTAGGCCTTCCTCCTATTCTTGCTTTTCTGTAGTTATTCCAAATATATAACCCCATCCCTTGATATTGATGCATATTCTAGTATAGTTCTGTTATAAGTCTTGCGAGTACTTTGGATGAGTACTCATCGCTGCTTTACCTCATCTTTCCCCCTCGATACGATTACTGCCTTCAGATGATGGAGCCCAGGAGATGGAGTACACCGCCGACGACTACTACACCACCGTTGGAGCTTAGTACTACGTGGAGAACACCGATGCTCATGAGTAGTTAGGTTGGCTCCCAAGCAGGAGGCCTTGCCTCTTCCGGTCCGCTGCTTATGTTTGTGCTAGCCTTCTTAAGGCAAACTTGTTTAACTTAAGTCTGTACTAAGATAATATTTGCTTCCGCTGACTCGTTTGAATTTGAGCTTATGTATTCGAGCCCTCGAGGCCCCTGTCTTGTAATATGAAGCTTGTATGACTTTAATTTGTGTCTAGAGTTGTGTTGTGATATCTTCCCGCGAGTCCCTAATCATGGTCGTACGCATTTGCGTGTATGATTAGCGTACGATCAAAATCAGGGCTTCACAAAGGTTAACTTTTTGTTCATCTAAAAATGAAAGAGGCATGGTGATGATGTGTGAGCATTTCTATTCCTCGTTGAAATCCTAGTGTTGTTTCGGGTCGTAAGCGCGCGATGGTTAACTCCTATCAACCTCTTCCCTCGGTCCATGCGAGTAGTACTTTGATTTATGATAAAACTAATAAAAAATTGCAATAAGTATATGAGTTCTTTATGAGTAATGTGAAACCATGAACATACGCAATCTCACCTTCTCATATTTGCTAGCCTCTTCAGTACCGTGCATAGCCCATTCTCACCTCGAGGATCGGTGCAACTTTCGCCGGTGCATCCAAACCCCGGGACATGATACACTCTGCTGCACATAAGCCTCATTATATCTTCCTCAAAACAGCCACCATACCTACCTATCATGGCATTTCCATAGGCATTCCGAGATATATTGCCATGCAAATTCCATCGTCACTTCACATGACTAGTTCGTTCATCATCATATGGCTTTGCATGATCATATAGAGCTGACAAAGTATTTGTGGCAAAGCCATCGTTCATCATATTTTTGATATGTGTCACACTAGATCATTGCACATCCTGGTACACTGCCAGAGGCATTCATACACAGTCATATCTTCATATCAGTTCCCCATATCGAGTTGTAAGTAAATAAAAGTGTGATGATCATCATTATTAGAGCATTGTCCCAGTGAGGAAAGGATGATGGAGACTATGATTCCCCCACAAGTCGGGATGAGACTCCGGACGAAAAATAAAGATGGGGGAGGCCAAATGAGCCCACCATCCAAAAAAATGAGAGAAAAAGAGAGAAGGGACTTTGCTACTATCTTTTACCACACTTGTGCCTCAAAGTGGCACTATGCTCCTCATGTAGAGAGTCTCATGATATGTCATTTTCATATGCTAGTGGGAATTACCTATTCTTTATTACAAACTTGGCTTGTATATTCCTATAACGGGCTTCCTCAAATGCCCGAGGTCTTCATAAGCAAGCAAGTTGGATGCACACCCCACTTAGATTCATTTGAGCTTTCATACACTTATAGCTCTAGTGCATCATTTGCATGGCAATCCCTACTCCTTGCATTGACATCTATCGATGGACATCTCCATAGACCGTTGGTACGCCTAGTTGATGTGAGACTATCTTCTCCACTTTTTGCCCCTTTGATATCTACCACCATACTCTATTCCACGTAAATGCTATGTCCAATGGCTCACGCTCAAGTATTGCGTGAAGAATAAAAAGTTGATGCATATTGAAAAAGTAAGATCCAATTGCCTGACTTGGACACCGTGGTGCTTGACATTTGTATTAATGTGGTGAAGATGGAGCCATGCCTTGCTAATATAACAAGATGAATGGGGGGTAAACATTCCTTGAGGATCGTATACTTTGAAAGATTGATGATTTTGTTTTTTACACTTTAATTATTGCTATGTTAATATTTGTTGATTCATCATTTCTCAATGAGCATACATGCATAAGATTACATAATGGATAGCATGTCACATCAAAAATTCTGTTTTTATCATTTACCTACTCGAGGACGAGCAGGAATTAAGCTTGGGGATGCTTGATACGTCTCCAACGTATCTATAATTATTGATTGTTCCATGCTGATATATCATTCTAGGATACTTTTTTGGTCTTTATTTCCCAATTTATAATATTTTTGAGCACTAACCTATTGACCCAGTGCCCAGTGCCAGTTGTTGTTTTTTGCATGTTTTTCACTTTTCAGGTTTACAGTACCAAACGAACTCCAATTGCCATGAATTTTTTGATGATTTTTTCTGGACCAAAAGAAGACCTGGAAGCTTCGGAAGGAGGCCGGGGGCCACACGAGGGCCGCACAAGCCAACAGGGCACGCCCGAGGGGGGCCGCACCCTGATGGCTTGTGCCTCCCTCGGGCGGCTCCCGACGCCCCTCTCTGGCTTACAAATTCTCATCTACCCTAAAAACACCAGAGGCAGTCATGAAACCCTTTTTCCGCCACCGCAAGTCTCTGTTCTGTCGCAAGGCCATCTGGAGCTCTGTTCCGGCACCCTGCCGGAGGGGGATCGATCACGGAGGGCCTCTACATCAACCTTGATGCCCTCATGATGATGTGTGAGTAGTTCACCATAGACCTACGGGTCCTTAGCTAGTACCTAGATGGCAATCTCTCTATCTGTTGATCTTCAATACAATGGTCATCGCATCTTCGCTTTGATCTATCCGATGTAATCCTATTATGTGGTGTGTTTGTTGGGATCCGATGAATTGTGGGCTTATGTTCTGATTATTCATGAAAAGTATTTGAGATATCTCTGGTATATATTATGTCTCTTAATTGTAGGATCATTATAGCTTCATAATGCTCTTTGATTTATTGATGTGCTTTGGCCAAGTAGATTGATATTTCATCGGTGGGAGTGGTGCGTTGTGGTAGGTTCAACCTGATGAGTTTCTATATCCCAGTGACAAAGTAGGGGACAAGATGCGTCTTTGTGTTGTTTCTACAAGGATAAGATGATGGGGTTCATTCATATTGCTTGAGTTTACTTTGTCTACATCATGTCATCTATCTCCATGCATTCCTATGTTTTACGTAATACTCTAGATGCATCTTGGATAGCGGTCGATGAGTGGAGTAATAGTAATAGATGCAGGCAGGAGTCGGTCTATTTGTTTATGCTCGTGATGCATATATACACATGATCATTGCCGTGAAAATCGCATAACTATCCGCTTTTCTATCAATTGCCCAACAGTAATTTGTTACCCACCGTATGCTGCCTACATGAGAGATGCCGCTAGGGAAAACTATGGCCCCCTGGTCTATTCACTTATATATTTACAAACGCTACTATTACCTTGCTGCCTTTATTTACTTTTTATTTTATTTTGCAATTTACAATTATCTACAATTATCTACACAACTCATTTGCTTGCAAATAACGAGATCAAGGGGATTGACAACCCTCTTGCCCGCGTTGGGTGCAAGTTGTTTGTTCATTTGTGTGCAGCCACTGAAGACGGTTGAGGATTGATATTCCTATTGGTTCGATAAACCTTGGTTTCATAACTGAGGGAAATAATTACCCACTTTGTGTTGCAACAACCCGTTCCTCTTCACGGAAAACCCAACGCAGATCACAAGTATCAGGCTCCTTTGAAGTGGTCATGCGCCAGGCAACCTCGCGAGGGCAGCCTCACGAGGCTTGGTACGAAGCACCAGCCGCAGGGCCCCATGCCCATTATGTGGACAGTGTCCCGCAGTCTAGCTAAGGACGGCAGGATAGGACGAAGGCGAGGTTACCTCATTGGCGATAAGGGAGCAGCGGGCTACACCTCACAAAAAGCAAGTTCCCCAAAGGTTTCCATTTTGGTGAAAGAAGATCAGGACAGATCGGTGCTGCAGGACGGAGGTCCTCGCCAAGCCCACGGCCGCATCATGAAGACTACTTTATTAGGCGGAGACCGCCTTTAGTCAGGATAGGCCTGGCTCCTGTCCCCCTTTGAATTGTCACCCTGTGGCCACCCATTCCCACCGATATTTTGGGGGAAGAGGACCAAGGCGCTACAAAGGTGGAAGGGACATGTTCATGTAAGGGGATTGAGCCATTTTCTCCCCCAACCCACCGTGTACCGGAGCCTCAAGCTCCTCCCTTTTCAAAGCAACAGAATCACAAGCAGGAGTAGGGTTTTACACCGCGCGGTGGCCTGAACCTGGGTAGCTCGGGTGTCTGTGGCACCCCGGCTCAGAGAACCGGATTACCAGTGTTTCCAACCCAGAGATCATGTCTTCTGGAAACACTCAACAACTTGGTACAGAACAGAACTGAATTTTATTGATAGGAGTCGAGTACAAGCATATATCTTACAATGATGACGAGGCCAAAGGCACCCTCGGTGCTATGACAGTATCTACATTATTTATGTCACATAGCAGGGCCTCGGAATACTAAGTACTTCTACGGCGTAGCGGAACAAAGCGCAACTCCATCCACAGGGACACTGCTGTGGACACATCCTAGTTATCGCAACACGACCCATCGGGACATCCGCCCTCGGCTTCCCCTGCATTTGGCAAGATACGCCAGGTGAGTACTTTGAATGTACTCGCAAGCTCACAACAACCAAGTAATGCAGCAAACAATAGCATGGCAATCCACACAATATCATTTAAGTAATTTACTTACTGTTACCGATCATCAACTTACTCTCTGCCGAGTTGTTCCACAACCCTCGGAATACTCATAACCATTGAGTACTTCCAAACATAAGACGAGTTCTTCCATCATTACTAACACTGATACGGTTGACCACCTACTGAGGTCTGGTCGGGCTGTCCAATACCGTGGACGCGGCTATTCAAATAGATTTGTACACTCTGCAGAGGTTGCGCACTTTACCCACACCATGAAGCACCTGGCCTCGCGATCCCCTTTGGGTGGACCAGCGTCGCTTCAACGAAACCTGCCTGACCCGTGACTCTCTCATCGTACCTCCGGCGTTCATCCTCCCCCGTGGAGGCCTGCCCTGGGTGGCCCCTGTGTCCTCATGACACCTGCCACCGTCGTGGCCAAACCAGATAGTCCCAAACGGGGTCCTCAATAAGCTGTCCCAAACGGGGATCAGACTGTCCCAAACGGGGACGCCGGCACAAACAAACAACAACTGGGCTCACAGCGTTATCGCCGCCTACCTGATCAGGGTAGCACGCGCGCATAACCCTCCCTCTTTGGAGGTACCGGTGAAAGATCACGCAGTCAGGCCAAGTCAAGGCCGTCCCATACCGGCAAATGTGGTTGCACGGGTATGCCCGGACAGGTGAGTCAAGATCAACCACTAAGTTCATTTATCAAAAATAGTGGTTTAACACAATACTTAGGTATTTAAATATTACTATGAATTATCTATATCAAATAAGTCAACCTAATGCATATAAAGATGCAATGCTATAGAAATGCATGCATGAAATGGGTATCATGGCTTGCCTTGCTTTGTTGGGTGGTTCAAACACTCTTGATCTTCAAAGGCACCACAATCTCCCTCTGAAAGTATTTTCAAAATACAATTCGAAATGTCACATAAAGCATTTTTATTAACCAGAAATTCTGTGGATGTGATAAAAATACCAAACTTGGTTAGAAATTAAAGGAGTTCAATACCAAAATAATGCAAAAAGAATCATCTAAATTGGAGTTATAATTAAAAAAATATTCAAGGTCAAAGTCTGGTCAAAATTCTGATTTAAAACAAATTAAGTAGAAAATCAGAAAATCTCCAGCGGGCCACGTCGAAAGCGTATTTTCGGAGTACGCTTCCACTTACCCCTTCACGCGCGCGTGAGCTGAGCCGCTGAAGGGTGGGGTCGGCCCTTTAAAACAGAGAGAGGGAGGAGGAGACAGAGGCAGGGCGGAGCTCCGGCGACGGTCGCCGGCGACAGAGGCGGCGGCGGCGCTCGAAGTAGAGGGGAATGGATCGGGCGCTCAGATACGAACGTGTACGTACCCGCAGCTCCTCCGGGGATGGACGGACGGCGTCGTCCCCTTCTTCTCCGGCGGCGGCGGCGTTCGGCAATCGTCGGAGAGGTCCAATCCGGCAGCAATCCAATCAGGAGGGAGCTCTAGGATGATCAGGGGAACCTACTGGTCTCGATGGAGGGCACGAGAGGGCTAGGAAGGAGGTGGAGGAGGCGGTTGACAAAGCTAGGGCGGCGGAGCAACTCCGGCGAAGCTCGAGGCCAGAGGGCCACTCGGCCTTGGCTCTTGCTCGGGGGAGCCGATTAGAGAAGGAGGGAGAGAGATGAGGAGCTCGGAGAGGCCGGGCGAGGCTATATATAGGCAGGGAGCGCAGGCGGCGACCTCTCTGGAACGGCGACGACGTGGCTACACCACTGAAGCAAGGACGGAGAGCTGGCCATCGCGGAGCGGGATGAAGGGACGGGAGAAGGCAGGGTCATTCAATGCGCAAAGGTACGGCTCGCTGGGGAAGACGACGGCGGGGATGCCACTGTGCCCGCACAGGTCTCATAGTGCGGCGCTGCGGTGGCGGCCGGCGAGGGGGAAAGGTCTGGAGGGTCTAGGTGGCTGTCGGGGAGCTGGTCGGCTCTAGCAGATGAAGTACGGCGACGCGGGCGTCTCGCTCCGACGAGACCCGAGCCTGGCGGCGCCCAAAGCGCGGTTTTGGCAGGCTGGCTACGCGGTCACCGCGTGCACAGGCACCTGTGGCGCGCGCTGTCCTGCCACACCTTGTCTGGAGCATCGTCCACGCATACCACAGTCCACTAGTGGCACTAACTTGCCCAATAAGCCACTGAGATGAGAGGTATCATCACCAACAGCTTCCTGTCAGCAACTTGAGGAGCTTCTAGAGAGAAGATAGGATAGAGATGGAACCAATGGAGTTATCTAGGGTCATCTAGGTTGGAAGGACTATAGACTGGCAAAGTTTGATAGGGTTTGAGAAAGAAATGAATATGGTTCGTTTGAAAACCCTCATTCTGGTCCAGAACTTAAATGAGCTTGTGGCCCTCACATGGAAGCACTGCTACTAATGAAACTTGGTGGAAAGAAGTTATTTGGTGGTGCACACATGCCATAAAAATTGCAGATCAATTGTGCACTCCTAGCTTGTACTTCCTTCACAAAGGTTCAGAATAAGCAGAAACTTAGCAGGGTCCTGCTGCTCAAAACTTGAACTAGACCAGATGATGTTTTTGGATATTGGGGCTAGATAGGATCCCTAGGAGCTTGACGAATTTATTGGGAATTTTCTGAGATAGGAAAAAGGGGGTTGCTTCACATGTTGGAAATATGCCCTAGAGGCAATAATAAAATGGTTATTATTATATTTCCTTGTTCATGTTAATTGTCTATTGTTCATGCTATAATTGTCTTAACCGGAAACCGCAATACATGTGTGAATACATAGACCACACCATGTCCCTAGTGAGCCTCTAGTTGACTAGCTCGTTGATCAATAGATGGTCATGGTTTCCTGACCATGGACATTGGATGTCGTTGATAACGGGATCACATCATTAGGAGAATGACGTGATGGACAAGACCCAATCCTAAGCATAGCACAAGATCGTGTAATTCGTCTGCTAGAGCTTTTCTAATTTCAAGTATCATTTCCTTAGACCATGATATTGTGCAACTCCCGGATACCGTAGGAATGCTTTGGGTGTATCAAACGTCACAACGTAACTGGGTGACTATAAAGGTGCACTACAGGTATCTCCGAAAGTGTCTGTTGGGTTGGCACGAATCGAGACTGGGATTTGTCACTCCGTGTGACGGAGAGGTATCTCTGGGCCCACTCGGTAATACATCATCATAATGAGCTCAATGTGACTAAGGAGTTAGTCACAGGATCATGTATTACGGAACGAGTAAAGAGACTTGCCGGTAACGGGATTGAACAAGGTATAGGGATACCGACGATCGAATCTTGGGCAAGTAACATAACGACGGACAAAGGGAATTGTATACCGGATTAAATGAATCCCTGGCATCGTGGTTCATCCGATGAGATCATCGTGGAACATGTGGGAGCCAATATGGGTATCCAGATCCCGCTATTGGTTATTGGCCGGAGAGGCATCTCGGTCATGTCTGCATGGTTCCCGAACCCGTAGGGTCTACACACTTAAGGTTCGGTGATGCTAGAGTTGTAATGGGAATTGTATGTGGTTACCGAAAGTTGTTCAGAGTCTCGGATGGGATCCCGGACGTCACGAGGAGTTCCGGAATGGTCCGGAGGTAAAGATTTATATATGGGAAGTCATATTTTGGCCACCGGAAAATGTTCGGGATTTTTCGGTATTGTACCGGGAAGGTTCTAGAAGGTTCCGGAGTGGGGCCCACCTGCATGGGGGGACCCACATGAACGTGGGTAGTGGGGGCAAGGCCCCACACCCCTGGTCAAGGCGCACCAAGATCCCCCCTTAGAAGGAATAACATCATATCCCGAAGGGATAAGATCAAGATCCCTAAAAAGGGGGGATAACAATCGGTGGGGAAGGGAAAGGATGGGATTTCTTTCCTCCCACCTTTGCCAACGCCCCAATGGACTTGAAGGGCAAGAAACCAGCCCCCTCCACCCCTATATATAGTGGGGAGGCGCATGGGAGCTGCACCCCTTGCCCCTGGCGCAGCCCTCCCTCCTCCTACACCTCCTCCTCCTCCGTAGTGCTTAGCGAAGCTCTGCCGAAGAACCACGAGCTCCACCGCCACCACGCCGTCGTGCTGCCGGAGCTCTCCCTCAACTTCTCCTCCCCCCTTGCTGGATCAAGAAGGAGGAGATGTCCCCGGGCTGTACGTGTGTTGAACGCGGAGGCGCCGTCCGTTCGGCGCTTGGATCGGATCTTCCGCGATTTGAATCGCCGCGAGTACGACTCCATCAACCGCGTTCTTTGCAACGCTTCCGCTTAGCGATCTTCAAGGGTATGAAGATGCACTCCCTCTCTCTCATTGGTAGCATCTCCTAGATTGATCTTGGTGACACGTAGGAAAATTTTGAATTATTGCTACGTTCCCCAACAGTGGCATCATGAGCTAGGTCTATGCGTAGATTCTATGCACGAGTCGAACACAAGTAGTTGTGGGCGATGATTTGGTCAATTTGCTTGCCGTTACTAGTCCTATCTTGATTTGGCGGCATTGTGGGATGAAGCGGCCCGGACCAACTTTACACATACGCTTACGTGAGACTGGTTCCACCGCCTGACATGCACTTGTTGCATAAGGTGGCTAGCGGGTGTCTGTCTCTCCCACTTTAGTCAGATCGGATTCGATGAAGAGGGTCCTTATGAAGGGTAAATAGCAATTGGCATATCACCGTTGTGGCTTTTGCGTAGGTAAGAAATGTTCTTGCTAGAAACCCATAGCAGCCACGTAAAACTTGCAACAACAATTAGAGGATGTCTAACTTGTTTTTGCAGGGTATGCTATGTGATGTGATATGGCCAAAAGGATGTGATGAAATATATGTGATGTATGAGATTGATCATGTTCTTGTAATAGGAATCACGACTTGCATGTCGATAAGTATGACAACCGGCAGGAGCCAGAGGAGTTGTCTTAATTTATTGTATGACTTGCGTGTCAATCAAAAACGCCATGTAATTACTTTACTTTATTGCTAACCGTTAGCCATAGTAGTAGAAGTAATAGTTGGCGAGACAACTTCATGAAGACACGATGATGGAGATCATGATGATGGAGATCATGGTGTCATGCCGGTGACGATGGTGATCATGCCGCGCCCCGAAGATGGAGATCAAAGGCGCAAGATGATATTGGCCATATCATGTCACTTTATGATTTGCATGTGATGTTTATCATGTTTTTACATCTTATTTGCTTAGAACGACGGTAGCATAAATAAGATGATCCCTCACTAAAATTTCAAGAAATGTGTTCCCCCTAAGTGTGCACCGTTGCGAAGGATCGTTGTTTCGAAGCACCACGTGATGATCGGGTGTGATAGATTCTAACGTTCGCATACAACGGGTGTAAGCCAGATTTACACACGCGAAACACTTAGGTTGACTTGACGAGCCTAGCATGTATAGACATGGCCTCGGAACACGAGAGACCGAAAGGTCGAACATGAGTCGTATAGTAGATGCGATCAACATGGAGATGTTCACCATTGATGACTAGTCCGTGTCACGTGATGATCGGACACGGCCTAGTCGATATGGATCATGTATCACTTAGATGACTAGAGGGATGTCTATCTGAGTGGGAGTTCATTAAATAATTTGATTAGACGAACTTAATTATCATGAACTTAGTCTAAAATTGTCTTTACAATCTATCTTGTAGATCCAATGGCCCACGCTAATGTTGCCCTCAACTTCAATGCGTTCCTAGAGAAAACCAAACTGAAAGACGATGGAAGCAACTATACGGACTGGGTCCGTAACTTGAGGATCATCCTCATAGCTTCCAAGAAAGCATATGTCCTTGATGCACCGCTAGGTGATGCACCCATTTTCCCAGCAACTCAAGATGTTATGAATGCCTGACAGTCGCGTAGTGATGATTACTCCCTGGTTCAGTGCGGCATGCTTTACAGCTTAGAACCGGGGCTCCAAAAGTGTTTTGAGCAACACGGAGCATATGAGATGTTCCAAGAGCTGAGAATGGTTTTCCAAGCTCATGCCCGGGTCGCGAGATATGAAGTCTCCGACAAGTTCTTCAGTTGTAAGATGGAGGAAAATAGTTCTGTCAGCGAGCACATACTCAAAATGTCTGGGTTGCACAACCGCTTGTCTCAGCTGGGAGTTAATCTTCCGGATGACTCGGTTATTCACAGAATCCTCCAGTCGCTTCCACCTAGCTACAAGAGCTTTGTGATGAACTTCAATATGCAAGGGATGGAGAAGTCCATTCCTGAGTTATATTCGATGCTGAAATCAGCGGAGGTGGAGATCAAAAAGGAACATCAAGTGTTGATGGTGAATAAGACCACCAGTTTCAAGAAAGGCAAGGGTAAGAAGAACTTCAAGAAGGTTGGCAAAGCAGTTGCCGCGCCCGGTAAATCAGTTGCCGGGAAGAAGCCCAAGAATGGACCCAAGCCTGAGACTGAGTGCTTTTATTGCAAGGGAACCGGTCACTGGAAGCGGAACTACCCCAAGTACTTAGCGGATAAGAAGGCCGGCAACGTCAAAGGTATATATGATATACATGTTATTGATGTGTACCTTACCAGCGCTCGTAGTAGCTCCTGGGTATTTGATACCGGTGCGGTTGCTCACATTTGTAACTCAAAACAGGAGCTGCGGAATAAGCAGAGACTGGCGAAGGACAAGGTGACGATGCGCGTCGGGAATGGTTCCAAGGTCGATGTGATCGCCGTCGGCACGCTACCTCTACATCTACCTTCGGGATTAGTTTTAAACCTCAATAATTGTTATTTAGTACCAGCTTTGAGCATGAACATTGTATCTGGATCTCGTTTGATGCGAGATGGCTACTCATTTAAATCTGAGAATAATGGTTGTTCTATTTATATGAGAGATATGTTTTATGGTCATGCCCCGCTGGTCAATGGTTTATTTTTCTTTGAATCTCGAACGTCATGTTACACATATTCATAGTGTGAATACCAAACGATGTAAGGTTGATAATGATAGTCCCACATACTTGTGGCACTGCCGCCTTGGTCATATTGGTGTCAAACGCATGAAGAAACTCCATGCAGATGGACTTTTTGAGTCTCTTGATTATGAATCATTTGACACGTGCGAACCATGCCTCATGGGCAAGATGACTAAGACTCCGTTCTTCGGAACAATGGAGCGAGCAACCAACTTGTTGGAAATAATACATTCCGATGTATGCGGTCCAATGAGCATTGAGGCTCGCGGTGGCTATCGTTATGTTCTCACTCTCACTGATGACTTAAGCAGATATGGGTATGTCTACTTAATGAAACACAAGTCTGAGACCTTTGAAAAGTTCAAGGAATTTCAGAGTGAGGTAGAGAATCAACGTGACAAGAAAATAAAGTTCTTATGATCTGATCGTGGAGGAGAATATTTGAGTCACAAGTTTGGCACGCACTTAAGGAAATGTGGAATTGTTTCACAACTCACGCCGCCAGGCACACCTCAGCTTAATGGTGTGTCCGAACGTCGTAATCGCACTATATTGGATATGGTGCGATCTATGATGTCTCTTACTGACTTACCGCTATCATTTTGGGGATATGCATTAGAGATTGCCGCATTCACTTTAAATAGGGCATCATCTAAATCCGTTGAGACGACACCGTATGAATTATGGTTTGGGAAGAAACCTAAGTTGTCGTTTCTGAAAGTTTGGGGATGCGATGCTTATGTCAAGAAACTTCAACCTGAAAAGCTCGAACCCAAATCGGAAAAGTGCGTCTTCATAGGATACCCTAAGGAAACTATTGGGTATACCTTCTACCTCAGATCCGAAGGCAAGATCTTTGTTGACAAGAATGGATCCTTTCTAGAGAAAGAGTTTCTCTCGAAAGAAGTAAGTGGGAGGAAAGTAGAACTTGATGAGGTAATTGTACCCCCTCTCGAACCGGAGAGTAGCGCAGCGCAGGAAAATGTTTCTGTGGTGCCTGCACTGACTAGAGAGGAAGTTAATGATGATGATCATGAAACTTCGGATCAAGTTACTACTGAACTTTGTAGGTCCACGAGGACACATTCCGCACCAGAGTGGTACGGCAACCCTGTCCTGGAAATCATGTTGTTAGACAACGGTGAACCTTCGAACTATGAAGAAGCCATGGCGGGCCCGGATTCCAACAAATGGCTTGAAGCCATGAAATCCGAGATAGGATCCATGTATGAGAACAAAGTATGGACTTTGGTGGACTTGCCCAATGATCGGCAAGCCATAGAAAATAAATGGATCTTTAAGAAGAAGACTGACGCGGATGGTAATGTGACCATCTATAAGGCTCGGCTTATCGCTAAGGGTTATCGACAAGTTCAAGGAGTTGACTACGATGAGACTTTCTCACCCGTAGCGATGCTGAAGTCCGTCCGAATCATGTTAGCAGTTGCCGCATTTTATGATTATGAGATCTGTCAAATGGACGTCAAAACGGCATTCCTTAACGGTTTCCTTAAGGAAGAATTGTATATGATGTAGCCGGAAGGTTTTGTCGATCCTAAGAATGCTGACAAGGTATGCAAGCTCCAGCGCTCCATCTATTGGCTGGTGCAAGCATCTCGGAGTTGGAACATTCGCTTTGATGAGGTGATCAAAGCGTTTGGGTTTATACAGACTTATGGAGAAGCCTGTATTTACAAGAAAGTGAGTGGGAGCTCTGTAGCATTTCTCATTTTATATGTGGATGACATATTTTTGATGGGAAATGATATAGAACTTTTGGAAAGCATAAAGGCCTACTTGAATAAGTGTTTTTCAATGAAGGACCTTGGAGAAGTTGCTTACATATTAGGCATCAAGATCTATAGAGATAGATCGAGACGCCACATTGGTCTTTCACAAAGCACATACCTTGACAAGATATTGAAGAAGTTCAATATGGATCAGTCCAAGAAGGGGTTCTTGCCTGTATTGCAAGGTGTGAGATTGAGCATAGCTCAATGCCCGACCTCGGCAGAAGATACAGAAAAGATGAGTGTCATCCACTATGCCTCAGCCATAGGCTCTATTATGTATGCCATGCTGTGTACCAGACCTGATGTGAACCTTCCCATAAGTTTGGTAGGGAGGTATCAAAGTGATTCCGGAATGGAACACTGGACAGCGGTCAAGAATATCCTTAAGTACCTGAAAAGGACTAAGGATATGTTTCTCGTTTATGGAGGTGCCCAAGAGCTCGTCGTAAAGGGTTACGTCGATGCTAGCTTCGACACAGATCCGGATGACTCCAAGTCACAAACCGGATACGTGTATATTTTGAATGGCGGGGCAGTCAGCTGGTGCAGTTGCAAGCAAAGCGTCGTGGCGGCATCTACATGTGAAGCGGAGTACATAGCTGCTTCAGAAGCAGCGCAGGAAGGAGTCTGGATGAAGGAGTTCATCACCGACCTAGGAGTGATTCCCAATGCGTCGGGCCCGATGACTCTCTTCTATGACAACACTGGAGCTATTGCCATTGCCAAGGAGCCCAGGTTTCACAAGAAGACCAAGCACATCAAGCGCCGCTTCAACTCCATTTGTGGTTACATTCAGGATGGAGATATAGATATTTGTAAAGTACATACGGATCTGAATGTCGCAGATCCGTAGACTAAACCTCTTTCACGAGCGAAACATGATCAGCACCAGAACTCTATGGGTGTTCGATTCATCACACTGTAACTAGATTATTGACTCTAGTGCAAGTGGGAGACTGTTGGAAATATGCCCTAGAGGCAATAATAAAATGGTTATTATTATATTTCCTTGTTCATGTTAATTGTCTATTGTTCATGCTATAATTGTATTAACCGGAAACCGTAATACATGTGTGAATACATAGACCACACCATGTCCCTAGTGAGCCTCTAGTTGACTAGCTCGTTGATCAATAGATGGTCATGGTTTCCTGCCCATGGACATTGGATGTCGTTGATAACGGGATCACATCATTAGGAGAATGATGTGATGGACAAGACCCAATCCTAAGCATAGCACAAGATCGTGTAGTTCGTCTGCTAGGGATTTTCTAATGTCAAGTATCATTTCCTTAGACCATGAGATTGTGCAACTCCCGGATACCGTAGGAATGCTTTGGGTGTATCAAACGTCACAACGTAACTGGGTGACTATAAAGGTGCACTACAGGTATCTCCGAAAGTGTCTGTTGGGTTGGCACGAATCGAGACTGGGATTTGTCACTCCGTGTGACGGAGAGGTATCTCTGGGCCCACTCGGTAATACATCATCATAATGAGCTCAATGTGACTAAGGAGTTAGTCATGGGATCATGTGTTACGGAACGAGTAAAGAGACTTGCCGGTAACGAGATTGAACAAGGTATAGGGATACCGACGATCGAATCTCGGGCAAGTAACATACCGATGGACAAAGGAAATTGTATACGGGATTAATTGAATCCCCGGCATCGTGGTTCATCCGATGAGATCATCGTGGATCATGTGGGAGCCAATATGGGTATCCAGATCCCGCTATTGGTTATTGGTCGGAGAGGTGTCTCGGTCATGTCTGCATGGTTCCCGAACCCGTAGGGTCTACACACTTAAGGTTCGGTGACGCTAGAGTTGTAATGGGAATTGTATGTGGTTACCGAAAGTTGTTCGGAGTCTCGGATGGGATCCCGAACGTCACGAGGAGTTCCGGAATGGTCCGGAGGTAAAGGATGGGATTTCTTTCCTCCCACCTTTGCCAACGCCCCAATGGACTTGAAGGGCAAGAAACCAGCCCCCTCCACCCCTATATATAGTGGGGAGGCACATGGGAGCTGCACCACTTGCCCCTGGCGCAGCCCTCCCTCCTCCTACACCTCCTCCTCCTCCATAGTGCTTAGCGAAGCCCTGCCGGAGAACCACGAGCTCCACCGCTACCACGCCGTCATGCTGCCGGAGCTCTCCCTCAACTTCTCCTCCCCCCTTGCTGGATCAAGAAGGAGGAGACGTCCCGGGCTGTACGTGTGTTGACCGCGGAGGCGCTGTCCGTTCGGCGCTTGGATCGGATCTTCCGCGATTTGAATCGCCGCGAGCACGACTCCATCAACCGCGTTCTTTGCAACGCTTCCGCTTAGCGATCTTCAAGGGTATGAAGATGCACTCCCTCTCTCTCATTGCTAGCATCTCCTAGATTGATCTTGGTGACACGTAGGAAAATTTTGAATTATTGCTATGTTCCCCAACATCACAATGGATAGATTCTAGTCAGAAACAAAATAATTATTCTGGCCAAAACTTTCCATTGAGCAATAGAATAATTTTGGATATTATGGAATCATATGATGATAACAAGGTGGGGAAAAAGTTTGGGAATTATTTGATCATCCAAACTATAGGTTGCTTCATAACCCATAGTGGTGACATAATTTCCCAAATAAAGAAAAGGGTTTATTAGAAAAGATTAAATATGGGAAATTAATCCAGGAGTGATGAAGAAAGGTTTTGGCAAAATGAGGGAGGTTTTGGGTTACTGAAGAAAAGGTTCAAAGATCCAATCAGCTGAAAAAGTTTGAAGATCATCCAAGTTTGCAAATAAAGCCCAAATGATTTTGAAAAAAATATTGGTAAAAACTAGGGTGTCACAAACCTACCCCCCTTAGGATGAATCTCGTCCTCGAGATTCGGTTGCTCAGGGAACAAGTATGGATATGCTGATCTCAAGAAATCTTCCCTTTCCCATGTAGACTCTTCCTCTATGTGGTTCTCCCATGGTACCTTGTAAAACCTGATTACCTTGCTCCTAGTAGTCCTTTCCATTTCATCCAGGATTCTGACAGGTTTTTCTTGGTAGGTCAGATCTTTAGCCAGTTCTAACTCACTCATATCCGTTTGCTTGACTGGTGGTGCAATGCACTTCCTCAATTGTGATATATGGAAAACATCGTGCACTTCAGACAATTCCGGTGGTAATTCCAACTGATATGCCACTCTGCCTCTTCTGGCAATCACTGGAAATGGACCAATATATCTCGGTGCAAGCTTTCCCCGCGTATGAAATCTCTTCACTCCCTTCATGGGGGTTACTCTGAGGTACGCATACTCTCCGGGTTCAAAGGTCACTTCCCGGTGCTTTGGGTCATAGTAGCTCTTCTGACGGGACTTGGCTGCTCGGAGACGTTCTTGGATATCCTTGACTTGCTTCTCAGCCTCGAGCATCAAGTCCATACCAAAGCTTCGGCTATCCCCTGTCTGAGACCAGTTCAAGGGGGTACGGCACTTCCGCCCATATAATGCCTCAAAAGGTGACATCTTCAAACTGGACTGATAGCTGTTGTTATAGGAGAATTCGGCATAAGGTAGATTGTCTTCCCATTTGGGTCCGTGGGTGAGAGCACATGACCGAAGCATATCCTCCAGTATCTGGTTCACTCTTTCTGTATGCCGTGCTATGCTTCAGCATGGTTCCCAAAGCTTGATGTAGTCGCAACCAGAATGCTGAGGTGAATAGGGAACCCCTGTCTGAGGTGATGGCCTTGGGTACTCCATGGAGGCTAACTATCCGGGACATGTAGAGTTGTGCCAGCTGATTTGCGTTGAAAGTGGTCTTCACCGGAATAAAGTGAGCCACTTTCGTGAGTATGTCCACAATGACCCAAATAGCATCGTTGCCTCTTGTTGACTTGGGTAGTCCAATAATAAAGTCCATGCATATTCGTCCCACTTCCACTGGGGAACCGGTAAAGGTTGTAGTAGCCCAGCGGGTTTCTGGTGTTCTGCCTTAACCTTGTTGCAGATATCACAGCAGGCGACATAGTAGGCTATATCCCTTCGCATTCCTGGCCACCAGAATGTCTCTCTCAGATCCTGATACATTTTTGTGCCTCCCGGGTGGATGGAATATGAGGACTCATGAGCTTCTTTGAGTATTTGCTGCCTCAGATTATCCTGATCGGGCACACATATCCGCTTCTCGAACCATACGGTGCCTTGATCATCCACGTGGAAAGACTTGGCTTTTCCTTTCGAAATCAGCTCCTTGATCTTTTTGATTCCTTCATCTGACTCTTGGGCCTTCTTAATTTCTTCCATAAGGGTGGGAGTAATTTCCAACGTGTCCGAGGTAGTTGGGCCGCATAGCACCATGTTGAGCTCAGCGAATTCTTCTTGTAACCTTGGATGCATCCTTCCCATGAGTGCATTCATAGTGCCTTGTTTTCTGCTGAGAGCGTCTGCGACCACATTAGCTTTCCCCGGATGGTAATTTATTCCAATGTCATAGTCCTTGACTAGTTCAAGCCATCTTCGCTGCCTGAGATTCAGGTCAGGTTGGGTGAAAATATACTTGAGACTCTTATGGTCCGTGAATATTTCACAGCGCTGTCCAATGAGGTAATGCCTCCAAATCTTCAGGGCATGAACTACGGCTGCTAATTCCAAATCGTGCGTGGGGTAGTTCTCCTCATGAGGTCGTAGCTGTCTGGATGCATAGGCTACAACCTTCCCCTCTTGCATTAACACGCAGCCGATTCCTCGTCTGGAAGCATCGCAGTAGATGTCGAAACTCTTGTGTATGTCTGGAAGGACTAGAACAGGTGCCGTAGTGAGCCTGGTCTTTAATTCCAGGGAACTGCTGTCGCATTCCGTCGTCCAGACAAACCTTTGATTCTTCTTGAGCAACTCCGTCAGGGGCTTGGCTATTTTAGAGAAGCCTTCTATGAATCGTCGATAATAGCCTGCCAATCCCAGGAAACTATGGACTTCGGTCACCGTGGCTGGTGTCTTCCAATTTAATATCGCAGTTACCTTGCTGGGGTCGACGGCTACTCCTTGTTCTGACAAAATGTGCCCCAGAAATCCCACCTCTTTTAGCCAAAATTCACACTTGCTAAATTTGGCATACAGGCGGTGGTGTCTTAATCTTTCCAGGACAGCATGGAGATGCTGCTTATGCTCTTCTTCATCCTTGGAATATATCAAGATATCATCGATGAACACCACCACAAATTTATCCAGAAAGTCCATGAAGACTTTATTCATCATGCTCATGAAGTAGGCTGGAGCATTCGTCAATCCAAAGGACATGACGGTAAATTCATATAGGCCATATAGGGTGGTGAACGCTATCTTTGGTATATCCTCTTTTCGGATTTTCAGCTGATGATATCCGGTTCGGAGGTCAATTTTGGAGAATACCCGGGCTCCATTCAGCTGGTCGAACAAGTCATCAATACGAGGAAGCGGGTACTTATTCTTGATAGTGACCTCGTTCAACTGGCGATAGTCTACGCACATACGTAGACTTCCATCCTTCTTCTTGACAAAGAGCACTGGTGATCCCCATGGCGAGATACTTGGGCGAATATACCCTTTTTGCAACAATTCATCCAGTTGCTTCTTTAGCTCCGCCAGCTCTGGACCTGGCATACGGTAGTATTTCTTGTAAATTGGGGCGGTACCGGGAACCACTTCGATTGCAAATTCCAACTCCCGGTCAGGGGGCATCCCTGGTAGTTCCTCAGGAAATACATTCGGAAATTCACAGACTACCGGAATCTAGTTCATATCCGTGGCGGTAGTTTGGTATGCCATCCCCTTCCTTGTTCTCATCGTGCTGGCAAGGAATTGGATTGTTTGTCCGGTTGGGTTAACCAGTGTTATTGTCCTGCTGGCACAATTGATGCACACCTGATGCGGTGTCAACCAGTCCATTCCCAGTATTACGTCCAATCCCGAGGATTCAATGGCAATGAGTGCATCTGGAAACTTAACTCCGTGTATTGAAATTTCCAGATCTTTATAGATCAGATTTGTTTTGAGCAGGGAGCCAGGGGATTGTACCACCATGATTTTGTCTAAAAGCGACGGAGAAAAATTGTGCAAGGTGGCAAAACTCCGCGAAATAAACGAGTGGGAAGCCCCAGAATCAAATAAGATTACTACAGGTATGTCGTTAGCAGAAAACATACCAAGGACTACTTCTGGAGCTTCGCAGGCTTCCTCGGTGGAGATATGGTGGACGCGTCCGTGGCAGAAGTTATGATTGGGGTGGCGTCCAATAGTGTTGACCTGCGGCTTGACGTCGGCGGATGACTTCCCGTTGTTGGTGGGGCACTGTTTGGAGTAGTGTCCACTTTGGCCGCAAGTGAAGCAGGTATTGTTGCGGCGGCAGTCCTCCATCACGGGCTGTTTGCTGAAGGTCTTGGGCTGGCTCACTGTCTTATTGTTGCTACCATTGCTCCATGTAGGCTTATATTCAGCGGTGCCTGGCTGCCAGGTGCGCGGCTTCTATGCAAACGGTTCGCGGTTATCCTTCTTGGGTTCAAACTTCCGCTTTTGGTTATCGTGTCCGGACTTGTGCTCCCTTTCGGCTATGAAGGCCTTGTTTACCAGTGTCTGAAAGTCAGGAAAGTCTAGCATGCATAGCTGACAACGGAGGAAGTGATTCAGTCCTCCTAAGAACCGATCTATCTTTCTCTCTTCGGTGGCCACATCATAAGTAGAGTACTGTGACAGATTGTTGAACTTGTTAAGGTACTCTGCCACCGACATATTTCCTTGTGTTAAAGCAAGCAACTCCCTTTGCTTAACCTTCATTATGCCGGTAGGAATATGATATTTGCGGAATAATTCCTTAAACTTCTCCCAGGTAATTTCTTCTTCAGCAGACCATGTTGCCTTTGTGTTATCCCACCATATGGCTGCTGGCCCTTCCAGGTAGTGAGTGGCAAACGGAACCTTGTCTGAATCCTCGCAACGGGCTATTTCCAACTTCTTTTCTATGGTCCTTAGCCAATCGTCTGCTTCTATAGGGTCCACATCTAGACCAAAATTGGGTGGCTTTGTGCACTAGAAGTCAGACAACCTGGAGTGTGATCCATTATGATTGTGATTCTGACCTACCATAACCTGCATACTCTTCAAGAATTCCAAAAGATCCTAGTTTCTCTTTTCCTCAAACATTCTCATGATCTGATCAGTAGTAGGTTCTTGAGGTGGTGGGGCTGGTAAGTCTTCTGGTGCTTGACCTGCTTGTCTGGCGGATCGACGAACGGGGGTTCCATCGCCGCCTTGGCTACAACTTCTCTTCATCCTAAATTTGTTCCCATTGCAAAATACCGAATCGATGAGCAACACCCATAAGGGAAACACATTTGTATGACACCAGAAAGAAAATACGCGTAAAAGCGAATAAAGCAAACCGCATAATTATACAAGATAACCCAACATCATACATGGCAAGCTAGTAGGGGGATATCATGGCTAACTGCTCATACGGTAGTTGACATATGCAAAGATGCATGCTCAACAACTCAAGCCTCCACTCTAGTGGCACTGGTGGCACAAACACTGCCAGACCACAGACTCCTCGTCATCTGATCCGGAGTTAGAGTCGGAACTGATGATGTGGATCTCATCCTCCGGATCAAAGGAAACACGACGACGCTGCTGGGACGGTTCTCTTTCTAGGGAAGAAGGAGCACGACGTCTCAACATCGGAGCAGCTGGAGTGGCAAGGAGTGAGGCCCACTCACCCGAGGTCTCACGACGGCTACCAGACGAAATGCCAGGTGGCACAGTGGAGGTAGAAGGAGCCTCAAACCTAGGTGGAGGTGGAACTAGTGGTGGATATATGGGTGGATAGATAGGCTGAGGTGGAGGTGGAGCTGGAGTCACGGCTGCAAGTGCCCCTAGGACACGAGACAGCTCCTCAGCCAGGGATATGATCGTACGATAACTGGCGTTCAGATAGCGAGACAGCACAGCAGTCGCACGATCACACGCCGGGTCAACAGGAGCGAAAATGACTCGCCCTGTCGTAGGCGACAGGGTGGGATAGTGGAAGAAACCTGGGTGAGTCTACATCTCAACCTCATGGAAGCGCAAGTCAATGAGAGCCTCCATCACGGCAAACTGGATTGCCAACTCCGGGGTGGAAGCCGTTCCGCCCTTGGAAGAGCTAGAGTAGCAACCAAGGTCCGAGCTCGCGACCAGGAAAGCCTCTGCATGGTACTCGTACACCCACTCAGCAAGCTGCTCCCGAAACACCTGATACACTGGATCTTCACCGTGAGGGTACAGTCGAAGCCAGACGTTCCGGATCAGTACTGGAAAGGTGGATGGTGCAGGCTCAAAATGATAGTGGTATGGAACCGGTGCCATCTACACTCACAAGGCCACGGTTAGTGAAACAATGAGGTATGATGCATGCCATGCAGCAATCAAATGCAGCAACCAAATGCCACAAGCAGGATGCACACTCAAAGCCCTATGCTAATCGCGGTTCTAGCGCATGCTAACTAGGGTGTCCTACAGTCAGCACGGCTCTGATACCAAGCATTGTGGCACCCCGGCTCAGAGAACCGGATTACCAGTGTTTCCAACCCAGAGATCATGTCTTCTGGAAACACTCAACAACTTGGTACAGAACAGAACTGGATTTTATTGATAGGAGTCGAGTACAAGCGTATATCTTACAATGATGACGAGGCCAAAGGCACCCTCGGTGCTATGACAGTATCAACATTATTTATGTCACATAGCAGGGCCTCGGAATACTAAGTACTTCTACGGCGTAGCAGAACATAGCGCAACTCCAGCCACAGGGACACTGCTGTGGACACATCCTAGTTATCGCAGCACGACCCATCGGGACATCCGCCCTCGGCTTCCCCTGCATCTGGCATGATACGCCAGGTAAGTACTTTGAATGTACTCGCAAGCTCACAACAACCAAGTAATGCAAAAAACAATAGCATGGCAATCCACACAATATCATTTAAGTAATTTACTTACTGTTACCGATCATCAACTTACTCTCTGCCGGGTTGTTCCACAACCCTCGGAATACTCATAACCATTGAGTACTTCTGAACATAAGACGAGTTCTTCCATCATTACTAACACTGATACGGTTAACCACCTACTGAGGTCTGGTCGGGCTGTCCAATACCGTGGACGCGGCTATTCGAATAGATTTGTACACTCTGCAGAGGTTGCGCACTTTACCCACACCATGAAGCACCTGGCCTCGCGATCCCCTTTGGGTGGACCAGCGTCGCTTCAATGAAACCTGCCTGACCCGTGACTCTCTCATCGTACCTCTGGCGTTCATCCTCCCCCGTGGAGGCCTGCCCTGGGTGGCCCCTGTATCCTCATGACACCTGCCACCGCCGTGGCCAAACCAGATAGTCCCAAACGGGGACCTCAATAAGCTGTCCCAAACGGGGATCAGACTATCCCAAACGGGGACGCCGGCACAAACAAACAACAACTGGGCTCACAGCGTTATCGCCGCCTACCTGATCAGGGTAGCACGCGCGCATAACCCTCCCTCTTTGGAGGTACCGGTGAAAGATCACGCAGTCAGGCCAAGTCAAGGCCGTCCCATACCGGCAAATGTGGTTGCACGGGTATGCCCGGACAGGTGACTCAAGATCAACCACTAAGTTCATTTATCAAAAATAGTGGTTTAACACAATACTTAGGTATTTAAATATTACTATGAATTATCTATATCAAATAAGTCAACCTAATGCATATAAAGATGCAATGCTATAGAAATGCATGCATGAAATGGGTATCATGGCTTGCCTTGCTCTGTTGGGTGGTTCAAACACTCTTGATCTTCAAAGGCACCACAATCTCCCTCTGAAAGTATTTTCAAAATACAATTGGAAATGTCACATAAAGCATTTTTATTAACCAGAAATTATGTGGATGTGATAAAAATACCAAACTTGGTCAGAAATTAAAGGAGTTCAATACCAAAATAATGCAAAAAGAATCATCTCAATTGGAGTTATAAATAAAAAGATATTCAAGGTCAAAGTCTGGTCAAAATTCTGATTTAAAACAAATTAAGTAGAAAATCAGAAAATCTCCAGCGGGCCACGTCGAAAGCGTATTTTCGGAGTACGCTTCCACTTACCCCTTCACGCGCGCGCGCTGGCTGAGCCGCTGACGGATGGGGTCGGCCCTTTAAAACAGAGAGAGGGAGAAGGAGACAGAGGCAGGGTGGAGCTCCGCGACGGTTGCCGGCGACAGAGGCGGCGGCGGCGCTCGGAGTAGAGGGGAATGGATCGGGCGCTCAGAGACGAACATGCACGTACCCGCAGCTCCTCCGGGGATGGACGGACGGCGTCGTCCCCTTCTTCTCTGGCGGCGGCGGTGTTCGGCAATCGTTGGAGAGGTCCAATCCGGCAGCAATCCAATCGGAAGGGAGCTCTAGGATGATCAGGGGAACCTACTGGTCTCGATGGAGGGCTCAGGAGGGCTAGGAAGGAGGTGGAGGAGGCGGTTGACAGAGCTAGGGCGGCAGAGCAACTCCGGCGAAGCTCGAGGCCAGAGGGCCTCTCGGCCTTGGCTCTTGCTCGGGGGAGACGATTAGAGAAGGAGGGAGAGAGATGAGGAGCTCGGAGAGGCCGGGCGAGGCTATATATAGGCAGGGAGCGCAGGCGGCGACCTCTCTGGAACGGCGGTGACGTGGCTATGCCACTGAAGCAAGGACGGCGAGCTGGCCGTCGCGGAGCGGGATGAAGGGACGGGAGAAGGAAGGGTCATTCAATGCGCGAAGGGACGGCTCGCTGGGAAAGACGACGGCGGGGATGCCACTGTGCCCGCACGGGTCTCACAGTGCGGCGCTGCAGTGGCGGCCGGCGAGGGCTTCTCCGGCGAGAGGGGAAAGGTCTGGAGGGTCTAGGTGGCTGTCGGGGAGCTGGTCGGCACTAGCAGACGAAGTACGGCGACGCGGGAGTCTCGCTCCGACGAGACCTGAGCCTAGCGGCGCCCAGAGCGCGGTTTTGGCAGGCTGGCTACGCGGTCACCGCGTGGACAGGCACCTGTGGCGCGCGCTGTCCTACCACACCTTGTCTGGAGCATCGTCCACGCATACCACAGTCCACTAGTGGCACTAACTTGCCCAATAAGCCACTGAGATGAGAGGTATCATCACCAACAGCTTCCTGTCAGCAACTTGAGGAGCTTCTGGAGAGAAGATAGGATAGAGATGGAACCAATGGAGTTGTCTAGGGTCATCTAGGTTGGAAGGACTATAGACTGGCAAAGTTTGAGAGGGTTTGAGAAAGAAATGAATATGGTTCCTTTGAAAACCCTCATTCTGGTCTAGAACTTAAATGAGCTTGTGGCCCTCACATGGAAGCTCTGCTACTAATGAAACTTGGTGGAAAGAAGTTATTTGGTGGTGCACACATGCCATAAAAATTGCAGATCAATTGTGCACTCCTAGCTTGTACTTCCTTCACAAAGGTTTAGAATAAGCAGAAACTTAACAGGGTCCTGCTGCTCAAAACTTGAACTAGACCAGATGATGTTTTTGGATATTGGGGCTAGATAGGATCCCTAGGAGCTTGAGGAATTTATTGGTAATTTTCTGAGATAGGAAAAAGGGGGTTGCTTCACAATGGACAAATTCTGGTCAGAAACAAAATAATTATTCTGGCCAAAACTTTCCATTGAGCAATAGAATATTTTTGGATATTATGGAATCATATGATGATAAGAAGGTGGGAAAAAAGTTTGGGAATTATTTGATCATACAAACTATAGGTTGCTTCATAACCCATAGTGGTGACATAATTTCCCAAATAAAAAAAGGGTTTATTAGAAAAGATTAAATATGGGAAATTAATCCAAGAGTGATGAAGAAAGGTTTTGGCAAAATGAGGGAGGTATTGGGTTACTGAAGAAAAGGTTCAAAGATCCAATCAGCTGAAAAAGTTTGAAGATCATCCAAGTTTGCAAATAAAGCCCAAATGATTTTGAAAAAAATATTGGTAAAAACCAGGGTGTCACAGTGTCTCTGTCGTTCTCGGTGAGGTGTTTGCCGTGTTTGTTGTCTTGTTGCAGGTCGCAAGTCAAGCCCCCAGTGTTCGAACCTCGTTCTTGGAGAAGTTCTTGGATGCAGATCCGCGACTCCGACAGTTGCACAAATCCTCGAGGTGAGAATGGGAAATGCATGGTAGCGAAGAGGCTAAAAAATATGAGAAGGTGAGAGTGCGTACATCCATGGATTGAGATTAGTCATAAAGAACTCAGATACTTATTGCAATATTTTATTAGCTCTCTCAAAGCAAAGTACTACTTGCATGCCCCTAGGGAGGAGTTAACCATCGCGTGCCTTCGACTTAAACAACTAGGATTTCAACGAGGAATAAGTATGCTCACACATCATCACCATGCTATAAACAATATTTAGATGAACAACAAGTTAACACCCTCTAATTCACAATACTTTTAATGACCAATGATCATGCACTCATGCCCTTTCATATTACCACATCAATATCATTACCCGCAATTTCTCTTTTATGTGCTATATGTGGTTTTGATTATGCACTCATTGGATACCTATTATTTTTGGACTAGTCTTATAACCCTTGCAAATTACTGTCACTATTTATTAACTCTCACAAAAATAAGTGAAGAACGAGAGTGCAATTATTTCTATAAAATATATACACCATCGTGCTCTAAAAGATATAAGTAAAGTACTAGAGCAACTCCTAAGCTCAAAAGATATAAGTGAAGCACAAAGAGTATTCTAACAAATCATGGTGATCTTGTGTCTCTCTCAAGTGGGTGTGTCCAGAAAAAAACTAATTGTGGAAAACTAAAACAAAAGCAAACTAAAGCAAACGACGCTCCAAGAAAAACACATATCATGTGATGAATAAAAATATAGCTCCAAGTGACATACCGATAGATTGAGACGAAAGAGGGGATGCCTTCCGGGGCATCCCCAAGCTTAGACGCTTGAGTCTTCCTTGAATATTACCTAGGGGTGCCTTGGGCATCCCCAAGCTTAGTCTCTTGCCGCTCCTTATTCCTTCATCCATCGCGATAGCACCCAAAACTTGAAAACTTCAGCACACAAAACTGAACAAAACTTTCGTGAGATCGGTTAGTATAGTAAACATATCAAATACTTTAGGTACTGTTATAAATTTATTCTTATTTTATTATTGCATAAGGGACTGTATTCTAACTTCTCCATGGCTTATATCACCCGATACAATCCATAGAATCCTCAAAACAAGCAAACTATGCAAGCAAAAACAAAATCTGTCTAAAACAGAACAGTCTGTAAAGATCTGTAGAGAAGATATACTTATGAAACTCCAAAAATTCTAAAACATTAGTAAAAACTGAAGAATTTGTATAGAAATACTATGTAAAAAAATCAGATCAAAAATACGTTCCAGTAAAATCAAAGAAATTCTGCATTGAACGCTAAAGTTTCTGTTTTTGCATCGTATCAATTCTACTTATCTTGTGAGTCATCCCAAAGGCCTTACTTGGAACAAACACTAATTTAAACATAAAAAAATCATTATAGAGGTAATAATCATGTTAACACACACAAACAGAAAGTATTGGGTTGTGTCCCAACAAGCTCTTTCTTTATAGCCATTAAGATAGGCTTGAAATTTTAATGATGCTCGCATAAAATATAAGAATTGGAAACAAAGAGAGCATCATATAGCATGTGACAAACTCATTTAAGTCTAACATACTTCCTATGCATAGTCATTTTATAGGTAAACAAATTATCAAGACAAGAAATATCTAGCACATGCAAATAGGAATAATGAAGCCTTGACAATTTCAACACAAAGAGAGGTAAGTGACTAACATGAAATATTATATAACCAATTTTTCCTCTCTCATAATAATTACTTGTAGGATCATAATCAAACTCAACAATATATCAATCATGTAAAATATTTTCTTCATGATCCACATGAACAAATTTACAATCTTCCAAGTTATTGGGATTAACATTAACTAAAGTCATGACCTCTCCAAACCCACTTTTCATAAGATTGATCATTCTCCAAAGTAGCGGGACTATTATCACCTAAAGTTGACGCTCTCCCAAGCCCACTTGTAGTAATATTGCAAATATCATTATCAATAATAGATTCATCATGAAGCTCAGAATTCTCAATATCACAAGAAACATCATGATTATCACCCAATTCATGATCATTAATTAGCACAAATGATATTCATAGAATTTATACTAACAAAGTGGCAATCATGCTTTTCATTCAATAAATGTATCCCAATAGCATTTTCATTTATCACTTAATTATGAGCTATTGGTTTACAATAAGCAGCAAGTTTGAAAAGATTAGCAAGTGGATGAGGATCTATTTATCTTAAATTTTTGCATTTACTTCCTGTTTTGGTGTGACAAAGATAAATATAACATAACTAGGCAAGCAAGCAAATAGAAATATTTTTGTATTTTTTATTTTTATGAAGCAAGCAAAATATAACAGCAAATAAAAAGTAGAACAAGTGAATGATAATTTGTGTGAAGTTACTTGATAGTAGGTTGGTGATACTCCCCGACAACAGCGCCAAAAATCCTTCCTCATACTTGTGATCTGCGTTGGGTTTTCTGTGAAGAGGAACGGGTGATGCAGCACAGTATATATAAGTATTTCCCTCGGTTGAGAACCAAGGTTTATTGAACCAATAGGAGTAGCATGCAACCCCCATCTTCAGCGACTGCACACAAAGAAGCAAACACTTGCACCCAACGCGGGCAAGAGGGTTGTCAATCCCCTTGGACTCATTATTTGCAAGCTAGTGAAGTACGTAGATGAAAGTTGAATATTATAAATTGCAAAAAAAAAGTAAATAAATGTCATCAAGGTAATGAAAGATTTTGTAAATATATAAGTGAATAGACCAGGGGGTGTAGTGTTCTCTAGTGGCATCTCTCATGTAGTAGGCATACGGTGGGTAAACAAATTACTGTTGGGCAATTGATATAAAAGCGCATAGTTGTGTGATATTCACGACAATAATCATGTATATATAGGCATCACATCCATAAGCACCTATTACTATTACTCCACATCGAGAGCGCTTCTATTTTTGCATCTCTAAGTATTAAGTTCATGACAAACAGAGTAATGCTTGGAGAAAGATGACATGGTGTAGACAAAGAGAATTCAATCAATATGAATTAACCCCATCATTTTATCCTTAGTGGCAACAATACAAAGACGTATCTTGTCCCCTTCTATCACTGGGATTTAAAAACCTGTCAGATTGAACCTACTACAACGCACCCCTCTCACTTAAGAAATATCAATCTAGTTAGCCAAACAATTTCAATAGATCGGAGAGATTTACGAAGCTATAATAATCATGCAAATAAGAATCATAATAGAAATCACAGAAGACTCAAATCTTTTTCATGAATAATCTGAATATAAACCCACAATTCATCGGATCCCAACAAACGCACCGCACAAAGTGATTACATCAAATAGATCACAGCGAAGATGCGGTGAACTTTGTATTGAAGATCAAGAGAGAGAGAGAGAGAGAGAGAGAGAAATAGCCATCTAGGTACTAACTACGGACCCATAGGTCTGTAGGGAATTACTCACACATCACCATGGGAGCAGCAAGGTTGATGTAGAGGCCCTCCGTGATCGATCCCCCCTCCGGCAGGGCACCGGAACAGGGCTCCAGATGGGCACACGGCGGAATAGAGACTTGTGGCGGCGGAAAATGTGTTTGGGGAGGCTCTCTAGGGATTTTGGGATTTATTGGAATTTATAGGCCAGAGAGGGGCGCCGGGAGACGCCCGAGGGGGCCACCACATAACAGGATGTGACCACCCCCTGGGCACGCCCTGTTGTGTGGTGGCTCCCTCGTGGAGCCTCTGGCCTCCTCCCGGAGCTTCCAGGTCTTCTTTTGGTCCAGAAAAAATCATAAAAAACGCTTCGGGGCAATTGGACTTCATTTCGTATTGTAAACCTGAAAAGTCAAAACATGTAGAAAACAACAACTTGCACTGGGCACTAGGTTAATAGGTTAGTGTCGGAATAGGGGCTCCGGGGACCCAAGAGAGGTTCGAACTCTGGGGTGCACTGGCTCTCCAACCTTGCTCTCTCACCCTAGCCTACAGTGAAGCTCTGGCGTACTTGAGCTTGAGGGGAAGGACAATGAACACAATGATCTACCCAGGTTCGGGCCACCTTGCGGTGTAAAACCCTACTCATGCTTGTCTGGATTTCTTTGGGATGGGAGTCAATACAAGATGGTTTCATCCCCCTCTACGGTTGCCGATTGCCCCTCCTTGTACTGGCCTTGGTCCTCTTCCCCCGAAAACACGAGTGGGGAAGGGTTGCCACAACGTCCATTTTGAAGGGGGACAGGACTGTGATACGTCTCCAACGTATCTATAATTATTTATTGTTCCATACGGATATATTATCATTCTAGGATACTTTTTGGGTCTTTATTTACCAATTTATAATATTTTTGAGCACTAACCTATTGACCTAGTGCCCAGTGTCAGTTGTTGTTTACTGCATGTTTTTTCCTTTTTAGGTTTATAGTACAAAACGAAGTCCAATTGCCACGAAACTTTTTGATGATTTTTTCTGGACTATAAGAAGACCTAGAAGCTTCGGAAGGAGGTCAGGAGGCACACGAGGGGCCCACCACACATCAGGGCGCGCCCTGGGGGGGCGTGCCCTGATATGTGGTGGCCCCCTCGTGGCTCTCCCGACGTCCCTCTTCGGCCTATGAATTCTCTAATATTGCAAAAACCCTGAAGGCGGTCCCGAAACCCTTTTTCCGCCGCCGCAAGTCTCTGTTCCGTCGCGAGGCCATCTGGAGCACCGTTCCGGCACCCTGCCGGAGGGGGGATCGATCACGGAGGGCCTCTTAATCAACCTTGCTGCCCTCATGATGATGTGTGAGTAGTTCACCACACACCTACGGGTCCATAGCTAGTAACTAGATGGCAATCTCTCTCTCTTATGGTATTCAATACAATGATCATCGCATCTTCGCTTTGATCTATCCGATGTAATCCTATTGTGCCTTGTGTTTGTTGGGATCCGATGAATTGTGGGTTTATATTCAGATTATTCATGAAAAGTATTTGAGATACCTCTAATACATATTGTCTCTTAATTGCATGATCATTCTAGCTTCGTAATGCTCTCCGATCTATTGATGTGCTTTGGCCAAGTAGATTGATATTTCATCGGTGGGAGTGGTGCGTTGTGGTAGGTTCAACCTGGCGAGTTTCTATATCCCAGTGACAAAGTAGGGGACAAGATGCGTCTTTGTGTTGTTGCTACTAAGGATAAAACGATGGGGTTCATTCATATTGTTTGAGTTTACTTTGTCAACATCATGACATCGTTCTCCAAGTATTACTCTGTTTTACTTAATACTCTAGATGCATGCTGGATAGCGGTCGATGAGTGGAGTAATAGTAATAGGTGCAGGCAGGGTCGGTCTATTTTCTTATGGACGTGATGCCTATATATACATGATCATTGCCGTGAACATCGCATAACTATCCGCTTTTCTATCAATTGCCCAACAGTTATTTTGTTACCCACCGTATGCTGCCTACATGAGAGATGCCGCTAGGGAAAACTATGGCCCCCGGGTCTAATCACTTATATATTTACAAACCCTACAATTTCCTCCCTGCCTTTAGTTACTTTTTATTTATTTTTCAATATATATTTATCAACAATTATCGACACAATTTATTTGCTTGCAAATAACGAGATCAAGGGGATTGACAACCCTCTTGCCCGCGTTTGGTGCAAGTCGTTTTTTTATTTGTGTGCAGCCGCTGAAGACGGTTGAGGATTGATATTCCTAATGGTTCAATAAATCTTGGTTTCATAACTGAGGGAAATACTTACCCACTTTGTTCTGCAATTACCCGTTCCTCTTCACGAAAAACCCAACGCAGATCACAAGTATCATGAAGAATTTCTGGCGCCGTTGCCAGGGAATATCATCATCAACTATCAAGTAACTTCACACAAATTTTCATTCACTTGTTCTTCTTTTTATTTTCTGCTATATTTAGTTTGTCTCATAAAAATCAAAGAAAATGGAGTTTAGGTTGCCCCATATGCTTCGTCTTTATAATGTCTTTCGTGAAAATAAGGATTCGCAAAATTGTGCTCAATTGTTAGAGGAAGAATTTATAAAAATGCTTAATGTGAGTTCCTTGAATGATGAGCATGATATAAATATTGTTAGTATGAATTCTCTGAATATCCATGATGCTAACGACATGCAAGACCACAAGCTTGGGGATGCTATGTTTGATGAAGATGATATTTTTTGTCCCCCAAGTTTTGATGAGGAAATTTATTGTGATGATTGTGGTGATGACACGTATGCTATAATTAGTAATTATAACCATGAAACATCTCATCATGATTTAAATTTTCAATTTGGTTATGACAATCAAGTGTCACATGATAGTTATTTTGTTGAGTTTGCTCCCACTACCATGAATGAAAAGGAATTTGCTTATGTGAATAATAAATCTTCTATGCTTGTAGATCATGAAAAGAATGCTTTATGTGATAGTTATATTGTGGAATTCCTTCATGATGATACTGAAAATTATTATGAGCGGGTAACATATGCGTGTAGGAATTGCAATAATACCAAGCTTCCTCCCTATGTGTTCAAAGTTTCGAAGTTATGCTTGTTTTGCCTTCCTATGCTAGTTGATTCTTGCTCCCATAAATTGTTTGATCACAAAATTCCTATGCATAGGAAGTGGGTTAGAATTAAATGTGCTTGTCATATGCTTCATGATGCTCCCATTGTATTTCAATTCTTTACTTTCATGTGAGCATCATTGAAATCATCATGCCTAGCTAGGGGCATAAAACAATAGCGCTTGTTGGGAGGCAACCCAATAGTTATCTTTAAAGTTTTGCTTTAAACTTTCTGTTTGTTCTTAATAACATGATTATTGCCTCTGTAATTATTATGTTTTTGTGTTTAAATTAGTTTTTGTGCCAAGTAAAACCTTTGGGATGACTCACAAGATGAGTACAGTCGATGCTGAAACAAAACAGAAAATTTTGACTCCAGTGCAGGCATTTTCATTTTTTACTGGTACATGATAATGATCTGAAATTTTTACACAGTGTTTATATACAAATTTTCGACGTTGTTATAAGTTTTCAGAATTTTAAGAGTTACATAAGTATAGGTTCTCTACAGATTTCTACAGACTGTTCTGTTTTAGACAGATTCTGTTTTTGCTTACATAGTTGCTTGTTTTGATTATGCTATGGATTGTATCAGGGGGGGTATAAGCCATGGAGAAGTTAGAATACAGTACCTATTATGCATTTATGAAATTTGAATCAATTTATAACAGTACTTAAAGTATGCAATATGTTTTTTATACTAACGGATCTCACGAAGTTTTGTTGAGTTTTGTGTGATTGAAGTTTTCAAGTTTTGGGTGTTATCATGATGGACAAAGAAATAAGGAGTAGCAAAAGCCTAAGCTTGGGGATGCCCAAGGCACCCCAAGGTAATATTTTAAAGGAGACTCAAGCGTCTAAGCTTGGGGATTCCCCGGAAGGCATCCCCTCTTTCATCTCAAATCCATCGTTATGTCACTTGAAGCTATATTTTTATTTGTCACATGATATGAGTTTTGCTTCGAGCGTCGTTTGCTTTTGTTTGATTTTACTTTCAGTTTTATGCAATCATTGTTTGCTGGACACACCTATTTAAGAGAGACACACATTCATCATAATTTGTTAGAATACTCTATGTGCTTCACTTATATCTTTTGAGCTTAGTACTTCCTCTAGTACTTCAGTTATATCTTTTTGAGCACGGTGGCGTGTA